>OY728119.1:467909379-469159379 GCA_963277665.1 Viscum album
AAAAAAATCAATTACCAAATAGTGTCAAAATTGACATAAAATAGTTTTTAAAACAAATATTATATTATTAATTGTAATTTTATTCCAAAAAATCAATGGTTAGGTCAAATGACATATATAAGGTTAAATATATTAATAATGAACCACTTGGGGTTCTTTTGGCTTGTTATAGTAAGTTTATAAACATATAGTGTAAGAAAACAAGAAGACACGGTAAAAGTAAAATTATTTAACTTTGAGTTAAATATAAATGATAAGGTTAAAATAGTAACCTAAAATTGTATAAAATCTATTGGTTGAGAGGATTTATACCCATCCCCTCCTTATCTTCTAAATAAATCAATTTTGAGCTATTATAAACCAAATATTACTTTATTATAAAATAATATTTTCTAGTTTTTTCAAATGTGTCCCTCTCATCCCTTATAAAAAGGGAACCCCTTCCATTTTCTATTCACACACTTTTGAGCCTTTAATCTCGGCCACACCCTACCCATTTACCTAATAATCTTCCCTAGAAAAATTATAGAGGTTTTGGTCCCCTCAAAAGTCCAACCCTAGTGCCTTAAGAGGAGGATAAGAAGAGGCGCGTCAAAGAAGAGGTAACATCCTTTACCGATTATTTCCAATTTATTTCTTCTTCTACTTATTCTTCTTTATTTGTTTCATCATAAATTAATAACATAAGTATCAATAATATACTGATATGTTATTATAAATATGGAACAAATCTATTTCATCTTTTATCCATCCTACAGAAAACGAAATCACCACGTGTGCGTACTTACGGAATACCGTCTCCACGCCGTGGTGTAATCAGTTTTTCCACCACCACCTTACTTGGATGGGTATAATGGTGTAAATAATAACTATATATGATTATTATAACATCATACTGATTCTAAGATATTATATCATCCACTCCAATTCCATTTAATAAACATGGGAATGATATCATCGCTCGTGCGTACGTACAGATTACCGTCTCCACGACGTGATGAGATTCATTTTCCATGTTAACAATTCAAGTATGATTATAAAGTATATATAATAAGTAATAATTAAATATATGAAATTATAATTCTACTGGATTTATGTATATATATATGTATTTCATCTACTTAAATCCATTCAATTCAATAAGGAAATGAAAAACAACGTCTATGCGTACGTACGGTCTACCGTCTCCATGAACGGTGTATTTATTTCCATTTATTGATAAATTATATATATGTATATTATGAATATATATTATATATAAATCATGATTTATTTTCTGTAATTAAGTAATCATGATCTAAGTAATCATATTAAGAATTAAAAGTCAAAACATTGAGGATAAATGAAATGATTTTACCCAAAACGTTGCTTTAACATGGAATTGACAAATGAACGGATAATATAAAGTTGTAAGTGAATCATATATGATATCATAAATATTATTATGGTTCTGTTACAAGTTAATAATATTTTTAAACCCACTATATAGGAGTCTCGGACACCTATGGAAGAAATTGGACATAAGGTAAGGGATAACTTTTCGAATCTCATTTTTATCCGAGATTGTTTATTCGTAAGTATTTACTAGGGTTATATTTATCATCCATGTATCTGTTTTCTAAAAAAATTTCATGTATATTTAAAGTCTTTTTTACCCATTTTTGTATTTTAATACATGGTATGTAAGGAATCTTTCATTTGTTTACTATACGAGGTACTTTTTGACTTTTCCGGCAAAAGTATGAGAAGAATGTTTTTTTAAGTTATACGGCATGAATAGTTTTTTACGTTTTCATAACGCCTAATTTTCATGAAGATTCCTTTACAATATTTCATGATTATTTTCAAAAAAAATCCATTTCTTTTAAAATTACAAGGCATTTTGTGAAAATAAATTGATTTTGAAAAGAAAGGATATTTTCCTCAAGAATTTATTTCAAGTGTTTTATCAAAACTAATTTCCATATAAGATGACATTATTTCATTTGTGTATGTTTCAAGTATAATGTCTCTATGATTTACATGGTTTCACTTTTATTATGATGAAATGATATCCATTTTTTTATATGGATTATGTGATTATGGGATGATGTTTATGAAGCCCATTTTATTCTTTGGGTTATGATGAATGATTTATTTATATTTTGCGGCACACGTAAGAATGGTTTAATTATGAGATGGATGAGACATATATCTCTCTCCAATGCATTGGGTAAAGATTTATATCTCATGAGATAGACATGGCTGGAACAGTAAGTTAATCTGGTTTAGTGATATAGGACTGGAACGAGGAGTGAACTCGATTCAGAAAGGGACTTTGTCCACTAAGATGGTCTTGGATGCAATGCCTTGGATACTATGGAAGTCATATCATGTGCTTAATGGTTTTCCACAATTAAATGTTTTATTCCCATTCTATTTTATCATGATTGATGTTACTTTATGATATATTCCTTACGTACTTCCAAGATTTATGTCTTTGCTCAAGATTTTGATGTTTAGATTTTATATTCATGTTTTTGCATTCAAATGTTTATGGATTGTTTTATGTTCTCTATGTTTACCCTTACTGAGCATTTGAGATCACCCTTTTTATGTTTTCTTTTTCCCAGGGCATAAAGAAAGGTTTTAGGTAAGAAAACCAAAATGGGAAGATCTTTATGGGAGATGTTGAAGATCTTTCAACATGATTAGAAGATTATGTTCTGAGTTTCCAAAGACACTAAACTAATACGGTATTTGGGCGTCTGTTTTTGTCATGTATTAAGTATTCACTACCACAAAAATAGTTTTTCGCAGCGCCCCCCTTTATCAGTGCTTTTGTTTGCGCTGATGAAGGCCCCCCCTTTATCAGCGCTTGCTTAGTAGCGCTAATAAAGGGGGGCCTTTATCAGTGCTTTTTTTAGCGCTGATAAAGGGCCGGCTTCAAAAAAAAATTAAAAATATATTAATATATTAATATATAAATATAGTTATATTGTTATATAAATATAATATATAATTTTTAAATATATTTTAGATAAGTATAAATGTACATTTACACTTATTATACTTAATATATAAGATATTTAGTGAAAATGACTTCTTAAAAAATTTAAAAAAAATATTTTTAATTAATATTTTGATAATAATTATGGTGTAATAGTCATTTAATAACAATTTCAGGACTAAAAAAATTAAAAAAATTAAAAAAAGATCCAAAATATGTTGAAAACGCAACTCAAACTTCAAATGACTATAACTTTTGATCCGGGTGTCCGTTTGAGCTCTACCACATATCAAATCGAAGCCTGCGACGAGCTCTACGTCACTGTGGCCTGGGGCGACCCCGGTCAAGCGTTTTTCGAGGCCAAAAGAGGCCTAGAAGGCCTCCAAAACTGAGTTTTTTGTCGGGGTACCCAGATTTTTTAACATTTTGTGGATTTTCAAACTCGTTTAAGGGGGTATTATTGGCTTTTCTTGGCGAGGACTGAATTTATTCCAAGGTATTACATTCATATTGATATTATGTCTTTGAAATTTCATCCTTTTTATAATGAACTGCTATTTATAATCAAATATATAACTATATGTACATATTTTTTATATATTCGCACCTAAAAATTAAAATTTTTAAATAAATAATTAAACATATTTACATATAAAATATATTAGCTTTATCTAAATAATAACTAATATCAATTTTATTTAAAATACCAATATATGAATATTTATATACCTATATATTAATCTAACTATATATATATATTAATCTAACTATATATATATTAAAATAGTAACTATATATATTAATATAACTACATATATATATATATTAGTATTACTATAAATATATATATTAATATCACCATAAATATATATATTAATATCACTATATATATATTAATATAACTATATAAATATATATTCATATAACTATATATATGTTAATATAACTATATATATGTTAATATAACTATATATATGTTAATATAACTATATATATGTTAATATAACTATATATATGTTAATATAACTATATATATATTAATATAAATATATATTACTATACGAATAAATATAACTAAATATATATATATATATATATATAGATATATATTAATACCACTATATATATATTAATATAACTATATATATTATAATATAACTATATAACTATATATTATAATATAACTATATATATATATTAATATAAATATATATTACTATACGAATAAATATAACTAAATATATAAATATATATATATAGAGATATCATGAATTGGAAAGCAAATCAAAATAGAGTAGTGGTAAGGGCTTAGGCGCGCAGGGGGGAGGTCTCGAGTTCAAATCCTGGTGGAGGCAGGGGTGTGCGCGCATGGGGAATATTGGAGAAAGCGCTGTTAAAGGGTGGAGGGGGGTGCGTGGGGTGTTTTATAGGGGCCGAAAAGCACAGTAAAGGGGGGGGGGGGGTTCAAACGCTATAAAAGCCCCCCCGATTGGCAGTATTTTTTAATTTTTTTTAATTTTTTTTAACTTTTATCAGCGCTTTTTTAAAAGCTCTGATAAAAGGGTCCTTTATCAGTGCTAAAACGAAAGCGCTGATAAAGGAAGTGCTGATATACGACCCCTTTATCTGCGCTTTTTTTAGCACTGATAAAGGTGTACTTTTATCTGCGCTTTTTTTAGCGCTGATAAAGGGGTCCTATATCAGTGATTTTTGGAGCACTGATAAAGGGGACCCCCCCTTATCTACGCTGGCTTTATCAGCGCTTTTCTAGCGTAGATAAAGGCCATTTTTAGGGCTGATAAAGGCCGTGTTTATAGTAGTGATTCCACAAAAGTAATGTAATGTCCATGTACATCAAGCTTGGGGTCTCTATAATAAGACCGTGGGAAACTAAATGTTACGATTATTGTCTATAAATACAAGTGATCTTGATTAATTGATATATAAAGAAGATTTGATGGCCTCATCCAATAGTCTCAGGACGATCGAATCCAATCAGACGGAACTTGGGAAGGAGATAGCACCTTTGGGTTTTCTCTAGACCAAACGCAAGCCAAAGTTCATCGTGTGAAGATGGAAGAGAATCGACTTCAGGAGAAGTTAAATCTTATAGAAATCACTACTCGGTCAATGATGGTCGAGCCACCCTCAGATTCTATCACCTTAGCACACCTTACACTTAAGTCATATGCTGGTGTTATAAGTGTTGAGAAATGTATTGTTTTTAACAATATATAATGTTATTTAAAGGGGGAGATTATTGAAAATAATACTCTGTCTCTTTATGATAATTTTGATGCTCACAAATACCCTTAATTATTTTCTAATAATTTTATTTAGTATTTTACAGGAATTTATTAGTTGATTTTACTCTTGAAATAACAAGAATTTATTACTTGTTCGGAATCTTCTTTAAGCGCGTCCTGGAATCACTGTTCATACCCTACGTGGATAAACTTAGCGTAAGGAGGAAAAGTGTGTATAATTTTTGAGATAAGAGAAAAGTATGGTTAAAAAACCATACGTTTTTAGCAAAGTATGTAAGAAGAACCTTACATTAGGAAGGAATCTTATGTTTTGGTTATCATCAAAGTATGGAAGGAGAACTGTACGTAGGTACTAAAAATTACATTTGTTTCTAAAAAGTATGGTTCATCAACCTTACTTTTGTGAACAACCATACGTTCTTGGAAAAGTATGGATTAAGTAAAAGTATGGATCGTTTACCGTACATTTGAGAGTTGAAGAAAAAGTATGGACGATCAACCCTACATTTAAGATCAACCTTATGTTTGAAGACTATGTCATCAACCTTATGTTTGGCGTCGGAAAGTTTGAAAGTCGATATTTTTATGCAACGGTCAGCAATCTGATTATTGGGCGGATTTCAAGCCAGATTTAAAGTCATTTTTAAAGTATGACTTTGACCGATTAAAAGCCGTTTTATCATTGTATTAAAGATAGAATTAAAAGGTTCTTTTTATGCCGAGTTTTCAAGGAAGTTACGAGTATTTTTAAAGTTAAATATTTTAAATATTGCGAATCAGAAGGTGAATTTTATGGATCTAAATGTTCAGGAGATATGCTCATCTTTATTATATATGTTCTCTCTGAGGAAAAAATATATATGGGAGAGTGGTGATCAATATATTTTTTCAATTTATTAAAAAAGTGGAAAACAGAGACTGTAGAAAGTCATGTTGATCTGTTGATTCAAAAAGGAGCGTCAAAGCTATGTTCATTTAAGAAGTAGAAGAAACTCGATAGAAGATTCATTTGTTCTGCAATGAATATCTATTGTGGATATACTATTGCTGAAGTTGTGAACTATATCTCTATATCTACTTCAACCGGATCGAATCAGAATTTCTTTGTTTGGAAAATAAATATTTCTAGAGATGACGATCCATCTGCTGTCAATTGCATTCTGTTGCAATCATGAAGATCAACTGGAAAACTTCATTCTGATTTTTTTTATTCTTGAGTAACCAGCTTCTCGTTCTAAGATGTGTAGGTTCATGTTTGAACTAGAAGGATTTGTTTTTCCTTGGATTGTAAAGGTGTCAACTTCCTGTATTCAGTTGTGGACCGGTCTGTTGAAACGAGGACCAGATAGTGAAAATCATCAATCTCGTGGAGTTGAGCGTTAGTGGAGTGGACTAGGGGACTTCTGTTCCCTGAACCACTATATATATTTGTGTCCCTGCTTTTATTTATTTCTGCTGCATGATCAAATTTGATAAAGCATAGAAGACAGAACTCATTCAATTGAAGAGTTAATGAAAAATATGAAAGACACAATTCAGCCACTCTTGTGTATAATCTTTATATTCAAGATCCAACAATTGGTATCAGAGGAGGAGCTTCTGATAGTGCCTTAGCATGCTAGAAGCATTTAAAGATTAAAACAGAGCATCATGACTGATACAAGAGAAGGGATGTCAATGTTCATAGCACCATATTTCAATAGATACAACTATGGCTGCTAGAAATCGTGCATGATAATATATATGAAAAACCTCGGATATAAAGTATATTCAATGATTATGACTACTTATGAAATTCCTGAAAATCCTGATACATGGAGTGCTGCTACAGAAGCAGAGTATGATATGAATTTGAAGGCTATGAATGAAATCATCTATGGTCTAGGACCAGATGAATTTAACAGAGTATCTTAGAGCCTAATAGCATATGAGATGTGGAAGACAATAGCTGTGGAATATGAAAGAACAGAAAATGTGAGACAAATGAGATATGCAACTCCAAAACTAAAATTTGATACTTTCATAATGTTTAAATAAGAAATCATTAACCAAATGAATGAGATATTGACAAAAATTGTCAATAATATAACAGCTCTAGGAGAACCTATCAAACATGATGATCAAGCATTAAAAGTACTAAGGGTACTTCCTACTTGATGGAATGGTATCTCTGCTGCAATCAGACAATCAACACCTGTCAAAAATCTAACCACGAGAGAGCTGATTAATACACTGATGATGTATGAAGTTGAAATGCAAGATGAGGCCAATGAACATAAAGTGCTTATCAAAAGAGAATATACTACCTTGAAAGTAAATTCACAACAAAATAATAAAAAGCCGAAGAACAAAGAAGTCAAAGCTAAATCAGAGATCTCTGACTCATCAAACTCAAACGAAGAGCTGGCTCAACTAGCCAGGAAATTTAGAAAGTTCTACAACAAGAAAAGAGGCTTCAAAAAATCTTTTAAGAGAGATGATAAAGAATTAATATGCTATAAATGCAAGAAGATGAGGCATATCAGACCAGATTTCCCACAATTGAAGGATGCAAAGAAGAAGAAATTCTTCAAATGAAATGACTATGACCAGAAAGACAAGAAAGCTATGAAAGCCACATGGAGTGTATCTAAAGACTCCAGTATCTCTCCTGAATCAAGCTCAGAGAAATAATAAGTCAATCTAAAAGAAAAAATGTGTTTCATGGAAGAAGCCGATGAGGTACACTCATATTAATCCTCTGACTCAAATAGTGAATCAAATTCTGAATCAAGCTACACAAATAAAAAACCTGTAACCTACTACAATATGCTTGAAGAAAAATATGACTCTATATTTAAGAAACATAAGTCACTAAAGAACAAACATAAAGATGTTTCAGATGAAAGATATACAATGATGAAACAACATAAGGAATTAACTGATAAATACAATTATATTAACACTAACTATTTTAATTTTGAATCAAGAATAAAAAACTACAGGCTGAAGTAGAATCTTACAAACAAGCTGCATTGGTTTTTACAAAATGGGAGAATTCATAAATGAAATTCATAGAAAAATATCATTAAAAAGGAGATATTTGGAATTGTAAGTAAAGGAGAAAAAACTAAGCTATATAAAAATTATTTTGTTCCTAGCTCTAAAAAGGTTAATTGTAACTTTTGTGGGACAAAGGGACATATAGCTTAAAACTATTTCTTTAGACAACCTCAAATTTGTTCTATTAAGAAAGCCTATGTTTCAAAAGACTTATATGATTCAACTGATTTTAAAAGAATAAAGAAAATATGGATACCCAGATCATTGCTAGCTAACACCCCTGGACCCAACAAAATATGGGTACCAAAGCAATTTGTTTGATGGTCTTTGCAGGTAGCAGGCCACCAGAGAAGAAACGATATATGGTACATGGACAGTGGCTGCTTAAGACATATGAGTGGAAACTCATTGAATTTTTCTTCACTCACTCAAATGGAAGGAGGACTTGTCACATTTGGTGACAATTACAAAGGAAAAAATCGTTTTCATTGGAACTATTGGAGATCAAAAAACATCCTCAATCAACAAAGTACTTTATGTACAAGGATTAAAACAAAATCTGATAAGTATCTCTCAACTTTGTGATGATGGATATACTGTTGAATTTACAAACAATTGTTGTACTATTTCTAAAGATAAGCTGTTTAAATTTAAAGCACTAAGAACTGATAATGTCTATACTTTGGATTTAAATTCCTTGTGTAAACAACAAGTAAACTGCTTGACTACTAAAGTAAGTGAATCTTGGATATGGAATAGGAGACTTGGACTTTTTAATATATATGTTTTAAATAATTTATCTAAGAAACATTTGGTTTATGATTTACCTAGTCTCAAATTTGAAAGTAACGTATTTTGTGATGCATGTCAACTTGGAAAGAAACACAAATCATCCTTCAAATCGGTTAATAAAGTTACTACATCTAAACCTCTAGAACTTATTCATATGGATTTGTTTGGACCCTCAAGAGTAGCATGATTAGCTGGTAAATTGTATGTATATGTTTCAGTTGATGACTATTCTAGATTTACATGGATTTTCTTTTTGAAATTTAAAAATGTAGATTTTAATTTATTTGAAAGTTTTTGAAAATCTGTTCAAAATGAAAAAGGTTTTAATATAATCTCATTGAGAAGTGATCATGGTGGAGAATTTGAGAATCAGGAATTTAATTCCTTTTGCTCAAAAATGGGTCTTAAACAATCCTTTTCGACACCAAGAACACCTCAACAGAATGAGATTGTAGAAAGGAGAAGTTGAACAATTCAAGAAATGGCTAGAACTATGTTAACTGAATATATCCTACCTATATTCTTTTAGGCAGAAGCTGTGAATACGGATTTCTATATAATTAATAGAGTTTTAATTAGACCTATTTTGAAAAAGACACCCTATGAACTATTGTATAACTGAAAACCTAAAGTAAATTACTTTAATGTTTTTGGATTCAAGGTTTACATCTTGAACACCAAATATAATCTTGGTAAGTTCAATCCAAAATCTGATGAAGGTATTTTCTTAGGATATTCTGCTACCTCTAAAGCTTATAGAGTCTATAATAATAAGTCAATGATTATTGAAGAATCAGTTCATGTAAGATTTTATGAATCTGATCCATTTGAGAAAAGGACAGATCAAATGGATGAACTTTACTCTAATGATAACATGAGACTTGAGAAATTAAAGAATTATTTTGAAAATGATATAAAAGAAATTGAGTTCAGTTCAGAGGAACATGATACTAAAGAACCTTTAAATGTTTTTCCTAGACAGTCTAGAACCCTAAAGAATCACCCCTTAGAAACTGTGATAGGTGACTTGGATACAAGAATTCAAACTAGAAGAAACTTAGGAAACCTAGTAGAATTCTCTGCCTTCCTATCTCAACAAGAACCCAAGACTATAGAAGAAGCTTTAGATGATGAAATCTGGGTAATAGCAATGCAATATGAATTAAACTAGGTTAAAAGAAATGAAGTTTGGGAATTAGTGGAAAGACCTAAGAGTTATCCAGTAATAGGAACCAAATGAGTCTTTAGAAATAAACAGGATGACCAAGGAACAAAAACAAGAAATAAAGAAAGATTAGTAGCTAAATGATACAATCAAGAAGAAGGAATAGATTATGATGAGACTTTTTCACCTGTAGCTAGGTTAGAAGCCATTAGAATCCTTTTATCCTATGCATCTAATATGAATTTTAAATTATTTTAGATGGATGTTAAATCTGTATTTTTAGATAATTATTTAATGGAGGAAGTTTATGTTGAGCAACCTCCTGGTTTTGAAAATTCTCAAAAACCAGATTCTATTTTTAAACTTACTAAAGCTCTTTATGGCCTTAAACAAGCACCTAGAGCTTGGTATGAAATATTAAGTTCTTTTCTTTTGAAAAAATATTTTACTGTTGGAATGGCAGACCCAACAATCTTTAAGAAAACTGTAAAAAACAATGTTTTATTGGTTCAAATTTATGTTGATGATGTAATTTTTGGATCAAATAATAAAACCCTTTGTCATGAGTTTTCAAATTTAATACAAAAAGAATTTTAAATGAGTATGATGGGAGAACTAAATTTCTTCTTAGGACTTCAAATTTATCAAAAAGATTTTGGAAATGTTTTGAATCAAAGCAAATACATTACTAATTTACTTAAGAAATTTGGACTTGAAAACATCAAGACATTTACAAATACTATGTCTACTAATATAAAACTTGATTAGGATGAAACTAGAAAATCAGTGGACAACAAGTTATATAGAGGTATGATTGGTATTTTATTATATGTTACTGCTAGCAGGCCAGATATAATGTATTCAGTATGTCTTTGTGCTATATTTCAATCAAATCCTAAAGAATCTCATATAACTGCTGTTAAAAGAATTTTTAGATATTTAAAAGGAACTTTTTTTCAATCTCTTCTTTATCCTAAAACATCTGATTTTAAATTGATTTCATATTCAGATACTGACTTTGGAAGTTGTAGATTAGATAGAAAAATCACATCAGGAACATGTCACTTTTTCGGAAAGTCTTTGGTGTCATGGTCTAGTAAGAAACAACATTTAGTTGCCTTGTCAACAACCGAGGCATAATAATTTTCTACTGGAAGTTGCTGTGCACAAGTTCTGTGGATGAAAAACACTCTTATGGACTTTGGATTGAATTTTAATAATACACCTATTTTATGTGACAATACAAGTGCAATTAATATTTCAGAAAATCCTATTAGTCATTCTAGATCTAGGCACATTGATATAAGGCATCACTTTTTAAGAGATCATGTTATTAAAAGGATATATTTTTAGAATTTATAAATACAGAAATTCAATTAGAAGATATTTTTACTAAACCACTTCCCACTGCAAGGTTTGATTTTTTTAAGGGGGAGCTAGGTTTATTTGATTTTAAATAAAATTTTACTTCACAATGTTTTTTTATGCTTAAAAATAATTTTTCTATTTTTTTAAAAAACAGAATAAGTTTCTTTTATCCGCGTAATCTATTTTATTTATTTTTAAATATATGTAATAATTATTAAATACACGGAAATCAAGGTTGTCAGAAAACCCTTTCGACTTCTAAACCGCTTCATTTCCATCGAAACCTTTTCGAATATGCAAACCACACCTCTGCTCATGAACCCTAATCTTCAAATATCTCAAACCCTAACCCTAAAACCTTCAGAGATTCTCACAGAGATGGTAAGGACTAAAAGAGCCAGTGAAGCCGAGCCAAGCAATGTCAAGAGACAACGCACAGAAAGAAGAAAAATATTACAGGGCAAGGTAATCGATCTCGAATGGTTATTTCAGACAAATCTTCTGTTGAAACAAGCGTTCTCGTTTTAGAACCTTGAGAAGACATTCAATAGTGAAAATACAGAATTTATGTATGAGGTAGAACTTAGATACTACTTCAAATCTGTGCAGTTTATTCTGGGGGATACTGAGGATAATATGATGGCTAAGATAGAGGATAGGGATTTCTCAATCTCGTCAGTAGAAATTGGTTAGATTCTCAAGTGCCCTCATGAGGGAGTTTTTCATTTTGATTTGAGGAATATAGGATATGTTGTCCATAAATCCGAGGACATTATGTCATTTTTGTTTGGAACATCTACTATTAAGAAAATTATGGTGAAATATTTATGTAACACCCCAATCTTCCATGGTACGCTTCTCTTTGAATAATAGAGCAACGTGTGTTGTACGCAACCTCAAGTTCTAACACACCGCGACCAATCAAAGTATCCATTATGAATAGTAATACCCACTTTTTGAAATTATATAAATTTTATATTCCAAAATGGACTTCATTTTTGTATTTGGAATATCAAAATTATCCTAAGTTGAATTTTTTGTAATTTTCTGAGAACTTCCAATTTTCTATGAATAGAAAAAAAACTTAAAAAAAACTTTTTTAATCAAAATAATTTATAGTGATAAATTATAATATTGAGTGGTTTTAACATATAATTAGAATATATTTTTACCATTTTATCCAATGTTGGTCATTAGAATTAATTTCACATTGAAATTGGACATAAACAATTGTCAATCTTTTGATATATATTGTTTCTTAAAAACACGCTATTTGTTGTGACAGCGGGAATTAATTATTAAATTAATTAATTCAACTTATATTTTTTGAATTTTGTAAAATAGACAACATTTTTGAATTAGGAATATCAAATATATCTTAGGGTGAATTTTTGGTATTGTTCTGAAAAACTTCGATTTTTGATGAATACTGAAACCACTAAGTGGTAGTTAGAAAAACTGATTTTTCATTTAAATGATATTTTACCACCTTTGGGATTTGAATTTCCATAATCCGACATACATAATTGTCCTTAGGAAGTAAAATGTGGTTCAATGGGATTAAAATAATTTTTGGTGAATACTAACTTTTAAGTTCTATTAATCGCGATTAAAGGAAATTAGTGTAATTTAAGGTAAATATAATATTATAATAATAATAAATTACCTTTACACTTGTCATAACCATATTGGATGAGTCATGGCCGACCAAGACAATCCACGAGTCAATATGGGGACCCCATGGAGCCACTTGTGTAAGAAAATGACATTAATAACTTTTTATTTAAAGTAAAAATAAAATTGTCACAAACATGTGTTGTTTTACAAAAACAATTATTACATGGGGTTATATAAGTTAACATTTCGACAATAAATATTCATTTTAAAGATAAAAATATTTCCTACATCATGATATTTTTTTATAATTTTTAGACATCAAATAAATTAAATTTTTTATGACACCATGATGATGCATCGATTACCTCATTAATTAACAATTTACATAAAATAAAAATATAATGTAAAATCTAAGACTTAAACTTGTCAAAAACCTATTGGATAAGTATATTTAGAACTCTTATCACCTTATCTTAGAAATATATAATTGTGGGACCTTTAAAATCCTAAACTCATTATATAATAAAGTAACATTTCTTGACTTTCCAAGAGTGCCCCTCCACTCCTCTTATAAAAGGCCCCCACCTCTACCACCTTATTCACACCTACAAGACATTTGGATCTGCCCAAATCTTCCCAAATACTCTATAAACTTCCCTATCTTACTCCTAGAAGCCTCACTTTGGGAAGAAGTCTTCCCAAGGAAGCCTTTGGCTCAAATCAAAAAGAGTTACCCGATTTTAAGTTAATGTCTTCTCTTATGTTCTTTTGTTTTATTTTGCTTCTCCAACCCCTTAAACTCTTTTTATTCCTTTCTTTTGTAACAACAGTAGTATCTAAAATATACTAGGATGTTGTCATGAGAAGGATTTTATTTACACTTACACATACCTTCGTCTAATGGTTAATGAACATACTGTTTCTATGGGTGGCGAATTACTGCCTCACAAAACGATGATTATTCAATCTTATTTTAACACCTGTCATGGTGGCCATTATAATGACACTATTTTCATATATGATATATATATATATTATGTTTATGTTTTACTTATTCTTCTTTATTTCTCATTTATGGCATACCTTTATGATTTCCATTTTGGTTAAACACGATAATTTCAATTTAGGAAGTGAGTACTACCACCCCCTCAAAGTGATTTGAATCATTAATGACATATGTGGGACATGTAAAGGATGGAGTAAATGACATTATATATGATATTATATAGGAAATATAATACACCTTTATATAATTATGATTTCATTTCATTAAATATGAAATAGAAATGAAAGTAGCGTTCATGCGTACGTACGACTTACCGTCTCTGTGAACGGTGCATTTCATTTCTTACTTCTAAATGTTATGTAATATTATGAATGAATGTATATACTGGACATATATTATATATATGATATCTACATCATGAATATAATTCTGGATATAATATATATTTTACCACATGAACAACTTGTAATTATAAGAAGTTTATTTTTGAGTCAAGTACCAAAGATCGACAAAATGAACGTTATTAACATAAATAATTACATAATGTTCATAACATGGTAATAAGTGATATAAAAGTAATATTAAACTTGAAAAATGTTCTTAAGCAATTATAAATTAACTCTAATTTATTATTCAGGAGATTAAATAACGATCGAGTCAAGTCAAACACAATGTAAGAGAACTTCTTAACCCAATTTCCGTTCTTTGGGTTAATCTCTTACTTTCAAATTATGTCATGATATTATTATGTCCTATCTTGTATTTGTACTTTATTTATGTGTACTTATAGTGAATACACATAATAGATCTATTTTATTTAAAAAATGATCATGGTAAGGGACTTCATCTTAATCTCCTTTCATTGAGGCATATTTTGTTTTATACACAACTTTACTTTATACGGTGTATAAACCCCTTAGACTTTGACTTTTATTCAAAATGAATATTTTTATACGAAGCGTTTTACTAAATGAAAAAAGGGAATGTTTTTTTGTCGTACGTATGCGCCGAAAATGACTTCTCCGCTGCCGTGACCATTATTTGAGTTTCGGCTTCCTCTACAAGCCATAACTTTTTAAAAAAAATGAAAAATAAATACCATGTTTTAATATTCTTTTATTTTTGTATTGAAAATGGTTTTGATATTTTTTGTATTATATCAATTTGTTGTATTGATATCTTTTGATTGAAATGTGGAAATGTTATGTTTCCTTTTTTCATGTTTTATGTGATACGATTATGTTATGGTTTATGATATGTTTAAACATATTCATATGAGGAATGAATTGGAATTAATAAGTGACAGGTGGAGCCCAATATAGATCCTCGATGCATCGATAGGTCTAATGAGACAAACTAGTGTCTTGGCATGAGGCCTTGACAAAATCTTATTTGTAGTCTTGGCATGAGGCCTTGGATACGAGGTTATAATAGTCTGACATTATGCATTCCATCATTATGAAAGTGGTCATTGATATTGCATGTGATTATTTGACCAGTAGAATATCCATGTGAATAATTAAATGGCATTATTTCATTTTATTTTTTCCATATTATGCTGAAGTTCAAGTTTAAAAGGCATTTGTTTTAGTTATACATTGCCTTAAATGTTAATGTTTATTTATGAAAGCTTCTGCTATATTGTTATCCTTACTGAGCATCTGAGCTCACCCCTTCCAATGTTTTAATTTTTCCAGGATGTGAAGAAGTATATTATGAATGAATTGCAGGGATAGTATGAGGGGATATGAAGACAAGATGTTGTAGTAGTTTTGTTTTACTTTATGATGTAATGTAAGACTTATGAATGTATCTAGTGTTTCCAAGGCTACTAAACTAATGAGTCTTTTGAGACTTGATCTTTTGTGATCATGACAATGTTATGCAATAATGCACCGACTCTGGGTAATTGGGGTCGGGGTGTTACAGTTGGTATCAGAGGAAGTTTAGTACTAACCTTGGAATCTATATTTAGATAAACTCTGATTAGAGAACATAACCCAAAGATAGACCTTGAGGATTACTATAGAAGAACTTCCTAGAATTTTGGCATTATAGAGATTTTATGTGTTTTCTGAGAAATACTTCCCTGTCTAGATACGAGCAGGTAGAGACAGCTCTGGCATAGATGTACCTAGGGGTAAAACTCGAAAACAACACTTTGAGCAAGACTCGAACAGGAACTGGTGCAAGACAACGGGCCTTGCTGCACTCTTGGTTACAACACTCCCGGGGGATATGCTTAGGATAATTCTCATTTTCTTTACAAACCACTATGAAGGGTTTATGAGTATATACTACCTCAAAGAATTTTTTTTTATGATTATAGTTCAATTTATGTTATGTGTTTTACAGGTATGGAATTATGTATTTTGATTCATAAACTAATCTAGTTTATGCCATTGTTTAGAAATGGCGCCTAGTGGGAGGAATGGAAACCGTATCAATGCATGCAATCCATGTAGGGATTTCCCTCCTACTCAAGATAATTATAATGGAGTTGGTGATACAATTGGTGCTGATCATTTTATCACCATACTGGGACAACTCACTCAGGTTATGAATAATAACCTTACTCGTATGGAGCACCCTGGTCCGCAATGTGGAGAATCAATGTTAGACCGCTTCATTAGGAAACAACCACCAACATTAAATGAGAGTACTAATCCCTTAGTAGATGAGCAATGGATAAATTTCTTAGAGAAAATATTCCATGCCTTGGGGAGTAGTGAAAGGGAAAAGGTTCTCATGGTAGTTTACCACCTCACTAGAGATGCTGATCAATGGTGGTAATTGATTCAAAATAAAAAGGAAGATGAAGAAGTATCAAGTATGGAATGGAGATAGGTCAAAGAGATTTTCTTAGAAAAATACTTTCCTCGTGACCATTGAGCAGATATGGAAAGACAATTTCTGAGTCTGAGACAAAAGGAGGATGAGAATGTCACAAAGTATGAGGCCAACTTTACAAAATTAACAAGGTATGTTATAGATTATATACGTAACCCAAGAAGTAA
The DNA here is from genome assembly GCA_963277665.1 of Viscum album. Classification (NCBI taxonomy): domain Eukaryota; kingdom Viridiplantae; phylum Streptophyta; class Magnoliopsida; order Santalales; family Viscaceae; genus Viscum; species Viscum album. The sequence goes on from OY728119.1 coordinate 467,926,643, forward strand.
TATTCATTGTTTCTTTGATGGGTTAAAACCACTTCTCCATCTATCATTGGTCTCACAATCCATCTCGTCATACGAAGACATTGTCTCGTGTGCTATCAAGACAGAAAAGGAATTCTCTAAGCCTTATGACAACAAAGTAAAGAAAGAGAAGAAGAGAACAGTGGAACAAGAGACAGATAAAGGGAAAAAGGGGAAAAGGATTTTCCATTATGCGATAATTGTGGGAAGAATCACCCCAGTACTTTCCTAAAAGGAATGGGAGTTTGTTATCAATGTGGATAAAAAGTTCACCGGGCTCGTGATTGCAAGGGAAAGAAAGAGGCTATCAATGTTGAATTCTATAATTGTAGAGAAATGGGGCATTATTCAAATGAATGTCCTAACCATCAGGGAAACTTACCATAGAAAAGGCCAAGGGATCAAGGCCAAGCTTATGCTGTTACTACATATGAAGTTGAATAATTATTTCATTTGTGTTTTTGGACTCAATAACTATATTATGGTTATAAGAATAATGTGATATATATAAGGATTGTACTACAATACTTTTTTTCTTAATTAAGGTTTTAATATGATGAAGTTAATCATATTTTTAGTATGTGACAATAAGGGAAACTTTTCTTTGTTTGGGGAATCTGATGTTACAATTGATTTTGGAATTTAGAGACCTTTTAGAGAATGTCTGGATAGAGGTATTTTGGATAACTATAAAGGTTGGAATGGATTAAGTTGAACTTTGGATAGTATTATTTAAGGTTAAAACATTTCTGAAGATTATTTTTGGAATATTATAATACTATAGTTTTAGGAAAAGGACAACCTGAAGGTCGGGGGATAACCCATTGCGTTGGACAAAGCTGCAGGAATTGAACCCACAACCATATTGCAACATGCCTTTATTACCTACCACTAGCCTACAGGAAGTCCCTGGTTATTAAAAAATAGTTTTCCTAATCTAAATGGTATGTGTTAATATTTGGAACCTTGTACGATTAGGAGAAATATAATATTTTTGAGTTATATTATCTTTTTGAGTGAAAGATGGGTTTGTGGTAAAAATTTATTAAAGAATGAATGTCTAAATGACAAGTATGTAAATTTCCTTACATTCTTATTAAATCTCCTAAATAAATTCCTCAACTTTATGAAAGGTAACTTAAAACAAAAATGTTGTCGGTTAACTTTTCTTACTGGGGAATCAATGATCGTTTAACCAATCACAAGTTTGTGATTTTCTTGTAGTTAAACTGTCTCCTAATCCTGTTTTCTACAACTCTCCATCATACCTTTATGGTTTGTTTCTCCTCCATATCCATATTTTCATAGAATCCTATTATGGGCTATCTTGGGTGACCTTTGTACTTATCTTTCTTTCTTTTAAAGTTATATTTTTTTATTAACCCTATTTCTGATGTGGGTTTTCCACAAAGGTATTTTCTATTTTCAACATTTTATTTTCAAAGAAAAATTTCAAATTGTGAGGACACAATTTATTGAAGGAGGGGAGAATGTAACACCCCAATCTTCCATGGTACGCTTCTCTTTGAATAATATAGCAATGTGTGTTGTACGCAACCTCAAGTTCTAACACACCGCGACCAATCAAAGTAGCCATTATGAATAGAAATACCCACTTTTTAAAATTATATAAATTTTATATTTCAAAATGGAATTCATTTTTGTATTGGGAATATCAAAATTATCCTAAGATGATTTTTTTTAATTTTCTGAGAACTTCCAATTTTCTATGAATAGAAAAAAAACATAAAAAACATTTTTAATGAAAATAATTTATAGTGAAAATTATACTATTGAGTGGTTTTAACATATAATTAGAATATATGTTTACCATTTTATCCAATGGTGTTCGTTATAATTAATTTCACATTGAAATTGGACATAAAAAATTGTCAATCTTTTGATATATATTATTTCTTAAAAACATGCTATTTGTTGTGACAGCGGGAATTAATTATTAAATTAATTAATTCAACTTATATGTTTTGAATTTTGTAAAATAGACATCATTTTTGAATTAGGAATATCAAATATAGCTTAGGGTGAATTTTTGGTATTGTTTTGAAAAACTTTGATTTTTGATGAATAGTAAAACCACTAAGTGGTAGTTAAAAAAACTGATTTTTTGTTTAAATGAAAATTTACCACCTCTGTGATTTGAATTTCCAAAATCCAACATACATCATTGTCATTAGAAAGTAAAATGTGGTTCAATGGGATTCAAATAATTTTTGGTGAATAGTTACTTTTAAGTTCTATTAATCGCGATTAAAGGTAATTAGTGTAATTTAAGGTAAATATAATGTTATAATAATATGAAATTACATTTAAACTTGTTCTACCCTTATTGTATGAGTCATGGGCGACCATGAAAATCCATGGGTAAACTTGGGGACCCCATGGATCCACTTGTGTAGGAAAATGACATTAATAACTTTTTATTTAAAGTAAAAATAAAATAGTCACAAACATGTGTTGTTTTACTAAAACAATTATTACATGGGGTTAAATAAGTTACCTTTTCTACTATAAATATTAATTGGAATGATAAAAATATTTCCAAAATCATTATATATTTTTTATAATTTTTATACATCAAATAAATTAAATTTTGTATGACACCATGATGATGCAACGATTATCTCATTAATTAACGATTTAAATAAAATGAAAATATAATGTGAAATATAAGACTTACACTTGTCAAAAACCTATTTTAAGAGTATATTTCGAACCCTTATCACCTTATACTCGAAATATATAATTGTGGGACCTTTAATATCTGAAACTCATTATATAATAAAGTAACATTTTTTTACTTTCCAAGAGGGCCCCTCCACTCCTCTTATAAAAGGCCCTCACCTCTACCACCTTATTCACACCTTGAAGCCATTTGGATCGGCCAAACTCTGCCCAAACACTCTCTAAAATTCCCTCTATTACTCCTATAATCCTCACTTTAGGTATAAGTCTTCCCAAGTAAGCCTTTGGCTCAAATCAAAAATAGTTACCCGATTTTAAGGTAATGTCTTCTCTTATGTTCTTTTGTTTTATTTTGCTTTTCCAACCCATTAAACTATTTTAATTCCTTTATTTTGTAACAACAACAGTATCTAAAATATACTAGGATGTTGTCATGAGAATGATTTTATTTACACTTACACATACCTTCGTCTAATGGTTAAATAACATTCTGTTTCTGTGGGTGGTGAATTACTACCTCACGAAACGATGATTGTTCAATATTCTTTTAACACCTCTCATGGTGACCATTATGATGACACTATTTTCATATATGATATATATATTATGATTATGTTTTCCTTATGCTTCTGTATTTCTCATTTATGGCATACCTTTATGATTTCCATTATGGGTAAACGCGATAATTTCATTTTAGGAAGTGCGGACTACCGCCCCCTCAAAGTGATTTGAATCGTTAATGACATATGTGGGACATGTAAAGCATGGATTAAATGATATTATATATGATATTATACTGGAATTATAATACACATTTATATAATTATGATTTCATTCCATTAAATATGAAATAGAAATGAAAGTAGCGTTCATGCATACGTACGACTTACCATCTCCATGAACGGTGCATTTCATTTCTTACCTCTAAATGTTACGTAATATTATGAATGAATGTATATACTGGATATATATTATATATATGATATCTAAATCATGAATATAATTCTTGATATAATGGATATTTTACCACATGAACAACTTATAATTATAAGAAGTTTATTTTTGACTCAAGTACCAAAGATCAACAAAACGACCATTATTAACATAAATAATTACATAATGTTCATAACATGGTAATAAGTGATATAAAAGGAATAATAAACTTGAAAAAGGTTCTTAAGAAATTATTAATTAACTATAGTTTATTATTCAGGAGATTAAAGAATGATCAAGTCAAGTCAGACATGAGGTAAGGGAACTTCTTAACCCAATTTCTGTTCTTTGGGTTAATCTCTTCTTTTCAAATTATGTCATGATATTATTATGTCCTATCTTTTATTTGTACTTTATTTATGTTTAATTATAGTGAATACACATAATATATCTATTTTATTTAAAAAATGATCTTAGTAAGGGACTTCGTCTCAATCTCCTTTCATTGAGGCATATTTTGTTTTATACACAACTTTCCTTTATACAGTGTATAAACCCCTTTGACTTTTACTTTTATTCAAAATGAATCTTTTTATATGAAGCATTTTACTAAATGACAAAAGGGGATGTTTTTTTGTCGTACGTATGTGCCGACAACGACTTCTTCGCCGCTGTGACCATTATTTGAGTTTCGGCTTCCTCTTCAAGCCATAACTTTTTTTAAAAATGAAAAATAAATACCATGTTTTAATTTTCTTTTATTTTGGTATTGAAAAAGGTTTTGATAATGTTTTTATTATATCAATGTGTTGTATTGATATCTTGTGATTGAAATGTGGAAATGTTATGTTTCGTTTTTTGCATATTTTATGTGATACAATTATGTTATGGTTTATGATATGTTTAAACCTATTCATATGAGGAATGAATTGGACTTAATAAGTGACGGGTGGAGCCTGCTATAGCTCCTCGATGCATCGGTAGGTCTCATTAGACAAACTAGTGTCTTGGCATGAGCCCTTGACAAAATCTTATTTGTAGTATTTCTATAAAGACTCGAAAAATTCAAGGGGAAATTTTTTTTCTTAATTTTCTTTGGGATTTTACAAGAACACAATTTTTGACGGCACCTGATTCCGAGGCCCGGTGTGCCCGAAATCTTTTTCCGAAGTTTAGCTCGGGTACGTTCAGTGAACGAACGAGCGGGTTTTTCTAACTTTTTGAACCGGTGCTCAGAATCGAATTATGAGGGCACCGATGGAATCACAATGCCGGTAATTGTTTAGAAACACTTTTTACAGAGTTGCATTTTCTCAGGTGTGGTTTTTAATTTTTTGGGGTTAAGTTAAGAAATAAAATAAAAGAGGCCCAACCAGTTTTTATTTTATTTTGCTTAACTAAAGTTAAGTGGATGTTGTGGGACCCACAATATCCTACCCTCTTGGTAGGATATTTGTGAGGTAGGGCCCACATGAGCCCCACTATTTCTTTTCCTCTAAGTAACGCACCTGCACCCCCTTTTTAATGAAGTCAACTCATGCATTTATTCTGGTTAAGAAACGCCTCATTAATTTGGGGTTTAAGCATTGCAATTAATTCGCTTAACTGTTTCTTTCGTTTTTGAATTTTAAAGCGCAAGGCTTGTGAAATAAAAATAAGACAACTCTTATTTTTATTAGACTGGTGGTGTTGAGAGGCTAGGGAGAATTCTCAGGCTCTTGAAGTTCTTCCTCCTTGACGAAGAACGTGAAGTACGCGAAGAACGCGAAGAATGCAAAGAACACGAAGAACGCGAAGAACACCAAATCCTCGGAGATCGACCACGCGACACCGTGTACCGTGATGCCAGAAACACTTCTTCTGTGATGCTTCTTCTGCAACGCTTCTCCGCGACGCGACGATCCTCCCTCCATGACGCCTTCTTCCGCGATGGTTGTTTCCGCGAAGAATCCTCGCTCATCAAATTCGACGAGGTATGGGTTTATTTTATTGGTTTGTTTGTGATTACTTCTGTCACCATCTTCCTTTCATTTTGAGCCGCCTGATATCGCAATAACGGGAGGAGGTTGGACCGCAAAAACACGGCCGACCCTCCTACCCCTTGTTGGTTTGATTTTGATTGCGGCACGAGCAAGGAAACGCGGTGCCGAAGCACCGCGCAGAAAATATTAAAGAAAGGGATGAAGCGCAGCGCCGTAGCACCGCGCTGTCGCGCTGCACCGTTGAAAATGAACCAAATATACGGCGCCTTCGCGCCGCACCAGAGAACTACGAAAGCACCGCGGCCAGAGTTGGACTACGGCGGAGGGGCGCGGCACTTTCGTGCCGCGCCGGACGGATCAAGGCCGCGGATTGGGCCGCAGCGGAGCAGGGAGACCGGCGGCTGGTTTTGGGCCGCCGACATCGGAGCAAGGGGACCGGCCCTTGCCGGTCCCGTGGTGACAGCAGCCAGCCGGCCGGTCAGGGGGAATCCGAGGGTCCATAACCCCTGGTTGTCCAGCAAAGAGGCCCCCACATGGGTCCGCGGTTACAAAGGAAAGCGGGGGGGCATCCCCCCCCCCCCCCCCCCCCCCCCCGCGTTGCTTCGCTCGGCCAAAACGGCTGAGCCACCCGCTGGTCGCTGGCCACGCCAGTGCGCCCAGGCCGGGCCGGGCCGCGCTGGCCGGGCTAGTCCATGCCCATGCGGGCCAGACCCGAACCCGGTTCGGGTCGAACCGGTGCGGGCCGACCCTGGGGGTATCGGGTCGGGTCGGACCGGGCCCGAACCCCTTAATACCGAACCTCTTTCGGTCCGTTGCCCATAACATGAGCTGCGGACCTCCGATCGATGCACCGTCAGTTGCGTGGCAATATTTGGATCGAGACGGTCGTTTTGGTATATTACACTCAGGGTTTTGGAGAACTTTGGAATCGGCTGGGTTGGTTCGTACACGAAACCAACCGGTTCCTCGGAGCGGAAACGCTTATAACTTGAGTTCCGGACGTCTGATTGACCTGCCGTCGACTTTGTTAGATTTATCTTAGTGAGACGGATCTTTTGGATTACTCCTCTCAAGGTTTGGATACAGTTGGAGTATGGTCGGGTTGGTTTTGACTTAAAAACCAACCGGGCCCCTTGGACGAAAAAGCCAATCACTCTCAGACCGGGCGTCCGATTAATGCGCCGTCTGTGACGTTGAGTTCCTGTTGAAGATACAGAACTTTTGGATACATCAAATTCAGACTGCATGTCAGTTGATGTATCAGCCCCCTGGCTCGTGGAGCGGACCCTCCCGAACGAGCTTGTTTTGTTCGGGAACCCTAGAGCTGGCTGCGACTACGACAACGATGACGACTGTGCAGAAATCCTCCGTGGATTCGATGGAGACGACTACAGCACTCAGCGATCCTACGTGGATCAGTGCCACCGATCCTGTGTGGGTCAGATCTTGTGGGGGTCAGCGCTCAGTGGTCCTGTCTGGGCCAGTGCCTACAGATCCTGTGTGGGTTTGATCTTGTGTGGGTCATTGCGGGGGTTAGTTACTTATCGATCATGTGTGGGTCAGATCCTTTGTGGGTCATTGCGGGGGTTAGTTACCTATCGATCCTGTGTGGGTCAGATCCTTTGTGGGTCATTGCGGGGGTTAGTACCTATCGATCCTTTGTGGGTCCGGCAGCTTAGATGAATCATTGGTAATATTTGATCATCTCTATCGCCATACGAAGAAGTATACCTGTGTGAGCTGAATCCTGTTTTGCTTTCCTATGTGGACTGTGTTGTGCTATCCTATGTGAATTATGTTTTTCTTTCCTGTGTGGGCTGGGTTGTGATTTCCTGTGTAGACTGGGTGGTACTTGAGCTCGGATGTTGGAGCTAAACTGGAATTGATGACTTAGGTATATGTATGGGTATATACCTAAGTAGTGTCGGATGTTACTTTGTGATTGTATCTTTCCTTTGTGGATTATCCTTTGTGGATTCTGGGAGACCTTCGGGGGTCTCGGGGTCCCTACTAAGTAGCTTATACTCACCCCTGCATGGGCTATGCCCGCACTACGTTGTGTTGGTTGCAGACGATGGACAACGCTGATCGTGGTTGAGGCTTGCGGAGCAGGACGGTACCTGGAGGTGGACCACTGGGTGAGACGTACTCGGAGCAGACAGCTGGACCCGAGGAGCTGTGGAGGCTATCTATACTCACCCTTCAGGTGGGACTTCCAGTGGATGGCTCAAGGCTGTGGCTTTACTTTCAGTTGTTGTTTTACCTTTCCATTTGTACTTTACTTTCAGTTTGAGTTTGTATTCTGGCCCACTTAATTTTCTGCACTTACTGTTGTACCTAGTTTTTACTTAGTGTTTATTTCTGCTTGCTTGCTCTGTGGTGCTTGTTTACTTTACAAACGCAATGCCTTCCCTTTTTACCAGGAATTACACCTTGGTGCTAGTCGCCAGCCCCTGGCCTATGGAAGGCGGGCTTGGGGTAGTCACGGCACGGACCCCGAGGACGGGTCGTGACAAATTGGTATCAGAGGAGTTTGGTTCTACCGCAGAACTTTGGACTCTAAACATTCTTCTATGTGAAGCAATAGTGTTAAGCGTATTGGGTGTGGTTATCATTCCAGGGAGTCCAGTGTTAGTGCGGCGGCTGACGTATCCGTACACCAGGATCCTAACTTCTGATTTCCGACTTAATGCACGAAAACATTGATTGCATGTGTGCTTCAAGTTTTCTTTGTGATTACTTTGTGTCAGCTCACCAGGTATACTGTTTTGACCGTGTCGCACCTGTTTCTTTTCAGGAAGGCCCCATGACGGCAGCCAACTAGGGTTCTGAGAGTTGTGAGTGATGACAGCCCACCGAGCGACGAGGTCTCGATACAGGGCCCTTTGACAGTAGAGGCACCGACGGTACCGCTACCCACCGAGCCACCGATGCTACCAGCCCCAACCGCTGACGATGCACGTCTCCTTAGTGCACTGCACGAGTTTTAGCTCCAGCAACTGCCCAGGTTCCGTGAGGAGATGGACCCCCAGGCAGCCGAGGATTGGCTGGAGGAAGTTGTACGAGTTTTCAGGTTATTTTGGACACCAGCAGACCTCATGGTGATCCTCGCAGCGAGCCTAGTGCACATGGCAACAGGAAGATGGTGGAGCTTGATGCTCCAGGTGAACGATGAGGCATCTATCCTCTGGACGGACTTTGAGAGCCTCTTCCACTCGGAGTTCGTCCCAGCCACCATCTGTGTGGTGCTCATCTAGGAGCTTCTACAGCTGCGGCATGACAGCTTGACGGTCGCCCAGTCCTCGGTGAGATTTACCGATCTCTCGAGCTACTCGACAGACATGGTACGAGACCCATTCTTCCAGGCCCAGACCATTGAGTAGGGATTGAGGCAGGAGATCAGGGAATCGCTGATATCCCTCAGCATTCTGACGCAGGCAGGGGTATTGGAGCGAGCCCTTATGATCGAGAGCTTCTTTGCAGAGCCTGAATCAGCAGCGAGACCTACCGTAGGGCGGCTCGTAGAAGAGTCCTCTACAGCAGGCAGTCGACGGATGACTCATGGGTCCAGGAAGACTAGACCCTCAGACAGACGACCTCAGGACACTGGCTCAGCAGTGTGGGGCACACAGCACAGAGCCAGTCTTTCGAGAGGCAGATAGTGCTACGCATGCGGCAGGCAGGGCCACATGGCTCATGACTGCCCGATCCGCCGTGCCGAGGAGCAGTAGATGGTTGAGGGGCCACCCAGGTAGAGGCAGAGGGTCAACTGTTGCAGTCCGCAGGGAGCAGGCGAATTAGGCAGATGATCTGGCCGAGCAGCAGGTGGTGGGTGATGCTTTGAGGCTCTACCACCACCACCACCAGGATTTCCACCCCGACCACAGGGAGATGGCAGGCAGAGACAGGCATAGCTCCAGGCAGCGGAGGCCTATGACCACGGCGCACCCGAGATTATTCGAGGTACTATCTGTGTCTATTCCAACCTTGCTGCAGTACTTATAGTCACATGAGCGAGTCATTCTTTCATAGCCTCTGCACTTGTTCGGAGCTCGGAGATTCCGAAAGAGCCATTGGCTCGATCCTTATGGCTAGAGACTCCTACGAGAGCAGGCTCGATGATTACGCAATGGTTCTGGGAAGTGTAAGCTTAATCTAGGAGGCGAGAGCTTCGGTTGGGATCTTCTTGTAGCGACGTCGAGGCCTTACGACGTCATCTTGGGAATGTATTGGTTATCTACAGTCCATGCTTAGATTGACTGTATTAGGCGCAAGGTGCGGTGTGTACACACCGACGGGAGCAGGTTCACCTTCACCAGTGAGAAGGGAGCCTTCGCAGCACAGGATGGACTCTCACAGAGGAGAGGACAGCCCATCACTCAACAGTTGGCTAGCCTCATCCTAGGAGCAGTTGACGTGCGGAGTCCTAGTTTTCCTGCAGTGGTGGATCAGTATGCAGATGTTTTCCCCGATGACGTCCCAAGGCTACCTCCTCGTAGAGAGGTAGAATTTTATATTTAACTGTACCCCGGGACAGCCCCGATATCCACCCCAGCATATCGGATGGCACCCGCCGAGCTTCGGGAGCTACGGGTATAGTTGGAGGACTTGCAGGGCAAGGGATTCATCCGACCCAGTGTTTCACCCTGGGCTCCCCTGATTTTGTTCGCCAAGAAGGCGGACGGGAGCTTGAGACTTTGTGTCGACTATCGTCGCCTGAACCAGGTGACAGTGAGAAACAAGTATTTGCTACTGAGGATTGACGACCTCTTGGATCAGCTCAAGGGAGAACGGTGGTTCTCGAAGATAGACATCAGGTCAGGCTATCATCAGCTCAGAGTTCGGGACGAGGACGTGCAGAAGACGACCTTCAGATATCGGTATGGCCACTAGGAGTTCTTGGTTATGCCATTCAGCATATCCAATGATTCAGAAGTGTTCATGGGCCTCATGAACAGGATATTTCAGCCATACCTCGATCGATTTGTCATGGTCTTCATCGACGACATTTTGATTTACTCGACGACCGAGGAGGAGCACGCCTACCACTTGCGGGTTGTACTGGACCCACTCCGAGAGCACCAGATTTATCGTAATCTCTCGAAGTGTCAGTTCTAGAAACACGAGGTCCACTTCTTGGGACACGTCATCTCTGAGGCGGGAGTTGCGGTGGATCCTGCGAAGATCGAGGCAGTGCTGGCTTGGGATCCACCCAGGAGCGTGACAGAGGTGCGAAGTTTCTTGGGACTTGCTGGGTACTACCAGAGATTTGTGCCAGACTTCTCCAGAGTTGAAGCACCACTCTCAGCTTTGATGAAGAAGGGGAAACCCTTTGTGTGGTCAGAAAGATGTCAGCAGAGCTTCCAGGAGCTGAGACAGAGGTTGACCAGCGCACCTATCTTGAGGTTGCCGGAGGAGGGAGTAGGGTACGTAGTCTACTGTGATTCATCAGGGACCAGACTCGGATGTGTCCTGATGCAGGAGCGGGAAGTGATCGCCTATGGATCACGTCAGTTGAGGCCGCATGAGCATAACTACGCTACCCATGACCTGGAGTTAGCAACAGTGGTCTTCGCTCTGAAGACATGGTGACACTATCTGATGGGAGAGCGCTTTACAGTCTATTCTGACCATCAGAGTCTCAGGTACATCTTCTCCCAGAAGGACCTGAACCTGAGACAGTGGAGATGGCTCGAGTTCCTCCAGGACTATGACTTTGAGATAGTCTATACTCCTGGGAAGGGGAACATAGTAGCCGATGATCTCAGCAGGAGGACGGGCATTCAGCTACTTGGGGAGGCAACAGAGAAGCTAGCCGCTTTGCAGATATCCTTCGTGGATAGAGATGGAGCAGCCTTCCTTCAGTCATTCATAGTCACTCCTCCACTACTGCAGCGGGTCAGAGAGGCACAACGTGGGGACACCGACTGTGAGACGCGGCGTGAACAGATATCCTCAGGACAGGAACCTGATGGAATCTCCGTGGTAGGAGAGCACGATGTACTTTTCAGAGGATGTACCTTGGTACCGGTTTCTTTACTAGAGGAGGTGCGGAGAGAGTTTCACACTTCCCCTTTGGCGGTATATCCTGGCGTGGTGAAGATGTACCAGGATATCAGACGACATCACTGGTGGCCGGGCATGAAGAAGGCTGTGGCAGAGTTCGTTTCTCGATGCCTCACCTGCCAGCAGGTTAAGGTAGAGCACCAGGTACCAGCAGTATTAGTACAACCCTAGGAGGTCCTAGATGTCATGACTCCATTTGGGTGATTGTCGACCGACTCACCAAGTCGGCTCACTTCTTACCCATCAGAGAGTAGGGCTCAGTGGAGAGCTTGGTACGTCTCTATGATCAGGAGATTGTAGGGCTTCATGGTGTTCCATCATCTATCGTCTCCAATCGAGATGCTCGCTTTACTTCCCAGCTTTGGAAGGGGATGTAGGAGGCATTCGGGACACAACTACGTCTGAGTACCGCCTTTCACCCTCAGAAAGATGGTCAGACGGAGAGGACCATTAAAACTCTCGAGGAAATGCTCTGTGCATGTGTCCTCGACTTTGGTCGCTACTGGGAGGACCACCTTCCCTTGATGGAGTTCGTGTACAACAAAAGCTACCACTCCACCATCGGGATGACACCATACGAGGTGTTGTACGACCGACCTTGCTGGTCACCTATGTGCTGGACAGACCCGGGGGAGTTAGCACTTGTGGGACTAGAGATGGTCCAGGCCACGACAGAGAAGGTCCAGGTCATCCAAGAGCAAATGAGGACAGATCAGAGTTGAAAGAAGTCTTATGCTGACAAGAGGCGGAGGCCACTGGAATTCGAGGATGGAGACCACGTCTTCTTGAGGGTCTCACCTTGACGTGGATTACAGAGATTTGACCGAGGCTGCAAGTTATCTCCTCACTTCATCAGACTATTCCAGGTCCTCAGCAAGATTGGAGAGGTGGCTTATCACCTGGTTCTACCACCTCAGTTGCACCGGGTGCACGACTTCTTCCACGTATCTCAGCTGAGGAGATACGTGCATGACCTGACGCATATCATTGACCATGGGGAGCTAGACGTTGATGATGTGGCGACTTTTACGGAGGACCCGATGGATATTGAGGATTGACAGGAGCAGGTCCTACGTGGATGGTCAATTCCTCTAGTGCGCATCAAATGACAGCACAGAAACCTCTAGAAGAGCACTTGGGAGCGGGAGGCTCAGATGTGTGCTCAGTACCCACTTTTGTTTCCCTAGTTTTTGATGTATCTTTATGGGGACGTAAAGCCCTGAGGTGGGAGTGATGTAAAGACCCAAACAATTCATGGAATTTTTTTTTTATTAATTTTCTTTGGGATTTTACAAGAACGCAGTTTCTGACGGCACCTGATTCCGATGCCCGGTGTGCCCAGAATCTTTTTCCGAAGTTTAGGTCGGGTACGTTCAGTGAACGAACGAGCGGGTTTTTATAACTTTTGAACCGATGCTCGGAATAGAATTCCGATGGCACCGATGGAATCACAGCGCCGATAATTGTTTAGAAACACCTTTTTCGGAGTTGCGTTTTCTTGGGTGTGGTTTTTAATTTTTTGGGGTTAAGTTAAGAAATAAAATAAAAGTGGCGCAACAAGTTTTTATTTTATTTTGCTTAACTAAAGTTAAGTGGATGTTATGGGACCCACAATATCCTACCCTCTTGGTATAATATTTGTGAGGTAGAGCCCACACGAGCCCCACTATTTCTTTTCTTCTAAGTAACGCACCCGCACCCCCTTTTTAATGAAGTCAACTCATGCGTTTATTTTGGTTAAGAAACACCTCATTAATGTGGCAGTTTAAGCGTTGAAATTAATTCACTTATCTATTTCATTCATTTTTGAATTTTAAAGCCCAAGGCTTGTGAAATAAAAATAATACAACTCTTATTTTTATTAGACTGTTGGTGTTGAGAGGATAGGGAGAATTCTCATGGTCTTGAAGTTCTTCCACCTCGACGAAGAATGCGGAGAACGCGAAGAACACGAAGAACGCGAAGAACATAAAATCCTCAGAGATATACTATGCGGCGCCATGTACCGCGATGCCAGCGATGCTTCTTCTATGAAGTTTATTCCATGACGCTTCTCCGCGACGCGACGATCCTCCCTCCGCGATGCCTTCTTCCGCGACGGTTGTTTCCGCGACGAATCCTCGCTCATCAAATTCGACGAGGTATGGGTCTATTTTATTGGTTTGTTCGTGATTACTTCCATCGCTATCTTCCTTTATTTTTTAGACACCTGATATCTAAATAACGAGAGGAGGTCAGACCACACGAACACGGCCAACCCTCCTCCCCCTTGTTGGTTTGATTTTGATTGCGGCACGAGCAAGGCAACGCGGTGCCGAAGCACCGCGCGGAAAATATTAAAGAAAGGGATGAAGCGCAGCGCCGTCGCGCCGCGCTGTTGAAAACGAACCAAAGATGCAGCACCGTCGCACCGCACCAGAGAACTATGAAAGCACCGCGACCGGAGTTGGGTTGCGACAGAGGGGCGCGACACCGTCGCCCCACACCGGATGGATCAAGGCCACGGCTTGGGCCGCGACGGAGCGGGGAGACCGGCGGCGGGTTCCGGGCCGCCGGCGTCGGAGCAAGGGGACCGACCCTTGCTGGTCTCGTGGTGGCAGCAGCCGGCCGGCCGGCTGGTCCGGGGGAATTCGGGGGTCCGTAACCCCCGGTTGGCCAGCAAAGCGGCCCCCACGTGGGGCTGTGGTTACAAAGGAAAGTGGGGGGCAGCGCCCCCCTCCTCCCTCCCCCCCCCCCCCCCCCCCCGCGTCGCATCGCTCGGCCGAAACGACTGAACCGTGCCGTGCCGGCCGGGCCGCGCCGCGCCCAAGCGGTCCGGACCCGGTCCCGGCGTGGGCGACCCGGTTTGGGCCGACCCTAGGGGTATCGGGCCAGGTCGGACCGGGCCCGAACCCCTTAATACCGAACCTCTTTCGGTCCATTGCCCATAACTTGAGCTGCAGACCTCCGATCGACACACCGTCAGTTGCATGGAGATCCTTGGATCGAGACGGTCGTTTCAGTATATTAAACTCAGGGTTTCAGAGAACTTTGGGTTCGGACGGGTTGGTTCGTACACGAAACCAACCAGGTCCTCGGAGCGGAAACGCTTATAACTTAAGTTCCGGACGTCCGATTGACGTTCCGTCGACCTTGTTGGATTCCTCTTAGTGAGACGGACCTTTTGGCTTACTCTACTCGAGTTTTGGATGCAGTTGGAGTTCGGTCGGGTTGGTTTTGACTTAAAAACCAATCGTGCCCCTAGGACAAAAAAGCCAATAACTCTCAGACCAGGCGTCCGATTGACGCGCCGTCTGTGACATTGAGTTCCTGTTGACGATATGGAACTTTTCGATACATCAAATTCGGACTACATGTCAGTTGATGTATCAGCCCCTCGGCTCGTGGAGCGGACCCTCCCAAATGAGTTTGATGTGTGCGGGAACCCTAGAGCTGACTGCGACTGCGACAACAATGACGACTATGCAGAAATCCTCCGTGGATTCGACGACGATGAATACAACACTTAGCGATCCTACATGGATCAGTGCCACCGATCCTGTGTGGGTCAGATCCTGTGTGAGTCAGCGCTCAGTGGTCCTGTGTGGGCTAGCGGCTACAGATCCTGTGTGGTTCTGATCCTGTGTGGGTCATTGCGGGGGTTAGTTACCTATCGATCCTGTGTGGGTCAGATCTTTTGTGGGTCCTTGCGGGGGTTATTTACCTGTCGATCCTGTGTGGTTCAGATCCTTTTTGGGTCATTGCGGGGGTTAGTACCTATCGATCCTTTGTTGGTCTGACGACTTAGATGAATCAGTGGTAATATATGATCATCTCTATCGTTATACGAAGAAGTATACCTGTGTGAGCTAAATCCTGTTTTGCTTTCCTATGTGGGTTTTGTTGTGCTATCCTGTGTGGATTACGTTTTGCTTTTCTGTGTGGACTGGGTTGTGATTTCTTGTGTGGAATGGGTTGTACTTGAGCTTGGATGTTGGAGCTGAACTGGAATTGATGACTTAGGTATATGTATGGGCATATACCTAAGTAGTGTCGGATGTTACTTCGTGATTGTATCTTTCCTTTATGGATTATCCTTTGGGGACTCTTGGAGACCTTTGGGGGTCTTAGGGTCCCTATTGAGTAGCTTATACTCACCCCTACACGGGCTATGCCCGCACTACATTGTGTTGGTTGCAGACGACGGACAACGCTGATCGTGGTTTAGGCTTGCAGAGCAGGACGGTACCTGGAGGTGGACCACTGGGCAGGACGTACTCGGAGCGTACGACTGGACCCAAGGAGCTGTGGAGGCTATTTGTACTCACCCTTCAGGTGGGACTTCCAGTGGACGGCTCGAGGCTGCGACTTTACTTTCAGTTGCTGTTTTCCTTTTCCAGTTGTACTTTACTTTCTGTTTGGGTTTGTATTCTGGCCCACTTACTTTTCCGCACTTACTATTGTACCCAGTTTTTACTTAGTGTTTCTTTCTGGTTGCTTGCTCTGTGGTTCTTGTTTACTTTACAAAGGCAATGCCTTCCCTTTTTACCAGGAATTATGCCTTGGTGCTAGTCGCCAGCCCCTGGCCTATAGAAGGCGGGCTTGGGGTAGTCAGAGCACGGGCCCCGAGGACGGGTCGTGACACTTTTCACGAGGCCTTGGCTATGAGGTTATGATAGTCTGGCATTATGCATTCCATCATTATGAATGTGGTTATTGATATTTCATGTGATTATTCGACTAGTAGAATATCCACGTGAATAAGTAAATGGAATTATTTCATTTTATTTTTTCCATATTATGTTGAAGTTCAAGTTTAAAAGGCTTTTGTTTTAGTTATAAATTGCCTTAAATGTTAATGTTTATTTATGAAATCTTCCTCTATATTGTTATCCTTACTGAGCATCTGAGCTCACCCCTTCCAATGTTTTAATTTTTCCAGGATGTGAGGAAGTATATTATGAATGACCTATAGGGATAGTATGAGGGGATATGAAGACAAGATGTTGTTGTAGTTTTTTTTTACTTTATGATGTAATGTAAGACTTATGAATGTATCTAGTGTTTCTAAGGCTACTAAACTAATCGGACTTTCGAGACTTGATCTTTTGTGATCATGCCAATGTTATGCAATAATGAACCGACTATTGGTAACTAGGGTCGGGGCGTTACAATTTATAACTAGATCAGAAGATCCTGGATAAATTTGTTCAGACTGGAATAGCTCCCAGAATGGAAGAAATGGAAAAGATTTTGAACCCTGACATGTACATAATGAATCTTTTTCTAAGTGATATCACGTTAAAATTCCCAAGGTACATGGTAAGGTACCTCCATTACTGTTTCCAAAGTGATGACGGGATGAACTTTTATCCTTTCGGTCAGTTTATTTCTAAACTGTTGCTTAAGAAAGACATGGTGAGATTAGTGGATGCCTGAGTACACTGTCATCATAGTAATATGTTTAATGCTGGAACTTTAAGGAATATTGGATACTTCTGGAGCACCATTAAAGGAAAACTCTTTCCAGTAGGAGCTGAGGAAGATTCAGAGAGTGCTCAGGCTCAACCTACTAAGTCCAATGAGGGACATGATGAATCAAGAGTCATTAATTTAGCAAGAAGGATCTGATTTGAAGTGGAATATGCTAAAGAATAAAGAAGTCAGGAGGGACTTAAATCTCAAAGAAATCGAGCTGTTGATGAGGAAATTACTTCCCCTGCATTGGCAACAACAACAGAAGCTTTATTTTCTTATTCTTTTGTAAGAGAAGCTGTTATTGGTAAGACCATGGAAACTATTAGTGAAAGGACAACACCAGTAGAGGGATCTGGAGCTCAAGAAGAATCTAAAAGGGAAAATCAAGAACATATTGTAGCTGATGTTGAATTTACACTTCAACAGGACCAAGATAAGAAGGCAGTTCCTGGTGAGGAAGTGGCCAGACCTTAGGAAACGTTTGAAAATATTATTCTCAAAAATCCAGTGGAAGTCCAAGATGCTAATGTTTGTGGTGAGCATGCTTCTGAAGCTCACACAGAAGTAATTCAAGAGGATTTTTCTGTGGAAGAGTCTGTGGACTCTAAGGAAAAATCTGTGGACCGACCTACTCAGGACAAAGAAAAAGATAAATCTGATGCTGAATCATTACCTTTGGTACTACTGCATCATCCAAAGCCTGAGAATGCGAATCATGCACAGGGGGCCTCTGATTCAAGGAAGAATGAATTTAAATAACTATACAAAAATGTGTCTCAGTTAGAATCTGAGAATATCTATCTCAGAAATTCCTTAACCTTTTAACAATTGAGATTTCAAAATCTAAAATAGAGTACAGTCTCAAGGCAAGAAGTTGAAATGTTTAATCATGATATGCTGAATGCAGTTGCAAATTTGAAATCTGAAATGGTTATGAAGACAGATTTATCATATCTGAAGTTGTTTATGGAGAACCAATTTGCATCAATTTCAAATAGTGTTGATAGTGGATCAGGTAATTCCCCTGATTTAATCCGAAGATTTCAAGCCATCACAGCCGCGATGAGCAACATGAATGATAGGTTGCACGATCTTCAATGTAACAGTTCTCCATTATCAATGTTGTTGGAAAATCAGAAATTTTTAGTAGACCAACTGACATCTAGTGAGCCATCAATCAGAAATCTGTTAACTCAAATGTTTGAGAAGTTGTCAGTGTTTATCGAAAAAGAACAAAGGATGCATGAGTTTTTCCGAGTCAATTTAATCGAGAATATTTATATGACTCAAGATAATAGAGATCTCATTATAAAACTTGGATATGGGATTATTAAGAGGCTCAAGGAACAGTTCACTGAAATCAAGTCTCCAATCCATAGGAGATAGAACCTATTGCTTATCTTTCCTAAACCTTGATTCCTATGTTTATGATACTTGTATCTATTTTTCATTTTTAATAAAAATCTTTTTCTGTCTTTCTATTTGTTTTACTGTCTTTATTTTTGATATGCCAGTACTTCAGATTTAATTATTGATAAATAGTTAATAATAGCATTTACCTACAGTTCAGTGCAACATTAAATGTGTTAAAATCCATGATTTATCATTCTTTTTGATATCACAAAAAGGGGGAGAAACTTGGATAAACTCAACATTTTATTTTAAAAAAACCTTAGTTAAAAAACCCTTATTTAATTAGAGGGAGAAATTTGGATAAAACTAGAAATTTTTTTTTCTAAATAAAAATTATTTTATTTTCAGGGGGAGAAATTTTTATTTATTGAATTTTTTATTTATTTTGTTAAAATTAAAATATTGTTTTATTTTGAAAGTTAATTTCATTTAATTTATTTTATTATCTTATGGGTTTTGTGATCATCAAAAAGGGGGAGATTGTTGAGAAAAGAATTGTTTTCAATAATATATAATGTTATTTAAAGGGGGAGATTATTAAAAATAATACTCTATATCTTTATGATAATTTTGATGCTCACAATTACCCTTAATTATTTTTTAATGATTTTATTAAGTATTTTGAAGGAATTTATTAATTTATTTTACTCTTGAAATAACGATAATTTATTACTTGTTTGGAATCTGCTTTAAGCGTGTCCTGGAATCACTGTTCATACCTTACTTGTTCGGAATCTGCTTTAAGCACGTCTTGGAATCACTGTTCATACCCTACGTGGATAAACATAGCGTAAGGATGAAAAGTGTGTATACTTTTTGAGATAAGAGAAAAGTATGGTTAAACAACATACGTTTTCAGCAAAGTATGGAAGAAGAACCTTACGTTAGGAAGGAACCTTACATTTTGGTTATCAGCAAAGTATGGAAGGAAAACTGTATATAGGTACTAAACATTACATTTGTTTCTTAAAAGTATGGTTCATCAACCTTAATTTTGTGAGCAACCATACGTTCTTGGAAAAGTATGGATTAAGTAAATGTATGGATATTTTACCGTACGTTTGATAGTTGAAGAAAAATTATAGATGATCAACACTACGTTTAAGATCAACCTTACGTTTGAAGACTATGTCATCAACCTTACGTTTGGCGTTGGAAAGTTTGAAAGTCGATATTTTTATGCAATGGTCAGCAAGATGATTATTGGGCGGATTTCAAGCCGGATTTAAAGTCGTTTTTAAAGTACGACATTGACCGATTCAAAGTCGTTTTATCATTGGATTATAGATCAAATTAAAAGGATCTTTTTATGCCGAGTTTTCAGGGAAGTTACGACTACTCTGTAAGTTCAAATTTTTGAATATTGCGAATCCGAAGGCAAATTTTATGGATCTAAATGTGCAAGAGATATGCTCAGCTTTATTATATATGTTCTCTCTAATAAAACCACATATATGGGAGAGTGGTGATCAATATATTTTTTGATTTATTAAAAAAGTGGAAAACAGAGACTGCAGAAAATCACGTTGATATGTTGATTCAAAAAGGAGCGTCAAATCTCTGTTCATTTAAGAAGAAGAAGGAACTTGATAGAAGATTCACTTGTTCTATATCAAATATCTACTGTGGATCTATTACTACTGAAGTTGTGAACTATATATCTATATCTACTGCAACCAGATCGACTTAGAATTGCTTTGTTTTGAAAATAAATATTTCAAGAGACGACGATCCATTTGCTGTCAATCACATTCTTTTGCAATTGTGAAGATCAACTAGAAAACTTCTTTATGAAATTATTTTTATTCTTGAGTAACCATCTTCTCGTTCTAAGCTGTGTAGGTTCGTGTTTGAACCAGAATTCTTTATTTTTCCTTGGATTGTAAAGGTGTCAACTGCCTGTATTCAGTTGTGGACCGGTCTGTTGAAACGAGGACCAGATAGTGAAAATCATCAAGCTTGTGGAGTTGAGCGTTGGTGGAGTGGACTAGGGGCCTTCTGTTCCCTGAACTAATATACATATTTGTGTCCCTGATTTTATTTATTTCCAATATATGATCAAATATGATAAAGCATAGAGGACATAACTCATTCAATTGAAGAGTTAACAAAAAATTTGAAAGACACAATTCACTCCCCTCTTGTGTATAATCTGTATATTCATGATCCAACAATAAGGGGCTATGTAACGAGACCATAATTGCCTTGTGTAATCCTTTGAGATAAATAAAATTGTGATTTCTTCTTATGGTGAATTTTCTGAATTTTCAAATGTCCGGATAAAAATAGGATTTATATTATTGATGAATTTTGGAAAAAGGATATTTCAAAATTTTTATGTAAACCTTAAATAATTAATGATGTGTAATGATTTTCAAAAAGCGGTCTTCTAGAAATGTGTTCAGTATGAAATTTAAAATCCAATAAGATCAAATTAATTTTTTTGTGAATAGTAAATTATGAATAGTGATTTTATGCTTATGATTAGTAATGTGACCAAATGGATTAAGTAATTTTACTTAAGAAAGTGTTAATACAATTTAGGCACCTTGATTAAGTAATGTGATTCAATAAAATAGTTAAATAAATATTTTAGAAAATTATTGTTTAAGTATTAGTTTTTTTAGGTGAATAGTGTTTTTTATTTAAAAATTAAATTAAAAATATTTAGAAAATTATTTTTAAAAAATGGAGTTCATTTTTGAAATCAGAGAATCAATATTTGGTTAAGGTGAATTTTTGAGATTTTTTGGAAATAGTTGAATTTTCAGTGAATAATGTTTTTCTTTAAAAATTAAATTAAAAATATTTAGAAAATTATTTTCATGAAATGGAGTTCATTTTTGAAATCAGAGCATCAATATTTGGTTAAGGTGAAATTTTGGGATTTTTCTTAGAAAGTTGAATTTTCGGTGATTAGTGAAAATACAGTTTTTGAGTTTCGGGTGTTTAATGATATCATTAAGGATGTAATAATTATGCAATAATTCTGGTCGACTTATGAATAGTAATATAAGGTATGATGTGTCCCAAGTGTCCAATAACATGGGAAACTACCATGGGCAAGCCCATGGTTTTTCCAATACCACCAATGAGGTGTCTGTTGGCCATTAATGCCTTGTCCCCTCACTTCCCCTATAAATACCAAGCCATTATCTCATCCTTTCGATTCCAAAATCCTCCTCAACGAAGTTATGGTATCCTTACCTCCTAATAAGTCCTCCCAAGGTGCCCTCAAGCCTCACAAGGTCCCGAACATCGAGATTTATAAGTTACTCTTCAAGGTAAGGGATCCTACCCCTCTCTTTCATTTCATGTATTCTCCATTATGTCATTTATTTTAAGCTCCATTTTCTTATGTTGGTGATGTTATTTTATATTCATCCTACTTTATTTTTCATTTTTATATGATGAGAGACCCCCTCTTTCTCTCATAAATTCATTTTAAGAATGTTTAAGTGGCGTCGTTAGGCTGCCGAATTTTTGTAAGGGATTCTTTCACCCTTCTCATTTTCAAGTTCTATTTTCATGTCAAGTCTTTCAAGTTCCTTTTCTATGTTGGGTTATTATATCTATATCCATAATACTTTTCTTTTATGTTCATATTATTAGAGACCCTATTTTATCACATCAATTTATTTTTTAAATTTTTAAGTGACGCCGTTAGGCTGCCGAATTTTCATAAGAGAAATTTTATTTTTGTCTTCCTTCCATGTTTTTCATTTCACATGGTATGTCTTTAAAATTTCATTAAAATGTTCTTATATCCTTTATATTATGTCCCTATACTGTTTTTTGGATCATTTATTAGTGGGTAACCCATGTCCCCTCTCTTTTCAATGTTTTCTAAAACCCTGTAACATAGCCATTATGCTGTAGAATTTTTCGTCTCAAAATGTATCTCTCTTTTTCTCAAATTCTTTTATTTTATTAAGTGAATACTCAAATATATTTCTTCTACAAGGGTATTCACATGTATATAAACATTTTCTATTTTAATTATGGGATTTACATACATGAAACCCACTTTCTTTTTTTGTGGGTTTAAAACGACAAAAAGATCATGTCTTAAAAGAAGTTTTTAAAAAGTTATGATTATGAAATGAAACCCATTTATTTTATGCTATATGGGTTATTTATGAAATGTTTGATGATGATATATGTGGATCAAAACATGATAAAGAAAAATTTAATGGTGCACTCTGATAACTCTCCAATGCATTGGGTAATGATGTAATCTCTAGGGATTACAATTTTAACGATACCTTAGTGAATAACCTTTGTAATTTTTTTAATGACACCTTGGGGATGGACCTTGGGGAAATGGAAATGATTGTCTAAGTTAAATGTTGTATCCACATATTCAAGTTATGAAATATGTTATTTTTATTATGATATGCCTCGTGATTTCTTTCTCATGCCTTAAAGTTCTTTTTCATGACTTTATTGATGTATCTGAAGTTCACATGTTAAATATTTCTCCTTATTTCCCTTATCGGGCCTTCTTATCACCCTTTCTTTTGATGTATGTCCCCAGGTTATGAGAATCAGTAATGAAACAAGGATGAACATAAAGAGAATCCTTTAAACTATTTAAGAAGAATGTTTTATGTTTTCATGTATTAAGTTCCCGGTTTCCAAGACACTAAAACTTAAAGATCCTCTGTTTGTAAAATGTAATGAAATTATATGTAATAAAAAGTCGTGATGCTATAGTTGGCATCAAAGGATAGTTTAGTTATTTATGGAAATTAGGATATGAAAACTTTAGGAATAACCCTATAGAAAAGTTTAAATATTGGAAATCTTCCTGGTATTTTGGTGAGTATTTAGTAAGTGGTCTATCAAGAAAATACATCCCTGTCTGGATACGAGCAGGTAGAGGTGGCTCTGGCACATATATACATAGGAGTAAAACCTGAAAACACCAATTTGAGCTAGACTCAAACAGGAACTGGTACACGACAATGGGCTTTCCACACACTTGGTTATGACACTCATGGGGGATATGTTTTGTTAATCGAAATATTTTTATGAATCATTATGAAGGAATTATAGAAAAATGTAATTTGTCTAAGCATGAAGTTTTAAGACATAAAATCCTTTTTAGTTTAAAGATTCATAAATGAAATAAGTTTCTCACGAAGGTTTTATTATTTTAGAAAATATCCCCATCGTCTAGGAATACATTGACGTGTTTCCTGAGGATTTACCCGGACCTCCCCCAAAAAGAGAGGTAGAGTTCTCCATTGAACTCATACCTAGATCTCATCTGATGTCAAAGACCCCCTATAGGATGGAAAATTTGGATCTAGAGGAATTAAAGAAACAAATTCGAGATCTTTTGGAGAATGGCTTTATCCGAACAAGTGTGTCTCCTTGGGGAGGAAAGCACATGATTTGACGAAGCCCGAGGCTGTGCGTGGCTCGAGGCGTTGAAGGCGGTGTTTTAAAATTTTTGAAGTGTTTCGTTTGAATTTTTAATTCCCTGATGCGGTGATGTGGATTTGTAGTGTTTTGGGTACCGGCAACCCCTAAACCGATTTCAAGGGAACCGGCTACCCTCAAACCGGCCATTAGAAAATCAAAAAAAAAAAATGATTTGCAGGAGTACTATATTCCTAAGGGAAATAAAATACTAAAGGATTTAAATTAAGGAGGAATGGTTGAATTTTTTTTATGAATTTATGTATTATTATGGACATATGGTGATTTCGGTTATTTCTATAAAATTATGAACCTAGCATAGAGAATATATGAATAGGTTAGTTATATTTTAGTATGAGACTTTAATAGTAGTCGATGTTATTTGGAGATAAATGTTATGATTTATTGGGGAAGACTATGTGGATAAATCCTTATGAGTTTTGGGTTCCAATCTTAGTTTGGATTATTCTGAAGAATTTTAAGGATGGTTGTGTATTTAATGGTCTTTCTGGAACTTTGGGTACTTTTTTTGAATTTTGGAGATTAATAGTAATATTTCTTTTTATATAGGATTATCCTTTTTGGGGATTATATGATCTCGTACTAACCTTTTTAGTTTTAGTTGATGAATAAAGACAAGGAAAAAATATAGTTATTCTTTTGTGGATTATGTGATTCTCTAGAAAATGATTCTTGTGCTTTTGATGAGACGAAGTCTTTTTGAATGCCCATTGTTTGGAGAAAAGATAAGTCTTGGTGGAAACTTATTAAGGGATAAAACTCTACTTGAAGGTAAATACATTTCCTTGTGTTTTTATTCTATATAGAAAATGAATTCCTCAAAATTATGAAAAGGAATGTAAAATAGAAACATTGTTGGTTTACGTTTCCTACTGGGTAATCAAAGACCATTTAACACATCTTAAGTTTGTAGACCTCTTGTGGTTAATTTTCTCCTAATCATGTTTTCTATCACTCTCCATCAGAACTTGACCCTTTGTTTTCTCTTCCATATCCATGTTTTCCTGCATGGAATCCTAGTATGGGTTAACTCAGGTGACCTTTGTACTTCCCATTATTTCTTTTAAAGTAACAGTTTTACTGACTCTTTTTCGATGTGGGACTTTCAACAAAATTTCAAAGCACAATATTAAAATTATGAGGACGTAATTTCAAAGCCCAACAGTTTTACTGACCCTTTTTTCTAAATTTGTGTGTTATTTTATTTTATACTCAACAAAACTATTTCATTTAATAAAATGGGTATAATTAAAATAAGACTGTTGGGTTTCAACTATTATATGACCATTGGTCAATAAGACCTTGGAAAACTAAATGTTACAATTATTGTCTATAAATACAAGTGATCTTGATTAATTGATATAGAAATAAGATTTGATGTCCTCATCCAGTAGTCTCGGTCCGATCAAAACCCATCTGACGGAACTCGGGAAGGAGGTAGCACCTTTGGGATTTTCTCTAGACCAAACCCAAGCCGAAATTCATCGTGTGAAGCTGGAACATAATCACCTTCAGGAGAAGTTGAAGCTTATAGAAATAACTACTCGGGCAATGTTGGCAGAGCCACCCTCAGATTCTATCACCTTACCACACCTTACACTTAAGTCCTATGCTGGTGTTATACGGGGCTATGTAACAAGACCATAACGTCCTTGTGTAATCCTTTGAGATAAATAAAATTGTGATTTCTTCTTATGGTGAATTTTGTGAATTTTCAAAGTCCAAATAAAAATAGGATTTATATTATTGATGAATTTTGGAAAAAGGATATTTCAAAATATTTATGTAAACCATAAATAATTAATGATGTGTAATGATTTTCAAAAAGTGGTCTTCTGGAAATGTGTTCAGTAAGAAATTTAGAATCCAATAAGATCAACTTAATTTTTTGTGAATAGTAAATTATGAATAGTGATTTTATGATTATGAATAGTAATGTGACCAAATGGATTAAGTAACTTTACTTAAGAAAGTGTTAATACAATTTAGACAACTTGATTAAGTAATATGATTCAATAAAATAGTTAAATAACTGTTTCAGAAATTATTGGTTAAGTATTAATTTTTTCGGGTGAATAGTGTTTTTTATTTTAAAATTATATTAAAAATATTTAGAAAATTATTTTCATAAAATGGAGTTCATTTTTGAAATCAGAGCACCGATATTTGTTTAAGGTGAATTTTTGGGATTTTTCTGAAACAGTTGAATTTTTAGTGAATAGTGTTTTTATTTAAAAATTAAATTAAAAATATTTAGAAAATTATTTTCATGAAATTGAGTTCATTTTTGAAACCAGAGCATCGATATTTGGTTAAGGTGAAATTTTGTGATTTTTCTGAGAAAGTTGAATTTTCGGTGAATAGTGAAAATACAGTTTTTGAGTTTTGGGTGTTTAATGACATAATTAAGGATGTAATAATTATGAAATAATTCTCGTAGACTTATGAATAGTAAGATAAGGTATGAGGTGTTCCAAGTGGCCAATACCATGGGCAAGCCCATGGTTTTTCCAATACCACCAATGAGGTGTCCCTTGACCATTAATGCCTTGTCCCCTCACTTCCCATATAAATACCAAGCCATTCTCTCATAATTTCGATTCCAAAATCCTCCTCAACGATGTTCTGGTCTCCTTACCTCCAAAGGAGTCCTCCTAAGGTTCCCTCAAGCCTCCCAAGGTCTCAAACTTCGAGATTTCGAAGTTACTCTTCAAGGTAAGGGATCCTACCTCTCTCTTTCTTTTCATGTATTCTCCTTTATGTCATTTATTTTATGATCCATGTTCTTATGTTGGGGATGTTCTTTTATATTCATGATACTTTCCTTTTCATGTTCATATGATGAGATACCCCCTCTTTCTCTCATCAATTCTTTTTAAGAATGTTTAAGTGGCGCTGTTAGGCTGCTGAATTTTTGTAAGGGTTTCTTTCACCCTTCTCATTTTCAAGTTCTATTTTCATGCCTAGTATATCAAGATCCTTTTTATTATGTTGGGGTATTATATATATATCCATCATACTTTTATTTTTTGTTCATATGATGAGAGACCCTATTTTATCTCATCAATTCTTTTTTTGA
Organism: Viscum album; assembly: GCA_963277665.1. Lineage (NCBI taxonomy): Eukaryota > Viridiplantae > Streptophyta > Magnoliopsida > Santalales > Viscaceae > Viscum > Viscum album. Next base: position 467,953,742 of record OY728119.1, read on the forward strand.
AGTTTTAAGTGACGTCGTCAGGCTGCCGAATTTTCATAAGAGAAATCTTATTTTTGTCTTCCTTCCATGTTTTTCATTTCATATGGCATGTATTTAAAATTTCATTACCATGTTCTTATATCCTTTATATTCCGTCCCTATACTATTTTTTGGATCATTTATGAGTGGGTAACCCATGTCCCTTCTCTTTTCAATGTTTTCTAAAACCCTGTAACATAGCCGTTATGCTGCAGAATTTTTCGTCTCAAAATGCATGTCTCTTATGCTCAAATTCTTTTATTTTATTAAGTGAATACTCAAAGCTCTTTCTTCTACAGAGGTATTCACATGTATATCAAAATTTTCTATTTTAATTATGGTATTTACATACATGAAACCCACTTTTTTTAGTGGGTTTAAAACGACATAAATATCATGTCTTAAAAGAAGTTTTTAAAACGTTATGATTATGAAATGAAACCCATTTCTTTTATGCTATATGGGTTATTTATGAAATGTTTGATGATGATATATGTGGTTTACATGATGATAAAGAAAAATTTAAGGGTGCACCCTGATAGTGCTCCAATGCATTGGGTAATGATGTAATCTCTAGGGATTACAATTTTAACGATACCTTGGTGAATAACCTTGGTAATTTTTTATAATGACACCTTGGGGATGGACCATGGTGAAACAAAAATGATTTTCTAAGTTAAATGTTTTAGCCACATCTTCAAGTTATGAAATATGTTATTTTTATAATGATATGCCTCATGATTTCTTTCTCGTGCCTTAAAGTTCCTTTTCATGACTTTTTTGATGTATATCAAGTTCACATGTTAAATATTTCCCCTTGTTTCCCTTACTGGGCCTTCTGCTCACCCTTTCTTTTGATTTATGTCCCTAGGTTATGAGATGCAGTAATGAACCTAGGATGAACATAAGGAGAAGCCTTTCAACTATTTAAGAAGAATGTTTTATGTTTTCATGTATTAAGTTTCTGGTTTCCAAGACACTAAACCTTAATGATCCTCTGTTTGTAATATGTAATGAAATGTTATGTAATAAAAAGGTGGGATGCTATAGAGATCAACACGGGGATTGGAATTTAAATAAAATCTATGATAAATCTTGTCATGAATTTTGATGAAATAATAGAAAATATTAATATTCCTAATACTTTAGAAGAATTTAGGGCACTATATAAAGAATCAAATGGATGTGAGTCTTTATTTTCCATCCTATCAACCATTTTTTATGCCTAATTCCCTAATAATGACTAGTTGGAATATGAAACCCCATATATGAATATTTTTATAGTGACGGTGCATGGAGAGTATGTATAAATAAATCTCAATCCCACTATTGAGGGGGAGCCAGCTCAGGTGGACCTTGAAATAGTAAGTCTTCCTGAGCCTCATCTAGAAGATCCTGGACAGACCGAGGGAAGTTCCCCATATCAAGTGGTTCCAGTTCAAGCTACTGAAGCTGAGAATGTTAGGGAGGAATCCTCCAGGGCTACTGACTTGTTGTTGAAAAAATGTCACTAATTATAGCGATTTTGCCCCATTATTTATATTCTTTTGAAGCTGATGATGATTTTAATTCATCATTTAAGATTATCAACTTTTGTGGCCAGTTATGAGGGTGAAGCTTCTGCATCAACTCGACCAACACTAGAAGGTGAGGCAACCACTATTTGAGAGGGAGAAGAGAAAGGAACTTATTTGAGTGAATTGATCTCAGAGTAAATCTCTCATTTTGAAAGAGATTTTAAATAATATCTGATATTTCAGAATTCTCTTTGCATCTCACATTAAGGCATTGATAGATATATGGAAGATAATCTCTGATACACCCCTTGAGGACCTGCCTTCACAAATCTAATATAATCCAGTTTTATTTATCATGTTGGCATTCTATAGGTTTGATTACCTTCCAATCCATGTTTCTGTAAAGTAGAGTGTTCATATTTGACAGTGAGAGAATAAGCTTCAGCAAGATCTCATAAAGGCCAAACTTCTTGTCAACATTGATGAATTATGAGTTGTGTTATCCCAAAAGGAGGCCAATCATAAAACAAAATAGGAAAAATTCAAGCAGAAGATCAAGGAGAAGACAATTAAAGTGCCTCTCCTTCATTAAGAATTAAATTCCACTCAGGGAGAACTTGAACAACTCCACCATTCATTCGGAGAATCCCAAATAGAAGGGTCAACTACCATTGCAACTGTGATGAGAGTGCTTCATCAATATGAGGAGACTGAAGCTGGTTGAATGACTGAGATTAAACAAGAAGAAGATGGGTCTCATGAGCATATTTAACAGATGTAGATTTATATTGAAGGATTCTTGTAATATATGATTGAGAGACTCCATTTTTTGGATGTTCCTTTGGGGAATTTTTTCCTTATAAATGAAAAGAATTTTATTTTCAATCATATTTGTTCTCATCCCTATTTCCTTCCTGCAATCACAATGTAACATTGAAACCAATTTTCATAGAAAAGTATGTCAACTAGTTGTAACCATACTGATTTTATAGGGAAATTATATAACTTTTTTCTAATCCATGGGGCTTAGTGAGAATAGTTTTACTATTATTAGGGTCATATGGAAAAACCTATAAACATTGTGTCTTTTGTGTCATCACCCTAATTTTTACCTAACCTCAGTACGAAGGAGACTTAGCGAGTGAGAATTGGATTTTTCATAGACCACAATTTTAGGGTTTTCAGCCTAACAATTTTTGTGCCTTTTAACTTTTTATTTATTTATATTTCATAAATAGTACAGAATATAGTTTTAGAAATCTGAGACTCAACTTTTGTCCAGAGTACCCTTTATGGGTTTTCAACCCTGTGAGTACTATTTCTTATGATTAGTTTAAAGTCATTCATGTAAGACTAAAAAGGCCAGTGTTTTTGAACGAATAGCTTTGAACATGAATTTTGAGATAATAACCCAAATAGGGATTAATGCCTAGGAATGTTATGATATTCTTCATATACTTCCAAGGGATTGAGTCCCTATTTTTTTTTATGATTTATGAATCTAAAACTTGATATTCGAGAATATAGGAGGTATCACTTGAGAATGATGTTACCAATTTTTGAAAAACTAGTTATGAGGGATATTTTATGCAAGACCAACTAGTGCACATACTATAGAGTCAAATAGAGACATACTCAGGCTGACATGCCCATTATGTGGGAGAGTTACGCAAGGCCAACGAGGCGCGTACTTCATAGTTAGGTAAAGGAGTTCCCATGAATTTTTACACTCTATTACTGATAGAAAAAGGAAGTTTAATATTTGGATGTCTTAAGACCGTAGTGGGTGGTTTTTCCAAGGAAAGATATATGAGAATAAAAAGATTATCTATACTGAATTAGGCCATGCATAGGAAACCACTCCTACATGAATTTGGTGTGTGAAGGTGGGTACAATTTTTTAAAGGGGAAGGCCCCTTTCTAATAAAGGAAGAAGGTATCATACAGTTTAATGTCGTGAAACTAAGTCATTGATGGTGTAGTTTAACATATTACGATAAGGATATTATGCTATTCAATGTAAATTCATGCAACAAGGATATTATGTTTTATAGTTTAAATTCATGCAACAAGGATATTATTCCATACAGTTTAAATTTATGTAGTAAAGATGTTATAGGGGCTTTAATTTAAGGTATTTTAGCTTCAACTAAAGGTTTGATGGTTTCCCTATTCTTGATATTTTTTTTGGAAATGTGTTATTATATTCATGTATCAAAGGGGAAAGTTGTAAGTTGTGATTTGGGGAGTCCCATATCTAAAGAGGGTATGTGAAAAAGGGGCTAACATCTTTATAAGAGGTCTCTCCCAAGAATAAAGTTACCATTTCTCAACAAACCCATTATGGGGGTTGATTTATGAAAGGCTAGCTAGGGAACGTACTACATAGTAAATAGTTCCATCCTATGGATGACAGACCCGTTATGGGGGAAACTTACGCAAGGTTGAATGGGGAACATACTACATAGTAAGGAAAAAGATCTCTCAAGAATTATGACATTATATCAATATAATACAATGGGATTTTATGGAGATTCCGATCTCCCCAAGAACAAAGTTTGATTTGTGGTAAAAAGTTATTGAATATAGAAGGGGTATTTCAAGTAATGATTTCCAAAGAATCATGGGAAATAATATGTCTACAAAGGTTTGACCCAAACGAAGGAATTATGGTTCTTGTAGTTATATATCATATGACTAGGACCATAATATTTTAGAAAAAAGGGATGGTATGTGGTCAAATATACCAAGGTTATTCCATTATGCATTGAACATTTGAAGGGGGAAAATGTAAACCACAGTCTTGGAGAATTTCAAGTAAGGAGAAAGAATATAGGAAAAGTATTCAAGGGATGACTGTTGAATTTGAATCATGGGTTCCAATATACCATTTTCAAAGCTTAAATTGATAGAAGAGACTTATCCCAAGGAATAAATTAACCTTAATTGAACAACCCGTTATGGGGGATGTTTTATGCAGGGCCAACTAGGGTGTATACTACATAGAAAAACAGTGGAATCCTTTGGTTGGCATGCCTATTATGTGGGGAAAATGACGAAAGGCATACTAGGGAGTGTACTATATTGTCAGGAAAAGGAGATCTTAGGTATTAGACACTCTACTGCCAGAAGCCGAGGAAAGATTATGTATATTTAAAAATATTCAAGATTAGGAGTATGAAATGCGAATGGGGCATTGTCCAATGCACAAATAAAATGTTTGGAGCGATAATGAATATTATTTTGGAGTCCCTTGAATATATATGAATCATATATATAAGGGGTACATCTCTTGTTTCCTTGGAGAGTTCTCTAAGGATAGGACACAAAATAAATTCTATCGAATAGATTTTTGATTATATGAAGGTGATGGGGAATGTTTATTTACCCTACGACTGAGACTAGGATCTAAGGTCTAGTCTTCACTATGTATCTCAATGGGACGAGAATCAATCTATATGTAGTTCTATGGGTACCGTACAGTTTAAAGTCATGAAACAAGGAAATTATCCACGAAATTTAATGTCATGCCATAAGGGAAAAAGGTGTGTCAATACAACGAGTAATAGGATAATGTGGCAGAACTAGGGACTATTTCCCAAGCGTTACTATATATCTTTTCAGAGTAATAATCAAGCCACATGTAGTTCTAATAGATACGATTTCACATGAAAAGTGAGAACTTGTATTGGATTTTCTCATATAGATTTGAGTTACACATGAGAGAGTAGGGTATTTTCCACATGGTGCAACGGCTGGGCCTAGGACTGAAGATCTAGACATCACTATGTATCTCATAGGAGTGAGAATTAATCCACATATATTTATTAGGAAAATTGTGCAGTTTAATGTCATCCGACGAGGATATATGGTGTACCTTTTAAGGTATTGTAGCTAGAACCATGATAACCCCAATTTGAATAGATAAACCTTACTCATGTAGAGAAATCCTTTACCCACACTCTTAAGCCTTGGTGATCTATGATTAATGTGAGAAACAAGGAGCAGTAAATGTTTCTTCAACAATATAAGGACAACACAAGTGAAAGATATAAGAATTTCAATTATGTGGTGGCTGAGCCAAGAGATATCATCTAGGTATCTCTACTTATCTCATTGGGATGAGAATAAATCCATACATAGTTCTTGAAATTCCATGTAGTTTAACATCATGTGGTAAGAATGAGAGTGAAATGATGTGGAAGGAAAGACATTTTTTGGTTGAACCGGGGTGTATGACCCATGCGTCACTATATATCTTGCTGGGCGAATAACTAATCCACATGTAGTTCTTGACAAGTTTTCCCCACATCAATCAGTCTTTGATGTGGGAAAAATGATATTTTGATAATTTTCAGATTGATGGTTCGACCTGAAACATGAATTTTAGGTACCACCATGTATCTCATTATAATGAGAATCAATCCATAATTTTTGGAAAAGGTTCCTTGTGAAGATCTGATTCATGCATAAGGAAAAGGGAGGGCGTTTCATTTCCAAAATTGTGGATGGACCCAGGATTGGAGGTCCGAGCATCACTACATGTCTCAATAGGATGAGAATCAATCCACACATAGTTCTTAAAAAGGATCCCCACACTAATTGGGTTATGACATGGGGAAAGGGGCTTTAAATATTTTCCAACTTAATAGTTTTCCTAAAACATGAGTGTAGGTATCACCAGAAAGCTCATTGTAATGATAATCAAACCATATGTTCTGGAAAAGTTTCATATCTAGATCTAGTTCGTACACAAGGGATTTTTTTTTTCTTTGTGATCACAGCTAGACCCAATATTGGATATATTAGAGTCACTATGTATCTCAATGGGAATGAGAATCAATCCACATGTAGTTATTGAAAAAATCATGCAATTTATCATTATATGACGAGGAAGTAAAATTTTTAGGACTTATACCTATAAAAAGGGGCTCGAATTCCATTATGGAATGGAGATGATATAAGTAGGGATTATGTATAGGGTCGACCCATCTTTCTTTCTCAAGTCTGGCCAAGAGGGAATCTCAACCCACTGAGGGGTTAGAATAATATAATTGGGACCTACCATGAAGTTCCATTTTAAAGGGACCATGAGGGGTATCTAGACTCATGGTATGATGGGGGTTTCAAAGACATTAACCATGCAGTTTAATGTCACACGGTAAGGTTAATAGGTGTCTTTTAGTTTATTGTCATGCGACAAGGAAATTCTGTCGTACATTTTAAGGTTATTAAACAAGAAACCACTATGTAGTTTAACGTCTTGCATCTTGGTCGTAGATCATGTAATTCCAAGAAATACTTATTTAGTAACCTTTCATTGGTTAGATTCATAGAGAGTTATCCATCCATTGAAATTAATGAATAGGATTTATTAGAGTGAACCTTATGTATGGAGTCAGGTCCCTCTCACTTTTTCTCAATATTCATAGGCTTCTTTCCTGTTATCATTAGAGTACTAAGGACTAAAAAAATATATACTTATAGGAATGAATGAAAGAGTACCTTCTTGTCAAATTCTCATGCTATACAATTCTGATATACCTCCAAGTTATGAAAGGTATGAGATATCTTTTCATTCATTTTCTCTGATTCATCTAATTGTTTCTAGGATTGATCATCTATGGATAACTGATCAGATGTGGAAATATAGAGTGATGGAAACTGAACTTCAATTAGAAATACTACTTCTATTCCATACACCAATGAGTACATGGTTTCCTATGTTACAGTACAGGTTGACGTCTGGTAGGCCTATAAGGCATGCAAGAGATTTTCAGGTCAGGATTTCTTATCTTTATCAATGATCTTCTGGAGTATGTTTGACATGGACTTTTTAAAAGCCTCTATCTATCCATTATCCACTACATGATAGTGGGATGATTGTTTTGACTTGATATTTTACTGCTGATACTACTTTTCCACCTTATTGGAGCATAAATTTGTGCCATTGTCCATTAATTTTGTATGAGGGACACCGAATTTGGTAACGATGTTAGATTTGGAGATTCTAACATTTCCTCAGCCCATTTAGAGAAGTAATTGGTAGTAGTAAGTATGTACTTGAACTATTTGGTCATAGATAGAGGATATGTCGCCACTACATCCATTTCCCATGTGGAAAATAGCCATGAGTGTTTGGATGTATGTATAAATTCAGGGGGTTTATAGATGAAGATGGAATTCAACTAACAAGAATGAAATTTGTTGGTGAATTTTGTGCAATCCTATGTCATCGAAGGACAAAAGTATCCACACCTTAGGATTTAATCAAAAATTCTATACGCTGACTAGTGATAACTATAGGCTCCAACATGCACTTCTTCTATAAAATCCTTTATCTCTTCTCCAACGACACATCTAAGGACTCCATCAAAGGATCATTTTTAGAAAAATTTCTAATTATTTGGGCCATCATAAAGAGTGTTGTTGGCTACTCACCACCAAATTTTCTCTCTCTCTATTCTTTCGAGTGGGAGTACACCATCCTGATGTAGTCCATGATGGGTGTCATCCATCCAATGGTAGGACCATATAGATTAGGCATGAGATTGATTTCATTAATATCTTCTATTTTTATTTGAAAAAAAGGTGAGATCATTTGGCGGTGGGAAATGCTAATGATTATTTTTGTCCCAATTTGGATATTCCAAAGTTGTAGCTGCATTTCCAACACATCTTCCTAGGAATTATATGATCACAGAATGTGAGTCAATGATGGATCTGAGGGGAATTTTTCCAATAACCCTTAGACATAGTCAAACAGGGGAATTGGATCCACTATTATGATGGTGTAATCTCTATTTATCTGCATGATTACTAACTTAGAGTCACCCTTACCCTCCAAGAGGTTCACCAACACTTAGAGTGATAACTCTAGCCCACCGATTAGAGTTTGATATTTTTCCTCATTCATAGTAAACCATATGATAATAGGATTGAATAAGGCAACACTTCCTTCTCTGGAGAAATAAGAACAATTCCTAACCCTACTTTGTTGAGCGTAGGGTCTTCCATTCTATTTTCTACTGGGCTCTAGGATGCGCCATAAAAACACATTTCCTATGTTTGGGGGACACTTTGAATAGAAAATAGTTCTCCATCGGGGATTTCAGTATTTAATGGAATCTTTTATATAGAGGGACATTCAACAATGTAATATTCCAAAGCCTGAACTTTCACTGATTTCCAAGGAACAAACTATATATCAAACTACTATAGAATGACTTCCCACCATTCCAAACATACTGTCAGTATAATAAAAATGGGGATAAATTATAGCAGGTTATTACAAGAAAAAAAGTGGATCTCATGGTGCTATAGGTAGTGCCTCAACTTTTTAGTGAAAAAGATTAATTCCAAAAATCTCTTATCGATATATAAATAATGAGTCTTAGCATAAATAATGGTTCAAATGAGATAATAAAGGCTGTTTTCATTCCCAAAATCATTCTTTTGTGTGAGGAAGGTTCCCAATGATCATTCTAGGGCTGTCATGTATAGAATGAGTGGATTTTCTTCAATAGGTGGCATTAATACTAGTAGGACCAATAGGTATTTTTTAAGATCATCAAATTCTCCTTGATAGTCATTGGTCCACTGATATGTGACCCCCTTCTTCATCAATTTGGTGAAGGGTAAACATTTTCCTATGAAGTTGGATATGATGAACTATATATAGGCATAGTGTCCTTGAAGTCATCTCAACTCTTTCAAGTTTTTAGGAGTTTACATGTCAAGGATAACTTTTTTTATAGTATCAACTTCGATTCCATGATGGCATACTATGAAGCCAACAACTTTTCCTATGGTTACCCCAAAAGCACATTTCAAGGGGTTCATCTTCAGATTATGATGTCAAAGATTACTGAAGATAGTCTCTATGTCATCCAGGTGGTTAGAAAATTACTGGGACTTGACCACTTGATCATCAACAAAGGATTCAACAAAATTCCCCAAGAATGGTTTGAAGATGTGATGCATAACATGTTGGTATGTGACACAAATGTTATTCAAGGAAAATGGAATTGTACATTAGAAGAATACTCACTAAGGGGATCTGAAATCTATGGGTTCTTCATATTATAGGGCCATCTAGATTTGATTGTACCCTGAATATCCATCCATGAAGGAGAGGGCCTGATAACCTGTTGTTGAATCAATCAGGAGTTCTGAAATCAGAGCTGGCAAATCATCTTTGAAATAATTCTAGTTGTGATCTATGAAATTAATGCATAATCTAAATTTTATATTCCTCTTCTTTATAAGGACAATGTTAGATGTCCATTTTGGGTACTGTACCTCTCAGATAAAATCATCCTTGATAATTTTTTCCACTTCAGCCTTAATTTTGAAGGCGTGAGTTGGGTGTATCCTGCCAGATACTTGTTTATATCACCAATAATATTCTAGAAAACGAAATTGATGAGTGGCCACCTCAGGGTAAAGGTATGGAATCTCTGTTTAGTTCCAAGAAAACACATCACAATTCTGATTTAGAAAGGAGGTATATACCTTCTGTTCTTCAGGATTCATGACCACACTAATCAGAGTGAGGCATTGATCTTCTTTTGAACCTATATTTACCTATATGAGTTCATCCATGGTGGTTAAATGCCTTCCTCAAATGATGTAGGGGCATCCATGAGATATTCTTCTTCTTCCTCTTTATTATTCTCCACTTCTTGTGCCTTTTTTGGGGAGTATATGATAAAAAAATTTCCTTTGAGGGAAGAGGGGAGCCCCCATTTGGACATCCAGAGGATGCGTTAATCATTTTGGGCTCACTTACTAGAATGGATCCTTCTTGGAGTCCTAAGAGAAAAATGAGAGACTGAGAAAGAGTCACTTCGCTTTATCCTGTCATAATGATATATTCTTCTAGTCCGGTTGACATAATTATTTTTTTGGAGCTCAGATAATGGAATGAATACATTTTCATTCAAGCTTTATCCATCCCACAAAGAGTTAATAACTTTTTTAGTGCCACTGGGCTCAACTGCCATAATTGACATCACAAAAGTTTCTTAATGGGTTCTTGAATTTGATCCCACTCCTTCAATTTGATTAATAAGCAGTACATAATCTGCAATGAACTTCTTGAAAGGGTTAGATGGGATCACCACCAATCAATTTTAAAAATTTATTTGAGTAAAATTATCCATCATGGAATGTTTCCCACCATTGTGAAAGAATCCCACATCGATGTATTGCGTCTCTCATTATTTGAATGGGATTTTTCACCATTCAATGTCCCAATTTGATTATTGATAGAATATTTGAGACATTTGTGGAATGAATAAAGAATGGTCGCATGATGATGTAGCCAAGGTCTCACTAGAAGAACATTGAAAGCTATATCCTACCAAATAATCATGAACCCTAAGCAAGAAACATGATCTCCAAACTGAGTTCTAAGTGTGATCTCACCAAAGGGATCTTGTTCATTTTTTTCATAACCATGTAATATCAGAGTAGAGAGAGTAAATTGAAATTAATTAAGACCTAGTTGGCGGAGTGTTAGAACTGGAATGGGGTTGACTTTTGAACCAATGTAAATGAAGCCTTGTCAGATATCAATTTCATTTATTATTATATAGATATACAGGGGTCTGGAATGTCCTTGTATGATAGCATCCCCATCCTGATCTATGAAATAAATGACTGCATGGAATTCTATAGGATAATTCTCTACACGACATACCTCATTAGTTTTTACTTTATCTTCAAATTATTGAGGGGTCAAAATTGCCTTAATAAATGCTTCTCAGAGGTCCATTGACAAACTCAAGTCATCTAAGACTAATATTTTGGCAAACACTTGGACTAGTTGTTTCAAGAAATCATATTTCTAATCTAGAGGTATGTGCTTCCCAACATGGAGATGCTCTTTTGCAGACACATTACGAGCTAATGTTCCTGATGTGGATGGGGTGTCCTTTGGACTAGGAGATTTAATTGGTCATGTTATTGATAAATTAGGTCATCTAGGTCTTCATACCTACAAAATGGGTGGTGAAATTTTCTCTAACCAATCTTACTATATGACCATGTTTGGGAAGACCCTATCATGTGTGGAGGAAGAACGAACTTGTTCTTGATGAGATCATTGGGGATATTTACCATATGTTTTGGTCATGTAGGAAGTTTGAGCAGGGGTTTGGTTGATGTAGTGGCTTCTAGCACGATCACGTCTTCCCTTGTATCCTCATCCTTGACGACCTCTTCCCTATATTTACCAATCAAGTATAGGGAACCCAGGTTCAGAATTAGAATAATCATGTGTGAAGGAATCCATTAAGTGAGTAATGTTAATAGAAACAAAGATCAAATTTTCATGTGATGAAGATTCTGTGGAGTGGGATGACTCTTGCGGTGCCATTTAGTGAGGCAGTGACCATGATTTTGAGACTTCAAGCATGAAGTCGGCTAAAGTTAGGGTTACCTTTGGGCTTGATACAATCTCATATTCTTGAATTTTCTTCGTATCCTTTAGGCCATGTTGATTCTTGGAGGATTTGAATTCATAGGATTGAATCACTAATGAAGATGGCTATGTCGTGGCCGAAGTAGTTGAGGGCACAATTGGATCTTTTAGATTTGCTCTAATAATAACACGACCTTGGTTAATTGTTTTTCTGAACATGATGGCATTGAAATTATGTGTACTATTTCTTTTAAATTCTTCCCACTCACCTTCCTCCTCCTAATTGGTAGAAAAAACATGCTACCTGGACTAGAAAATTTTTTAGCTTCATTTTCCTAGAGTACACTATATTTTGTTAGAGGGATTTGAAAACAAAATGATTCTAGATGGTGTGCCCCAACATATGATGAAATGGAAAATAATTTGGGAGATCCCTGTCACCATATTTTATAGAATTATTTGTCTTCTGTAACCTGAATAAGTTGTTTTACAATGCTGAGATGAAGTAGCCACAGACTTGGTCATTTTGAAAACAATATACCTTGTTTTTCAACTTCTCAATCTATTTCCACCTTTGATCTCTTTGATAATCCTCATGAGATGAGAGTTTTTTCTGACACTCAAGAGGTTTATCTATACGTTATGGTGTAGGTTTTGAGGTGGGAGTAGGTATAGGGTCCTTCTTTAGTATAACTATGACAGACTATATTTTTCTTTTCCTCCTTCCCTGAGTTAATGGTATTACTAGGGGATTTTCCATAGTTTTTATAACTAAGAATTTTACTTACTGAGAAATTATGATAGATCCAAAAACCCTCCAGGGTATTTAATAGGAATTAATAGTATGTGAAAATCATTTTAGATATTTTCTTCACAAATAGGCAACAAATATTCTTAAGGGAGATGTATATTTAAGGAGTATGCCAATCCTTTCCACCGAGCAATGAAATCTAAAACCCTTTCATTATACCTTTGTTTAAATTTTAGTAGATTGAATACTGTTGTCTTATACAATGTTAAAATTAACTATAAGAGGAATATTTTATGGTGGTATTCCCATCCAGTGATTTACCGAGACTGGAAACATATGTTCCACACGAAAGATGGCCCTTGTAGGGATTAGACAAAACACCCGAGCTTCACCACCTCTTTCTATTTAGGGGTACCATCTTGGGATCACAACAAGAGATAAAATGCATCATGTTCTACTATGGATCTCCCAATCTGTTGAATATTATAAATGTAGGATTCCCAAATTTTGGTAGGGGAGGGTTATGATCTACCCATTCGGGGTAAGCCTTATTTTTTGGTTGTATTGGCACATGATGCTACTCCATGGATTCTAATCGATCTGTTAGTGAATAAGTATTGTTCATGAGAATTCTAGGAATATCTGGCTGACCGAGGACCTAAGAAGGTGCGACGGATTGAGCCTAAATGGGTGTGTGGATTGGTACAACCAATAGTGGCAGCACTGCTAATATCTTCTATGGGAAACCTAAAGGGATAGGCCTGTGAGGATGTACCTGACCCTACTCTATCTATGCACCCGATAGAGGGAATTCTTGATCATCTATTGTGGTATCAAAATACATTGGTGATTGGTATCCCACGTTGAGTGGCTATTCTAGGTTTTCTTCAGTTATTATGACAAACACTCTTTGTTGAGATGCGCTAGATGTAAGTTAAGGTTGAGGATCTTCTCAAAAAGAATATATTGAAATAAGGCAACCTTGGAGTAACTCTGCTTTGAATCTTCTCAACTCCCTCATCTCTTCCTCTTTCTGATCAAATATTTACTCTAATGAAAGGGATTAACCCTCCCTGGGAAGGAGACAAGACATATTTATACCCTTAACTTTTATTCTATTGGTTGCATTTCGAGGAGGTAAAGGGGGATTGTTCAAGGGAGTGTCATGATTTAGGGAAAGCCTCTAGTTTTGGGTACAAATACCTCCTTTATTTGTTTTAGTGATGACTAGAATCTATAGCATAACTTCCTCGTCTGACTCCTATGAGATGGCCTTATGTTCTGGAGGGTCTTCAATGAAAGCATTGATGACGTTTACTGATGTGTAATGTATTTCGGGCATTCTTTTAGTATCTCTATGAGACTGCCTTCTTCTATGCCCTCTAAGAAACCCTTTACTATTCTTTTTCAGATCACTAAGAACTATTTTGTGGATAGTAACCTAAATATAATCTCAAAATACTTCATTCATACGTGTTCCAAGTGAGTTTACAAGATCACAGGTGAGAGGAACTGAGAGGATTCATTTCGTAGCTTCTTCCCAAATCAGAAGAAAACTGATTCCTGCGAGGAGGATACTATTGAGGTGAAAAATCCTTCAGTCCTAAGGGTTGAATCTATTCCTTTTATACTTTCTCAACCCTTTGAACATCATTGGATGACCTTGGGGGTTGGGTTAAAAAATACCCCAACCAAGTGGGATGAGGTTGCTCTTGAACTAATGTAGCTGATACTACCATAACTGCACTTCTGATTTTATGATTTTTTTTGAACCCGGGTTGGGTGCATTCTTTAGAACTCACTTAAAACACCAGTTTCTAAAGATCGTTGGGCTATTTATGACATCTGTGCAATCTGAAAACTTACATCCTCCAACCAGGATGCTTTCTCGATATTACTAGATTCCTAATGCAAGAGTATCTCAATAGACCACTCTCTTCTATCCTAATGTCGGTGAGATTCAGTCGAGGCCTATTCTTATAGAGAATATCCTTTCTCTTGAACTAATTTAATTTTTTGTTATTGTCCTAAAGAAATGACATTGCATGATACCACTTTTAGAAGGCTTTAATGATTAGGGAGTGTAGTGAAATTTAATGCTCCAGGTGCACCCCATCCTCTGATAAAAACACCAAATGGGGTATCTGTGATCAGTCATCAAAACCTCATTAAGGCATAGAGTAATGAACATTTAAGGGATCCTTGTTGTTCTTTGATATTTGGATGTTGGGAATCCTGGAGAGATTCAAAGTCATTTTGGCATTGTAACCCTTCTATTACCTTGATGTGAGTTTGATACTCGTCAGAGGTTAATACCTTTTCTTTAATGTGACGAAGAGTTTTCCATATGTTGAGGTGGATTCGATGCATATAAACTTCCACCAAAATATTTGGAATTCTATATTGAGGAGTGGAAAAAGGCTAAAACTTGAATGGTATGTTGTATTTAGCTAATTGTTTCCTCATGATTAGTAGATCTTCTTCATCTTTCATGAGAGGTTCCTCGATCTGGTCTAACCAGAGTGGATGATTCCCAATTGTCTTTTCATAATCAATGGGATTGGTTGATATTTCTTCTACAATGTTGGAAGGAAAATGACCCAATGGTGGTTCAGAGAATGAATGCTACCTTGAGATGTCTTCTAGTTGATAAAGGATTTTACCTTTTAGAAAAAAGGAATAAGACATGACTAAACATGTGTATGCAAGTTTCTCATGATAAGAGGGATTTCTGGTCAATAAATTTCCAACTGGATAATTCTTATAACAATGAGAATCATTACTGTGGAGAGAACCTTTTAGAAAACTCCATCTTGGGGAGGACCACCACGGTGGACTATAGCAAGGGGAATACCCTCTTACTCATTAGTCTTATGCCCACACAGATAGTTTTCCTAGATCTCAACAAGAGATAGGATCTCAAGATTTACCAAATAATTATCATGAAGAAATAATTCACAATGATGTTCCCAATGAGGACCCTATAAATTACTGCCACTCCTCCCGTGATTCGATAATAGGAGGTTAGGATCTTGATTTATGATATATAGACATTTGAGTGCTTCAATAACTCTAGAGTCAAGCAAATATGTAGATTGGATCTTGATTTTAAAATAATGTATGATATGGATTCTTATTAGATACCTTATTATGAGTAATTGAGTCCACTTTCTGGGAAAAGAGGTCATCATGGGAAGTTATTTATGCCTGCCTTAGAGCGGCCATTGGAATAGGCTGATTACCTCTGATTGGAGTGGGTGTATGGTCCAGACCCAGTTGCCCATATAATATGGGGGACTTTTCCCCATGAACCTCTTCAACAAAAGAAGATGTGTGTGTATTCTCTATGGTGTTTTTCAGATGAGTTACCCTATTTATAGGGATAAATTTATGTGCATGTATCTTGGGTGCTACTATCGTTGTCTTGATAATGTCCTGGAAAGTATTTAGGATGTTTGTAGGAATTTACATCTGCCCTTTCACCATTTCTAGGATGTGATTCGTGAACACAATGGTTGGAATGAGGATATATGCCCATTTTGTATCTGGATTAGGTGTATGTTTTGGATCTTATAATCCCTTTCTAACCAGTGGATAATGACAGTTTTCATGTGTGGGGGTAGAGAGTTGAGTCTGCCCACTGCTTGTCATTAGGACTTTCTGACTAACTTCTCTAGGTGATTACAGATGAGACTACTGGAAGACTTGATGGGTGCTAGAAGGTGTGTGTGCCTAGTCAATATTTTCTTCCAAACATGGTTAGAAGATTTATTTGAGTGCTAATAGATGATTCTGCCAACAATATTGGTTAAAGAAGCCGAGTGTATGGTCTTTCTTGCAGTTTTCCACCATATTTGATTGTTGGGTGGACTCCAAGTCTAGGATCGTACCATTTTTATGATAATCCTATACTATTGAGTATAAAACCTAGCATTGAAGACACTATGTTAGTGATGTCATCCTTTTCATGGATGAGGATCCAGCCTAATTAGCAGCTAAGTCATTCGTTGGTGAAAAATTGAAGGAGGCCATTGAATCAAATGGAGTTCTAGAAAAAAGATCTATTGTATATGAAAAACAAAAACAAGGAACTCTATCAAAGAAGCAACTAATTTGAGTGAACACATGTGTGATTGATTTCCTTGACTAGCCCTTTTTCATTTTGAGAGTATAAGGGCCGAGAAAGGTAGGTAATACTATCATCATGGTTAAGGATTCAAGTTGAGTTCACCATTTTTTGTTTTTGATAGAAATGGGAAATTCATAAGGGAAACCCTCTTTCTGAATGGTTTCCAATGGGTTTTTTCATGGAAATAGAAACAACCAATCGTTCTATATATGAAGGGACCTTCTTTCCAAAAGGAAGTGCTCATTAGTTGTTTTGACCAAATATTCTTAAGAACTCACATTGGTTGAGAGGATGGGAGTTCGGGCTCATCATACCCTTTTAGGGGGAATTATTACCTATTTGAGGACACTCTTATAGATTTAATATATGTCTGTGAATCCTTCATTAATTCCCATGTACGATGTGGCTGATACTAAGATATGAAATAAATTATTAGCATGTATAGATCTTAGAATCATCTGTATGTATCCAAGGTTCTTCATCAATGGAGATATCTATATATATCTGAGGTTGTCCATAAATAGTATCCTCTTATATAATACATAGAGATTATTTGGTTGTTATTAAAATGATGCTGATTTTCTAGACACACAGTGGGTCACTCTGGAGTTTATTATCATCCAAGGAGATGAAGGTCACTTTTATGTTTATCATCATCCAGGAGACGATATTTTTTTGATGTTGGGATTGAACTCGTAGATGTGATTCCTATGAATCCTTATGAAAGGAATTAGAAACCACATAGTTTAGTGCTAGATAATAGGGAACATCATACCTTTTAAGGTGGTGTGATGAGGTACCAATTTTACAGTTCAATGTCATGTGGCAAGGATGTTTAGGCAGAAGGCACCTAATCAAAGTTTAGTGTGGGACTTACATTGAAGTATCCTCAAAAACCTGATAGAGATATGGATTATCAGATTGAATTAAACCCTTGAGGAAATGTGGCCCAAGAATAATAGGGTTGATTTGGGGTGTTAGGTTATAACCTTAGGAAGGCTTCTTATGTATCCCATTTGTATGGGAATAAAATCTCTTGTAGTTTGATCATGAGGACCCACACCAATGGAGGACCTCAATGGTATATCTCGCAAAGGAGTTTGGCCCTTTGAGATGATTAATATATGGATTATTCCTAAATAAGATTCCCTTGTAATGTGGACCATGAATAATGCCTTAACTTATGGTGTTTCAGGGTATTAACTTGGGTCTTACTCTTGAGAAGTATACCCCAATTAATGGAGTTATGATTGGGGCTTATTTTTATGGAGGATTCCCACTGAGTTCGGGTCTTATCTAGGCTTCCTAAGTATCCTGGTTAGAGTAGGAATCAAAGTTATTGTAGTTTATTTCATCTCATGGATTTTGTGGGTTTCATGATCATCAATAACCTCTAAGACAAAGTGAGTCATTCCTGGTGAGAGAAACAAGAGGAATTAGAAGATTCTACAAACCCCAAACTTTTCCTCCTTCAATGGTGGTAGAGGAAGAGGAAATGATGGAAGGGGACAGGGTTACAACCCTTCCCTATCTCTACTTTACCCCAAGTAATGGATGATGTTAAAGGACTTGGTGGTAGAGAGGAACAAGAATGTATCCTCCTACATGAAAGGATAGGGGCTTACTTCAGGAGGGATGCACTAAAATTAGTTCTGTAGTGAGATGAGGATTTGATTCCATTTTTAATGAAAATGTAAGAATAATCCTTACCCAGCCCACTAGGAACTGAAGGCTTTGGGCCTCAAAGATGAGGAGGGACATATATAGTCCAAACCCTAATCTTGTAGACTAGAACTCCCCAACACTATCCCTATGGTAGGGGTCCTCATGACCGTAGATATACAATTATACATGTTCCCTGGGGATCCTAATTGTCTGGTAAGACTAGTGAGGGAAACCTATGACCGTATAAATACAAATCCAAATGGTAGAAACTCCGGTATGACTTTTCTCAGGGGTTTTTATGTTTAGAGGACTTGGTGGAGGTTTTGATTTGATCCATCTCTGATAAGGGAGACAAAGGAGGAGAAGGCCTGCCATGGATGGCATTGAAGAAGGATGATGAATAGTTCACATAGGTTGGATGGTAGGGTTATCCAAGGGGATAATGTATGTGGTGCTTCATATAGGCAGGTTTGGGAAAACTGATGGAACCTTGGGAGAAGAGCAGACTGGATGACTACACTTGGGCGAAGCTTTGCTCGAACCTTTAAGTGTATCCATAAGTATTTTTAGAAGTAATTCACGTAGATCCCTATTTGAGGAAGGGGAACTCATACTAGACTTAATTAATCAGGGATTGGGTGAATTCCATACATATGTTTTGTTTATTTGAAACCTTGGTAGGACCTTATTTTCACTATTACCATTTAATTTCCCCTTCTTTGGGTGTTAGAGAACTGACTAGAAGGTTATGAAGTGTTTGAGTGAAGCACTAGGGAGATCAGAGCATATTCTAGGCTTTAGGGAATTCCATCTATACAAATGAAGACCCACAAGGTCCTATTTATATGAAAATAGAAAACCCTGGGTGAAGGAGTAATCTCATACATGTGATGCGTGTAGTTCGACCGCATAGGGTTCCGCGTAGGTGCCTTGCGTGCCGACTATTTGTAGAGGGAATTATGGGAACGACCTTTTGGTCCTTTGAAATCCTGGATCATTTCCACTTATTTAATTATCTTTTCCCTAAGTTATTTCCTTTTTTTTAATTTTCATCCATATTTTCAAAATATAATTTCATTAGTGAAATATGAAAAATGTGGGAGCACTCAATTATTTTAGAAAATACCAAGTGTGTTCTCTCCCTCACTTATAAAAGGCCACTCCCTCTCCTCTCTTTTACACACCATCAAAACATTTTTTTTCTGGCAAGACATGCGCAAATCACTTAACAAAATCAATCCTCTCATCATATATGCCTTATTGTAGTTATAAATCCATCCAAGGAAGGATTTTAGTACAAACCTAAGGAGGATACCCTAAGAAGAGGTAATGTTCATCAATAATAATTTTTTTTATATTTATTCCACCACTTAAAATTATTATAATATAAATATTATATTATAAAATAAGTATATTTCATATACAAATTTTTTTTTTGTTAATGTAATTACCTACAACCATATCCACTTCCATCAAATGGGTTATGAAATCATCGTTCAAGTGTACGGCGAACTACCACCTTGCGAACCAATGCCATTCGTTTCTCCATCACCACCTCTCGAGGATGAAAATAATGATGGATTTATTATTTATATAATATATATATGATATTATTATTATTTTTGAATTATTATATCACACATACCCTCATAATCTCTATTTTGTGGGAATATAATAACGTCGCTCGTGTGTACGACGGACTACCGCCTCATGTAGAGATGTGATTCGTTCATGCTTTACATGGAAGGTTTTAAGGATGATTTTAATGAAAATATTTTATATATATTACATAAAAATGGTTCTGTAATGATAATATCTATCATTTACTTTTCTTTCTTTCAATCTGAAAAGAAAATGGAAACAGAGTTCATGCGCATATATGACTTATCGTCTCCATCAACATTATATTTCATTTCATTTCATGAAATTTTATAGATTAATATCAAAAAATATATAATGAATATATATTATATTTATATTATGGTTTAAATTTTGAAGATAATGAAACCAAGATTAATTTAAAATGACCAAAAAAACAAAAAATCAAAACATATATGAAAAACAAAGCGGTTATTTCCTAAAATGTGACTTTAACATGGAATTGTTAATAAATAGGTAATAAAAGTTCATAAGAAAAACATATGATGTATTATATATATGAATATTTTTTTTAATATTTTTATAATAAACTTATATTTATTTTATAGGATGTTTGAATGTGTACGATGGAAGTCAAGACTTAAGGTAAGGGATTTCCATCTCACTTTTATTTTTTTGTGAGACACATGCCATGTTCAACACATGTTTTTTATGTGGTGTACATACTAACCAATAATGTATTTTATGATTATTATTGGTATTTAAATATCCATTTTATGATCTCTCTTTCATGGGTTTTACTTTTCAAAAGTTAAAAAATCGATAATGGATTTTTGTCTCAATTTTTCTTCTTTGAGACACATATTATGTTATACTCCTATATTATTTCAAGAGGTGTATATATAGCCCCATTGAAATGTAATATCATGAATTTATTCATACTAATGATATTTAATGTTTTATTTTATGTTATTTATTCATGGTGATTATGATTCAATGTTACCAAAGTGGTAAATATTTTATGATACAATCTCATCATTACTAGAATTTTTTATGATTAAGTCTCCAATATTTAAATATCATGGTATACCTATCAAGAAATTTCATGAATTTTATTATACTATAGTTATTCATGATATATTATTGTAATTCCATTATGATTCATGTCTTATGAATTGATAATATTTATTCCATGATTACATTGTATGATCTTCGGTATATGTTGTATGCTTTTAGAAATGTTATGCTCATGTTCTCACACCTTTATTCTCTTGTTATGATCACATATCTCCCTTTTTTACCCTTACTGAGCATTTTAGATCATTGTTTATTAGGTTACCTTTTCCTAGGTTACAAAGATATGTATTATGTATGATATGTATAGGAAGGGTTTTGGTTGTGAAGATCATAGTGGGAGATGATGTAGCTCAATTATGGAATAGTGTTTATGTTTCTAAGTTTCCAAAGGCACCAAATAATTATGGTCCTCAGGAATGCATTTCTATAGTGTAATGAATATTCTTAAAAAAAATTAATATCTTTGTATGAGAAGGCTAGATAATTATAGTTGGTATCAGAGGAATGGTTTAGGAGATCTTTGGAAACTAGGATGAGAATACTTTAGTGAGATCCCTAGGGATATTTCTAGGGACTTGTCTAGGGATGTCTCTAGGGATAGGTATAAGGATGAGTACAAGTTTAGGAAAATATCTTGGAATTTTGGTAAAGGATAAAGAAAGTGGTTACTAAGAAATTACATACCTATTTTTATACTACAAGTGGATGTGGATCTGAAAGAGAGGTACCTAGGGGTAATAACTCTTAAAAGGGAACATTGAGCTGGACTCGATCATCACTTGGGGAATGACAACAACCCTTGTTTCACACCTATTTTGACACTCCCAGGGGATATGATTTGGAAATTTAATAACTATTTATGAATAATTGTGAAATATTTAAATATAAGATGACTACAAATGACCTAGGATAAACCTAAGGTTTCATATATTAGGAATAATATGTCATGATTTAGACATCCTATAATTTGTTTTCAACATTATACGGTTACCACAATGATTATTATTTATTACTCTATAATTTTGTTTTTAGTAAATGGTTTGAACCTAAAGGAACCACGTTAATGGGAAGTGAGATGGAAAATTAAATTATTATACTGTTGGGTATCCAAACATTATGGGGTATGGAATGAAAAATATTGTCTATATGATGAAAACAATTTATCAAGTTATGAATAATGATGGAATTCAAAATGAATAAAGCAGGGAGAAATATTCCACTGAGTCCATCATAATGCAATTACCAACTTATTTCAATGGGTCTTTGGATACACTAGTTGCTAGAAAATGGATTAGTATCACTAAAAAGATATTTTCCATTATCCAGTGTTTGGAACACAAAAATTTAATTTTGACTATCTACTGTTTGTAAGGTGAAGTAGATAAATTGTGAACTCTTTTCAAGAATACAAGGTAACACAATGAAATTGAATCAAGGGATTGGGTTGAGTTAATGAAATTAATTTTCAGAAAATAATTTCCCTTTATTCTCCATATGAAGATGGAGAAGGAGTTCCTTGAGCTAAAGTAAAAGGTTGATGAATCCTTTGGTACCTATGTGGAAAATTTTACAAGAATTGTGAGGCAAAATTTTGGTATTATCATCTAACATGAACGTAAGGTGGATCAATTCTTCAATGAGAGAAAATCCAAGTCACTGGTGGGAATTTTCCATAAGAGACTTCAGTAGCTATGACGAGATTGTTATATATTCTATAAAGGTGGAAATGGAGGTTAGAGTTACATATCAATCTCATTGTTTATATAAGAATAGAAAAATGTAATTTAAAGGAAAATATAAAAACCAATGAGAGAAGAAGATATTGGGATCTCTCAGTTTCGGCCGAGAGCTCTCAACGATTAGGGTTTCAATCCCCTAGGGTTCACGCTTCGGCTTCTTCGGCTTCTTTGGATTCTTAGAATTCTTCACCTTATTCGGATTCTTCAGCTGGCGATAGGAGGGTTCTTCCTTGCTCCGTGCTGCGATGAAGGCATGAGCATGTCTCAGTCAGTGGCGTTGCGGGAAGCATGGAATCTCATCGGTGGCTTCAGGCTCGGACATGAGCAGCGACGGTCAGCCTTGCAACTTCACATCTAATCCAAATCTGGCGATCTGGTGCATCTGCAGTCCGTCCTGATCTCTGGAACACGACTCTTGCGCGGTTGGGTTCCCTCAGTGGGGGGTCTGGGTTGGAGACACAAAGAGGCGGGGGCGACTTCTCGACTGGTGGCGCGATGGTGGGGCGATGGCGGCCGACGGTGGCGCGATTTGCGTCAGGGCGTGCGGTTAGGCTGAGGACGACAGATATCCTGTCTTGTCTAACCGCTGCTTTGGTCATGACTTCGGGCCGAATGTTGATTTGTTGCCTCAAATGACCTAATCTCACCGTTAAGGTGACGGTGACGATGCAAATTCTTAAGACGATGAATGATCCGTTCTGGAGAATCTTCGTTTTCAGATCTGATGAATCCCGAACCGAGGTCCCGTCAAAGAGAGCGGCATTGGTGGAATCATGATTCGATGTTCTCCGGTCTTCGTGGCCTTAGTTCACAAATCTAGATTCTGGCTATTTGATGTCAAAAAAATTTGCGGTGGTGACCTTGTGTGGGTTTGTGGTGGCGGCGGCGGACCTAGCCGATGGAAAATTTAAGGCTGTGTTTTTTAGGGTTTTCTAGGTTTTCTTATGTGAGCTTTGGATCAACGACTTGTATTGGGTTCTATCCCTCTTGGGTCTCATATCATTGACATATCTCTGGCCTTCGGGCATATGTTGGGTTATCCCTCTCTGAGCTTTCGGGGGCTAATCCCTTTGGCTTGATGGGAATGTTATGGGTTTTCCCTTACCTAGTTTAAAAGGGGTTTATGGTGTCTTTTTTTCTTTTTTTAATAAAGGGGCTTTACCCCAATCCTTATGGTAAAAAAAATAGAGAGAAGAAGATGATATTTACTTTAAGCTCAAAGTATGGGAGAAATAATTGAGGAAATTTACTTAATGGGACTATTAAATGTTTTAATTTTGGAAGGGAAGGTTATATGGAAATTGATTTCTGAAGCGATGGGAAGAAGTTAGCTGATGATGAAAATAGAGAGGAATCTATACAAAATGAACCTGCATCCCTTTAATGTTTTAAATGTGTAGAGAATGATAATTATGCTAACCAGTGCCCAAACTCGAGGGTTAATTATGATGATCGACATGAGAAGCCTCTTAAATAGAATAATAAGGGGAAATCCCATGCGTTCAATATTTCTGAAGATGGGTGAGATAATGACCTGGTGAAAGGTACACTTACCATCCACCTTCAACCTTTTAATGTTTTATTTGACTTTAAATCTACCAAAAAATTCCACTACTATCTTCATGGATTTAATGAATAGTGTCTTTAGAGATTACCAAGATCAGTTTGTGGTAGTCTTTATATATAATATTTTTATTAATTAAAAGAGAAAGGAATATCATGGATAAAACATGAGAAATATACTAATGGTCCAACATAAGGAGAAAATATATGAAAAATTCAATAAGTGTGAATTTTGGTTGGAAAATGTTTCATTTTTGTGTCATACATTCTAAAGAGAGGGTATATCAATGGATTTATCAAAGATGGAAGATATTGAATATTCAATTATACAAACCACGATGAATGAGATCCGTAGTTTTCAAAGTTTATCTAGATATTATTGGTGAAATGTGGAGAATTTATAAAAGCTATTTAATCCTATGACCAATTTTACTTGGAAGGGATCCAAGTTCCTCTGGACAGGTGAATGTGAGGAAAATTTCAAGGAACTAATGAGAAGATTAGTCAGTGAAACTATTATTACATTACCTAGTTGAGGAGAAGGGTTTGTAATCTATATTTATTCATCTAAGAAGGGATTGGGATGGGTGATTATGTAGAATTAAATGGTTATATCTTATGCCTCACAAAAATTGAAGGTTTATGAGAAAAAATTAAAACTCATGATTTAGAGATAGATGTCATAATTTTTTTCATTAATGATATGTAGGAATTATATTTATGTGAATAAGTGTGTTATAGATACTGATCATAAAATTTGAAGGTATATATTCCCATAGAAGGAGTTTAACATGCACCAAAGAAGATGGTTAGATCCAATTAATGATTGTGGATACTCAATACATTACCACCCTAGGAAATTGAACAAGGTAGCCAATGCTTTAAGTTGAAAGGATCATGCTAGAATATTCTTGATGAGGATCACAAAATATCCAATATTTGTGTATTTGTAATGTATTGATTTAGAAATCTAAAAATAATGGGAAACATCTTATATTTCTTAATTGAATGTTTAACCATCAATCTAAGAGAATATTAAAGGGGAATATAAGGAAGGTGTTGGGATATAAAAAAGATAAGATATGTTTCTAATTTTAACCTCATTTCTAATGGAATGATATGGTTTAGTAACCGTGTATGTATTACATATATACCAAATTTTATAAAGGAGTTGTTGGTGGAATCTTACATTTCTTCATTGTCTTCTCATTTATGAATTTTGAAGATGTATAGATATTTTAAAGAAAACTTCTGGTGGGATGTCAAGAGGAGAGATATTGCATAATCATTATCTCGATGCTTGTTATGTCAGCAAGTTAATGTTGAAAGAAGAAGTCTAAGGGAATGTTTCATCCAATACCCATAATAGAATGGAAATGGTAAAAAATCTCCATAGATTTTGTCATTATAATCCCCAAAAACTATAAAAGGAATACTGATATATGGGTTTTAGTTGTTCACCTTACAAAGTCAGAACACATCATTTCTATTAGAGAAGACTTCACTTTGGATCATCTTTCTAAGATATATATTAAGGAAGTGGTAATGTTACATTGGTAAATTATTCAGAAAGCTCTTTATACAAAATTGAGTTTCATCACTACATATCATCCCAAAACTAATGTTCATTATGAAAGATCATTTAAAACCATAGAGGATATATGATGATCTTTTTATTTTGATTTAAATGGTGGTTGGGACCAACAACTTCCAATAGTTGAGTTTTCTTACAACAATAAATTTCACTCAAGAATTCTGATGGATCATTACGAATCCCTCTATAGAAGGAAATGTAGAGATCTAATGTGATGAAATTAAGATGAAGAAATAAATCTATTGGGACCCGAGATAGATGAAAATTTGTAAGAGAAGTTTAGATCCATTCATTAACAAATAAAGGAAGCTCATATGTGGTAGAAAAGTCATGCTGAAAATAATCGGTATTATATAGAATTTGAAGTTGGTGACAAGGTGATTCAAAAAATTTCTCCATAAAAGAAGGCTATGAGATTTGGGAATAAAGGGAAACTAAGCCTTTGGAATATCGATCTCTTTAAAATTATTGATCATATTGGGAAGGTATCATATTACTTGGAACATCCACAAAACCTCTCCAAACTCTAAAAGGTATTCCATGTATCTATCCTAAGGAAGTACATGCCCGATCATTAACATGCACTAGCCTTATAGGTCATATCGTTGGAGCAAGATATTTCTTATGAGGAATAATTGGCACATATTATGGATCATAAAGAGAAAGTTATACAAAACAAGAACACTCACATAGTCAATGTTTTGTGGAGAAACTACCAGTTTAAGAAACCTATATGGTAACTTGAGGATATTGTGAGGTAAGTGTATCCTCATTTTTTTGGTTTCAAAATGATGAATTCAAGGGAGAAATTTATTTTCAGGGGGCCATAATGTAACACCACAAGTTTTTATGAATTATTATTATTTTGAATACAATAAATTTCATTGATGGCTTGAATTACATGAAACACCTTGTCAATCATGAATTATATGCAACACGAAGTTAATCTTATGCTACATTAAACCCTAGCTTATCTTATGTTACATGTAACACTAAGTTTTAAAAAAACCATGAAATATTATTAATATAGTTATCTAAGTAAAACTATTATGACCTAGCTATTAAAATTAGTGATATGAATAATAATAAATAATTTTTAAATATTAATAATAATGGTTATATATATAACATATTGATAATAAAATACATACATTTTGGTAAAGTCTTTATTAGTTTAAAAAATACTGTTTTTCAAAAAAATGTTATATGCATTTTTATGAAAAATAATAAAACTAATTTATGAAAAATTTAGAATATTAAATTGATAAAATAAAATTAATTTTTGAATTCTTAGTTTCTAAATTATCATAGGGTGGTTTTTTTTATTTTTCAGAAAAGTTTTTTTTTGATGAATAATGAGAAATAATAAATTTTAATTAAAAATTTCTTTTTTACTTAATTTAATTATAAAGTCAAGTTATATATTAAATTGGGGTTAACGTTAAATTAGTCAATTTTTACATACATTAATCCAATTTAGGTTATTATAATTAATTTTATATTGAATTTTGATAGAAAAACATTTCATGCTTTTAAACATTTTCTCTTTAAAAACCACAATTCTAGTCACATCTACAAGATTATTTTAAAATTGAATTATTCCACTTATGTGAATGGAATTTAGAAAAATGGATTCTATATTTAGATTCATAATAAATTATATTATCTAATATGTTCATCTTAATTTTTTTACTGAAATGAATAGTGAGTGCAGTAAAAAGTTATTAACGCGGTTAATGTAAAAATGAGTTTACTAGGGCTTAAAAAAGAAAGATAACAGTAAAAATAACTTATAAAATTTTCTAAAAACACTTTTATGGAAATATTTCTACCATTATACCTATAAGGTTATATAATTCTCCATTTTGGATCCTTTTGACATATGAAAAACGTGGAATCACTCAATTCTTTTCAAAATCACCAAGTGTGTTCACTCCCCCACTTATAAAAGGTATCCCCTATCCTCTCTTATTCACACATTAAAAACCCTTTTTTATTGGAAATTACCAATCCAAATCACATTATAATTTCCCTACTCTTATATTTTAAGCCTTAGGTTGTGAATGAATCCATCCTATGAAGGATTTTAAAGTGAACTTAAGGAGAATACCTGAAGAAGAGGTAACACTCATCAATAAGCGTTATTGTTTTATTTATTACTCAACACCTTAAATTATAATTATGTAATTCTTATATTGTGACCTAACCATATTAAATATACTTATATTTTTTTATTTTAAGTTCATGAGCTACAACGATGTCTAATTCCATCAAATGGATTAGGAAATCCTTGTTCTTGTGTATGATGGACTACCGCCTCATGAACTAA
The DNA here is from genome assembly GCA_963277665.1 of Viscum album. Taxonomy (NCBI): domain Eukaryota; kingdom Viridiplantae; phylum Streptophyta; class Magnoliopsida; order Santalales; family Viscaceae; genus Viscum; species Viscum album. The sequence continues at coordinate 467,982,149 of OY728119.1, forward strand.
TGTCATTAATTTCTCCATTACCACCTCTCACGGATGGAAATAATGATGGATTAATTGTTTATATATTATATATATATACGTAATATATTATTTTATTATTATTATTAAATTATTATATCCAAAATTCCTTCACACTCTCCATTTTTCGGGAATATGATAACGTTGCTCATGTGTATGGTGGAGTACCACCTCACGAAATGATACAATTCATTGATTATTTACATGGATGGTATTAAAGATATTTTTTAATGAAAATATGTGATATTTATGAAATAAAAATTATAATTCAATGATAATATGTATCGTTTACTTTTTTTCTTTCAATTCGATAAGAAAATGGGAACATCATTCATGCGTATGCATGACCTACTATCTCTATGAATGATGTATTTCATTTCCTATCACTAAATTTTATAGATAACAATAAATACATATATAATACATATATATGATATTTATTTCATAGTTTAAATTTTGTATATGGTGAAATAATGATCAAAATAATAAGACAAAAAAAATCAAAACTTATATGTAAAAGAAAGCAGTTATTGCCTAAAATGTGAATTTAACATGGAATTATTAATAAACTGGCAATAAAAGTTCATTATAAAACTATATATGGTATTATATATATTAATATGGTTCTTTAATATATTTATAATATACTTAAATTTATTATACAGTATTTTTGAATGTGTACGACGTAATTCAAGACTTAAGGCAAGGGATTTCCGCATCACTTTTAGTTTTATGTGAGACACATGCTATATTCACGACATGTTTCTTTTATGTGTTGTATATATTACCCATGAATTATTTTATTATTATTATTTGTATTTACATATAAATTTTAGGATCCATATTTAATTGGGTTTATGATTCAAAATCCTCCAAATCGGTAAGAGATTTTTGTCTCAATTTGTCTTATTTGAGATGTATGTTGTTCTATGTACCTATATTATTTAATAAGGCATATATACAACCCCCTTTTAATGTAATATCATGAATGTATTCACAATAATTATATTTTATGTCTCATTTTATGTTATTACTTCATGGGGATTATGATTCAATGTTACTAAAGTGGTAAAGATTTTATGTTTTAACATCATCATTTATCGAGATTGTTTATGATTAAGTCTCCAATGTTGAAATATAATGATATACCTCTCTATAATTCTCATGAAGTTTCATATACTTTTTTTATTCATAAAATATTCAAGTATGATTACTATTTTACAATCTTTGTTACTTAAAATAATTATGAAAATGTTTTTAATAAAATCTGAGTTTAATTCTCTCTTTAGCCAGAAATCTATTTTCTCCGAAAACCATATTTTCTAAAAATGGTTTCAAAAATGTTTTCATACCCTATTATGATTTATAAAATACATTTTACCCTTGTTTTGTTTTTTAGTTTTTTTTGAAAATAATCTCTATGAATTTTTCCAAACAATTTTCACTTGGATTTTACCAAAAAAGTAAAATGAATATTTGTTTTGACATGTATGAAATGAACATAATATTATGATATCATGAAAAATTATTATTTTAAATCTTATTATATATTTTTCTAAGGTTATTTTCCAAGAAAAAGGGTTTCAAAAGGTTTTATGTCTTAAAAAGTATATTTCAAACCATACATTATATTTTTTCAAAAAATGCTTTAAATTATCTAAAACATTTTCCATATAAGATGAAATCTATTGATGTAACCTTTGACATACTGGGGATATTATCCAAGGATACCATTATTATTATTTATATGAATTTTTTATGTTTATAATGTAATGATGTTTATGAAATCCATTTCTCTTCCACGGGCTATACCATGAAGAAATTCTTATTAAACCTACTTCTTTTCACAAGTTATTATATGATGAAATGATTATGAAACTTCTATATTTTCCATAGGTTATGATATGATGAAATTTTTATGATACCCATTTCATTTCATGGGTTATGATATGATGAATGTTTAAGATCTTCTAAAAACTATAAATTTGGTTTACATTATGTGATGGGTGGGACCTATATATTCCTCCAATGCATTGGGTAAATATTTATGTCTCCTAAGATAGACAAGACTGGAATGGGGAGTGAACCTAGTTGTGATATAAAATAATGGAGTGGTAAGTGAACCTACTTCAATAAGACATGGATGGAACATAAAATAAATTCTATTTAGTAAAGGAATTTTTCCACTACGATGGTTTTGGGAGTGAACCCATTCCAATATGATAGCCTTTTTAGTGAGCCTTGACTAAGATGGAAATGATTTTCTATGATTCTGTTATGCCAAAAATTCCATGTGTTATGCCAATGTTATGCTATAAAGGATCAAGTTATTTTATTCCCTTAAGATTCATTTCTTATGAACTGCAAATCTTTATTTCATGATTCAAGATTATGATATTTGATATGCTGGGTATGATTTTTAAATTCTATGCTCATGTTCTAATACCCTTATTGTTATTTTATGCTTAGTTATATCATTTTTCTACCCTTACTAATTATCTTATCAGATCCTTTATTATTTTTCCTTTTACCCAGTTATAGAGATATATATTATGTATGATATGTTTAAGAAGGGTTCTAGTTGTGAAGAATGTAGTGGAGGATTATGTATCTCACTTATGGACTAGTTTTTATGTTTATATGGTTGAAAATTATCTAAAATATAATAGTTCTCAGGTGTGTTTTTGTGTTGTGTAATTAATATTCTTCAAAAATGATTTGATATCTATGTATGAAAATCCTAGGTTGTTATATGATCGATGTGTCATTACACTTAAACAAAAAAAACTTTTTCCCCTAGATGGGATATCAAGAACCCAATGAATGCTACATCTACATCACAACATAATCAGTGTTACAATGTATGGTTTTAGGGAATCCATATTTCATGTCAACATAACGTCCACTACCAAAAACACCCATTAAAGAGATATAAAAATTATATTGGTGGGATAATGTATCTTTGTAAGGTAGTGTATCATAGGAACTCTACCTGATGTTTCTTCATAAATCCTTAAAACTGATATCGTTGGACCTTAATGTACTCTCATCTTCCAAAGCAATGTTTGTTGAAGGGAAACAATGCCTCAACATGCTACACATCATCTGTCACCCCCTCGATATAATTTTAAGATTCTAGAAACCTCAAAATCATATGAAACGCATAGGAAAGGCTCAGAATAATTACGGTCATATAATACCAGTATCAAATATCATGCATGTCAATGGGATTCATTTCCAAATGAACGTTCCATCCAAGCATAATAGGTCATAAAAAAAATCATATTTACTTCCATTTTGTTTGGATAAATTTATAAATACCATGATAAACTAATAAATTCTCTAATACTAGATAAAAAATAAACAAGGATTATGTGAAGGAAACAACTAAGGGAAGGATGAAGAATGAGGAAATAACCTCTCATAAATTTCCGTGTGGTATGGATCCCAATAATACCATAGATTCACCATTTAATATAAACATACAACTTCCCACTTGTAAGTGTTTTTGGATAACTAATCTATATACAACATATATTGGTTCATGTGTTCTATCCTTTATATTTCATTTTCTATAATTTATTTCAGTAGCTAAGTTTATTTATTCACCATTCTTGTTTCTTTTTCCTAAACCATGATGCTATTATTCTCTATGTTGGTGGAGTATCATACCCAAGGGTGTGATACATGATCCCCATGGGAGGTTTAAGCTGCCCTAAAATCCCTATTCTAAATTTCTTATTAGATTATTCCATTTTTGATTGAGTAGTGGTTGTATGATTTTTTGGTGAGGTTATAATCTAACTTCACATAGTATGCCCACAAGCTCATTCCATTCTTTACCATATCAATACCTGTATATAACAACCCTGTTCTTTATTACACATTAATTCATGATTTATTACATAAAAGTAAACTTAATACAAACTATTAGATTGATAAGTATAGTGTATTTGGGAATTAGTTATATATCATAACATCTTAAACACGATATACTACATCATTGTTAAAAAATTCCTTAACAAGATTCTGAAATCCGATGGATTTTAGAACTGCACTGGATAACGTTGTGACAAACATAAGAAAGTGGTGATATATAAATCTTATTAAGGAAATAAACATGGAATAAGGTTATTCATGTTAGACAATAGGCATATAAATATGGAATAAAAATAGGAGGAATCAAGAACATGAACAGTGAGACATGATATAACATGATAATCCTAAAATGGAAATTGTGGCTACAACATAAAACACTACATCATAAACATAGCTCAAGGATGAACAACCAAGATATCTTGGTGTAAAAATTCCCATAAGGGAATCAAGTTCACCCCCATCCCAACATGAGTCTCATGAGACTAAACATTACCCAATTCATTGGAGCACTATATCATTCTGGGTACACCTGTCACTTTCATTTCATTCTAATGCTTAAATGTGCCACATAGATCATACAAAATGGATTCATTCACCATAATATTTTGTTCAATTATCAAGAAGTTTGGAATAAATACATTTAATTACAAATTCAAAGAGGTATAAGTGTATAAAGGTGAACACCCTTCATAAGAAATGTGTATGGAATTCACTACACAGTTGTTTTGTTCTCTAAAATCACGGTGGAATTTCGGTAGCATAACGACATCACATAAAAATTCATAAAATGTGTTTATGAGGGATAAAGGGGTCTATTATAATTTTGAAACCAAATGGGAATAAATAGGGACATGGAAATACATATCTCAACATAAGGAATTGAAAATAGAATGTATAAGATAATAAGGAAACTAGAATAAAGAAGAGAAGGCGAGGATCACTTACTCGAGTGTGTGACTCCAAATTCTTGTGAGGGGATTATTAAGAGATTGTGTGTGCCTTGTAAGGACTATACAGAGTGGATAGAAGAGTATGGACATTAGGTAATTATTTTTAGTGAAGAGAAATGGGAGCTTTGGAGGGTTTATATAGGAAATTAAGTGGATTTCTTTATTATTTAGGTTTTGGAATCTATATAATAAAATAACAAAAAACACAAAACATTCCATGTATTTTCCCATTGTTTCTTCCAAATGGGAGTGGTTCTCATTATTTTATAAGGCCAAGGGAAGAAATTAATAAAATAATTACCTTGATTATGTAGAAGTGAGTCACACTCATAAATAAATGAATTAAAAACATTAAAATATCTTATAGGTTTGGTAGGATTCATAATGACATTATAAAATAAATAAAATAAACATAAAACCAAATTATTTTTAAATGAATGACATAGATTTGGTCGTGGATACCTTTAATTTTGTTTATTACATCACTTTTTAATCACTATGATTTCATAGTACACAAAGTATATTCATACAATATTTAATTTTTACTCTATAATTTGAATGCCTAAAAAAATTATCAGAAAATTAATCATTTTATAATTTCCATCTTCTGATTAAAAAAAATTCATTTTATCTAAATAATTTTCTAAATATGATAATTTTTACTTTTAGAAATAAAATCAACATTTATTAAGAAATGATGGGTTTTTTATAATAATAGTTTTCTAACCATTATAAAAATTACATTTTACTTAATAAAAATTATATGATCATTTATATTTGATAAAAATTATTTAATAATAATATTTTATTAAAATATTATTTATTTAAAAAATTCATTAATTCATCAAAATAAATTCTTTAATTGAATTTTAATATTATCTAAAAATATTGGTTGTGTTTTATTATTTCAAAATTAAAAAAATCATTTATAAAGTTATAATAATAGTATTAAAATATATTCATTATTCTAAAAAAAATAATGTACTTACTCATATTACTAGGGTTTGACACATATCCCTTTAATACAACATCAAATGATTTAAGAGTATGGTTAGTGACAATGATATTTTTATGGGGTGGTTCGACAAAAATGTTTTGGGTTGTGATCTTGATGAACTTGAACTTCACCTATAAATGGTTTTGATCATCCTTAAGTTTTTGTATCTAAGATTGGGATTGGTCATGTGTAAATCCTAGTGATTCTATATCCTTTGAAATCTATTATAAATGGGATTTATAGGGTACAATCCTTCCAGTTGAGGCTATTAATTCCTTTGTCTGTGTCAATGAGATTTCTTAAAACATTATATTTATACTAATCAAGTGATTAATGTTCAATGATTATATTATCCATCCTAAATGGCCTGAAGGCCTTCAATTGTTTTTATTAATTCTTGATAATCCCCTATTAAGGGTGATGGGGAAACCTTAAAATGCCTGAAAAATTAAGTGAAAATTAGATGACCCATAGGTCTTAGAGGAAATCATCCAGGTAAAACAACTTAGAACTGCCCCTCCCTAGAAAATGTCGTGATATCAGCACTCCACCTTTGCAAGGCTGGTTGGTTAGCTTTCCTGTATAGAGCTACACATGCTTGGTACTGATGAAAATTCCATACCCTCTCAAACTTCAAATTCTGTTTAGATCTACTCTGGTGGATGCACCTGCTTTAAACAGTCATTTAAATCTGGTAAAATATAATAAGACCAAAGAAGTGCATGTTTTTTCTATAACTATATTACATAATATTAAATTAAATTAAATTAAATGGGGAATTTTATTTATAACATTTCTGGTCGTTACATCCTCCCTTTATTTAGATATTCCCATATATAGTGGAATGAGGTGAGTTTTGTAATAACTTGTGTATGGTGGGACTCAGTGGGAAATGGTATCAATCAGTGGCTATGGTGTGTTTATCATTTTTACACTATATAGGGTATAATATTGATGTGTTGAGGTTGTCCCTCAAATATATTAAGTTATATACTTATTGTAGGGAAATGTATTTGATGAATGGTATTTATTGAATTATCAAATAGTTCTAATAAATAAAAATAGATAATGAAGGTATTTTTGGCCAAACCTTAAGATCAATTCCCTTTCCAACTAAAATTAATTTTAATTCTTCTTTACTTGTTCCATTTTCAAGTGAACCTATATTTTCTCTTATTTCACAATAAAAAAATACCCTAAACATAAATAAGTGAAATGGAGTAGTGAGTGATTGAAAAAATTCATCAAGAGAGATGATCCAAGTAATCTCTCTAGTCGTATTCCATGTTTAAAAATTATAATGATCATAGGATCAAGGATTGTGTTTTCAAAAAAACACTATATTTATATCATAGTTGATGACTATACCCATCACACTGTAGGGTTAGTTCATAAAAAATAACAATCCTTGAAGTTGTTGAATTGTTTTTTCTCCGATGAAAAATAGAAAAACCAATTTTTATAACTTTATAAAGAGATCATGGTGGTGAGTTTTAAAATCATGAATTTAAAACTTTATATAGAAATAAATGTGTAAAAACAGGTTTTTGACATCATAACCTTGATAATTAAATGTTTTAGTTGAAAAAATGAATATAAAAGAACAATATATTTCCTGGAAAAGTTGTGTGCGTACAAAGTTCCAATGAGACTTTTGATCAAGACTTGGAATAGTTATTACTAAACTATAAATTGAGTTTAATTATGATTTATTTTAAAGAAAACACTCTAAAAACTGTGGTTTAATTGGAATAATTAGATGGATAGTTTTCAATTTTCAAATAAAAGTTTTTATTCTAAATACCAAATATTATATTGGGAAATTTGATCCAAAATTCAATTATTAAATATTCCTTTGATACTTGACTACTATTAAGGCCGTTTGGGTTTCAATAAAAGGATACACATCATTTTTGAAATGGTAAATTTACAATTTAATGAAATTTTAACTTTTATAATTTTTTTCGAAACTATTATATTTTATTATTCTATGAATATATTTTCATAGTTTATCAATGTTTTAAAAAATATCATGCTTAAAATAATGGAATTAGATATTGATGAACCAGGTAGTGAACAAATTAATAATGAGTAATAATATTTTGTTACGTAGGAAAAATAATTATTTAAGGATTATCCTATCAAAAAAGTAATTATTTATTTTGATCAATTAGATTCTACTATAAAGTGAATCTAAAATGATTATGGGCATCTATAATTCCTTACCAAACTGAACCTAAAACTAAATTTGTCACCTTGGGTAATGAAAATTAAATGATGACTATGGAGGAATAGATTAATCAATTCAAATAGAGAAAAGTATGATGCCTAGTAAAATATCCCAAAGACTCTATAGTTATAGGAAAAAAATAGGTTTTTTAGACTAAGTTTCATGATAATTAAACCATTATATATAATAAATATAGAGTTTTTTATAATGGATATCACTAAGATTAAGGAATAAACTATAAGAATTTTCTTCTCTCTTATAGGTAACATTATGTATATCCATATTCTACTTCATTTTTCCACGCATATTAATTCCATTATTTTTCAAATGAAAGTTTAATTTTTTTTTTCTAGATTATATTTTTTAAAGAGGATATTTTTTTAAATAATCGTTAGGTTCTTGAAAATCCAAACATGCTAGAACATGTTTACAAACCTTGTAATGTTCTATATGAACTTAAGAAATATCAAACAGAATGACATGATTATTTATCAAATTTTCCATATAAAATAATTTTATATTCCAATGTAACAACCAACTATTTTATTAAAAATTTCAATCAAACATCGATTATTTTTATCTATGTTAAATATGTCATCTTTAAATCAACTTTTAAATAATTTTGATAATTTTTTTATAAATTGATGTAAAATGAATTTGAGATGAAAATTATGGGTGGGATACATTCATTTAATGGTTCCAAAATCTTAAAAATATTAGAAAAAATGTATTTAATCAAAATAATGATTTCATATATCTATAAGAATATTTGGTTTAGATAACATCCCAAGTGTCATTATTTAATAAATACTACCTACATAGTAGATCTAGATAAGTATAACAAATATATAAATTATAGGTTTTATATTAATTTGATCATATGTTTATAATAATTAATGGAAATTCATACTAATGTTATGTTCTCAACATGTCCATGTGATGTATTAAATAAACTTTCAAATAATCTCACTCAAAAGCTCTAAATTATATTTTATGTTATCTAAAAGGATCTTCTATTTGTAGTTTATTCTATTCTTATAGACCTTATTTTTTAAATACCATTTATTTCTATATTAGAATAATATCAAATTGGTAAAAGATTAATGTGTTCAAGTTAGTTTTGACTTGAATTGAAAACATTATCTCCAATTATATTAATTTTTTTTATAAACTCAAATAATGAAAAAGTGGTAAAAATTGTTTGGTAAATAGGTTAAAGATATCCTATGATGCTTTGGTAATGATTTAAAGTTAATACGGACGAGTTTTATAATTTTTTTATGCTTTATATGAATCAGGTCAGGATTTTATTTTTTTTCCATAATATTTATGAAGAGTTTCAATAAAATTGGTAATCTAAATATTATAATGAAATTTAATTGAAACTTAATTGATTTTTTGGATATAGATGAAAATTATTAGGCTGTTAAAATTTACTTTTTGATGATTCAACAAAGGTATGTTATTATTTATGTGTGTACATATAACAACCCATACTTTTCAGACATAAATATTACATCTTATTAGGCGAATATTAAAAAAACATTACAATGAATTAAAAAATCATCTAGGTTTAGTATCTTTGAAAAAATGGATACATAAATAAATTATTCATAAGAAATTTACATCATCTCCCACTAAGATATTCATAAATAACATTCTTCTTTGAAATATAATAATTCAAACTGTTCTTCATAACATTGGTAAATGAAGTATAATAAAGGGAGAGATTAGATGCTCAATAGTGGTAAACAAGGGATACATCAATGATCAATTTAGAATAACATGAGAATAAGGGTATAAGGAAATGAGTTCAACATTTTAAAACCATACTCTACATATCATAGATAAAAACCTTGAGTTATGCCATAAGTCTTGATAGTTCATAAGACATGAATGATAAATGAATAAAATAATATAATCCATGAGATCATAAAATTTGAATAAGACACAAATTTGTGGCATAAACATAATCATATAAAATATTTTCTTTAGTTAAGGATCACTTTTAAGACATTCATAATGTATTTGGTTCACTCCCCATTCCATTATATCCTTATTAAATATTTACTCTCAAGAATATCATAGAATACAAAGTACCTTACTGAAATGGGTTCACTCCCCCTTATAGTCCTTATTATTTCAATAGATATTTATATTTAGTGATTTCATTGGAGGGATATATAATTATTGTCCCACCCATCACATAATGAAAATCATACATATGTGGCCCCATGGTTTTTGAGTAGGTTCCTTATAACCAACTCCTTTATGTACTTTGATTACCATAACATGTATACATTTTGATATATACATGTATTTATTTTTACCATAATAGTATTGATACATATACATCCTCTGTTTACATAGTAATGTCCTTAGAATATGCATCGTATCAAAAGTTAATAACAGTTCTTAGCTATAATGAGAACCTTGAGATAATATGAAAGTAATCTTAAATATATACCCTATGGTCTAGATATTTCATACTAACATGAAAAAAATGATGTCTGAATATCAGGTTCCAAAGGCTCATAATCATTGAGACTTATTCTCATTAATTTTTACATAGTGATCTTGAGTAGATGAGGTAATGATGACTTACCCAAAAATAGGAACACCACATAGTTTGGTTGTCATTGGTTGTTCCTATATATGAACATGTGTATTGGTCTCCAGAATTGAGATCATTATCAATGTATACCATTTGATCAAATAATTTTATGCATGGAAAAAACCATGACATTGAAGTCATGGTAAGGTATCTTGTGTCAGGTGTGTCATTGTTAGTGTGGAATTGGTTGGATGATAAAGATATAATCTATCACTTATGAGTTGAGGAAGAGATATCTCATGGGCCCAAGTTGACTAGGATGGAACTACCTTCATTAAATCCATGTCCATGGTAAAGGAAGGTATATTTATCTAGTAAGTTCAAAAAAATATATAACACAACAAATGGATGACAACATAAGTGTGCAACCTTCTTTATGAGATATCATGATACAAGGAGATTATATTACATATAACATGTTCATATGAGGTATTCATAGATATGAATTTCCTTATCTTATTAGGGGACATGATGGGTTGTTTGACTCTTCTATTAGTCTATGATTGAACTTAATTCTATCGACATGAGGACATAGAGGGTCACACACTAAGTTTATCCAAATGTTTTACCTATTTTAATGAATATGTGTTTAAGATGAAGTGATCCTCACACATAGGGGGTGGTAAATTTTTGAGTGTGATCAATCACAAGTACACATAATTCAATTATATTTTTCATGTTTATAATAATGATGAATGAATTTGTTTCTCAAGTTATTCACAAGTTGTTTGATCATAAATGTGAATACAAGAAAATACAATTTTTCAAATGAACATAGGTTGTTCAAGGTTCATTAAATTATTTGGGGAGCCTACGAGCTGAGTTAATTGGGCTTATTTTATCACATAACATTTTATAGAGTTACAAGTGAATCATAAAATATTTGTGTCAGTTATGACAAGTTTATTAAGTTATACATGTGCATAATGTTCTAAAAGAAAGGTTATTACTTTCCAGGGACCAATGTAAAATTTTGGAATGTATATGCTAGGTATAAAAGATCATTTTGGACTCTTGAATAATGAACCCCTTCATTTGGAAGAATTTAGTGAGAGAATCTCTCTACTACAATTCTCTCAAGTTCTTAGAGAGATATTTTGGAGAAATAACAAGGTTAGACTGATCCCATCTTCTTGATCGAGTCTATGTTCTTCATGTAATAAATGGGATGTCATAATCCTCTTTGATTTCCTATGATAACACCTAGTAAAAATAGATGTATTATTAAGGATCTATGGTGTACAATTGGATGGTCTAGAGGATGCTTATCTTCACACCTTTTATCAACAACATGTTGACTATAAGTGAATCAAACATACAACTTCAAACGAACAAGGTACCATTCATTGTTTTGTATGAATTTAATTTTCATTACTAAATTTAATTACATGAAATAATTTATGAAATTAAACAAAAGGATATTGTGGATGTAATTTTTTTTCACATGATTCGAAACCTAAAAAAATCTAAAATTTTCATTTTTCATGGTTCTACTGTGCCCCGGGTTCCTTCAATTGGTATAAGAGGGAACATGTAATTATTAAATTCAAAAACCTTAAAATTTCAGTTAATGTTTCTATTTATTTGGAAATAGGGTTTTAATAAGATCCCAATGCAATTTATGGCATGTTGATCCATGTTTGTATCACTAGGATATGATCAATGAGTTTTGCATAAAATTTTTGAGAGAAATCAATGTTTTATTTCTTTCTTTAATTTAATGGATATCAATGTGACATATTTTTATCTAGAGCATGATGTGAGTATGTTGTGTGTTATCCAAATATATTGAAAGCCGGTTTGGGTTGTCTATTAGGAATACAAGATTTCTTTGGAAGCTTGATTTAGTTTCGAAAAATAAAAAACTGAAAAAACATCCCATGGAATCTTGTTCAAGTATTCCCTTGGAAGCTTGATTCTGTTTAAAAAAATAAAAAAGTACAACAAATTCTTCCATGTATTCTTGTTTAAATATTACCTTGGATGTTTTATCTTATTTTAAAAAATGGGAAAAGATTCCCTTGGAAGCCTATTTTTTAAAATACAAGCACACACATAATGTTCTTTATATGGATGACCAACTAAAATTAGGCTAGATAAGTTTAGTTTGGATCTAAATTGACTGACCCATTACTAGTACTAAAATAAATTTATGAGGATCTTATTTATGCCCAAATAGATGAAAAATAGTATGGAAATAATTTCTAAAATTAACTTCAATTGTCTAGGATTTAATATAATTATTTCAAGTGTCGTGTAATGTATTGATATTAAATTAAAATTATTTGAAAAATAATTAGAAATACCATAAAGTTTAATTTTATCAAATTTAATTTTTTATTTAATATAATTTCATTTTATTGATCAGAAGTTTAGAAATAATAATTCTTGATTGGTTTATTATTTATTTAATTAAATAATTTATTTATGTTTTTCCAAATGTAATATTTTTTTTATTTTTATAATCCATGCATTAACCCTTCATCATTAATTTTTATAATGGAATGTGTGTCCACATTTAATTGATAAAATATATTTTTTCGCCATAACTTCCCCTCATCTACATGTGAGTAATCATTGTAAATGAGTTCATGGAAATGGATTTTGAGTTGAGAGACATTGCATACCAAACAAGTGAAGCGAACGAGAGTTGTGGGAACTATAGTTCAAGTCAGGAATTGACTTAAGGAATTCCCCTTAGGTCTTGATTAATCCATTGTTCACTTTATGGATTAAAAAATAGTTAATGGCTCTTGATCCTGTCATTATTTATTTATTTTATCATGTACATGGTTTGTTATTCGTGTATTTAGTACATGTGATCAAATAGTATAATAATAAACAAGCATGAATTGATAAAATGAACATGTGTAGTGAAAGATTTATATTTAAAAGAATGCTTAAGTTGTGAGTGCAATCACATAGAACCAAAATGTTAAATAGAATAGTATTTCATTCACTGATATTGACTTACCAATCACTCAAATAAAATATTATGTCATTGAAGGGATTCCGTCACTTGAATTTTGAAGCAACCAATTGTTCGAGGTGCTCATGAGTCTTAATTAGGGTTCCTATTACTATCAGGGAGTTATTATGAGAGTGGTGGATCAACTTAACTAAATTTGGAAGAAAATGAGTATCCATAGCTAGCTTGTTTCAACATTAGAGGAAAATCATTAAGCAATGAAAAGTAATTCTTTACCGAATATGGGAATCCAATCAACAGATCAAGGAGCTATTTCAGATATAAAGAGAGGTTTAAGGATCTTTTCCACTAGAATAATCAAGTGAATGGGTATTCTAAATCTATTATTTGAGGGATAATCCATCCAAATTAAAAATCTTATTATCAGAGAAATTGTATGGAAAAAGTGGGAAACCAAACATGTCAGAACTTAGGTACATTAAACAAAGAACGAACTCACAAAATCATTACAAATAATGATTTGATTATTAGAGTTACTTACCTGATATAAGCCCCATTAGAAAAATTTTATTTTAATCTTTATATTATCCCTGATAAGGTCTTCGAGGTGGTTTTCCATCATGTACTGAGTTGGGATATATCCATCTAAATTAATTTTCCTCTAGTTGATTCCATGTGCCAATATCAATCTTTTTTGTTGGTCCACTCAACTTGTTCATCATTAAGAGCTACTCAGATTGAAATTTCATAAATTTAACTACCCTCTACCTTTGACATGTTAATATTTTAATCTTCATCAAGAATCTATTACTTCAAATTGAGTACCACTACGATTTGATAAAACAACGAGAGATATTTAAAATTTATAAGTTGAATTTTTTCTGGTAATCAAGATAAAGTACAAACCTACTAAGTTTATTATTGTAGATCAAATGGAAATTACCCCAATTCAATTTCATAGAAATAAATTTTTGATAAATATAATATCCCTACTAGACATAACTTATAGGAGTGGCACAAGTTATTGTTCATATCATTACACAAATAGAGAAAATTTTATGGACTAGAATCCACACTTCCTACTGATCCCCATTAGGGAGAAATAAATATGAAAAAATATTAATACAAGAAGAATATGGATGATGAAGAATATTTTTAGTGTTTCATGTTGACATCTATGTCTATTGAACAACAAAAAATGCATGAGGAAGCATTTCATGTTGACATATATGTGTATTGAGCTGTAGAAAATGCCTGAGGAGAAAGATTCTTTCCAAATGCTATATTATCTCCAAGAGATATAATGGGAAAGTGATAAAAAAGAAAGATATGAGATATCAAGTTATCTCTATAGATGTAGGCTAGAAGAAGGGAAACAAGAAAGACCTTATATACTCAATATGATCAGGTACATTGAGATACTTGAGTACCTTTTGTTCAAACTGAACCAAGACTATCGGTTTATCTCATTCTTACATATTTACTGCATATATTTGTTGAATTTTGTTGTTAATTATAATTTTAATAACATTCATAAGTAACTCGCATATTGTTTGTCTTTATTTATGCAAAAATATTATTGTATGAATAATTCCAAATCTTCGATCCTTATGGTTAACAAGATTAGGAAAGGAAATGCTAGAGTTTTGAGGGCTAAGTCTAAGTAAAAGAAACTTATGCACCACTCTTTCAAGAATCCAAAAATATATATGGAGAGGAATGATAACAATGAATTTTTTTATATGGAAAGAGATGCCACTAGAAGAAGAATTGTACATTTGGGAAGAAGAATCAAGTTTACACTTCTGCTTCAAGTATATTTTTCATTGAATGCAATTTGTCTATTTATACAAGTTGGGTATTGGATATTGCACGTGGCTCACAAATTTGTATTCAATCATAGAAACCAAGTAGATTCAAGGAAATTAAAAAAGACTAATTAGATATTTAAGAAGTAAATGGTGTTGGAATAGTAGTATTAGTACTGGGAGATTATCATCTTAATTTTCCAAGTGGGATGGTTCTTTTATCAAATAATTGTTATTATCTACTATTTGTTATTAGAAACATAATTAGAGTGTAGATTATGGAAAGTATGGGATTTTATTTCATGTTTGGAAGTAAATGTTGTCTTATGTATAAGGATAACATATTTTATGTTATGGAACCTCTTTAAAATGGGTTTTATATACTTTAACTAGAAAATATAGTATTGGAAATCAATAAAAAATCCAGTGATAATGACTCATCCTACCCACCAATGGGCCTTTAGGATAGGCCATGTAAATGATAAGAATTTACCCAAACTACATTAAGAAGTCTATTTATACAACCTCATGTTAAAACCCTTGGATGCATGTCATACATGTTTACAAGGTAAAATGACCGAATCACTTTTCAGTGTGAAAGGATAAAGATCTAAAGAACCATTTAATTGATTAATATTGATGTATGTGGTGTGTTTACAGTAAAGGTAAGGGATGATTTTTTGTTACTTAATTAATTTTACTAATGAATACAGTAGATATGGATATATATACTTAGTGAGGTATAGTTGATACTACTTTAGCATGTTTAAGTGATATTAGAATAAAGTAGAGAATCATCTTGGAAAGAAGATTAAGAAACATTACTTAGATTTTGGTAGAGAATATTTTAACTATTACTTCATAAATAATTCAAAGGAGTGTGGGATAATTTCGAATCTCACTCCACCATGCACACCTCTGTGTAATGTTTCTAGAGAAAAGAGGAATTAGAACCTTCTTGACATAGTCGAATTGATGATGAGTCATGAAAATCTACTATTATCCTTTTGGGGATATGAATTGAAGACTGTAACATATACACTAAATTGAGTACCAATAAAAATTAGTAGATGGGATTCCAAATGAGTTATGTTATGTAAATAAATTTAGTCTTTCAAACATATGTGTATTGGGATGCGAGGATTTTTTCAAGACTATACCTATTGAAAAATTATCATCTCAAAACACGAAGGGAATCTTTATAGTGTATTAGATAGAGTTAAAAATATATTACCTATATAAAAATTCAAATATATTGGTTATTTTAGAACAAAATTATACATTTCTATAAAGGGGACACATTTATGATGGAAATAGTGTGATAAATAATGAATTTGATGAAGTTTATTCTCTAGATGAATAAGAGTTGGTATGGGAACAATATCTAGAAGAGAAAATAGTTGTGAGAGATATTCCTGGGACACATGTATTGTGTAGGTATACTAGAGAGGTTAGAGAACTGGAGATATACAGTTTTCTTATCACTGAGTCAGGTGACACATTACTCATAGAGAATGATGAACCTATGACTTACAAGGAAGTAGTAGATAGTAGAGATGCTATTAAATGGAAAGAATCCATGAATTCTGAAATGGAGTCCATATACCAAAATTAGGTTTATATTTTGGTAGACCCACTAGATAATGTAATAAATATTGGGTGTAAATGGGTATTGAAGAAAAATATAGACACAAATGGTCAACTAAGAACCTATAAGGTGTGTCCAGTAGCGAAGGGTTTTAGAAAATGCGAAGGAATCTACTATGACGAAACCTTCTCACTAGTTGCAATACTGAAATCCATTAGAATATTAATTAAAATAGATTCCTTTCATGATTATGAAATTTAGAAAGTGGATGTCAAAACTGCTTTTCTAAATGGGAAGTTAGTTTAAGATTTTTATATGAGATAAAATGAAAGGCTAATTATGAAAAAAGATTCAAATAAAGTATGCAAGATTTAGAGATCCATCTTTGGATTGAAGCATGCATCACGATCATAGAATATTAATTTTGATGAGTCCATAAGAGAATTTGGTTTCATTAATAATAAAAACAATCTGCGTGTAAAGGACACGGTTATTGGAAGTTCCATAAGTTTCCTAGTATTATATTTTGATGACATATTTTTAATGGGAGTCGAAGTGCATGTGTTATATTTAGTGAACTATTAGTTAAATGAAAGCTTCTAGATGAATGAATTATGTCAAATGGTCAATATTGTAGGGATAGTGATATATATAGAGAGACACAAGATGGTACTTGGGCTATGTAAAAGTAGATATATTGACAAGTTACTCAAAAGGTAAAATATTGAACAATCCAAGAAAGGATTGTTTTTAGTGTGACATGACATTAATATCTCCAAGAGTATATGCCCACAGACCCCAATTGAGATTGAAATAATGAGTAAAATTCATTAGGATTCATTAGTTGGATATATCATGAATTCTTCTCTATGTACTATGTTTGGTGTTTTCTTTTCTTCAAGTATGGTGGGTAAATATCAATCCAATCTATGAGATCTTCATTGTGCAGCTGTAAAAACAATCCTAAAATACTTGAGACGTATAAAGGATACCTTCTTGGTGCCTAAAGGATTTGTGGAGCTAGTTATGATAAGATACACTAATGATATCTTCTATAATTATCATGATTATCTAAAATCATAGTTAGGATATGTCTTTTTCCTGAATGGTGGTGCAGTGAGATGAAGGAGCTCGAGCAGTCTGTGGTTTCCAATTCTGTCAAAAAATCGAAGTATATATAGGCTTATGATGTTGTTAAGGGAGAAGTTTGGATACTTAGATTATTTTTAGAGCTTGTAATTGTACTTATATTCTAATAACCTATTACAGAATACTGTGATAATACTATATTAGTGGTGCTTTCCATGGAGCCGAGGTCAAACCAAAGGAAAGATAATATACATTAGAAGTTTCATCTATTAAGGGATTTTACTTATAGATGTGATGATGTAGTTAGAAGATTAACTATAGAGGATAATATGGTATAACCCTTAATTAAATCCATTTCTCAGCAGAATCATGATACTGATGTGAGAGCTGGCTGGTTGAGAAATGTTAGTAGATGTCTCTAGTGAAAGTGGGAGTGTTGTGAGTGAGTGACCAAGAACCAACTCCTTTATGTTATTTGATTAGAATTACATGTATATAGATTGATACATACAAGATTTTATTCTTACTACAATAGTTTTTATACTTATACATCGACTGTTTAGATGGTAATGTCCTCAGAATATATGTTATATTAAAAGGTTATAGTAGATCCCAGCTATAATGAGAACCTCGAGATACTATGATAGTAATCTTAAATGTATGTCCAATAGTCTGATATGTCATTATGATGGGAGATAGATAATTTTTTACTATCAGAAGTTGGTGAATCATAAGCATTAATACTTCTTCTCATGAATCTGTCACTTGGTCATCTTGAGTATATGATATCATGAGGAATAAACTTCCAATAGAAACACCACATTGTTTGGGTGTCATTGGTTGTTCCTACCTATGAACATGTGTATTGGTTTTTTGGAATTAAGATCATATCAATGTATATCATTTGATCATGTACTTTTATGCATGTTAAAAACCATGACATTGATGTTGTGGTGAGGTATATTGTGTTGGGTTTGTCATTGGGGGTATGGCATTGGTTGAACAATCAAGATAGAATATACAGCTTCAGAGTTAAGGAAGAGATATCTTATAGGACCATGTTAACTATGATGGTATTACCTTAATTAAATACATGACCATAGTATAATAAGGTAAGTAAATCTAGTAAGGTCACAAAAATATATAAATAAAAAAGTATGTTTACACAAGTGTGTATCCTGCTTTACGAGATATAATTTGAGAAAGAGATTATAATACACAAGATGTGTTCATTGGAGGTAGTTGTAGCTCTGACATTATTTATCAACAGGGGTCCATGATAGGTTTCAATACATCACTCTTATTATATAGTTTGGGATCACTACTACCGAGATAAGGACCTTGAGAGTCACACACTAATTGTATCCACAAGTTCCACCAATTCTAATGAATATGATTTTAGGATGAAGTAGGGCAAATGTGCGGGGTCAGTGAACATCCATATATGATTGATCTCAAGTAAAAATAATTCAATTATATTATTTATGTTTATAATAATGATGATTCAATTTATTTCTCAAGGTATACACAATTTGTTTGATTATAAAAGTAAATATGAGAAAATATAATTTTTCGAATGAATATAGAATGTTTATGGTAAGTTAAATTATTTGGGTAGATTAAAGGCCAAGTTAATGGTTCATATTTTATTACATAAAAATTTGTAGTGTTACAAGTTAGTGGTAAACTTTTTGTGACATTTATGAGAAGTTAAGTAAGTCAGGATTATGTGAAAATGTCAAAAAATGAAGGTTATTACTTTCCCAAGACCAAAGTGAATTTTTAGAAAGTTTAGTCTTGGTATAAAAGCTCATTTTTACCTCTTAAATAGAGATATATGACATTGGGATGAATATAGTGGGAGAATATATCCTCTTCTATCCTCTCATGTTCTCAAAGAGAGATTATGGAGAGAGAACAAGGCCATACTGATATGTTCTTCTTGATTGATTTTGTGTTCTTGATGCAATAAAAGGGACATCGTAAAGCTATTCGATTTCTCATGATTGCAGCTGAGAAATGTAGATCAATGATCCAAGATATATGGTTCATGTGTGAAATATCTATAGGACACCAAGATTGGTGCCTTTAAGCCATGACACATCAATGTTGAGTGAATCAAACTGTTGAATTCAAACGAACAAGGTACCTTTTATGTTTATGTTTGATTTTATTTTTCACCATATAATTGAATCACATATGCTCCTTTAAGATGTTAGGGAAAAGGGTTTTGTGAATTTTATATCTTTAACATGAATCCAAACCCAAAAAACTAAAATTGTGTAATTTTCATGTTTTTTCTATGCTATATGATCCTTCAATAAGATTATAAAACATTAGTCATATCAAAACCTATGAAAAAAACGAGTTTTATAAAAATTTCAAAATTTAATCATAGCATAAAACATATAAAAAATGGGTTTCATAAAAATATCTTAATCATAATCATAAACCATATAGAGAAATAATAATGATGATATAACTGGATCACATCCCTAGTAAATTTTCGGTAATATAAAATGAGTCATTATAGATAAAAAATGACTTTAAATTATATATGGAATATTTCTTGAGGAATATTATATTTTAATTTTAAAATTATTTCTTTAAAATAAAATAATTTCCCAAATATTAAGGAAAATATTTTCTTTGAAAATAACCACGAAAACATATAAAGGAAACTTCAAATAATTGATCAATGATGATGGTTGGAAATTTCATCCATACTGTATATGTTAAAATAAAGATTCGTTTAACATTTTCTGAAAAAAAGTCAAAGTTCCTCATTTTGAAAATGACAACAGGATTCCTTTGAAACCATTTTGTAAAAAGTAAAACATGGGTAAAAATGATTTTATTCAATCATAGTACAATATTAAAAATATTCTTGATTTAAAAAAAACAAGTATATGAAAGAAAAAAGATTTTTGAATGATGATATAAATAAAGTATATTTTCCTTAAAAAATTTTTATGGTCTCTTGAGTTACTTAAGAGAAAAAAATGAAAAAACATTTAATATTTATAATTAACCAAAAGGGATTAAAATTCCAGAGTTTCTTCAGATGAATATTATAAAGTACCATACTTTTCATATTGAGATATCACATCTTATCAGATGAATATTCATTACCTAACATAATGATCCATGCTAAAATTTTATAGGTCAAATATCTTTAGAAAATTGGATATATAAACATTTGGTTTATAAGATTCTCCAATTTAGTCCTTCATAACTAGAACCCTTCTTAGAAATATCATTTCTAAAACCATTATTAATAACCTGGGGAAAGGAAACATAAAGAAGGGCAGGTTCATATGCTTAGTAAGGGTAAATGATGGAGAAATTAATGACCACATAAACATAAAATGTGTATAAGGGGATGATAACATGTTATTTTCATATGAAATACTTACCTGAAAAAACATAGATCATAGTATTGATTCATGGAAACAAGCTTGGTAGTTCAGAAGACATGGATCATAAAGGAATCAAATAACAGGATCCATAAGAGCAAAAAATTGGAATAGACATGATTTTTTAGAATACACATTAGATTATAACGTTTTGAACATCTATAAATAGAAACAAGATCACTCATTAAGATAAAGACATGAAATCCGGACCCTACATTAACTTATGGACATGAAACTAGGTCCACACATTATCTTATGGATATAAAATGTAGTTACATGGATAAAATTATAGAAATGAAGACTAGGTCCATTCATAATTCTATGAACATGAAATCCAAGTCCACACATTAACTTTTGGGCATAAAATACAGGTCCATGTATAAAACTATGAACATGAAACCATTTTTACCCATAACATATTTACATCATGATTTATCCATATTTACCAAATTCATTTGTGTGATATATAGATCCCACCCTTAAAATAATAACAATAATACATATGTGTGTCACAATATCATAAAATATTCATCATATCAAAAACCTTGAAAAAATGGGTTTGATAAACATTTTATCATGACATATATAGCATCCTGCCTTTTATCATATAAACATTCATTACATTTTACAAAACTGAGGATCTTTAAGGTTTAGTGTCTTGGAAACCAGGAACATAAAACATGAAAACATAAAACATTCTTCTTAAACACTTGAAAGGCTTATCCTCATGATCATCCTAGGTTCATTACTGCGTCTCATAACCTGGGGACATACATCAAATGAAAGGGTGAGTAGAAGGCCCAGTAAGGGAAACAAGAGAAACATTTTACATGTGAACTTGAGATACTTCAATAAGGTCATGAAAAGAACTTTAAGGCATTAGAAAGAAATCACGAGGCATATCATAATAAAAATAAAATTTTTCATAACATTAAGATGTTTCTACATCATTTAACATAGAAAATCATGAACATATTACCAAGGTCCATCCTCAAGGTGTCATTTGAGAATTACCAAAGTTATTCACCAAGATATCGTGAAAATTGTAATCTCTAGTGGTTACATCATTACCCAATACATTGAAGCTCTATCAGGGCGCACCCTTAAATTTTCCTTTATTATAATGTGAGACACATATATCATCATAAATCATTTCATAAACAACCCATATAGCATAAAATAAATGGGTTTCATTTCATAATCATAACGTTTTAAAACTGCTTTAAAGACATGATCTTTACGTCACTTTAAAACCAACGGAAGGGGAGAGCGGGTCTCATGTATGTAAATCCCAGAATTTAAAATAGAAAATTTGGATATATATGTGAATAACCATGTAGAAATAAGAGCTTTGAGTATTAACTTTATAATATAAAATAATTTTGAGAAAAGAGAGAGGCATTTTGAGATGAAAATTCTGCAGCATAACAGCTATGTTTCGGGGTTCTAGAGAACATTGAAAAGAGAGGGGACATGGGTCAAACATTCATAAATGAACCATAAAACAATATAGGGACAAAAGAAGAAGGATATATGAAAATGGTAATGAAATTTTAAGGACATACCATTTGAAATGAAAAACATGGAAGGAAGACAAAAGTTAGATTTCTCTTATGAAAATTCTGCAGCCTAACGGCGTCACTTAAACTTCAACAAAATGATTTGAGAAGATAAAAATAGGGTCTCTCATAATGTTAAAATAAGAGTTAAGAATGATATATATAGATATCATACCCCAACATAATAAAAAAAATAACTTGAAAGACTTGACATGAATGTAGAATTTTGAAAAGAATGAGAAGAGTGAATGAATCCCCTTAAAAATTCGGCACACTAACGACGTCACTTAAACATTATTAAAACGAATTGATGAGTCCAAGATGGGGTCTCTCATAATATGAACATAAAAAGGTATGTAATATTAATATATAAGAACATCCTACAACATATGATCATGTAGTATAAAATAAATGACATAAAAGAGATTACTTGAAAAGAAAGAGAGAGGTCAGATCCCTTACCTTAAAACGTAACTCTTAAAACTCAATGGTTTGGACCTTGAGGGCTTGAGGGCACCTTGGGAGGACTCCTTGGGAGGCAAGGAGACCAGAACTTTGTTGGGGGAGAGTTGGGAGTGAAAACTAAAGGAGGAAAGGGTGGGTATTTATTGGGAAAGTGAGGGGACAAGGCATTAATGGCCAAGGGACACCTCACAAGTGCTTTTCTCAAAACCATGTGCTCTCCCATGGAATTTACCATGGAGTTATGCCACATGGGGCCCCCAATACAATAATTCATCACCTTTGGCCGGACAACCCTTAAAATATATCATGAAATCATCATGACACAATTATGATGTCATTAAACATATCGAAACCCTAAAACTGTATTTTTACTATTCACTAAAAATTCATCTTTCTCAGAAAAATCCAAAAATTTCACCATAACAAAATATCGATGCTCTAATCACAATTATGAACTCCATTTTATAAAAATAATTTTCTAAATATTTTAATTTAATTTTAAAATAAAAACACTATTCCTTGAGAATTCATTTTTTTTAGAAAAATCCCCAAAAATTACCATAACATAATATCGATGCTCTGAGTTCAAAAATAAAATCCATTTTATAAAAATAATTTTCAAATTATTTTTAATTTAATTTTTAATTAAAAAACACTATTCACCTGAAAAAACTAATACTTGACAAATAATTTATGAAACCATTATTTACCCATTTTATTTGATCACATTACTTATTCAAGGTGCCTATATTATATTAATACTTTCTTTAAGTGAGATTACTAATCCATTTGGTCACATTACTAATCCTAAGCATAAAATCACTATTCATAATTTACTATTCATCAAAAATTATGTTGATCTTATTAGACTCTAAATTTCATACTGAACATAATTGTAGAAGACCATTTTTTGAAAATCATTACACATTTTTAATTATTTAAGGTTTACATAATCATTTTTTAAAATATCTGTTCTCTAAAATTCACAAAAAATATGCATACTATATTTATCCGGTCATTTGAAAATTCATAAACTTCATCATAAGAAGAAATCCCAATTTTTTTATTTAAAACAAAGGATTACACATGGCAGTTACGGTCTCCTTACATATCCCCTTATCACACTAGCATAGGACCTAAGTGTAAGGTGTCCTAAGGTGACAGAATCTGAGGGAGGCTCGACCAACATCGCACGAGTAGTAATTTCTATTAGTTTGAACTTCTCGCGAAGGCGATTCCGTTATAACTTCAGACGATGAAGTTCATCTTGGGTTTGGTCCAGAGCAAAGCCCAGTGGTGATACCTCCTTCCCAAGTTCTGTTAGATGGGCTTCGATTGGTCCAAGACTACTGGGTGAGGCCATTAAATCTTCTTTCTATATTAATTAACCAAGATTACTTGTATTTAGAGACAATAATCAAAACGTTTAGTTTCCAGCGGTCATATTGACCAATGGTCATATAACAGTAAAAAACCCAACGGTCTCATTTTAATTATACTCATGTTATCAAATGAAACATTTTTGTTGAGTATAAAATAACACAAAAAATTAGGAAACAAGATTTATTCAAAATTTCGGGTCATTACAATCTTCCCCCCTTAAGAAATTGCGTCCTCACAATTTTTAAAATTGGGTTTTGAAATTTCATTGAAAGTCCCACATCGGAAAAGGAGTCAGTAAAACTATTACTTTAAAAGAAAGAAAGGGAAGTACAAAGGTCACCCGAGTTAACCCACAATAAAATTCCATGTAGGAAAACATGGACATGGAGGAGAAAAAAAGGGTCAAGTTCTGAGAGAG
Organism: Viscum album; assembly: GCA_963277665.1. Taxonomy (NCBI): domain Eukaryota; kingdom Viridiplantae; phylum Streptophyta; class Magnoliopsida; order Santalales; family Viscaceae; genus Viscum; species Viscum album. Next base: position 468,007,492 of record OY728119.1, read on the forward strand.
AGTGATAGAGAACATTATTAGGAGAAAGTTAACCATAAGAAAATCCCAAACATATGATGTGTGTAAACGGTCTTTGATTACCTATTAGGAAACGTAAACCAACAATGTTTTTGTTTTACGTTTCTTTTCATAATTTTAAGGAATTCATTTAATACATAGAACAAAAATATAAGGAAATATACCTACCTTCATGTAGAGTTTCATCCATTAATATGTTTCTACGAAAACTAATTTTTTCTCCCAACGATGAGCATTCAAAACTACTTGGTCTCATCAAAACACAAGAATAATCTTCTAGAGAATCAAGTATTCCACAAAAGAAAAACTATCTATCTTTAAACACTTATCCAAAAAACAGAAAGGGTAAGATAAAACAACCCTTCAAAAAGAAAGATTCCTATAGGAAGGGAAACTACTTTTAAATCATCAAAGTTCCGCGGTACAACCCAGAGTTAATCATATACCATTCCTTAAGTAACTGTCCTTAAAATTCTTCAAAATAAACCAAACTAAGATTGAAACCCAAATACAATAAGGACTTCATAACATAGTCTTCCAAGATAAACTTTATCGTTCATATCAAAACAACATCAACCACTCCTAACATCTTATAACCAAAGTAACTAACCTAAAAATATTTTCCCATGATAGGTCAATCATTTCTATAAGTAACCTATAATACCATAAGTTCACCTTAAATTCATTGATTCTTCAAAATATAATTCAACCTTTACTCCTCAAATAAAATACCGTAGTAATCTATTTACCTCGATCAAATAGGGTTCCCAAAATAGTGAACGTCTTCAAAAATAATAATCATCTATTAATCCCCTAATCATCTCTATCATATTAATATGGCAATCGTAAAATTTTCTATCACATTGGTTGTTGGGACATGTTCTTCTATTTCCAACCATTAAATAAGAAGAGAAAGTATAATTAGGGGCTTAAATACTTAGCCAATAATCATGAAAATGAACTTAAATCATACAAGGATAACTTGTAGAAGAAAATTATACCCTAACTTGTGATCCCATAGATTTCAAACTCGGTTATCCATGATTATATATCCTTATGTGAATATTTATTTTATTTTATCTTTGTTCCTTTAATAATGGTTCATACTAAGCTTATGAATTTACCAAAGCATATCCCACGGGAGTGTCGTAACCAAGAATGCAGCAAGGCCCGTTGTCGTGTACCAATTCTCGTTCGAGTCTAGCTCAAAGCAGTGTTTTCGGGTTTTACCCCTATGTACATCTGTGCCAGATCCACCTCTACCTGCTCGTATCCAGACAGGGATGTATTTGCTTGGCAACCCCTTACTCAATACTCACCAAAATACTAGGAATATTTTCTATATATAAACATCTCTATAGGCTTCTTCCTAAAGTTTTCATATCCTAATTTCCACAAATAACTAAACCATCCTTTGATACCAACTATATAATCCCACCTTTTATCACATAAAATTTCATTACATTTTACAAAACCGAGGATCTTTAAGGTTTAGTGTCTTGGAAACCAGGAACATAAAACATTAAAACATAACACATTCTTCTTAAACACTTGAAAGCCTTCTCCTCACGATCATCCTAGGTTCATTACTACATCTCATTACCTGGGGACATACATAAAAAGAAAGGGTGAGCAGAAGGCCCAGTAAGGGAAACAAGAGAAACATTTTACATGTGAACTTGAGATACTTCAATAAGGTCATGAAAAGAAATTTAAGGCATGAGAAAGAAATCATGAGGCATATCATAATAAAAATAATTTTTTTCATAACATTTATATGTGGATACATCATTTAACATAGACAATCATGAACATATCACCAAGGTCCATCCCCAAGGTTTCATTTGAAAATTACCAAGGTTATTCACCAAGATATCGTGAAAATTGTAATCTTTAGTGGTTACATCATTACCCAATGCATTGGAGCGCTATCAGGGCGCACCCTTAAATTTTCTTTTATTATCATGTGAGCCACATATATCATCATAAATACTTTCATAAACAACCCATATAGCATAAAATAAATGGGTTTCATTTCATAATCATAACGTTTTAAAAACTACTTTAAAGACATGATCTTTACGTCACTTTAAAACCCACAGAAGGGGAGAGCGGGTCTCATGTATGTAAATCCCAGAATTTAAAATAGAAAATTTGGATATATATGTGAATACCCCTGTAGAAATAAGATCTTTGAGTATTCACTTTATAACATAAAATAATTTTGAGAAAAGAGAGAGGCATTTTGAGACGAAAATTCTGCAGCATAACAGCTTTGTTTCGTGGTTTTAGAGAACATTGAAAAGAGAGGGGACATGGGTCAAACATTCATAAATGACCCATAAAATAGTAGAGGGACAGAATAAGAATGATATATGAACATGGTAATAAAATTTGAAGGACATACCACTTGAAATGTTAAACATGGACGGAAGACAAAAGTTAGATTTCTCTTATGAAAATTTGGCAGCCTAACGACGTCACTTAAACTTCCACAAAATGATTTGAAAAGATAAAAATAGGGTCTCTAATAATGTGAACATAATAGTTCAGTATAATAGATATAGAGATCATACCCCAACATAATAAAAAAAATAACTTGAAAAACTTGACATGAAAGTAGAATTTTGAAAAGAATGAGAAGAATGAAAGAATCCCCTTAAAAATTCGGCAGCCTAATGACATCACTTAAACATTATTAAAACGAATTGATGAGAGAAAGATGGGGTCTCTCATTATATTAACATAAAAAGTTCAGTAATATGAATATAGAAGAACATCTTCCCACATAAGATCATGGAGTATAAAAGAATTGACATAAAAGTGGTTAGTTGAAAAGAAAGAGAGAGGTCGGATCCCTTACCATAAAACGTAACTCTTAAAACTCAAAGGTTTGGACCTTGAGGGCTTGAGGGCACATTGGGAGGACTCCTTGGAAGGTAAGGAGACCATAACGTCGTTTGGGAGAGTTGGGAGTGAAAACTAAAGGAGGAAAGGGTGTGTATTTATAGGGAAAGTGAAAGGACAAGGCACTAATGGCCAAGGGACACCTCACAAGTGCTTTTCTCAAAACCATGTGCTCTCCCATGGAATTTACCATGGAGTTAGGCCACATGGGTCCCCCAATACAATAATTCATCACCTTTGGCCGTAAAACCCTTAAAATATCTCATGAAATCATCATGACACAGTTATGATGTCATTAAATATACAAAAACCCTAAAACTGTATTTTTACTATTCACTGAAAATTCATCTTTCTCAGAAAAATCCCAAAATTTAACCTTAACCAAAAATCTATGCTCTGATTAAAATTATGAACTCCATTTTATAAAAATAATTTTCTAAATAATTTTAATATAATTTTTAAATAAAAAATCTATTCATTGAGAATTCATTTTTTTCAGAAAAATCCCCAAAAATTACCATAACATAATATCGATGCTCTGAGTTCAAAAATAAAGTCCATTTTATGAAAATAATTTTCTAATAATTTTTAATTTAATTTTTAATTAAAAAACACTATTCACCTAAAAAAACTAATACTTGACTAATAATTTATGAAACCATTATTTACCTATTTTATTAAATCACATTACTTATTCAAGGTGCCTAGATTATATTAATACTTTCTCTAAGTGAGATTACTAATCCATTTGGTCACATTACTAATCATAAGCATAAAATCACTATTCATAATTTACTATTCATAAAAAATTAAGTTGATCTTATTAGACTCTAAATTTCTTACTGAACATAATTGTAGAAGACTATTTTTTGAAAATAATTACACATTTTTAATTATTTAAGGTTTACATAAACATTTTTTAAAATATCTGTTCTCTAAAATTCACAAAAAATACGTATACTATATTTATCCGGTCATTTGAAAATTAATAAACTTCATCATAAGAAGAAATCCCAATTTTTTATTTAAAACAAAGGATTAAAGAAGGAAGTTACGGTCTCCTTACATAGCCCCTTATCACACCAGTATATGACCTAAGTGTAAGGTGTGTTAAGGTGAGAGAATCCGAGGGAGGCTCGGCCAACATCGCACGAGTAGTAATTTCTATCAGTTTGAACTTTTCGCGAAGGCGATTCCATTCTAACTTCACACGATGAAGTTCGGCTTGGGTTTGGTCCAGAGCAAAGCCCAGTGGTGCTACCACCTTCCCAAGTTCTGTTAGATGGGCTTTGATTGGTCCAAGACTACTGGGTGAGGCCATCAAATATTCTTTCTATATTAATTAACCAAGATTACTTGTATTTAGAGACAATAATCAAAATGTTTAGTTTCCAGCGGTCATGTTGAAAAATGGTCATATAACAGTCAAAAACCCAATGATATCATTTTAATTATACTCATGTTTTCAAATGAAACATTTTTGTTGAGTATAAAATAACACACAAAATTAGGAAACAATATTGATTCAAAATTTTGGGTCGTTACAACATAACCCATGAAAAATGAACAGGTTTCATAAAACAACTGTCATAATAAACATAAAACATCTAAAGAAAGAATAATGATGGTATCATTGGATCATATCCATTTTAAATTTTAAATAATATAAAATTTTGTCATCTTAGATGTAAAATGATTTTGAAAGATTCACTTGGAACATTTATTTAAAAAATATCCCTTTCACTTTGAAATAAACTTTTTTAAAACCAAAAAATTTACCAAATATTAAGGGAAAAAATTTAATTGAAAATAAACTTGAAAATTTATAATTTAATCATAAAAAAATTGACCATTCATGATGGTGGTAAATTCTATTCATGCCGTATATGATAAAATAAAACATTACTTTCACACTTTTATTGAAAAGTAAAAAATTACCTCATTCAAAAAACAAAAAAAATAATTTTAAACCATTTTGTAAAAAGTAAAATATGGGTATAAATGAATTTAAAAAATCACCATAGAATAGTTAAAATATTTTTTTAAATCATTTTTAAACAACCCAGATATGGAAGAAAAATGTTTTTAGACCAGAGAGAGAAGTAAAGTATATTTACCTTAAAAACAAATTTTTGATCTCTTGAGTACTTAAGGTAATGAAAATAAAAGGAATAAATGTATTATCATGAAATAAATATGGAGTAATAAAATTCATTAGTTTATTTATATTTATATCTTAAAAATTCATAATTGGAATCTTAATAATAAATAATCTTGAAAAACAATGAGATTATAGCATAAAACCTTTAACTGCTTTGGTAACATTTGAATCATAATTACCATTAAATAAATAAACTTATATGGATATATAAACCCACATAAATTTGATAATAATAATTACAAATTACATTCATGGGTGGTATATACACCATATAAAAGAAACAAGTGGTGAATATGAAATGTGTCTCACAGAAATAAAAGTTAGGAAAAAATCCCTTAACTTTGGTCGAAATTAATTTATATGTATTATAACATCCTATATAATAAATATATATTTATTATAAATATAATATAGAACCATAATCATATTTATTATATAATATATGGTTTACTTATATCATTTTATTACCCATTTATTAAAAATTATTTATTTAATTCACAGTTCCGGGAGACATCTATTTTATTTTTCATATATGTTTTTGTTCAGTAGTTTTGGTCCTTGTATTTTGATCATGATTCCATAATATCCCAACTATTAAACATTATATAAATATAATAATTTTTTTAATAAAAAATTTTATATTCATTCATTAAATATAGATATAGAAAAATGATTTACACTATTCGTAGAGATGCTTGGTCGTACTTACGCATGAAGACTGTTTCCATTTTTCGATGGATGAAAAAAATTATAGTAAATACTAAATATACATTATAGAATCATTAATATATCATATATATCATTTATATTTATTAATTATACGTTTATTACCAAATAATTAAAGCGTAAATGAAAAATTAATTGTATCGCTTCGTGGAGGTGGTAGTCCACACATATGCACGATCTACATTATTGTCTTCAAATTGTCTGGAATGTAAGAAGTTTGATATGACATTTTCATTAAAGAAGTTTAATTATGTAATAGGTATCATATATAATCATTAAACCCATTATAATAACTATCCATAAAATATGGTGATGAGAAATGAATTGTATCCCTATGTGGAGACGGTAAGCCATATGTATGCACGAGCGAATATCATATACCATTAGATGGAAGGAGGGTGAATAAAGGTGGTTTCATAATCATAATAACATTTTAGTGTATTTGGGATACTGAAGATATTTTTTAGGAATAATATAATACATTTATTTGAGTTAAAATTATAATTTAAAATAAAGTTATCATTTATGGTGATTACCTATTCTTTGAAATAACCCCTTTAGATCTCCTCTTAAGAGCTATATGGTAAGTGTTTTGGGAATAACAACACCTATATAATGTGTTCATGGTAGTTTTGAAGAGATATTGGTAGAGATTGGTTAAGATATAAGGCTTAATGATTTATGAAGAAGAGAAAGGTGGGGTGCCCTTTTATAATTGAGGGGAGGGGCACTCTTTGAATTTCTTAAAATATTTAAATACATTAAAGTAATTTTCAAGAAAAATGGTTAAAAATGTATTATTAATGGTAAAGGTATAAAATATTTGAATATACATTATCCCCATTTTATAATTTTAATTTTTATTATTTTTAAATAATTTAATAATATATTCTTCTCATAAAATAAAATAATTTCCAATTTATACACTATTCATTTAATTTGACTCAAAAGATATGAATAAAAAGTTTAAATAATAATATAATTATTTAAAATAATACTAATATTTCATATTCCTCTAAAAAATTCATGTCACACATTAAATCACTCAAATTATATTACTTTTAATAAATTTTAAATCATTTTTTATATTTATTTATTAATTGGAGAAATACAGCATCAATGTTCCATAAGAATTTATGGTAATTATATAATTTTTAAAAATTATAAATAAATTTTAAAATGAAAATAATTTAAATAATATCAAAATAGATACTTATATTAATTCCAAAATTTCTTTTGTCCATATATGGACACATAAGATATATTTAAAAACATGAGTGTGATATTCTGTATCATTCTTTGATTTAAATATTATATAAATCATTTTCATAGAACAATGTTAATTAAAAAACTAAATTTTGAGAATATTGTAATAGGTGTATAATTAAATTCATAAAACAATAATTACGATGAGAAATTATAGCCTTATCACTTAGTTTTAACCTAGATAATCCTGATTTTCCCTTTACTGAGTTGATATATTCTACCACAGTTACTATTCATATTGGAAAAAAATAAAAGCGACATATTTAAAAAATTTAAAACTCATTATTCAAAATGCGGAATCCATTTTATCAAATTCAATACACATAAGTGGTGGAATTAATACAAAAATAAGTGAACAAAACGTGATGAAAACCACTATTTAGAAAAACAAATTTTAAGCCTAAAATTTTATTTATTGATATCCCAAGATTAAAAAAATATTAAATAAATGTTAAATTATTTTATTAAATATAATAAATATACATTTAATTAAAATAAATCACAAATAGTGAGTAATTTAAATAATATTAAAATAAATTACATGCACAACAATAGTTTTTCAAAAAATATATTTTTTTCTTTCAAGTGATTTTTATTTTAATTTATAATCAATTGATAGCCAATGAATTAATTTTATATATACATAACTATAAATTTTTCATAATTTATTTAGTCATATTCATACATTCTGATCTAATTTCTAGGTGATAACTGCCACTTTAAATAATAATATTTTAATAATATATCATTTTTCATCTAAACTAGAGTTGTGTGTAATGCAAGATATCAAAGAATTTAAATTTATGTGAAAAAAATATATTTCCTAAAATCTCGGTGCGTTAAATTCTACACCCATTAATAAATTTTAACCTCATAATTTCAACTTTTTCTTAGTAATAAAAGTTTTGATTATTTGGAAATTCTTTTCTTGATAACCTTCATGGAAAAAAGGGTTAATAAAAATTTCAATTAAAAAAGTAAAGGGAAATAAAAATGTCATCTAAAAGAACACAAAACATGGTTATTTAATAGAAAAAATTAGTGGAAATTGAAAACATGTAAATGTAATAGAGAAATTACTTTCAAGGACTGATAGAGTGTTCAGAATGTGGTTATGAGAAAGTTAACGACCTCAAATCCATAAATATTCCCTATATAAAATCCATTTCTTCAGGTTTTCAAAAAGACGCTTTAATGTTTAGCTGTAACAAAACATTCAAAAAGTCAAATAAAGCCACCCATATTTTAAAATCAAAATGATACATAGATTCAAATTTTAAAACCACTTATGACCACACATCGATCCCAACACCACTTATCCACATTAGGCCACAAGATCCATAATAGTGAGAATCCTTGAGTTGTGTACCCTATATGATCTAGAACAATGAGAAAACTTGAGTTGCGCAACATGAAACATGGAAATAGTTGTTCGATCCACTGATTGGAAAGAACCCACTGACCATCAAAATAGTATTGATACTTCAACTCCAAGATTCATCTTTATCGTCGAGGATGAAAACTAGTAGCCAACACACCAAACAGATCAATTACCCATACAAGAACCATTGAAAAATTTCACCTTCGAACATCATCAAAATTTTCAAGGATTAAAACCTATAGCTTCCATCACTAGAGAGATCCATGAACTTCACCATACCCAACAATCATTAACCAATCAAATAAAAAATAAACTAGTTCTAAATGAACCCTTTTCCCCGATTAAACTACAATGAACATCTCATACAACTATGGATCAGATCAAACTCGATGAAAGAAACACCTCTTAGAACACCATCGGACAAAAAAATAGAACATCCAAAATCCTCTTGAAACCATTGTAGTCGGATGACTGGGAGAGCAACAAATGAACAAGAAGATAGAGTATAGTTTTAAGTGGTAGGGCCTCCACAAAAAGCTTATCATCTCTTGGAACCACTAACCCTGACTGTCGAATCCACCTCTAGGAAAAGAGAACACCATCGACACACTTAATAGGAAGGAACCTACATGAAAGATAAAACAACAATAATATGAGACCAAACACTAGTTGAGATCCTAGGACACTGGAATTACTCAACCTGAACATCTGAAACCTCCCTGAGAAAGCTTGCACAACAATCCAAAATGGTGTTAGAAACTTGGTAACCAGAAGGAATGAGTAGAGGGATAGCATATGAGGCTTCAACAGGGATCCAAGACTACGTATAGAAGAGAAGAAGAGTGGAAAAATATGGAATGAATGAAAACAAGAAAGTGAGAATGATGAGAAAGAATAAAATGGGGAAATACGGTAGGGAAGTATGGAAGGAGTGAGGGGAGAGGTTGATGATGCCAGATAAGAAGAAAACATGCCTCCCCCCACCAAATCACCATATATGGAAACCTTATATCGGGATAGAATAGAGGGTGAGTTCACTCAGAGGCCCTCTCTCAGATACTTGAGACCCTCAAAACCATAATTCTATTATTAGTGAAAAGAATATCAATTCATCATAAATGTAGGTAAAAGTATAAAATTTTATTTCAAAATCATTTTCCTAAATTTGAGGGATTAAGATAACATGAGAACATGGAATTACATGAGTTATTTAAATACCATAAGCACAATTTCATCATTTGGTTATGCTTTAATCAATTTACACTTAATATCTCACTCAATAAAATGAATGTTCAAGATGATTTTTTTAAACATGAGGCACTGCAATTATCTTTTAACATATCATAAGATCAATAAAATAATGAAAAGTCATTCCTTATATATCTATATTTACTAAAACCAAAATGATTAGTATTGTTTATCAAATAATAAAAATCATAATTTAATCCCAAATTTTAATATAATCCATTCCATAAATAGTTAAACTTAAGACTCCCCCAAAATGTGTCTGACCATGATGGATTCCCATAGGTAATTTGATCTCATATCCTTTCATGATGAACCTAATAATAATTTTAATCACTAATAAAGTTTCATATTAAAATATATATACATTGATCATATATTCTCCAATATATACAAATCATTTCCTAAAATAAAGTCACAATAAAATCATATATTCTTCTGAAAGATAATTCACCCCTTTTTTACTTAAATAATCTCTTACCTTAAAAAATATTTACATTAGAGTTTTTGGTTCATCCTTTCACTGATTGATAATTATAATTTGATTCATAATATAAAATATGTTTTCATTATTCTAGAGGCATATATGGAATCATTATAGGGAGTTCCAATCAATGCTCAACATCACATCGAATTTTACTGAATGATAAAATTTTCATAGGGATTATTTATAAAGACATCAATATAGAATCCACAATTCTAGAGTTAATGTTAAGTGTCCATAACTATCATGATTCATGTAAACTATTTCAATTGAATAATATTCTACTTTTCCCTTAGAAATCAAAGGGTTTTATGGCTTATTATCTTCATTGGTCCTTATATTGGGGAATTTCTTTTTATAATTAAAAAACTCTTTTTATTTATATCAGTAAAGTTTGTGTGATGTATTCATTTGAGCTCTATATACATTTTTTTAATTTACTAGACACTTCACATCACATTGAAATTATTTTCCCTGATAAATAGGCTACCCATAGTTGAAAGTGATTCTTGTTCTTTTGAGGAATTCACTTGAGTGATCCTTTGGACATTTTTGGAATGTAGGTGGTCTAAAAGTTTTCTTCTCACCATGTGACAAACCATTATATCATATATGAAGCTCTATATTCATTTTCCTATCACCAAAACCTTAAGAGTTTCTAATTTCTATTTCCACTTTTAGTATATATCAAACAATTTATTCATAGCTTCAAAAGTACCTTAGAGATAATACCTTTCAAGGAATTCATTTCAAACCACTAAATAAAAGATTAATTTTTCTTTTAGGGATAGTGATTAAACTTGGAGTATACCTTTGATGTCTTGTAAAATTTTAGTTATAAGTACCAATTGATTCACCATCATTATACTTAATCTTAAGTAATTACCTATTTATTTTTGTACGAAGAATACAAGGAAAATACTTACTAAAAAATATTCCATTAAACTCATCCCATTATATGGAGTCGATTTACTCCTTTCCTTATATTAATAATAAGATTCCAATGTTGATCAAAGTTTCCTTCCAAATGATAAATAGTTAAGAAAAGTTTTTTATAGCTTGAGTACTAAAGAATGGAAAATATATTTTCTATCCCATTGATCCATTTCATAGTAACTAGTGGATCATAATACCCATATAAGGAGGGTTGATTTTATTTGATAAATGATTCAATGATATTTTTCTCTATCCTTGGTGAATTATTATGTACAACATGATCCATGTTAGCACCAATATATTGAGAGAGTTGAATAAGAAAAGTCACAAGATATTGAATCCAATATCTTAAGACATTCTATTTTTCATGAGGGTAGTAATTTCATTTTCCATCACATTCATTGTTCACATGGTTCCTTTGGGTTCCAGCCATTGACTAAAACCAAAAATCATACTGTGAGAAATGATTATCATTTTGGAACAACACATAGTCAAGAAAAATCATTCATTTCATTTCTAAATAAAGACACATTATTTTCAATCTATGGAACATCAGGTTTTACTAGGTCATTAACGGTCATTACCAAAACATTAGGATGTTATATTATACTTTTTCCTATCCCTAGGGTTATCACTAACATTTTCTCATCCTAGTATTTAATGGTAAACTAAATCTTACTACAATGAAAACTATAGTGAACCATAATTTTCATGCATAGATAACAAAAATTATTAAATGAATATTAATTAAATAATTTAATAATATAATCCATAATCATATAGGTCTAGTATCTTGGGAAAATTAGGAAATTTAAATAAGGGTGAGTTTAAATACTCCGTGAGGGAAAAAGGGAGATATCAATGATCAAATAATCATAACATGATCATAAGGGTATGAGAACATGATCTTAACATTTTAAATCCATGGCCTTCATATCATATATCATAATATTGAGTCATAACATAAATATTAGTAGTTAATATTACATTAATCATAAACAAATCAAATAAAATGAGCCATGATATCATAAAATTTACAAAATAAATGAGTTTATGGCATACACATAACCTTATAACTTTGTGGAGATGTGTAAATAAAAACAAGTTGACTCCTTAAGATAAAGACATTAAATCAGGGTTATGAATAAAGTTATAGACATAAATCCAATCCCACACATGATATTATGGAAATTGAAGTAAGGTACATGAATAAACTTATAGAAATGAAAACCAGGTCCATGAATAATCTTACTGTAATGAAAGTTTGGTTCACAAATAAAATTTTGGACATGAAAGACAGGTCTACACATAAAATTGTGAACATGAAATCTGGTTCACATAAAAAATATTTACCTCATGAGTTATCCATCATTAACTAATGTATTACAGAGAGATATATTTCGTACCCCTCGTATAATAGAAATCATAAATATGTGTTTTACAAGATCATAACATATTCATCATATCAGAACCCATGAATAGAAATGTGTTTTATAAATGTTTCATCATAGCATAACTTAAGAAAAGGAATGAGCTTAATAAAATAATTTTCATCAAAAAAATAAACCAAAATAAATAAATAAAACGTATGATATCATTGGATCATATCCCCCATAAATCTAAAATAACATTAAAGGATTTAATATTAGATAAAAAATTATTTTTAAAGGATTGATTTTGAAAATTTCTTTAGGAAAATATTCTTTCACTTTGAAAATAACTTTTTAAAAAAGAAAAATTTCTAAATATTAAGGAAACAATTTTATTTGTAAAAAAACATAACATTTTTAAATTTAATCTTTAAAAAATTGATCACTCATAATGATGGGGAATTCCTTTCATGCTGTATATGTTATACTAAATCATTCATTTCACACTTTTGTAAAAAGGTCCAAAAGTAACTTATTCAAAAAAAGAAAAAAATATTACTTTTAAATAATTTTTTAAAAACTAAAACAAAATATAAAAATTACTTTTAAAAAATAATTGGATAATATTAAAAATATTCTTACTTTTTTTTTGAATAAATGGATATGAAAGGAAATGGTTTTTGAATGGAGAGAGAAGTAAAGTCGATTTTACTTATAAATATATTATCAGTATCTTGAGTGACTGTGGTGAGAAAAATGGAACAAAAATATGGTTATAAGGAAGTAACCAAATTATAATAAAATTAATGAATTTATTGAGAGTTATATCATAATAATTCATTGTTGGAAACGTAATCATAAACAATTCTCATAAACAATGAGATTGTGATATAAAACCCTTTACAACTTTGGTAACATTTGAATTACATACTCCAAGAAATAAATAGAATTATATGAATATATAAATACCCATAAATGTTAATGTAATAATCATAAAATAAATTCATGGGATGTATATACACCACATAAAAGAAACAAGTGGTGAATATGACATGTGTCTCAGAGAAATAAAACAGAGAAAAAAATCTTTTACCTTAGGATTGACTTCCTTCATATGTGTTGGAACCTACTTTATGATAAATATAGATTAATTATAAATATAGTAATGAATAAACCTCGAATATATTATATCATATATGGGTTAATTATAAAATTTTATCACTCATTTTTTAATAATTATTTATCAAGATAACCGTTCCGGGCGATATCTGCTTCGTTTTTCATGTTTTGTTTTGGTTTGATAGTTTTTCTCTTTGTATTTTCATCATGGTTCCATAATATATAGTATTTTAAAAATTATATAAATATCATACATATTAATTATATACATGTTTAGATTCATTCATAAAATATAGATATAGAAAAATGAATTACACCGTTCATATAGATGGTAGGCCATACATACACGTGAACATTGTATCCATTTTTCGAAGGATGAAATGAATGAAAGATAAATAATAAATATATATTACATAGTTATTATTATATGATATATATAAAATATATTCTTTAAATCCATATTTATTACCAAAATAGTAAAACTGAAATGAAAAATGAATAACAACAATTCATAGAGGTGGTAGTCCACACACACGCAAAATCGACTTTATCATTTCCAACGATTTGGAAGGAAAGAATATATATATATATTATATTATAATTACAAATTTATAATTATTTCATAATTATAAGATACAAAAAATAAACCCATCATAATACCCATTCATAAAATATGATGCTGTGAAATGAATTGTATCGCTACATGGAGACGGTAAGTCCTACGTACGTACAAGCGATATTTTTTACTTCCCATTTGATATAAATAGGATAAATAATGGTGATTTAATAATGATAATATAATTTTAATGCATTTAGTATATTTAATTTATTAATTTATGAAGAATATAATGTATTTAGTGGAGGTAAAAGAATAATTAAAAAGAATGTGATCGATTAAGGCAATTACCTCTTCTTTGAAATAACACCATTAGATATCCTATTAAGAGATATAGGGTTGGTAAAAAACACCAATATAATTTATATAAAGTAGTGGAGAAAAATACTTGGTAGAGTTTGGTCAACCTAGGAGGCTCAAAGTGGTGCATAGAAGAGAAATTAGGGGTTCCCTTTTATAACTGGGGGGGGGGGGGCACTCTAGGAATTTCTTAAAATATTAAAATATATTAAAGTCATTATCAAACAAAATTGTTCTAAATGGACTATTAATGAGTAAGAGACGATACTTTAGACCATATATTGTCCCCATTGTCCTATTTTAATATTTTTATGATTTTTGGGAAATTTAATAATATATTCTTTTCATAAAATAGCACAATTTTCAATTTAGAAACTATTAATTTAATTTGAATTAAAAGATATAAATACAAATTTGAAATTAAAATATAATTATTTTACACAAAACTAATGTGTCATATTAATCTAAGAAATTTTGGCACACATTATCTCACTCAAATTTTATTACGTATAATATTTTTAAAATCATTCATTGTATTTTTTATTAGTCGAAGAAATATTCCATCAGTGTTTCATAAGTATTTAAGGTCATTATATAATTTATAAAAAAATATAAATAAATTTATATTATAAAAATAATTTAATTAAACTAAATATATAAACTTATATTCACTCATAACTTACTTTTGTTCATATGTGGACACATAAGGTATATTTAAATCTAAAAGAGTGACATTTGGTAACTTTATTCAATTTAAATATTATAATGGTCATTTTCGGGAAGATGTGTCCATTAAGGATGAAAATTAAGAGCATAAGGTGATGATAGTTGAATTAAATTCATCCAATAAGAATTAAGATGAAAAATTATGGTCTTATCACTTAGTTTAAACCCATATTAACTAGATTTACCCTTTATCGAGGTGATAAATTTTACCATAGTTACTATTCATATTGGTAAAACCTAAAAGGGGAATACTTACCAAATTTAAAACTCCTGATTTCAAATATTGAATTAATTTTATAAAATTAAATAATTATAAGTGGGAGAAATTAATTTAAAAATAAGCGCACAAAACACGATGAAACCCTCTTTTTAAAAAAACATATTTTTAAGGATAAAACTTGATATATTCTTATCCAATGCTTAGAAAAATATAAAATGGATGTTAACTTTATTTATTCAGTATATTATATATTCATTTCATTAAACTAATTAACCCATAGTTATTATTTTAATTAAGATAAAAATATATTGCATACACAAATATAATTTTTTTCGGAATAATATTTCTTTTTCTTTCAACTGATTTTTTTTTCATTTAAAATCAATTGATAACCAATGAATTAATTTTTTAAATATGTTTCCATAAATTTTTAATAGTTTATTTATTCCTATTAATACCTATTAATCTGATGACTAGGTGATAACTATCACATTAAATAATAACATTTTAAGTGTATATCGTGGTTCGTCTAAACCTAGTGTTTTGTGTAACACAAGCTATCAAAGAAATTAAATTTATTTGAAAAAATAATATTTAATTTAATATAGGGGTGTTACATATATCATAAAAATGTTTCATAAAAAACTAATTCATAAACAATATTAATAAAAAAGGATATTGAAACAGAAATCTCATATCTCAAGTCCAACATGCTTCAAAAGCACTCTAACTTCTTATATAATAAATTTAAATTTAATATAATAAAATAAAATAATAATTTAAAAAATAATAATTTAATATATTATCAAATTATTACATTTTTACACCAATTTATTAACAATTTCTTATTAAAATCGCAATTTATAGTTGTTAACAGTTTATTTTTTCGACAGATGGAATGAAAGAAAAGTAAAAAATAATTCACCATTATAGAATATTTTTTATATCATATATATTTGATAAATATATCCTAATTTCCATCCATTTAAATCATAAATAAAAAAAATAACATTGTTATGTGGAGGTGGTATTCCACACGTACGCACGAGCGATGTTATCTTTTTTCAATGGATGAGAAGTTAAGAAGATAGATATGATATTCTAATTAAAGAATCAAAATTATTTCATAAATATCACACATAAACCTAAAAAAATCATAATAAACATCCATGATATATGGTTATATAAAATTAATGCAATCGCCACATAGATGGGATAGTCTATATCTATTCACACACAGTACTTTCAATTTTCATTTGATGAAAAAATGGGTGGATAATGGAGGTTAAATAATTATAATAAAATTTAAGTTTATTTAGGATAATTAATTTAATATTTTGTTATGAATACTAAAAATTTTATAGGTGGTATAAAAAGATATAAATTTAAAGGGGTCTGGTAGAAGGATTACCACTTCTTAAGTAGGCCACCTTTATATCCCTTACTTAGGACCCTAGGAATGATATTTTAAAAATACCGAAACCTATAATTAGTGTATTGGGAAGTTTATATGATAATTATTCAGGGTTTGGTAAATATATCTAGTGATAATTTGAATGAATAAAAGAGATGAATGTCTTTTTATAAGGGAGGGAAAATATACACTTGGAATTACAAAAAAAATTTAAATAATATTAATGTATTTATGAATTATAATGATTAAAAATATACATTAATTTAAATAAAAATAGGATATGGTAAACTTAGCATAATCCAATTAATTTTATATAGTTTTTGGTTTCATTTGTAGCCTTATCTTTCAGTTTAACTCCTTTGTTAGTTGAGTTTAACCATAACAATAGTAAAACAAATTCAATATTAGAGGGTTATAATTTCACTTATAAGACACAAATTAGCTCATAAATGTCCAAGAGATGAAATTTTAGACCATTTTAAATCCTACCTACATTATTTCATGTTTTATATTATTTTTAAATAATTAAATAAAATATTATTTTACATAAAATATCATTAATTCATATTCTGAAACTATTCATTTAGTTTTACTTTAAAGACATGAAGAAAAGTATGGAATTTGAATAAAACATATTTTATAATCAATTATACATTATTATTAACCATAAATTTTATTTTAAATCATATTTAATCCAAAAATATACTTTTACTATTTTTAAAATCATTTATTATGATTTTTATACCACTTGCACAAATACTATATCATAGTTATGTAAGGATTTAAGATAATTATTTAATCACCAAAAATTAAAAATATATAAACATGATAAAAAAATTAATTCAAATTTAAAATAATCATTTATAATGGAAACTTTAACTCTTTTATCCTTTTTAATTTTTTTTGAGATATTAAAGTCAAGGGAGTGACATTTTTGGAATTTTCTTTACTTAAAATAATATAAAAGTAATTATAAAGAGAAAATGGAATTGAAATTATATATATTATAATTTGGGATGGATATGGTTGAATATATCTAATAAAATGAAATTAAGGAAAGAATTGGGTTAATTTTGTGATCTTATATCATTGTTTTAACCAATTTTACCCATTTTACCCTTACCAAAGTGACAAATATTTACCATGATTAATATTAATAATAAATAATAAAATAAAAATATTTAATAAATTTGAACATATTGATTCCAAATATTGTATCTATTTTTTAATATTAAATCATTATAACTGATAAAAATTAATATAAAATTAAACTAGCAAAACATAGAGAAACAAATTTCTCTAGAAAAAATGTTTTCTGAAGTATAAAATGTTTTTATACTAAAATACAATATATAAATAATTAAAATGACCTTAATTAGATTAACAATAATTAAAATTATGTAATTATAATTTTAAAACATGTTTTAATCTAAATTGAACTTCATAAATTCTTGAAGTGAAAATTTAAAATTTAATAAAAATCATTATTTTTCACTATTCATTAAAGAAATTAATATTGTGAGAAAATTAAAAAAAATTAACTCTAAGATAGTTGTGAAATGATGATTTAAAAATGAAGTCCATTTTACGAATATATTTTATAAAATTTCCATAAGTTATTTATATTATTTTCTCAAAAATTAATAAAAACCATTTTTGGAGATTTTTTTTTTCAAAGAATATATTGGATTTTCTAAAATTCTGTAAATTTTTATCAATATATATTTTTTTATCTAAAAAATTAATAAATATTTTTAAAATTGTGTTTAATCCTATTTATTCTTTAAATTTAATGGCTTGTTTATATTGGTATACGATATGTGATTTCATTTAGACTTGGGGGTACATGTATTGCAAGATGTCGAAGAAATTTTACTTGAAGCGAACAATGTCATAAAATATAATGGTTTCACATTATAGGCCACATAAAATAAATTTCACTCTCTAAATTCCATTACCATCATATAAAAAATGTGGATATATCTGTTTCATCAAATCATTGAGTTCCCAAGTATCTTCTTTTAATTTCTGATTCCTCTAGAGACCTTTAACTAGATGAGTAGTGTTATTCCGTATCACTGTATCCATATGATCAAAGATTTATACAAGTTGTTATTCATAAGAAATAAAATTCTCAAGGGACACAAACTATGATTATAGTAAATGTTTTAGATCAGGTTCGTACTTTCTTAGTAGAGAAACATGGAACACATCGTGAACTTTAGCTATTTTTGGTGGAAGTACCAAGCTATAAACAACCATCCCTACTCAGTCAAGAATCTCAATGGGACCAATATTCTAACAACCCAGGTAAATTAAGAATAAGACATATTTCATATTTAATTTGTGAATTAAATATTAATATTACTTTAAAGGGGTTTCTATGTTCGATAGCGTACCTGATACGCAACAATGAGTTTATTTGGAATCTTACATTGCACACTAATAATATAATATTATTATTTTAAACGGTTGTTAACTCGTAGCCGTTGTATTGGCAGTAATGAAAAAAACTAACTAAAATATGATTATATATGTTTGTTAAATGTATTTACATTTATCCAATAAAAAGTTAGAGGCTTAAAATATGAATGAATCTAATTTTAAGCATAATTTACATTTAAAGGCCGATTTACCACCTTTTAATGGAAAAACCTTTTTAAATATAGTTTTGGTCACTTTAATAATTCTATATGACCAAATAAAATCCTTCTTTAGAATGGGGACATCAAAATTTACTATGTGTAAATTTTTCAAATTTTTCCGATAAAGTTCATTTTTTAATGAATAGTGAAAAATATTGTATTTTATTTTCAAAGTGCCTTTTAATCTAATTAATTTATATTGTTATATTATCTTTTTAATTTGTTTTAAAGTGAAATTAAAATATATTTTTACCATTTAATCCAATGTTGGTCATTGGAATTAATTTCACATTGAAATTAGACATAAACAAGTATCAATCTGTTGATAATTATTGTTTCTTAAAAACACGGTATTTAATTTAACAACGGGAAATAATTTTGAAAATTAATTAATTCCTCTTATATGATTTGAATTTGGAAAAATAGAAATCAATTTTGAATTCAGAATATCAAATAATTCTTAGGCTGAACTTTTGGTATATTTCTGAAAAACTTCAATTTTTGATGAATAGTGAAACCACTTAATGGTAGTTAAAAAACTGACTTTTTCATTTGAATGAAATTTTACCGCTTCTGTGAATTGATTTTAGAAAATCTGACATACATGATTGTTATTAAGAAGTAAAATTTTGTTCTTTAAGATTAAAATAATTTTTGGTGAATAGTAACTTTTGACATATATTTACCGCGGTTAAAGGTAAATAGGGTAATTCAAGGTTAAAGGAATATTATAATAATTCAAAATCACCTTAACACTTGTCCGAAACTTATTGGTTGAGTCATTTATGACCATAGTCATATTTGGGTCGATTTTGGGACCCCATTGAGCCACTTGGGAGTGATAATGACAATTTAGATTAATTAATTTATTGTGAAGACAAAATTGACATTAACAAAATTATTTTAGAAATTAATTTTTATATGGTGTGATATAAATTATCTTTTAAACTATAAATATTCACTGTAAAGATAAAAATATTTCCTATATCATTTTATTTGTTTTATAATTTTTAGACATCATATAAATTAAATTATTTATGACACCATAATGATGCAGTATTTACCTCATTAATAAATGATTTAAATAAATAAGTTTATAATGATTAAAATATTATCCAAAACTTTTCCAATTCTGATTGGTTGATTTTATTTCGACCATTATTTATCTTATCTTATACTATAATTATTTTTGGACCATTAGAAACCAAATATCATTATATTATAAAATAATGTTTTGACACTTTCCTAAAGAGCCCCTCCTCTCCCTTATAAAATGAGACTATTTCTATCCAATTCCTCACACCTCTCAAGAAATTTGGATAATCCAAAATCTGCTCAATTAATCTCCCTAAATCCCTATCCTCCTTCTAGAATCCATACCTTAGGCATAAGGCACTTCAAGAAGTCCTTTGGTTCAAACCAAAAGGAGTTACCCAAATTAAAGGTAACAGTTTCTCTTAAATTGTTTTCTTTTATTTTACTTCTCCAACCCCTAAAATCTTTTTATTCCTTTATTTTGTAGAAACAAAAATATAATAAATATACTAGGAAGTTTTTATGATAAGGATTCTAACTACACTTACACATACCTCCATCTAATGGATTAAGAACATAATGTTTCTGTGGATGGAAAACTAACGCCTCACGAAATGATGATTGTTCAATTACATCTTACCGCCTCTCATGGTGGCCATTATGATGGAACTATATTTATATATGATATATATTATGTTTATGATTTCCTTATTCTTCGGTACTTCCAATTTATAGCACGCCTTTATGGTTTCCATTGTGGGTAAATACGGTAATCTCATTTGAGGAAGTGCGGATTACCGCTCCCTCATAGTGATGTGATTTGTTAATGCCTTATGTGGGATGTATAAAGGATGGAGTTAATGGTATTATACTATAATTATAATATACATATGTATAACTATGTTTTAATTCCATTAAAATAAGAAATAGAAATGAAAGGAGCGTTCATGCGTACGTACGACTTACCATCTCCATGAACGATGCATTTCATTTATTACCTCCAAATGTTATGTACTATTATAAATACATGTATATACTAGATATATATGATATATAAATAATGATTTTCATTTTGTATATAATGGACTATTGACCACATGGAAAACTAGTAAATATAAGGTGTTCATTTTTTACTCAAGTACCAAATATCGACAAAACGAACATTATTAACATAAATGGTTACATAATGTTTATAACATGGTCATAAGTGATATAAAAGGAATAATAAACTTGAAAAAGGTTCTTAAGAAAGTAGAAATTAACTTTAGTTTATTATTCAGTAGATTAAAGAATGATCCAGTCAAGTCGGACACAAGGTAAGAGACTTCATTTCAATCTCCTTTCATTGAGGCATATTTTATTTTAAAACACGATTTTCTTTTATATGCTATATAAACACCTTTTACTTTTCATTTCATTCAAATGGAATCTTTTTATACGAAGCGTTTTACTAAAGAACAAAAAATAATGTTCTTTTTTACTTAAGTCGTGACAACGACCTTTCCTCCGCCGCGAGTATTATTTCATCTTTGGTTTCCTTAACAAGCCGGAATGTTTTTAAAAGGGAAAAAAATTAATACCAAATACACTTTTTACGTATTTTGGTATTGAAAATGATTTTGAGAATGGATTTATTATTTCAATATCTTGAAATGATATTTTTCTATAGTAATGTGGGAATGTTATCTTTTCTTTATGCTTATGTTATGTGTTATGATCATGTTATGGTTCTTGGGCATTATTTACGTATACAGGTAGTTCCATAATAAACGTAGGGCAGGTGAGCCCTAGATAGCCTTCCAATGCATTGGGTAACATGACAGTGGTAAACATGAATATTTCTCCTAATATATTTAGGGAATATACTGTGATGGGTTTTACAAAGTAACTCGCTATGTAGCTGTGATAGCTACAGTGTAAGTATGATATGGATGCCACAAGTTACCTTTATGATTTATGATTTCTATGTGTCTTTCATAAATCTTATGATTTCAAGAGGTAAATAAAAGATTTCATGTTTTGTATGTATTTATGAACAAATGATTTCATTCTTTGTTTTATAACCCTTACTGAGATTTTTATGCTTATCCCAAGTTTTGAAATGTTTTCACAGGACGTAAAGATGAATAGGGTCAAGGATGGGATCAAGGAAAAGTCATGCTGTCTAAAACATGGAACTAGACATGACTCATTTTTTCAAGAGTTCATGTTTTGTAAAAAAAATGGAAACTGTATAGAATTGTCTACCTTGTAATATTTTGAGATGTAATTGTTATGTCCAAATTCTCTAAAACACTAAACCTAAAAAGATCCTCAATCTGAATTATTCATTTAATTAAATATTATGTAATGTTTAAGGCCGGGTCCTTATAGTTGGTATTAGAGGTCGGTTTATATAACTTTAGGAGTTAGGGTATTGTTATATTAATGTCCCTAAATTAATTTATGGTGATATTGAAATGATATAGCATTTACAGATTTCCATGTTGCTTCACCTAAGATATTTCTATGTTCAGAATGGTTTTCCGTAGAGGAAACAACAAAACTTTGTTGGGACGACATCAAGAGGAAGATAACCTTCCAAATCAGCAACCTGAGATGGTCGGAATCGGAACTGAACAATTTTTTACAGTGATGGAACAATTGAGTCAGGCTAAAAATGGTGGTGGTATCCATGCATGAGATCAGCCAGATCAACCGCAGAGGAACATGTCTGTAGTGGAGCATTTCATGAGGAAACATCCCCCATCATTTAGAGGATCATCTGACCCTGTGCTAACTGAAGGATGGATTAAAGCACTGAAGAAGATTTTTGATGTCATGGGTTATTCAGAACATCAAAAGGTTAGTCTCGCTGTTTACCATTTTGAAGGTGAAGCTGATCAGTGGTGGTCGATGGTGAAAAATATCAGGGATAGTGATGAGATTGATTCTCTTGATTGGGATGAATTAAAAGGTATTCTTCTTGTGAAATATTTTCCTAAGGTGGTTCATCTTAGAATGGAAAACAAAATTCCTGGAATTGAGTTAAGAGTATGACTTAGTGGCCGCTTATGAAGAAAAATTCACTCTACTGGCAAGGTATGCTCCAAATTTCATATGAGATCTTGATAGTAAAATCAACCATTTTTACTCAGGATTAAAGCCAAAGTATCGAAGGGCTTGAGATTCTAATGAGATCAATAGTTATGAAAAACTTGTTCGTTGTGCGGAGAAGGTGGAAATGGAGTTTGCTGATGATCATGTATTTTTTGAAAAACAACAGAATAAGAGGTCGAGGTGGCAGGCGAAAGGGAAGAACTCATAAAAAAAAGTATGATGGTAAGAAACTTATGTTTACAGTTTGTGAAAATTTTGGTAAAAAGCATGCTGGGGAATGTATTTTGAATTCTGGTAAGTGCTACCGATGTTGTAAAATGGGACATAAGGCACGTAATTGCACTGAAAAAGATCAGGGCAATGGTAGGACAAAATCTGATTTACAGTCAGTAAAATGTTTTAAGTGTAATGAAATGGGTCATTATGCAAATGAGTGTCCAACAATGAACTGAGCTAAAGGAAAGCAGCCAAAATACAAGCAGAAAGGGGTGGTGAAATCCTTTGAGACTACGTCAGCAGATGTTGGTCCATCAAATGAAGTTGTATCAGGTACACTGTTTGTTTGTTCAGATTATGCCAATGTGTTGTTTGATTCAGGATCTACACACTCTTTCATTTCTGAGAAGTTTTCTAGTAATTTTGGAATTCCATATCATGATATGAATACTGAACTTATGGTAAAAACACCTGGAGGAAATGTTGAGAAAAAAAGAAAACATAAGAACATTCATGTCCTTGTGTGCAAAAAGAATCTTCCTGAAAACCTTATTGTTTTTTCTATAGTAGAGTTTGATGTTATTTTGGGCATGGATTGGCTTTCTGTTTATCATGCTAAGATTAAATGTAGAGATAAAGAGGTTTTTTTTCAGAATGAATTTCAGTTTGTATACAAAAATGAACCCTTGCTGTTAATAACATACCAGGAAGCTGAGAAACTAGTAAAAGATGGAAATGAATGTTACCTTGCGCATATTGTTGAAAACAAAGGAACTGTTCAGATTAATGATGTGCCAGTGGTAAATGAGTACCTTGATGTTTTTCCTGATGAGTTTCCTGGTATTATACCTGACCGGGAAGTTGAATTTACTGTTGACTTAGTTCCTGATGCTAAGCTAATTTCAAAACCCCCTTATCGAATGGCTCAAATTGAACTTTTAGAGTTAAAGAAGAAATTGCAGGAGTTATTATATAAAGGTTTCATTCGACGTAGCACATCACCATGGGGTGCTCCTATTTTTTTTGTTAAAGAGAAAGATGGTTCAATGAGACTGTGCATTGATTATAGAGAATTGAATAACATCACTATTAAGAATAAGTATCCTTTGCCTCATATCGATGATTTGTTTGATCAGCTCCAGGGAGCTCAGTATTTTTCGAAGATTGATTTGAGGTCGTGGTACCATCAGTTGAAATTAAAGGAAGAAGATGTTCCAAAGACCATGTTTCATACTAAATATGGCCATTATGAATTTGTAGTTATGCCTTTTGGGTTAACCAATGCACATGTTGTATTCATGGATCTTATGAATAGAATTTTTCATGAGTTCTTGGATAATTTTATGGTTGTGTTAATTGATGATATTTTGGTTTATTCCAAAATTAAGGAGGAACATGAAAGTCAATTAAGGGTTGTATTTAAAACCTTAAAATAAAAGAAACTATTTGGGAAATTCAGAAAGTGTGAGTTTTGGTTACAAAAAATTTCTTTCCTTGGTCACATTTAAAAAAAAATGGAATAACTGTTGGTCCTGCTAAAATGAAAGTTAGTGAAGAATGTCCAAGACTAACAAATATAACCGAGATTCTTAGTTTTCTTGGTTTGGAAGGTTATTACCGGAGGTTTGTTGAAAATTTTTAACCGTTATCTAGTATAATGACTAAGTTAACTCAAAAAGGTGTTAATTTCAACTGGACAAAAGAATGGGATGATTGTTTTTAGGAATTGAATAGAATATTGGTGAATGCTCCAGTTTTGGAACTGCCTTCCAGAAATAGTGAGTTTGTTATCTATAGTGATACTTCATTGAAAGGAATGGGGTGTTTCCTAAAGAAAAATGATCAGGTAATTTCTTATTCTTCATGTCAGTTGAAACAACATGATTTTAAAAACACTACACATGATTTGGAATTATCTTTTGTTGTTTTTAATTTAAAAATTTGGAGGCATCATTTGTCTAGAGTGAATTGTGAAATATATGCTGATCACAAAAGTTTGAAGTATATATTCACTCAGAAATAATTGAACATGAGACAGAGGAGATTTCTAGAATTAATCAAGGATTATTATTGCAAGATCCATTATCATATGGAGAAAGAAAATAAAGTGGATGATGCATTGAGTCGAAAAAGTAATACTTTATTAACCATGTTACATTTGGAACGAGATCCTTTGGTTTTTGATTTGATGAACTTTGGAATAGAAGTTGTTGTTGCAGGAAATTCTTCTGTTTTGTTTCAAGTGTCAGTGAAATCATCTCTATCAGACAGAATTAAGCAAGGACAGAAGGAAGACAATGAGTTGCAGAAAAATGTTGTGTTGGTTCAGAAGGGTAAGTTGCCTGATTTTAACATTGATAATGATTGTGTTTTGAGATTTGGAAAGAGATTATGTGTACCTTGTGATTCATAGTTGAAGAATGAGTTGTTATCTAAAGCTCATAGTTCTCCATTTTCAGTTCATCCTAGCAGTACTAAGATGTACAGTGATCTTCGGGAGTATTATTGGTGGGATGGAATGAAAAGAGATATTTCTGATTTTACTGTGAATTGTTTGACTTGTCAGCAGGTTAAAGCAGAGCGACAGTTACCAAAAGGAATTCTTCAGCCTCTACCGGTGCCAAATTGGAAATGGGAAAATATATCCATGGTCTTTGTTGTGGTATTACCAAAGACATCTTGAGGTAATAATGAAATTTGCGTTATAGTTGACTGATTGACTAAATCTGAACATTTCCTTCCTATTAGAGATACTTTGTCTCTAGATCAACTTGCTCTGTTGTATGTTAAAGAGGTTGTCGGGTTGCATGGAGTTCCCCTCTCCATTGTATCTGATCATGATCCCAAGTTTACTTCTAACTTTTAGAAAGGCCTTCAGAATTCGTTGGGTACTGAATTAAATTTTAGTACAGCTTTTCACCCTCAATCAGATGGGAAATCAGAATGAAAAATTCAGACATTGGAGGATATTCTATGTTCATGCTCGATGGATTATTAGGGAAGTTGGGACCAACATCTTTCTTTGGTTAAATTTTCATATAATAACGGTTTTCATTCCAGTATACAGATGGCTCCATTTGAGGCATTATATGGAAAGCATTGTCGAACTCCAGCTTTTTAGGATGAAGTAGTTGAAAGGAAGTTGATGGGACCAGAATTGGTAGAAGAGATGGCAGAGAAAGTCTAGTTGATTCAGAATCACTTGAGAATAGCTCAGAGTAGACAGAAAAGTTATGCAGATAACCAGAGGAAGGATCTTTCTTTTGAGGTATGTGATCATGTCTTTCTCAAAGTTTGTCCATGGAAAAGTGTGATGCGTTTTGGTAAGAAGGGAAAGTTGAGTCCGAGGTTCATTGGACCTTATGAAATTCTAGATAAAGTTGGATCAGTTGCGTACAGAGTGTATTTACCTCCAATTTTATCCCCGGTACACAATGTTTTTCATGTTTCGATGTAGAGAAAGTATATGCCAGATCCATATCATGTTTTGAGCCTAGAGGTAGTTCAGTTGGAAGAGAATCTATCTTATGAAGAACAACCAGTCCAGATTCTTGACCACAGAGAGCAAGTGTTGTGGAATAAGTTAATTCAACAGGTAAAGGTTTTGTGGAAGAACCATATGGTTCAAGAGGCAACGTGGGAATATGAAAATGCTATGAGGGATAAATACCCCCACTTATTTTGATATGTGAATAAAAATTGTGAGGACACAATTTCCAAAAGGGGGGAAGGATGTAACATCCCAGGTAAATGAAGATTAAGACATATTTCATATTTAATTTGTGAAATAAATATTAATTTTACTTTAAAGGGGTATCTATGTTCGATAGAGTATGCGATACGCAACAACGGGTTTCTTTGGAATCTTATGTTGCACACTAATAATATAATATTATTATTTTAATCGGTAGTTAACTCCTATCCGTTGTATTGGAGAGAACAAACAAAACTAACTACAATATTATTATACATGTTTGGTAAATGTATTTACATTTATTTAATAAAAAGTTAGAGGCTTAAAATAGGAATGAATCTAATTTTAAGCATAATTTACATTAAAAGGCCGATTTAACACCTTTTAATGGAGAACCATTTTTAAATATAGTTTTGGTCACTTTAATACATTCTATATGACCAAATAAAATCCTTATTTAGAATGGGGACATCAAAATTTACTTTATGTAAATTTTTGGAATTTTTCCGATAAAGTTCATTTTTTAATAAATAGTGAAAAATATTGTATTTTATTTCAAAAGTACCTTTTAATATAATTTATTTATATGGTTATATTATCTTTTTAATTGGTTTTAATGTAAAATTAAAATATTTTTTTACCATTTAATAAAATTTTGGGCATTGGAATTAATTTCACTTTGAAATTAGACATAAACAAGTATCAATATTTTTATAGTTATTGTTTCTTAAAAACACGCTATTTGTTTTAACAACAGGAATTAATTTTAAAATTAATTAATGTCACTTCTATGTTTTGAATTTAGAAAAATAGACATCAATTTTGAATTCGGAATATCAAATAATGCTTAGGCTGAATTTTTTGTATTTTTATGAAAAACATCAATTTTTGAAGAATAGTGAAACCACTTAGTGGTAGTCAAAAAAATGAATTTTTCATTTAAATGAAATTTTACCGCTTCTGTGAGTTGAATTTCAGAAATCCGACATCCATGGTTGTTATCAAGAAGTAAAGTGTGGTTCATTAAGTTGAAAATAAATTTTTGTGAATAGTAACTTTTGACTTTTATTTACCACGGTTAACGGTAAATAGTGTAATTCAAGGTTAAAAGAATATTATAATAATTCAAAATTACCTTAACACTTGTCCAAACCATATTGGTTGAGTCATTTGCGACTATGGGAATCTTTGGGTCGATTTTGGGACCCCATTGAGCCACATGGGAGTGATAATGA
This sequence comes from Viscum album, assembly GCA_963277665.1. NCBI lineage: Eukaryota > Viridiplantae > Streptophyta > Magnoliopsida > Santalales > Viscaceae > Viscum > Viscum album. The sequence continues at coordinate 468,036,305 of OY728119.1, forward strand.
AAATTTAGATTAATTAATTTAATGTGAAGACAAAATTGACATTAACAAAAATCTTTTAGTAATTAATTTTTATATGGTGTGATATAAATTATCGTTTCGACTATAAATATTCATTGGAAATATAAAAAATTTCCTATATCTTGAATTTTTTTTATAATTTTTAGACATCAAATAAATTAAATTATTTATGACACAATAATGATTCAGTATTTACCTCATTAATAAATGATTTAAATAAAGAAGATTATAATGATTAAAATATTATCCAAACCATGTCCAATTTTGATTGGATTATTTTATTTCTACCATGAATAATCTTATATTTGACTATAATTATTTGTGGACCATTATAAACCGAATATAATTATATTAGAAAATAATGTTTTCACACTTTCCTAAAGAGCCCCTCCTCTCCCTTATAAAAGGAGACCATTTCTATCCAATTACTCACACTTCTCAAGCCATTTGTCTCCTCAAAACTATACCCAATTAATCTTACTAAATCCATATCCTCCTCCTAAAAGCCTTACCTTAGGAAGAAGGCACTTCAAGAAGTCCTTTGGTTCAAACAAAAGAGAGTTACCCAAATTAAAGGTAACAATTTATCTTAAATTGTTTTTTTATTTTACTTCTCCAACCCATAAACTATTTTTATTCCTTTATTTTGTAACAATACAAGTATCCTAAATATACTAGTATGTTGTTATGAGAAGGATCCAAACTACACTTACACACACCTCCATCTAATGGATGAAGAACATAATGTTTCTGTAGATGACAAACTAACGCCTCATGAAATCATGATTGTTCAATTACATCTTACTGCCTCTCATGGTGGCCATTATGACGGAACTGTATTTATATATGATATATATTATGTTTATTATTTTCTTATTCTTCTGTACTTCCAATTTATAGCACTCCTTTATGGTTTCCATAGTGGTTAAATGAGATAATCTCATTTGAGGAAGTGCTAACTACCGCCCCCTCAAAGTGATGTGATTCGTTAATGCCTTATGTGGGATGCATAAAGGATGGAGTTAATGATATTATATATGATATTATACTGTAATTATAATATAATTATTTATAATTATTTTTTAATTCCATTAAAATAATAAATAGAAATGAAAGTAGCGTTCATGCGTACGTACGACTTACCGTCTCCATGAACGATGCAATTCATTTCTTACCTCCAAATTTTATGTACTATTATAAATACATGTATATAGTGGATATATATTATATATATGATATCTAAATAATGATTTTCATTCTGGATATAACGTACTATTGACCACATGGAAAACTTGTAAATATAAGGTGTTCATTTTTTACTCAAGTACCACATATCGACAAAACAAACATTATTAACTTAAATGATTACATAATGATTATAACATGGTAATAAGTGATATAAAATGAATAATAAACTTGAAAAAGGTTCTCACACAAGTAGAAATTAACTTTAGTTTATTATTCAGGAGATTAAATAACGATCAAGTAAAGTTAGACACAAGGTAATTGACTTCATCTCAATCTCCTTTCATTGAGGCATATTGTATTTTAATACACGATTTTATTTTATATGCTATATAGACACCTTTGAATCTTCATTTCATTAAAAGGGAATATTTTTATACCAAGAATTTTACTAAATGACAAAAAAGAATGTTCTTTTTTACGTAAGCGGTGACAATGACCTTTCTACCACCGTGAGTATTATTTGATCTTTGGCTTCCTTAACAAGACGGAATGTTTTTAAAAGGAAAATAAAAATAAATACCATATAATCTTTTTACGTATTTTGGTATTGAAAATGATTTTGAGAATGGATTTATTATTTCAATATCTTGAAATGATATTTTGTTATTGCAATGTGGGAATGTTATCTTTTCTTTATGCTTATGTTATTTTTTATGATCATGTTATGGTTATTGGGAATTATTTATGTATACGGGTGGTTCTGTGATAAACCTAGGGCGGGTGAGCCTGAGATAGATCTCTAATGCATTGGGTAATGTGACGGAGGTAAACATGAATGTTTCTCCTAATAGATTTAGGGAATATACTGTGATGGGTATTCCAAAGTAACTCCCTATGTAGCTATGATAGCTACAATGTAAGTATGATATGGATGCCCCAAGTTACCTTTATGATTTATGATTTATATGTGTCTTTCATAAATCTTATGATTTCACGAGGTAAGTAAAAGATTTCATGTTTTGTATGGATTTATGAACAAATGTTTTAATTCTTTGTTTTATAATGCTTACTGAGATTTTTGTGCTCATCCCAAGTATTGAAATGTTTTCACAGGACTTAAAGATGAATAGGGTCAAGGATGGGATCAAGGAAAAGTCACGCTGTCTAAAACATGGAACTAGACATGAATCTTTTTTTCAATAGTTCATGTTTTGTAAAAAAAATTGAAACTGTGTAGAAGTTTCTACCTTCTAATCTTTTGAGATGTAATTGTTATGTCCTAATTCTCTGAAACTCTAATCCTGAAAACATCCTCAATGTGAATTATTCATTTAATTCAATATTATGTAATGTTTAAGGCCAAGTCTTTATAATTATACCTAGACCATAGATTTAACTTCTTTATTAATATATTAATCTTCTTACATATATAAATTCATTAGAATACCTTCTCACTAACATCAAATTATAAATTTCACCAATTATTTTTAGTATAAAGTTTCTTTCATATCTGAAATACCATGATGTTATATTGAATATTTCTACCTTTTCTACCATTTACTCAGTTATCATAGGTCCAAATAACTTTCTTTCTCAAACTTCATCCCAACATGTTGGAGTTCTACACTTATTTCCTTAGAGGATTCATAAACACCATCTGAAAGCTCGATTGAAATATTTTATTGTAATAAAACTCAATAAGAGAAAGGTGTTTATAAAGACCACAATTATAATCCATAAAACAATATATCAACATATCCTCAAGGGTTTAAATAGTTCTTTAAAACTAAATATCTATATGAGGATAATAAGTAGTACTAAAACTCAAATATCTATCCAGAGCATGCTGAAGACTTCTCCATAAATTCTATGTAAACATCAAATCATGATCATATATAATAGGATGTGTTAGTACATGAAATATAAACAATTCTTTATTGTATATTATGGAAAGATGATCAGTAGGGAAATATTCTTTGATATAAATTTCATGTTCTGACTTCGTAAGGTGATCTACTAAAACCCAAATAATAATATGGGTTTTCGACATTTTGGGGAGTCCTATGAAAAAATACATGTTGATATTTTCCCATGTCAATTATAGTAGGAGTAATTATTATAACAACCCCGTATAATTATTTCTCTCATCCTTAACTTTATGACACACCAAACACTGAGATTCATACTCTAAAATATCACTATTTATGTTGTACCATCCGAAATAATCTATCAGATCTCTATAAATCTTGATACTTCCAAGATGAAAATATAATTCTTATCTATAAGATCTATCCAAATACGCCTTCTTTAAGTCATGTATTTATAGGAAAAATACTCAGTTCCTAAACCTTATCATTACAACAAAGTCAAGGTTGAACTCAAGTTTATTTATCACTTTATTTTATAGCTCTACACATTTCTTCAACACCCCTTTAATCGTCTCATAGATGGATGTACAAACATTCATCTAAGAAAGATATGATCTATCCCATTTCCTCTGTATTTAATGTTTAATCATCTACAAGTCCATAAATACTGGATCTCTTTCAACCCTTATCATAGAAAAAATAGCATGGTCATTCCGATTTAGAGCATCAACCATCTTTCTCACCTTCCCAGGGTGGTAATTTATTGAACATTCATAATATTTAATTAATTATAGCCATTTTCTTTGGAATATATTCAACACTTTATAAGTGAATATAGACTTTAAAATTTTATGATTAGTATATATGTCAAAACATTCTCTATACAGTTACTGCCTCTATATATTTAATGAAAATATTATCATCGCTAACTCTAATCCATGATTTCAGTAATTTTAAACATGAAATTTTAATTGGGATGAGGTATAACCTATCAACATATCATTCTTTAGGAAGGATCATCCCATTCCCTTCTTCAATGTATCACTGTAGATCAAAAAATCTTCTCCAATATAGGGTAATGAAAACATAAGTTCTTTGAGTAACCTTCTCATCATTTCCTTGAAATTTTTTTCACATTAATTCTTCTAAAGTAATTTGGATCCCTTCTGAGTTAACTCAGTGAGTCGATTAGATATCTTTGTGAAATTATACACAAACCATAGATAATATCCGTACATAACAAGAACACTATGGATCTCAATCATAGTGGTTGGTCTAGAACAATGTTCAATAATTTTTTATTTGATGGATCCACTGATATATCATCTCTTGAGATTATATGATAAAAAATGGAACTTTTTAATCCAAAATTCATAATTAGTAAATTTTTCATACAAAAAATCCATCCTTATGTTCTTCAGTACAATCCTCAAGTGATCTTTATTCACTTATTTACTCTTAGAATCTATATGGTTTTCATCTATAATGAATACCACAAAATGATCGAGTTAATATCTAAAGAATTTATTCATTAAATCCATGAAGATACTAGGGAATTTAGTTAGTCTAAATGGCATTAAAAAATCATAATGGCCATACCTCATATGGAAGGTTGTCTTGGGTATATCCTCCTTCTTAAACCTTAATTATTGTTATCCAAAATGAACTTAAATCTTGGAAAAGTATTGGTATCCTCATAATTGATCAAACAAATCATTGATATGGGGTATATGATATTTGTTCTTGATAGTGATCTTGTTAAGTTACTGATAATCAATGAAAATATGCATTGAACCATATTTATTCTTCACATAACTTACTAGTGAACCCTATGGTGACACACTAGGGTATGTAAATCCATTATCAAGATTCTCCTAGAGTTTCTTCTTAAATTCTTATATCTCAATTGGGGCCACTCTATATGGAGTATTTGGAAAAACCTATTATGAGTTCCATTGAAAACTAAACATCATAATTTATAGGAATAATAATAAATTATTATGGAAAAACATAAAAAAACTCTTATACAATAGTTATATCTTTGATGTTGAGTTTCTCCATAATCATTTGAGATAAAAAAACTTTCTGAATAGAAATCAATATGCATATAATGGATGTAATTTCCATTGGAAGTTCATATTTATCATCAAATTGATAAAAAATAATAGGTTGGTTTGGAATATAAAATGTGACATCACTTACATGTAAATTGATGTGGGATTTATCTAATTAAAGCCAATACATTCAAAAGATAAAATCAAATTCAACTAGAGGGAGAATAATGATTTTTTCAAGAAGAAAAATATGTGAAATTTCTATTGAAGAGGAGATATAAAATTTAAATGTAAACATCATTACCTTATGAGTTTTTACTGATAACTCAACATCTAATCATAGAGGATAAGAATTAATATTCCTATATACATTCTAGGATATAAGGGAATTTTTATAACAAAGATCAAATAAGATACATTAATATTTTAGCATATAGGTCACAACCTAAACTTCTTTGTTCCACATTCAATCCCCTTATAAAATAAAAATTGTTAGAATAACCATAAATATTTGTTAATTAGAGTGATTGATCATGAAAAATAATTTATTTCTTATCTAAATATTTACACACTTTTTTTCAGTATATGAAATCATCAGTTTTACTTTGGTTATCCTTGATCATCATATATTCTAATATTTCATAATTCTTCATATAGAAAATCTTAATTAACCCAATATTATCCCCTAAGAGTGTCAAATTAGGTGCACAATAAGGGAACACTCATTGTGACCTATAATGATGGTTAGGATATACCTGATCAACTTTTTTGGGGTTATTACTCTTAGTCCAAAACCACATCCACTTGTATTATACTCAAAGGGATGTTTTATAGGAAAACCACACTCCTCTATTTACCATAACTTAAGATTTTATCCTATACATATGATTATCATGAGGGCCATCACTAAAATTTTCTTATACTAGTTTGAAAATGTAACTAAACCTTTCTTTGATAGCAACTATAACAACCTATACTTTTCATTCATAAATATTATATACTATTATATAAATATTAAACACATAAAAATATGATCCATACTGGAATAATATAAGTTTATTGTATTTGGAAACATGGATACATAAAAAGCTTATTTAATATTTCTATATTATCTCCCACTTATATATTCATAACTAACATCATTATTGGACATATCATACTTAAAACTTTTCTCCAAAACCTAAGGAAAGGAAACATAAGAAATGGTGAGATCATATTCTCAATAAATGAAAAAAAGGGATATATCAATGATCACTTATGAATAACATGATAATAAGGGTGTGATGACAAGATGTTAACATTTTAACACAATAAACTACATATCATTGATCAAAATCTTGATTCATGGTATAAATCTTAATAGTTCACAAGACATAAATCATAATGGAATCAATGAACTTGATCCATGAGAACATAACATTGGAAGAAGATATAATTTTTTGGAATAAAAATAAGCATAGAAATTAATTTATTTAGTCAAGCCCCACTTATGATTATATCATAGTGAATTATTTTCTCTCCCCATTCCATCATATCCTTAGTCTAGGTTCACTCCCAATACTATCATAGTGGAAATAATCCCTTACTGAACTGGGTTCACTCTCCATTACACTGCATATTATAACATGAGATATCAATATTTACCTAATGAATAAGATGGATATATAATTCCAAGATCACCCATCAAATAATGAAAATAAAACATATTTGTGCCAAAAGATCATAAAAAATTTATCATACCGTAACCTGTGAAAAGGAAACAAGTTTCATAAAAATTTCGGTCTTTCATTATATCACTACTTATAGAAAAAAATGGGTTCCATTATTTTTTTTATTATAATCATAAACCAACTAGAGAAATAATAAATATAGTCTCATTGGACTATATCCCTATTAATTATTAAATAACATCAAATTATATAACCATAGATGAATTTTTTTAAAAGATATCTAGAATATTTATTAAGGAAAAAAATCTTTTCATTTTGAAATCATTTTGTTAAAATATAAAAAATAACCAAATATAAAGGAAAAATTTTCCTTGAAAATAACATTATAACTAATAAATTAAACTACAAATCATTTAGTGGTCATTACTTAAATAAATCCCATTCATGCCATATAAGTTAAAATAAAGATTCCTTTAACATTTTTAGTTAAAAGTAAAAAACACCTCATTTGAAAAAAATAGGATTATTTTTTGAATAATTTTGTAAAAATTAAAACATGGGTAAAAATTAATTTATTGAAACATAGGATAATATTAAAAACATTATTGATTTTTTTTTAAAAAATATGAATATACAATAAAAAGGATTTTCGATCGAAGAGAGAAATAAAGTCAATTTCCCATAAAAAAATTATTCTGATCTCTCGAGTTATTAAAGAGAGGAAAATGAAAGGAACACATGTAATCTTTATAAATAAATGTATTTTAGGAAACTTTATTAGTTTCTTGAATGGTTTATTATAAAATTTTGTCCTCTAAAACTTATTCATAAACAATCCCAACAAAAAATGTGATTGAAACATAAATCTCTTACCTCAAGTTTGAATTTATTTGAAAGCATTAAATTCATGTATATTAAATTAAAATTTATTATAATTCTGTAAAATAATTGTTTACATACTTATAATATCATATATGATCATATAAAAAAAAAAATTCTTACACGCATTTATTAAAAATTCCTTATTAAAATCATCATTTATGGGTGTTAACTGTTTCATTTCGTTCATGAGAATTTTAGTTCAGTAATTATGGTCCTTGTACCATGATCATGGTTAAATAATATATATATATATATATAAATTCATCCATAAATTACAAAGAAATAAAAATGAATTACACCATTCCTAGAGACAATGAGTCGTAAATATGCCTGAACATTGTTTTCATATTTCGATGGATGAAATTAAAGAAAGGTAAAAAAATAATTAAACATTACAGAATTATTATTTTATCATATATATAATATATATTAAATAAATATTTCTTTATTACTATCCATGTAAAATGGATATTAAAAATGAATCAAAATTCTTTGTGGAGGTGGTAATCCACACGTATATACAAGTGATATTATCATTTTACAACAGATGGGAAGGTAAGATGGTAGATATGATATTATATTTATTTAAGGATAATTATTTTATGCATATAATATTTAATCATTTAAATCATCATAATAACCATTCATGAAACATGGTTATGGAAAATTAATTGTATTGCTATGTGGAGGTAGTTATCCACATGTACGCACGAGAAATACTTTCACGTCCCATTTGATGGAAAAGAGGGTAGATCATGGTGGTTATATAATAATAATAAAATTTATATATATTTATAATAATGAAGTTATTATTTTATTATTAATACCATATATTTAGAGGAGGTTTAAGAATAAATAAATTCAAAGGGGTCGGTTAGGAATTCTAACTCTTATTTAGTATACCTCCTTTAGATCAATTATTAAGGACCCATGGAATAGTATTTCCAGATGAAAAGAATCTATAATTTTTTATGATTAATTTAAGAAGATAATATATCCAGGTTTGGTCGAGCTAAACAACTCAAAGTGGTGTAAAGAAAAGAGTGAAGAGGTGTCTTTTATAAGGGTGGGAAATGATACACATGGAATTACTAAAAATATTTAAATATAATTAATGTCCTTGTCAAGTTTAATGCTTAAAAATAGAAATATAGTATAATAAAAATAGTCTAAGGACGAAATATTATCATAAAATTAAATTTTGAGTGGTTTTGTAGTCATTTTAAACCTTATCTTTTAATTTAACCCCTTCGTTAACTGATTTTAACTATAACTATAGTAACCAATTTTTCAATATTAAAGGGTTATAATTTTACTTATAAAGATATTATTATTTTATAAATTGTGAAATTTTAGAAAATTTATCATTCTAATTTTCCTCTTGAATGTTTTTTTTACGTTTTTAAATAATTTAATAAAATATTATTTAAAATAAAATATAATTAATGTCATTTTTGATTCTATTCAATTAATCTGATTTTAAAGACAAGAAGAAAGGTATTTAAATATAATATAACTACTCTTACCATCAATTATACATTATTATGAATAATAAAATTTATTTTATCACATAAATAATCTAAATACACTAGTTTTAAGGTTTTTAAAATCATTTACTTTTATTTTTATACTCCTTAAACAAGCATCGTGTTAGCATTGTGTATGAATTTATGGAAATTATTTAATCACAAAAATTTAAAAATAAATTAACATGATGAAATAAATTATTTAATATTTTAAATAACAGTTTATCAATAGAATTATCCTCTTTTTTATCCTCGTGAAAACATTTTATAGATTTTAAAGTCAAGAATCTGATATTTTAGAATTTTTTATACTTAAAATAATATAAATGTCATTATAAATGGAAAAAGAAAAAAATGATATATTTTATAATTTACAATTTATATTGTCTAATTTATCCAATAAAATAAAATTAAGTAAATTTTGGGTTAAGTTTGAGACCATATATCATTGTTTTAACCATGTTTTACCCATTTGACCTTTACTGAGGTGACAAATATTTGTAACATTTACTATTTATAATGAAAAAAATAAAAGGAAAATATTTTTAAAAAATAAAACACCTTTTTAAAAATATGGTATCCATTTTCTTGATTCAATTCACAGAGGTGCTAGAATTTAATTTAAAATTAAACCTGCAAAACTTGATGAACATCAGTTTTCTAGAAAAAACTTTTTCTGAAGTATAAAGAGTTTTTATATGAAAATATTGCATAAAATTAATTAAAATGAAATTAATTAAGTTATTATTAATATAAATCATAAAATTTTATGTTTAATACCTTTTGGAAACAAAATGGAACTCTTTAAATGATTGAAAAAAATACAATTTACAATAGAAATAAAAAATTTTCACTATTCAATGAAAAAATAAATCTTCTTAGAAAATTCTTTAAAAATCACTAAAATATAATTTTGACATAAAGATATAAAAAATTATTACCATTTTTTAAATTTTTATCTAAAAGATGAATAAATGAATTATATTTTCTTTCTCAAAAAATAAATGAAAACTATTTTTTAGGGAACATATATTTTTAAATAATATAATGACTTTCTAGAAATTGAATACATATTTATCAATATATTTATTTTCTCTAAAAAATATATTAATGTTTTTGAAAATGTTTTTAAAAATGTTTTTTCCTATTCATTCAAACAATTTAACGATTAGGTTGTAATGGTATACTATGTTATTGTTTATTTGGACTCAGGGTTGTGTGTATCACAAGTTATCAAAGAAATTTTATTTTAAGAGATATATATCATAAAATATCATGGTGTTAATGTTAATGTTGGATATTACCATAAGGTGATTTTTTTATCATTTTAATTCCATGATTTGGAATTAAATTCAAATATATCATTATGAAGTGGTATTACACTAATCTTTTATACCATGATAAAAAGGGGTGTTTAACTTTTTTATGGGAAAATCATTAAGCCTTGGTTTGTATTGTTTTATAAAGATAAATAAAAAACTACACCATATTAAATTTTAAAATAAAATAATTAATTTGAAGTAAATTTTGTTTTTAGTGTTGTTATATTTAACAAATTTAAAAATGAAGGCATTAAATTGTAATTCAAAAATTTATTGATTTATGTTAATATTTATATTTAGAGAATAATTAAGTAAAATTCAAGATAACTGATTAAATTTTGTGTTTTTGAGCATAAAATCATGAATTCAGTATCATCTATATCTTGAGAGAGGAAAATAAGAAAATTTAGAAAAAGAATAAATGCATGCTTCATAATTATATAGTCAAGCTGTGTATCAAGGATAATGGAAGACCAAACTCGGAGAGACTACACACCTATGACCAATTATGTACTAAATTATTTATTAATATTGATGTAAATTGTGTGCACCTCAAATATGAATATTTTATTTGTGGTCTAAACTTTCACTATATACAATCTAGTTAGAAATGGATGCATCATATTCAACTTTCTCCACCAACCACCAACATTTAAAAATCAATGTATGACAAGATACCATGTTGAAAATCATAAACTTTGTTCATTGTTGAATATGATATCTCATAATTCTTTAATAATCTTAAATTATAATAAATAAGAAATATAGTAAAGTAAATTATTCTTTGAATTATATACATGGTTTATAATTTTATTTTTCTTTTCAAATCAAATAAATACCAAATTAGTAAATCTTAGTTGATAAAAATGTTGGATATGTACTTGAAGGGTTGAGATTGATTTGTACTGTTTAAGTATGAGTTTTTTATGTTTTTAAGATAAAAAATAAATCACAATGTGGTTATATATATCAATCCATAATATTATTAAGGTATTTTTTTTAGTAATTGATAAGATTAATATCATGCTGGAATATAATATAATACAATTTTTTTTGGATGGATATAGTTATTCTCCATCTAATATAAATTACTTATATACTATTCCGAAATTATTCAACATGATTTTTATGATTTCACATTTTTTTTACTACCATGAAATTAGGTAATGTTTTGTAATCCATGATTTTGGAAACAAAGTCACTGAGTCATTATAATATAATATTATGATTTTTTATGATATAATGAAAAGTATAGTTTACTTATTCATTATAGGGAACATAATAGGTTATTATTTTCATAGAGTAATATAGTACATGATGAAATCCAACCATAATGGTGTTGACTATGGTGTAATGTTTTTGAGGTGAAGTCAATTTTCATTGTAATTTAATATATATTTTTGTAGAAATTAGTGTTACACCATAATTGAAGGTGTTATACCATGATTTTTTAAATTCCAATATATATTTCAAAATTCATCAAAATTATTATGATGCTGTGGAATAAAGTATATCTAAGCCATTATGAGATTGAAAGACAATTTAATCGACCAAATTATGGGTAGAGGAAAGAGTGAAGAATATAATTGAAGTTAGACATCATTTTATTGAATATAGATGGTTGATTGTTATAGTTTTATATTGGTTATTTTATATTGAAGAAGGAAAATGTCTTCTTTGGTTGTGTATAAAGAGTCTAGGAATGTTCTTATTATTTGAAGATAATGAAAACATTACAATAGGGTTAAAAGTAAAGAGTCATTGAAGGGAAAAATTTAATTAATAAGAATAAATTATTATATGTGATTTTCCATTATGAATGAATTCATATTAATTTCTAATATTTTTAGGGGAAATATAAAAGTATCAGACTCTTTAATTGTTATTTATGAAGGACCAAACTTTTCTTGTTAATATTCACCAATTTTTCATGTGAATCATGTGTCCTTGGGTGTTTCCAAGCCATTCCAAGGATGTATCTTCTCATGTTTGATATTTGATCCATGTGATGATTTTTGGACACCCTTTAGTGAGTGTTTTATTTTTCAATAATATATTTGGATTCTTACCAAGATTATTTTCTGATAAGATAGGGAGATTGATGGATACCTCTCAATTATGTTCGAATTATTGACAAGGTGGATGATGGGGAAATTGAAGTTGTTATAAAATGGAGTATCATCTATATGCATGTTGGATATAATGAAAAAGAGTTATGAATGCTGAAGGTTTCTATTTGAAACTTAGTATTAAATCAATGAGAAGACTAAAGTGTTACAATAGTTTTTGGAATTCTACAATAATGTTAGAAAACTACTGATACATAGTGTTTCCATGTAATAATACATTTGATGTGTTGGAAAATAAATATGATGATCCATGGATCTTGGCATGAAGTTAAAATGATCATACAAATGAAAGAGGCCATGAAATAGACCTTAAAGAGTTCATAGGATGATCTATAAATCAAAAATTCATGGGAACCAAACCTAGATGTGGTTCAGACCAAATATATAAGATGAGATGAATTTGAGAAATCTTCCTAAGTACCAATTTATGGGATTTTTCACATAATATAATTTTGCTACAAAGAGGTTATACATAAAAACATGTAGGGATGTTCTAAAATTTGGCTATGGGAAGTGTCCATGTATGTGTTTCTCTTGTGTATGGAAATTCGGGATACATAAGAAAATTCTACACACATGTTTCCCTAATGTTAGGATATCCGACTATGTGATGGTTGTCATATGAAAATTATGGAGTAAGAAAATTATAGTGACTTATGAAACTTTTTGATTCGTGAAAAGTCCATCTATGTGAATCCTGCGTAAGGGAAATCAACAAGGAGTGAACCACATATGAAAGTCCAACATAATAGAAATTAAAAAGGGCCGAACCACGTATGAAAATATATTTTGTATAGAACATCATCAACATAAAGGTCTACATTTTAAAAATGTTCTATGTATGGGAATATAGATAACCACATATCTAAATCTAGTGATGTAAGAGAATTTTTATATGTATGAGTTTTCACGTAAGCAAATGATGGAGGTTTATGGAACTATACCCCAACATAAGATATTTATCTCTGTGTTCTTCTAGAGATAATGACCAATAATAAAATTATATTAGATAAATATTTAATTGTTCTTAAATTTTTGAAACATTGTGAAATTTCAAATGGGAACCATGATTCAATCTATAAATGTTGTCAAGAGGTTTTAAGTGATGCATATTAAATTAAAATAAAATATTTTCACACTATAATTAAAAGAGATCAGACCGCGAAGCAACTAGACATGAATAAGTCATTAAAATGCTATTATTTTATTCAAGATGGTGTTTTTAATGTAGTGATATTTATGGTAGATCAAGAACTCACTGGATATAGTAGTTGTCCCTGAAAATCACCATATAATAAGAGAAGTGGATACGTAGATAATGTTTTGGATAGAGACGCGCCAAATAAAATGATACTGACTCAAATGATGGTTGAAAGGTTCATTAATGATTCAATAATCATGGGCTATGATTTTAGTCCTTGATTATCATAAATATCAGAGGGATTTTGTAGTGATTTAAATAGTGGAATAAATAGAATTAAATCCAAGCTGGAAATAGAGGAAAAAGATGGTATATGAAGATGTATCCTTTATATTTCATTGTACTGAAATTATGTATAATATTATGGGTGTTTTTAAGACCTATAATGGCTATATATATTGGAAATTATATCCCATGAGTTTTGGAAGAATTTCAGGAACAAAAAATGGAAGCAATTTCATTTTAAAAAATATAGAAGATGTGATTTTTTCTTCTATAAAAATAAGAATAAAAGGACGGAGAGAATATAAACATTCCAATATACTAAGAATACTCTTTTTGAGGAGATGAAGAGATAATTATTGGTAATTCCACTATAAATTAGAGTATCAATAGAATATGAGAACCTAGAATTTTCTTGAATATCAGTATTCCCAAAATAAGAAGGGAGTTGTTTTAGTGAAAATAGTTAAAGATGTGTTTTAGGAACTACTATAAAATCATGAGTTCAAGATATAATCTAGAAATAAGAAGCAATGAATAGGGTGTTAATATTAGATTGATAAAGAAGCACAGTGGAGATCAATAGAGAATCTACATATATTCAAGAATGTTGGGATCCAAATGTCCATAAACTGTGTGTGGAGATACTACCTTGGAGTTATAAGTGAAAGAGGTGGAAGAAGGAAGAAATCCTTGGGTGACGTTGTGTTAAAGGAAAATAATTTTTAGGGGAGTGACCCTAGGTGAAGAGTGACCTAGCCGCAAAACTATTGAATAGAAACATTATTTTATTGATCTGGTGCATCAAAAAATTATCGATAACATTATCCTTAGATTATCTTAGTGAGGGTGAACCAAGTAAAAATATATATGTTCTATTTACATTTTACATGAACACTAATATAGTGTTAAATAGTCTAATGAATATTTGGTAAAAGGGTTGGTTATGTGAAAAGGTTCTTAAATTTGTTATTCTTTGCATACCCTGATTCACCCCCCTCTGAGGGTATATCTCACTCTTAGACCATTTTGGGACTAATAATGATATTTATCTTCTTGTTATATTGTGTAATAACATTTCTCGATAAGTTAAAAATAAGAGAATGTTATTCTAATTGACTAATGAAGGTTGTATAGAGGGAAGTGAAACAAAGAAAGAGAAAAATCAATTACCTATTCACCCATATCCCAATGAATCTTAATGAGATATATTGAATTAGGTTGTCCTAAATTGGTATCATAGAGGTATATATTTATTTGGGAAGTTTGTTTTCATCTTTTTCAGTGTATTTCTTGGAATTGAAGAATATTTTAGTACTTAATTTTATTTTTATAATGGATCATATCAATTTAGTGAATTTTTAAGGGGTTCCCTTATTTTATAGAAAAAATTATAATATTTGTTATGATATAATTATAATATTATATAATTTGGTAGAAATTTAATAGATATGATAAAATAAGGTATCACTATTTTTATAAAAGGATCTAAAATGACAATAAAAGTGAATTTGTTTTATTACTTAGTTATCATAGTGAAAAAATGTTTCTTTATAAAGTGAATGAAGCGCATTTCTCTTCTTATGGGTAGGAATGATAAATTTTCATGGAATTCAATATAAAAAAGGAATTAAATTAATGTATCGTAAATATCACTAAATTGGGGAAATAACATATATACTAAGTGAAAGTATCTCAAATATCAATTGAGGTCGGGAAAGCTTATGATGAAAGTGAGTTTCCATTGGTGAAAAAATTTAAAAATTTAAAAGTATTACTTATCAAGGATAAAAATATGAATGAATAAATATAATATAAAATCAAATAAAGTTAAAAGAAACTCAAATTTTCATAGTAAAAGTTGTTATAAGCTAAAGGTTATTTTAAGATGTTCATGTTTGATTTTTCAAAATCTATTTAAAAAGATAGTGAAAGCTCAAAGGGAAATGTGAACAATTTTAAAACATACAAGATTATTGGTAATAAAATTAATCATTAATAATATCTATATATTAATTCAAAACTTCATTGTGTTAAGAAAAATAATATTGAAGATCAATTAAAAGGAATGTAGATGAAGTGTGTAGAATCAAAAGGAAAAGTATAAAAATCTAGTTCATTTATAAATATTAATTTCATTTAAAAATATTCTATTAATAATGATGATAATGTTTTGTGAAATGAATGTAACATTTATTGTGATAATCATAAAATATTTCATAATTTTTATTCAATGAATTATATAAATAATAATTTCCAAAATAGTGTAAAATAATAAAAATTTGATACTATAAGAAGAGCCGATTATGGAATAAAATTACATTTTTATGCCTATTATCGGTGTTTTACTGGTTTTGGTAATGTGAAAAAGAATTTTTAGTTTAGTGGAATAATTTTTAATTATTTTATAGGGCATAGAATTTTTTATTTGAGGTATAGACAACTCAATTTTAGGAAACAAGTTTATAAGTTAGTGGAAACATTCCATGTAAAATATTAGAGCCAATTTCATTTTCTAAATAAAATTTGGGGAATGTGTAACTAATTAATTCATTGTATAGAGGATTTTATTACTCTCCTAATAACATATATGGATGCCAAGAAAAATTATAATGTGTTTCAAGATAGAAAGATAGAGAAAAATATGGATTGTTTTATTAAAGTTTCACTAAAGACTTCATAAAAGGAATGACCTTATACATTGGGTATTTGATATTTATCTCAAATTATGGGTGACAAAGAGATTTTTAATATATATTAGAAGTTAAAAAGGGTTCTCTTACATTTGGAAATGATGTATCACTAAAAATATAAGTCTTTGGATCAATTTAGGTTGGTTATATAAAGCTCAAAAAATTATATTTTGTTTATTGGTGGTTTAAGAAAAAATTACGTAGTGTTTCTAAGCTACTTGATGTAGGATGTGGAGAGATATTATAAAAGAATGAATTGTTGATGAAGTTATTGATGGATGTTTATATTTTAACCAAAAGATAATAAATTGTAAGAAATTTATTTGAATCGGGTGATACTGAAAACTCTTATTATTTGAGTATGATGGAGGAAAGTGATTTACACCATCAAAGGATTGGTTATATTGGTCAAAGAAACATAAAACAGTTGTCCCATGAAAAATTAATTCAATATATTCCTATGATATATATATACTTATTAATCATAATTAAATTCCAGAATAAAATCGTTTTATCATATTTATTGATGATTACACTTAGATCAAATATTTTATGTTCATATCATATAATAATAATGATCAATGATTATTTAAGTGTTTCAGGAGTTATTAGAATTAATGTGTTCATATAGAGAAAATGTTTTAATTGAATAATTAGTTTGATTATTTGAGTGAGAAGTGTGAATCCTATTTAGAGAATAATAAAGTTCAACATGAATGAATTACACAACACACCCTATAAAACAATGGTGTTATTGAGATAATAAACAAAATTTTAGTTGTGATGGATCATAAAATGATTGTTAAACATAGAACACATCATTATGTTTAGAGTCATGTGATTGGAGAATTGATTTATATCCCAAATGGATGTCTATTTCATTCAAATTTAGACATGTATCCATATGATATGTATTTTAATATGACCTTTAGTTTTAGATACTTCATAATATCTATAAAACTTTTATTATCAGGGTTAAATGCCTAAAAATGATTAACTTTGAGCATCATGGAGTAGATATAATATTTATAGGATATTAATAAAAATGAATATGTTATAGTTCTTATAAAAAGGATCTAAAAATAGTTATCGATACCTCTAATGTGGAAGTGTTTGAGAAATGTTTTAACTAGTCTTGAAAAAATTATTCCAGTGGAGGAAGAAGAAAAATATTCTAATTTGGTTAATCAACATAATGGAATTTAATAAAATTTTGAGACTTTTCATGAAGAGTAGTGCGAGTAAGGTGGGTTGAATGTTTTAATTGAAGAAGAGTGATGTTATACAGTTCATCCATGTTTGTGAAAATTGGTGGAGGCTCAAAAAATAATTTGTGATGAAAATATAATATTCAAATAATATATTTATGGAAAGTATATGAAACATATTTTATTTAGTTAATCATTAAATAATCATGAGTAGATAGAAGTAAAAAATGAATAATTAGAAAGGATAGAAAAAAATAGCACTTGTGTGCTCGTTCAGATGATAAAAGTTCAGAATATTAATAGAAAAATGTGGGCATTATATAATAATGTTAATTAAATATGTGAAGTGGTAAAGAAAAATGTTAGAGTTTTTTAAGGAGTATAATCAAGTTTATGGATTTAACATTTATAAAACATTTTCCCTAGTATAAAATCATGAAACCATTAGAATATTTCTTGCTATCACAACTCAAAAAAGATTCACATATATCAAATAGATGTCGAGTTTTCATTTATAAATGGAGATATTAATGTAGAAAATATATTCATAAACCTTATGGATTTATACTTAGGGATGATACAAGAAATATATTTATGTTAAAGAAGTATTTTTATGTTCTAAGAGAAGTTTCGTGATCTTGTCACTCAATTATGGCTACATGCTTCTAGTAATAAGAATTTAGAAAAGTTAGAGTTAGAAATAAACATTATCTAAAAATGTTTTCATATAATCCACTCATCATAATTGTTTTTTATGATATTATTTTTCCTAGAAATGGTGCAGAAGTTTTCAAAGAGTTTACTACTCAGATGATAAATAATGTTGAGATGTTAATGAATATATAAATATGATATTTATTAGGTCTAAAATCCACTTTATTAAAATATGATTTTTTTTTCTTTTTTATGAGAAATATTCTTAATATCTAATGAATAAATTCATAAACAAACTATTTTAAGGATATTTATGTAATAATGGTAGTAGGGATAAAACTTTACAAGGATTGTGAAGGTAAATAAATTGATTAGCTATAGTTTATAAAACTCATTATAATTTTACTATATTTGAAATATTCAGGACCAACATCATTTATGTTGTTTTATTTAATGAATTATATAAAAAAACCAAAAAAATAACATCTTATTATGATTAAGTGAATCATAAGGTACGTTAAAGTTATTATTATTTTTTATAATATTATATTATAATAGTGGAAATTTTAATATATTTGTATTTTATGAGGCTAATTATGTAGGAAGTGTTATTAATCAAAATTCCAAGTTGAGCGGAGTGTTTTAATTTGGGAAAAATTGTATTTTTGATAACAAAAAAATTAAAAATATATGATTCAAAGTTAAATTGAAGAAATATTCACGGATGTGGCTTAAGAAAAAATATAGTTGATGTAGATGTGGACTCAATTAGAAGACCTCATGGTTGAAGTGAAGATTCCTTTTTTATTAGGTTTTTATAATTTTAGTTCCATTAACCCATCAAAAAATATGATTTTAGACTCTTTATTAAAGCATATTGATATAAATTACAATTTTTTAAAGGAAAAGGTAGAGTAAGGAATCTTAAATTTGGAGTTTATTTTGATAAATGAGTGAGTAATAGATTTTTTTAATGAATGTTTTTCCTAAATATTCATATTATAAATTGAGGTTGATGATGGGACTTCAACCTCATACCTCATAGGATTAAGGCATACCACCCATCTGCTTATCTTTTATTTTATGGATAGTTGTTATCGAATAGAGAGATAATAACATGAATCCAAATACATATTTTTTCAGTTAAAAGGGATAGAAAATATTTTTAGGTAGAAATTTTAATGGAAATATTTGAATTTAGCATGCATAGGGGTGATTGTTTTGTATGCATAAAGTGTGTGTATATAAATATTTGAGTTCAGTGTGTGTATTTTGGTGAAAAATGTGTATTTTTAACATATTTACTAAGTATGTGTGCATAAAATATATTATTTTTGTATAAATATATTTTTTATATAGTAAATTAGTATATAGACTCATTTTACTCATTTTTTATGTTGTTGTTTTTAATTTTAGTTATTATATTTAGTGAAGTGATTTGTTCTTTATAGACATATTAGAGAATGAATTTCACTCCTTCATGTTCTCCAGACTACTCATATAATTGACTAATGTAAATATCATTTTATAGAATGTTATAATTGGGTTGGTTCTCTCACTGTATTAATATAAAGTTGGAAAAGTTATGTTTTCGTGTCAAAATTTACTCTTTTTATAATTAAATTGGTATCAAAGAGTTACATATTCACATATTATAATTTTATTGATGAAATTTAATGTTTATAGAGATAAATTGTTAAGTTTTATATTTATTTTATTGGATTCCAATAAAAACTAAAGGGTTTATTATTAAAGACAATGTCTCATCATGTTTGAAGAAGCTGTAATTGTTATGAGATCAATATGTTCAATTAAATTTTTATATGGAACAAATACAAGGTATTTAATAATGTTTAATTTAATTATAGTATTAAAGAATGACCAAATTTATTAAAATCAGCTATAAAACACATTAGATAAGTATTATTAATGGTTTTATTGTTTTTTGGATAATGAAATATGAGTTTTTTAGTGTTTAGATGGTACAGAAGAAATCACGACATGATTTTATCTATAATTCCATAATATTTATAAAGTGTTTTTTATAGAATGTTTTTAATTAATTATCCCAAAACAAAGTAATTCACTATGCCATGTTTTTTCGGGAGAATATTATTACTATTGGGATGGTGAAAAATATATATAGATCATGCCAAAATGATATGTCATGATTTAGATTTTTTTATGATAGATATTATAATAAGTTAAATATGTCATATTTTGGAATCCATGAATTAGAAATAAAGTCAAATGATCATTAAAAATTGTTATCACATTGTAATTCTATGTCACGATGAAAGGAGGAATTTTAATCTTTATTTTTTGAAACGTATTTTGCCATGATATACATGGAATAATATAGGATATGTGAAAATTACATTAAAATAAATTCCACGTCAGTGTAATGAATTTGAAGAAAATTAATCTTTTAGGGTAGTTGGATTTAACACTTTTAAAACCAATAGAATTACACTCTAATATATGGTGTTACAACATGGTTTTTTAAATATCTATAGATATTTCAAAAATTTTCATAACTCATGTGAGTGTAAGTGATATAAGTTTCTAAAAGTATGTATAAGTCTCTAAGAGAAGTTACTTATCCAAGAGAGGGAAGAGGTAAAAGGGGAGAAGATTCTTGAAGATAAAACTTCATTTCATTTTCTCTTAAAGGATGATGAGTTTTGTTAGATATTAGTGATTATACAATGAATAAGGAATTGAATTACTTTATTTGGGAAAAAATATTGTGAGTATGTTATTTTTGTTTGAAATCAATTATATAACATATGTTAGTTTAAGGTTATATATGTGCAGACTCATTAAAAGGTAACGATTTCATTGAGAAGAAAAAGTGATCAAAAAAGTTTGTTTACATTGATTGAATTCATGTCTATTTCACATTTATATGAGTGAAATTAAAAACTCAATAGAATTAATTTTCAATGATTAAAATATTAGACTATGTTAATTTTTATTCAACATATGTTTTAGTGAATTGTGTCTCCATGCGTGTTTATAGGTCATTCCATGGATATAAGCATCAATATTTCTTCAATGAACCTTGTAATTGACAGTTTTATTGTTAATTTATTTATGAGAATTTATCAATAAGTTAACAATGGTGGTAAGTTAATATAATTAATCAATGAAGTATTTTTTTTATAAAATAATGGAAGAAAAAAACAAAAAACTAATTCATCCCCTCGTATCAAAACTTGATATAACAACATATTATTTTATATGTATTTCATTTGAAATACACATGAGGTATTTGATAGCTTTATTTACATACAACCCCAACTCTAAATAAACCTTGATATAATAATCCTTTATAACATAACTCTATTATATTGAAATTTATGAATAATAATACCAATATTTTAATACCATATGTTTTAAGGTTTTAAATAATGAAGCTTTATTGATTAATTTATAGTTAATGAGTACTCAATTTTCAATAAAGTATTTTATTCTTCAAAAATATGTTTATTTTAAAATGAGTTTTATTGCATTTTTGTACGAATGTTATAATTATTTTTAAATTTTTTTTGAATAAATATTCTAGGAAATTAATATCATTTTTAATAGTAGTTTCAATATTATATTAGGGTTATGTTTTAGGATTTTTATAAAATAAATATTTTTTTAGTGAATAGTTAAAAATTATGATTTTTGTAGAACTATCATTTATTTTCTTTAAATAAATTAATTTTAATGAACCATTATGATTTGAATTGAATATTAAATTAAAATAAGTATCATTTAATTATAAATAATATAAATAATTACTTAAGAATAAACATTGTAGTTGAAGTTGATATAATTTCATTTTTGGGATTAACAACACATTTTTTATAAAAACTATTTTTATATAAAAAATGCATTTTTATAATCATAAATTATATAAATCTATATTGATAACTGATTTTAATAAAAATTATAGATTATATATTATTTAAAATATTTTAAAATTAATTTTAGGGTTATTACAAGTCAAGGATTGGAAGTAAAATCAGTTTTGTGCTTAAAAATACATTGGTCTTAAAACGGTTTGTCATGGAATTTTATGTGATTATTTAAAATTAAATTATGCCACATATAAAAATTTAATATGGTAAAATAGAGTAAATATTTTTAATTATAATAATTACTATAATTTAATAGGTTCAACTAATTTTTTTTTCATAATGGAAATAAGAATGTTTAAAATTTTGTTACAATGATTAAGGTTAAAATGGGTTTATGGTGGGGGGGGGGGGGGGGTAAACTAAGACATATGGGTATAAATTCTACAAAAAATTGTATAATTGTTTTATTTGAATATATTTAAACCTTATATTATCCTATATTTTATTTCATATCCATTTTCATCCACTTTCACATGAATGTGACCTTATATTATTAAAATATTTTATGTAATTCCATGTTTGTACCTCCCCTTACATATAAAAGGGTTTCTATTATCATCTCTTATTCACATAATTTTATATATATATATATATTGTTAAATACTTACTCATAAACCATACTATATTCACTCCCTTCATCTTATATCTTCTAGTCTTCTCCTAAGACCAATATGTCAAGGCTTAAGGTGTAAGCCAAAGGAGGTCTCTCAAAGAAGAGGTATAAATCTTCACCAAGATATTTAAATTTTATTTTCTATTACAATGTCTATTAACCTTTTTATCTATAAAATCCTGATAAATATAGTATCATTAATATACTAACATGTTACAATGATTATTTCAATACCATTTCCCTCCTCTTCTTTATCAAATGGAAAATAAAAGTATCGCTCATGCATATGTGTGGATTACCACCTCCACGTAGTGATATGATTCATTTTCCATCATCATCTTTCATGGTTGGATATTATTATGGATTTAATATATATATATATATATATATATGATATTTATGCTATAATAATTATTATGGAAGGGTGAATTATTATTTAACATTCTTTTATTCTATCCATCGAATAGTAGAAACCATCACTCGTGCATATGTATGGAATACCATATCCATGAAGTGTTGTAATTAATTTTTTATCACCAATTTATATGTACGGTTATAAAAGTGAATATAATGATTAAATATTATACTTATGATATTATGAAGATTCTAGAGATGATTTAACAATGATCAAAGATCCAGGACCATTACTAGAAATGACGATTTTAATAAAGAATTATTAATAAACGTGTGTCTAAATGTTATAAGTAGATCATATATGATATTATAACTGTGTAAATATTTTTAGTATAGAATTATAATAATTTTATATTTATTATAAATGATTTTTGATAGATTATGAATAAATTTGAACTTTATGTAAGGGTTCTATGTTATAATCTCATTTTACCGGGACTCTTTAGGCTTAATATTTTTATGATGAAATTATTTGATCTATCTCCCAAATATCTCATGTATTTTATTCTAGTCTTGTTATTTCTGAAGATTTTATATTCTATTTTCCTTTTACTCTCTTTATATACACACGACACTAAAATAATGTTTCTAAGTAAAGTTAACTTTATTTATCTCTTCACATAGAAATCTTTTTATTCAATATCCATATTTTATTTAAAATGTTTTATCAATGTTTTTACTATTCCCCAATGATTTTATAAAGAAATTTTCACCAATTTTTAAATTTAAATAATATTTTTTAAATTAATATTATAATTATTTTATGAATAAGGTACTTTTAAATTTTTACCGAAAATGTGAAAGTAATGTTTGTTTTAACATACACCGCATGAACCAATATTCTTTCCATCATGAGTTATCTTTGATTTAAAACTTTCATTAAAAGTAACCATAGTTATTTTAAAAAAATGGGTTCCTTAATATTTTTGAAATTTTAATATTTTAAATAAGGGTTTTTCCAATGATAATGTTATTTTACTCAAGAAATGTACCTGGGATCTTATATATGTTTTTTCATCTATAACAAAATCCTTTAATGTTTCTTATTATTTACTAAGAATATGATATAATGTTACCATATTTATTTATTCTCTAGATGGTTTATTTATTATGATGATTAAATCTTAATGAAACCCATTTTTTTCTAAGGTTAAGATATTACTATATGATAAATGTTTTGATGATATTGTGACATATATAATAATGGATTATGGAAAAGTTATTGGTGGGTCTATTATAGCCCTCTAATGTATTGGATAAATATTAATGTTTTATGATTTAAAAGGTTATTATAAAGGTTATCCCAATCCCAAAAGAGTGTAAAAAGGTGGTTTTCATAATCCCACAATATAGTACATGGGAGGTCATCCCAATTTGAAAAGAGGGTACAAAAGATTTTATCCCAATCCAAAAATAGGGTATATAGTAGGTTATCCCAATCCCAAAGTAGGTACACTAGTGGTTAGCCCTATCATAACATGTGATGAATGTCTTGGTGGATTGCCTTGACATAAGAATTATTTGATTATGATTTCAACACACTTTATTCCACTCTTTTATGACTTGATATTAATAAAATGTGATGTTCTCCTAGCTCAAGCTCTTTTATTCCTTTATGATTCATGTTTTATAAAAAAAAAATACTTTTTACATGACTCATGATACGATATATTAATTTTTTCCCCAATTTTAAAATGATAATATTAAGTTATCTTATAGTTATGTTCCTGATATTATTACATGTGATCATTCATTGATATCTCTCATGTTTACCCTTACTGAGAAACTAATATCACCCTTTATTATGTTTACTTTTCACCATGATATGATGAAACGTTTTATGTATGGAATGTATAAGAAGAGTTCTAGTTTTGAAGACTTTGTTTGAGATGTTTAAGACCTTTTATGAAGTAAGATGATTATGTATCTAGTATCTATAGACACTAAACCTTTATGGTCTTTAGTTAGGTATTATTGTGAAATTTATTGAATATTCCTCTAAAATGATTTTATATTTATGTATGAAAATTTTAGATCACTATAGTTGGTATTAGGGGATATTTTTGTTTTTTTCATATATTTTTATTATATAATTTTAGAAAGAACCCTTAGGATAATCCTAAGTATAGAAAAATATCCAATGTTATGGTAATGAAAGGAGTGTGATTTTATAAGAAAATAAATCCCTTTTTGGATTCTAGTAATTGGATATAGCTATAATACATATGCACATATGGGTAAAAACTATGAATGAAGTGGAATGGGTATTAACTCGATCTTCATTGGTGAATGATTAGTTGGCCTATGGCTACACAATTGAATAATCATTAATGGGGGATATTCTTGGGTTAATTCAAATTTTTATTATAGGCCATCATGAAGGATTTGAATACACAGTGACCTTGGATATCCTTGGATAAACCTATGGTTTCATAGATTGAAAAGATGGTGTCACGATTTATATACCCAATGAATTTTTTTTCATGATCACTATGATTAATAATAATTTATGATCAATCTAACCATTTTAAATTTTATAAGATATTAAAGACAGAATGATAAATATGAGGTGGTGATAGGTGCTCGCAAATATTGAAGTATCTTATTTAAGGTTAGTCATATGAATTCTTTTATATCATGAAAAGTCTCTAGGAATGTTAATTCCTATCATAAATTATTATATGTTGAATTATTAGTTAAAATTTTAATGGTATTATGATCATATCTCAAGTCTATGGTTATTCTCATATAGAATTTTGAGGGAATGTGATTCCTATAAATCTTATTATTATCCATTTAGTTGAATTTTATGTGATATAGGGAATGGATTGACTTGCTTTATATAGAGACCATATTAATTACTATGGAAAGGATGTCACATTTTATTTTCTGAATAAAACTATGATTTTTTATTAGTGAGATGTTAAATATGAAATTTTAATGGAAATTACATCCATTTAATAGGAATTGATTCATATTTAAAGGTGGTATTTTTCTTATATAGTTGGGGAGAGACTCAAAAATAAAGATACACCTATTTCATAGGAATTTTTGAGGAATTTCAAAATGGGACACCTATACATCCTCTGAATCATGAAGTTGAGTTTTAAACAGAACTCATAATTGGTGCTACACCTATTTTAATGAATCCATATTGAATGGCCCTGATTGAGTTGTAGAAATTAAATAAGCATATGTATGAGAATCTTGACAATGGATTCATTCAAACAAGAGTGTCACTATGGGGTTTACCTTTTCATTTTGTTAAGAGGAAATATGGATCAACTCAAATCTATATTGATTATAGATAAATTATCAAGATCTTAATCAATAGTACTAATCATCTACACTTTATTGTTTATAATTTAAATCAATTAATTAGTTTTTAATATTTTCCAAGATTTATCTTCAATTTGTATACTATAAATTGAGAATAAAAAGTGAATACATTCCCAAGACAACCTAATATTTGAGATATAGATACTAGAAATTTATATTCATTCCATTTTGTCTCACTAATTTTCCATTTATCTTCATGGATCTAATGAATAGAGTATTTAGATATCACCTTTATTAGTTGTGGTAGTCTTTATAGAAGACATTATTTTATATTCCATTAATGAGGAAAATCATGGAGATCACATGAGGATTATGCTAAAGACCTAATGGAAGGATAAACTGTATGAAAAATTAAGAAAGTGTAAATTTTGGAAATAAAAAGTTTCATTTTTGGGCCATATAATCTCCAGAGAGGGTATATTGGTGGATCCATCAATGATAGAAGTTATTAAACATTAACCTACATCAACCATTGCAAATGATATCCATAGTTTTCTTAGATTGGATAGATATTATTGATTCTTTAGGAAGGATTTATTATAGATATCTAGTAAACTCACCTTGTAAACCTGGAAGGGAGTCATGTTCCTTTGGACTGATGAATATGAATAAAACTTCAAGGATCTTAAGTGAAGGTTGGTCAATGATTCTATGCTCACACAACCCTATATTGGAGAAGGGTTTGCGATTTATAGTTATTCATCAAAGAAAGGGATATGATGTGTTCTTATGAAAAGTAATATGGTGATATATTATGACCCATTCCAATTTATTGTTAATGAGAAAAATTACATGAATCACGATTTAGAGTTAACAAGAATAATATTTTCTATTAATATCGGGAGGCATTATATTTATAGAGAAATGCATGACATACATACTAATCATAAAATTTTAATAAATATATTCACCGCAAATGATTTAAATTTTCACTACATAATATAGTTATAGTTTATTAAGTATTAGTTCTTCTTAATAAGTTACCATCCTGTGAACGCGAATAAGGTGGCTGATGCTTAGAGTCAAAAGTATCATGCTAGCTTATCTATGTTGACAATATGATGAGAGACACTATTGATGAATTTTCAATAGATAGACCTTGATATATTGAAGGAATGGGAGAAATATTATCATGATCAAGATAGCGTTCTTCCATATATACATGTAAATATTTAATAGGTGAAAAAGAAGGATGTGGAGATGATGAAGAAGAAGAAGATAAATGTTCCTAAGTTTAACCTTAATTGTGATGGAATTATAAGATTATAGAAAAAAGTATGTTTCCTTTTAATACTGGAATTGAAGAAATATATATTGGAAGAATATCATATCTCATCATTCACTATTCGTTTTATAAGTACAAAGATGTAAAGAGATATGAATTTTTTTAGTGGGACAACATTCAGAGATATATTATAAAGTGTGTATCTCAGTGCTTTGTATTCTATCATGTTAATTTTGATGGAAATAATTCTAAGGGGGATTTTACAACCATTACCCATACCATAATAGAAATGGGAAAACATCACCATGTATCTCATCATCAAACTCTCCAAAACATCTAAAGGCTATAATACTATTTGGATTATTTCCAATAACATTATGAAGTCAAAAAACATTATTGATATCAGGGAAGATTTATATCTTGATTTTATTTTAGGAATATATATTAATGAAGTGTTAATATTGTTTATAATACCACAATATATTGTATATGATTCAGATTCTAGGTTTACCTCAATGTTCTAGTGAAGTATTAAATAATCTTTGGATATAGAGTTGTGTTTTAGTATTGATTATCATCCTCAAACAGATGATCATTCTATAATAACCATTCAAAACTCAAGGGATAAGTTGAGATCCTATTATCAAGATCACATTTTGGTTGGTATTAACACCTTCCTTTTAGCACCCCCAATTTTTGGTACGTACCATGTTTTACATGTTTTGAGCCTGTATAATATGTGACTAGAGTTTGGGGAGTTTCTAGGTGATTTTGGAGGGTTTTATAAGTTCTTGGTTTGAGCATGGTTAATATAAATTGGGAAGAATCTATAATAAACTGAGAAACCATTTTTTGAGTTATTAAAAAGGCACACAATTGGAGAATGGTTTCGCCAAACCATGCGAGTGCCCAGGGGATACCAAGATTTTTGAAACAGAGTGAAAAGATCGGTTGGAACATGGTTTTATAATAGTTTGGTACAACCATGACATGTGTGGACTTAAGACTATAGTGCCACATGATTGGGGAAATGTTGTCCAAACCATGTAGAATAACCATGAAACATAGAGTTATGACCCCAAAATTTATGTTTTTACCAGAAATAATTCTTGAAAGTCTCATTACTTCCATAATAACAAAGGATCTAAAACTCCTATCCCTCCTTAGATGTGAGAAATTATTCCCTTTGATCCAAAAGAAACTTTTAGGTGAATAAATGTGATTTAAATAACTATAATAATCAGTAATTCCTTATTCTATCGCTTCTTTCATTGTTCTTCCCTATTATTCATAGATCTATTCTTCTCCTCTCCCCCCAAACTATAGATCGTGTTCGTTATGGATATATATATGATTGATTATTATAATAATTATAATATACGATTGAATATATTCAATTAAAGATAATACAAGGCCGTATCCATAATATCTTAGTGACATTATTCATTTTCACTGACCATTGAGAGATAGTTGGCTAATCTCTCACCTCTACCCATTCCAAAACTGGAAGGATTAATTTTAATGAAATGTTTCTCCTAAAATCACTGTGAAAACATTGTGTGATTATTTATGTAAATAAAATTTTATATATATCTTAGGAAAATGTGTGAAATTGTATTGATTTTGAAAAAAAACCCTTTGTTTATAAATTTAAAATGTTGATTTTAAAAATGTGGTATGGTTTTGATGCATGAAAGTTGTTTGATGAAATGTATTCAAGAAAAATTTGATTATTTTTATGTAAAATGGTTTGGAATATATAGTTGGTGTGTGTTCATTGATTTTTACATTACCATATATAAGGGACATGAACTATTGGGGTACCGAGACATAACCTGAAATATGGGGCACGTGCCGTTGGGGCGCAAGAAGATTGGCCACCGAGTGACAACTTGGTGGATTGATGAGATACCAATCATGATTATTGAACTATCATATATCATACATGGATGCACGCGTGTGTTTAAATGGGTATTCCAAATTAATGATAAATTATTCAAAGGTTTTGTTTACTACTTTCTAGGGAACTTTCTTCTAGTTTTTAAATCAATATTTTTAAATACCTTTAAATTTCTTATATAAAATTTGGTAAAAAGTTCTTGTCCTTGTTGCGTGTGTTTGGATGCATTTGGGGGAATCCTATTGTGTTTATACTCACCCCCTTTTGGGTAATTTTGGCGTGTTTTGAACTGTCATCTATCAGTACATAGGTAAACACAATCTATCTTCTTTGATTATTGATTATTCTAAATATCGTGGGTTATTGATGTGGCGTTTGAGCTTGGATATATTTATGAGTTTTTGGTCTTGATTCCACTTCAGTGTATTTGGGTTCAGTTTTATTTCATTCTCTCTGTTTGATGTCTTTGGTTTCTATTGGTACTCTAATATCATTTTTTAATGTTGGGATTACCTTTTGTTGTATTGTTTACCCATTCATCATATCGAGGATTCGATGTTTTATTGTTTATGTTCACAGTTGTTCTTATTTAAAAGGTTATATATTATTCCAATGTTCTTTTAAGCCATTAGAATTTATTTCCATCCTTTTATATCTTAGAGATGTCATCTAAGGCTAGTAACACCCCCATCACATATCAATACCATGAAGATAGGAGATATGTTACAAATGTTATCATATTTGTTTTCTCCTTGAGTTATAAATGGTATAATTTTTTTTAAATCCTTGAGTTATAAATGGTATCATTTTTTTTCAATCCATCTATTTTATAAGGACGTTATAAAGAATATAGGACTTTCTGAACATGAAATTTATAGGTTTAAAATTGGTAGATAACATTTTTATGTTTAAATTATAGTTAAAAATGTGTTTGGGTGAATAACTATTCTCAGTCACTTTTAAGTGAGTTATCTTCTCATCATTATAGGTTTAGTCGATGAGGATTTCATAATATACATTAGTAGAGAGATTTCCCATTTGGTATACATTGTCCATTTTTAGTTTAAATGATTTCTAGAAACAATCAAAGGTATTAATTTTTAAAAACTATTGAACATGCTTAAAATTATTGGATTTTAATTGAATGGTTGTAACATTTTTGGACATGGTATTTTTTGGAATTTGTATGCCTTTAGTTTCTACTAAATGGGAGTAAACATATTTTTTATGTTTATAGAAATGGAACCAGGTAGACATCATAGTAATCCACTAGAAGAGGTTATTGAAAGTATGGTCGAACCTAAACCACAAGTGAACCAACAGTTGGTCCAATGCACTATTCTAGATTTTCAATCCCTAGATATAGGTAATCAAAATAACGAGCCTTAACAAGTGGACCACTCGGTTTTGTTTCATAAGAAAAATCCACCAATCATTTGGTGGGATTATGATCCAGAAAAAAGAAGAGGTATGAAGAAATTGGATGAACATAATTTTTGAATTTTTGGGAACATAAAATGAGTTAATGGTTAAGTTTGAAACATATATTATAGAATAAATTTAATGCAAATGGTGGGATTTAGAAGTATAGGGTATCTTTAACCAAGGCATGATGTGGGAGGAATTTGAATAATTTTTCAATAACCAATTCTATACTCACACATTTTAGACTATGAGAAAAACATATTTATATAGTTTTAAATAAAATAATATCTCAGTAATAGTGTATAAAACTAAAATTATGAATTTATTGTACTTCTCCCTAGATGGTACTTTAAGTATTTTCTTATAGAAACACAATTATGAGCCTGTATTAAAATTGTAAATTACCTCAAAGATTTCTATCATTTTTATAAAGGACTATACTATGATAGTTAATAGAGAGACTACAGTAGAAAGAGATATCCCAAGAAATATGGTTGTATGGATCAGGTTTATCGACATGGGTATAAGTGGGAACTCTAATTTTGGGAATAAGTCGAAGAGGAAAATTTACTTCTAGAGTTGTGGTATATCGTAGAATCAGACCACGAGATCAGTAAACTTTAATCCTCAACTGAAAATTAAGATCAGATGTTATCAATGTGGTTATTTTGAGCATATAAAGTGAGATTGTATGGAACTGGCTAGAGCTTATCATAACTACAACCAAATGTTACATCGTCAGTATTATTTCTGCATTGCTCAAGCTTGGGTGCTAGAGACACATATCATGTTTCTCAGACATATTATGATTCGACTTGACGAGATTATCAGAATATCTCCAAACATGAAAACTGAGTGAACCAAGGTGATTCTAGGAATAACATGATTCCTCAAACAATGTAATCTAAATAGGTTGAAATTTTTTAAATGTCATTATGTAAGAAACTCTATAATGATGAGAAGGTGATCACAGATGATCAATCTAGTCCTTCGATGGTGTGCGGTACTATTATTTTAAATTATACCCTTATGAAGGTTTTTTATATAATAATGTCCCACTATTTCATTTCTTTGTATTTTTTTGGTCATATAGGTTATCATATTGAGATGATTCCTTCTATTTTGAAACATAAAACCACTCTTATCCAAAGTGAGTTTCAAGCCTTTATGTGAAAATATTTTTATATAAAATTAGATGGGGTGGATTTTTTTTGGAATTTCTCTATTTTATAAATGGATGTATATGAATTGATCTTGGGTGTGGATTGGATGACATCATTCAAGTTCCACATTGTCTGTCATGCCCAAAAGGTGAGTTTCAAATTTATATATATCCTCAAGAATCTAATTTGAGGATATTTAGGTATGAATTAAAGTAGATAACGACCTTTATCACCAGTGGTTAGAACTATATCTTATCAGTAGGTATCAATTATGATAGAATCAGTGGATGATATTGGAAATAGAAATTTTCTAAACATCATTGTCTAATTTCTGGATGTTTTTTCTAACAATTTCTTAGGGTTTCTACCCAAAAGAGAAGTATATTTTATGATTAATCTCTTATAAGTGACTAATAATATTTCAATTTTAACTTATATTATGGAAACAAGTAAATTGTGGTAATTAAGATTTTAGTTAGAAGAATTGGAAAGAAAAGGGTTCATTTGACCGAGTACATCCCTATGGGCTGCACCAATTCTTTTTTTAAAGAATTTGGATGAAACTCTTATGATTTGTGTCGATTATCACAAGCTTAACCAATTTATGAAAATTAATCAGTATCCTCTTCCAAAAATAGATGATCTATTTGATCAATTTATGGGTGACCAGTGGTTCACTAAAATTGACTTACGTTTAGGGTATCAATAACTACATGTTTAGAAGGAAACAATTATGGAGGGAACCTTCATGAGAAGATATAGACATTATGAGTATGTTTCCATATAATCTAGTCTTACAAATGAACTCATGGAGTACAATTAGACCCTAATTACACATGAAGCATAAGTAAACCCTATTTGCACTTGAATTAGCCTGATTCAACACTAATTTCACATGACGTATCATGATACTAAACTTTACCCAATACATTGGAGTGCTATCAGGGCACACTATTCTTAAACATTTCATTTCATGCATAGGTGCACCACATGGATCATACAACATGGAATCAATCATCAAAACTTATTCCACGATAAAGTTATGTACAATACATACATTAATATTTATAATCAATATGTAAATGTGCATAATGGTGAATACCCTTGATAGAGAAATGGGCATGGTATTCACTACACAATGACATTGTCTTGGAAAATCGTTGTGCAATTTCGGCATCATAATGACATGAAATAAGAACTCATAAAAAATGGTTGATGAGAGAGAAATGGGTGTCACATAATATTTAAATGAAATGGACAGTAATGGGGTCATATATATCATTTCCCAACAAACATAATGGAATTTAGATGCATAATACGAAAGAATTAATTGGATGTAAAAGAAGAGAGAGAAATCCATCACGAAATTTAATCATGGTAATAGGTGTACATAGGAGGCATTAATGAGGAAGAGATAGGGGTCTCCCATCATAAAAAAATAAATACGTAAGTATGGGGGGCGGTTAAAAATCATACCCTGACATTTTGAATTAAAAAAAATGGCATAACAACTTAAATAAAATTGGACAAAAATGAGAAAGGAAGAAATCCCTTACTTGTAAGTGCGATATAAAAAACATTAGATAGGATTGAGAGAGGCTTCTTGAAAGATTGGGGCACCTTGGTAGGATTCTATAGAGAGGAGGGCAGGGTTTGGTCAAACTAAAAAGGCTTTGAGTGAAAAGGAAGTGGGAGCTTTGGTGGGTTTATATAGTAAAGGAGAGGGAATTCTTTATTATTTAGGTTTGGGACACCTCACATTAAACTAATCCAAACCACAAACCAGACCATGGTTTTTACCAATGTTTTTTCCAAAAGGGGAGTGGAAAAAAATATTTTATAAGTCCAATGGTGGAAATTTTTAAAATAATAGTGTTGCTTATGCAGAGTTGAGTCACACTCTCAAGGAAAACAATTTTAAAAAGCAAAAATGTTTTATAAGATTTGAAGGGTCCAATAAAGCTTTATAAAATAAATCAAAAAAACCCAAAATCACATTATTTTAATGGTAAACCATATATTGGCCGAACATAATGTTTATAGTATTTTATTACACCACTATTGGGTCATTATGTTGTCATAATACACATTATATATTTAAACGGTATTTAATTTTTATCCAAAAATTTGACTGTTCTAGAAAATTATGAAAAATTAATCGTTGGATAATTTTGACATTATAATTCAAAAAATAATATTCATTTTATCTAAATAATTTTCTAAATATGTGAATTTTTACTTTCAAAATATAAACCGACATTTATCGAAAATTCATGGGCCTTGACAAAAAACAGCTTTCAAACCTAATAAAAATTATAATTTCATTCATAAAATTATATGATAATTTATATTTAATAAAAATTAATTTAATAATAATAATAATATTCTATTAAACTTTTATTTAATTCAAAAATTTTAAAATTCATTAAAATATATTTCATAGTTGTATATTAATTAAAAATACTATTTGTGATTTAAAAACTATTTACAAAGTAACAATAATAAAATGAATGAACATTCTCTATAAAAAAACATTGTACCTAGTCATAGTTCTAGGATCTAGTTACATAACCCCTTATAACACCCACATAAAACCAAAGGGTAAGGTATGCGATGGTGACAAACTCATGGGGTGACTCAGATAACATCGCTCGGGTGGTAATCTCTATTAACTTCCACTTCTCCCGTAGTCGGTTCCGCTAAAGATTAACATGATCAAGCTCGGATTGGGATTGGTCAAAAGTGAATCCCAATGAAACCAAATCCTTTCTGAGCTCTGAAAAATTGGCTTTTGATGGGTCCATTCTACTGGATGAGGCCATCACTTCCTTTTTCTTAGTAAATAGGATTTGTTAAAGCCCTATATTTATACTAATTAGGTTATCACTATTCAACAACTATATTAGAAATGGTCACAATAATTAATGGTATTTTAAAATCCAAAACATAAAACCAAATTGTGAATCTATTTTATTTAACCATAAGAAGACATTTAAATATACCAAGAGGAATTTTCATTAATGAATTTTTGGGTCGTTACAATCTTCCCGCCTTAAGAAATTTCACCCTCAAAATTTCCTTTTCCCACAATAAAATATATGTGGGTAACCTTGTTTCGTCACTTCCTCCAATTCCCACGTCACTTATTCAAACTTTTGGTTTCACCAAAACACCTTGACGAGGGGAATTATTTTATTTTGCAGAACATTTTCTCTTCGATCTAAGATCTTCACTTGTTTCTCCTCATAAGAAAGACCATCCTATAACTGTATTACCTCTGAAGAGAGTACATGTAAAGGTTTCGGTATTTGCATTATTTATATAGAGACATGAAAGACATCATGTAATTTTTCTAATGTTGGTGGATGTGCTAGTCGATAGGCCACAACCCCAACACGATCAAGAATCTCAAAGGGAACGATGTACCTAGGAAATAACTTCATTTTCATTCCAAACCTCTTGACCTTATTCCATGGAGATATGTATAGAAATACCATGTCTCCAACATTAAATTCAAGGTCTCATCGATGGTTATCTCCAAAACTCTTCTGTCAACTCTGGGCTGCCTTGAAATGCTGCTGAATGGTTTTCACCTTCTCCACCATTTCTTCGACCATTTCTAGTCCTAACAGCTTACACTCACCAACTTCATCCCAACATTCCATTGTTCTGCACCTCTTCCCATATAGGGCTTTATAAGGTTTCATTCGGATGATGGAGTGGAAACTGTTATTGTAGGAGAATTCAACCAGTGGAAGACGTTGGTCCCACCCTCCTTTGAAGTCCATAGAACATGATCTTAACATATCCTCTAGTGTTTGAATAGTTCACTCAGATTGGATATCTATTTGAGGATGATAAGTCGTATTGAATTTCATTTTACTATGCAGAGCATGTTGAAGACTCTTCCAAAACATAGTGGTGAATCTTGGATCTCAATCGAATACAATAGATAGTTGTACTTTATGCAGCCTTACCACTTCCCTGATATATATCCGTGCCAGTTGATCCAATGATAAATCCTCCCGAATTTCAATGAAGTGTGCAAACTTTTTAAGATGATCCACAAAACCCAGATTGCATTATTGCCTTGGGATGCCTTCAGAAGTTTGGTGACAAAGTCCATGGTTATTTTCTCCAATTTCTATGCTAGTATGGGAAATGGTTTCATCATCCCCTTAGACTTTTGCCTCTTTTCCTTCACTTTCTAACACACCAGGCACATTGATGTATACTCAGCGATCTCTTTCTTCATATTATCCCACCAATGATGCTCTCGGAGATCTCGATACATATTTGTGTTTCCTGGGTAAGTAGAGAAATTTGACCTATGTGCATCATCTAAAATTTCCTTATTTAGCTCTGGACTTGATGGAACACATAGTCTTTTCCCAAATCTCACAATTCCTTCTTCATTAACATTGAACTCCTAGGATTTCCCTTTTATGATAGCTTCCACTTTCTTCTGAATTCTCACATCATCCTTTTGAGCATCCTTTAACTTTTCCAAAATAGATAGTTGAGCAATCATTTGTGAAAGGATTTATGATGTTCCTTTCTTTATAATTCCCATGTCCATCTTCATAAAATCTAAGAAGATTGGATCCATCTCAATTATCATCAATGATAGAATCGCTGGGTCCTTTCTACTTAGAGATTCCACCACCTTGTTCGCTTACCCAGGGTGGTAATGGATTGAGCAGTCATAGTCTTTGATCATATCTTACCATCTTTGTTGGCACATGTTCAACTCTTTATGT
Source organism: Viscum album (assembly GCA_963277665.1). Classification (NCBI taxonomy): domain Eukaryota; kingdom Viridiplantae; phylum Streptophyta; class Magnoliopsida; order Santalales; family Viscaceae; genus Viscum; species Viscum album. Next base: position 468,073,690 of record OY728119.1, read on the forward strand.
GTGAATACATACTTGAGGCTTTTTTAGTCCATATATATTTCACACTTCTCCCCAAATAGATAATGATGCCAAATTTTTAAAGAAAAGCTCCCCACAGCCAACTCTAGATCATGTGTTGGATAATTCTACTCATAAACATTCAATTACCTTTAAGCGTAAGCAATGAATTTGTCATTTTGCATCAACACACATCCTAGGACCTTATTCGAAGCATCACCAAATACCACAAAAAGTTCTCCACTTGTGGGTAAAGTGAGCACGAGCACAGTGATAAGCCCCCTTTTCAACTCCTTGATGCTTTATTCGCCTTCATCACTCCATGAAAACTTTACTCCATTCTGAGTTATCTTGGTAAGAGGGTCGGAAAATTGTAAGAGATTTCTCACAAATCCTCGATAATATATAGCTTACCCCCAGAAGCTATGGATATCCGTTACCGATGTTGGCCTCGACCGTCCCTCAATTGCATATTTTTTTGGGGGATCCACATATATCCCATTGCTTGTGATGATATGGACCAAGAATGAGACCTACTTCAACTATAAATCACAGTTGATGTAATTTTCATAGAACTTATCCTTCAACAAGGTCTCTAGTACAGTTTTTTGATGCTCCTCATGATCCTCTTGAGTTTTGGAGTATATCAGAATATCATCTATAAAGAATACTAAACATTTGTCGAGGTAATATCTAAAGACTCTATTCATCAAGCCCATGAAGATTGCTGGAGAATTTGTGAGTCTGAATGGAATTACTATGAATTCATATTTCCCATATCTTGTACGAAAAGCAGTATTGGGGATATCTTCCTTCTTCTCCCTTACTTGATAATATCCCAACAACAAATACACCTTGGAGAAGTATTGTCCTCAACGCATATGATTGAACAATTTATCAATTCATGGGAGAGGATAGTTGTTCTTTATCGTGATTTTGTTAAGCTCACGATAATCGATGTAAAGGCGTAGTGATCCATCCTTCTTCTTGATGAAGAGGACTGGTGCACCCCATAGTGAAGCACTTGGGCGTATAAACCCTTTATCCAGATTCGCTTATAGTTGTTTTTTCATCTCCTCAATCTCCACAACAGAAATTATATAAAGAGTATTGGATTTTGGAAACATTCCATGTATAAGATCAATTGAGAATTCAACATCTCTTCTAGGAGGAAGACAATGCAATTCCTTGGGAAACACTTTAGTGAATTCCATCACAATAGGCATGTATTCAAGGATGGTTGCCTCCTTAGACTCAATCATATGAGCCAGATATGAATGTTCATAGGGATTTAATATCTGTGCTTAAGAATACGGAGCTAAAGAAGATTCATCTTCCTCCTTGCACTTGTATAGAATGAGGGGTCGATTCTCCACATGGAGAGTGATTTCCCTCTCATTGCAATTTATGTTGGCTCTATATAATGAAAGCCAATCCATGCCAATAATTGCATAAAATTCTACCAGAGGTAGTATGAAGAGGTTCATTGAGATGTTTAATCCATCGATTAAGACAGGGGAGGAGTTATGTTCATGATATTCAATGATTGCCCCATTTTCCATACACACCAACATCTTTACTTCCATGATTTGTGATGGTTTTGGGATTGTTCTACTAAACTTTTAGGATATAAAAGAATGTGTTGAACCTGAATCAAAAAGTACATTAACTATTATTGAATTAATAACTAGAAAATGTGTCACTACTTCATTGTGGGGGTTCACTTCAGTTGTAGTGATGGAAAAAGCTCACCCTTACTGCCTTGGAGGTTGTTGGTTGCCGCCAAATGCCCTTATCTTAGGGAACTGATTTGAAAGTTGCCCTGATTATTTGCGGTTGAAGTAATAAACAATGAGTTGAGAGTCGAACAAAGCATTTCTATACTCTTTCACAGCCGTAGGTTTTTCTAGTTGGTAGTTAATGGCATGGTACCCTTCTCTTCCACACCTAAAGCATTTCCTCATCCCCTTAAATCAATTTCCAGGGTGCTTCTTTCTGCACCTTTGGAAAATGGGGTATTAGATTTTCTTAGCACCATTGGACTTATACATCAGACCACTATAATTAATGTCCAACTTATGCTTCTTATCCCCATGATACCCCTGTGGTTTTCCAATCTCTATTTCAACCTTGATGGAACACCATACAATTTCCTCATAGCTGTCAAAGTCACAGATCACCAGGGCTTTCCACAGGCTAGGTTTCAACCCAGCAAAGAAGCGGTCAACCTTGAATTTGGGGGAAATGACAAAGCTGGAAGCATATCATACAAGCCTTGTGAAGTTTTCCTCATACGCTCTGACAGATTCATCATCTTTTTTGCTTGAGGTCAAGGAAGTCCTTTTCCATCTTAAGCCGGAGGGTGCACAAAAAATATTTATCAAAAAACATCTTCCAGAAATCCTTCCATTACTACGCCTCGATCTCCTCCTCAGGATTTGTATTTATGATCAATGTCCACCATTGATCGGCTTCACCATCAATATGAGAAGCAGCAAGACGAACCTTCTCCTTTTCGGAACATTTAAGGATGGAGAAGATCTTTTCAATGAAGTTGATTCATTGTTCGGGGATTGAGGGATCAGATGATCCATTAAAATTAGGAGGCCTTTGTCTCATGAAGATCTCGATAGCGACTTGTTATTTCTTATGGGGGTTGAAAGTTCTTATTGACCCATGTTTCTATTAAATTCTTGATTTAACTTAGAGATTATCGAGACAAAGTTTGCGATTCCCGCTCCCATCAGTTTGGGCATCTCATTAGAATAATCATCACATTGATATTTACATCAGTTGTTAGACAGAGACCTCTTATTACCGACCATTTTCTGGAATTAAAGGAAAGTTAGGGGTAACAGATAAAGTGTAATCCAAAGTAAAAAAACCAATGACTTATAAATTAATTTTATTCCATAACTTATGCATCTATAGGCTATAATCTATGTTATCCATGATCTACTTTCTAACATATATTCTTAGGGGAATTTTTCTATTCCCTCAATAATGGTTCATAATAAGCTTATGAATTTTCCAAATCATATTCTCCAAGACTTTAATAACCAAGAGTACAGAAAGGCCTGTTGTATTGCACCAGTTCCTATTTGAGTCTAGCTCAAAGCGGTGTTTTCGGGTATTACCCCTAGGATACATATGTGCTAGAGCTGCCTCTGCCTGCTCGTAAGCTGACAAGGATGTATTTTCTTGATAAAACACCTACTCAATACTCACCAAAACATAGGGATGTTTTCATTAGACTTATTCTTGTCTCTATGTCTTCACTAGGGTTTTCTAACCTAATGTCAAAAATAACTAATCCTATCCTCTGATACCAACTATAACAACCATGTTCTTTATTACACACTTAAACATGATTTATTATATAAATTTCACTTGATACAACATATAAGATCAATAATTATAGTGTCTTTGGGGATTAGGATCATTACATAACAACTTAAAACATGAAATAAATCATCTTTATTGAAAACATCTTTTACATGACCACAACCTTCCCTCGTACATAGCATTGCATGGGATAACCTGAGGACATGCATGAGAAAATGGTGAGCTATAAAGCCCAGTAAGAAAGTAGGAAAGGAATAACATGAGTAATACAATAAATGTTAGAAAATATGAATATCAATAGATCATAAGAGAAATATGAACATAAAGGAATGATAATTCATGATAATCATAACATGGAAATGTGGCAACAACAATTAACATGGAATTAGCAAGAGCCAAGGCTCATTGCACATGGATCATGAGTATACCCACATTGAACATGAAGCATGGGTAAACCCTCATTTCACTTGAATTATAATTATTCAACACTCATTGCACATGATTTATCATGATACTATACATTACCCAATGCATTGGAGTGCTATCAGGGTGCACCCTTCTTAAACATTTCATTTCATGCATAAGTGTACCACATGGATCATACAAAATGGAATCAATCATCATCATTTATTCATTGATAAAGGGATGTAGAATTAATACATGAATATTTATAATCAAAAAGTAAATTTGGATAAAGTTGAATACCCTTAATAGAGAAATGGGCATGGTATTCACTATACAATGACATTGGCTTGGAAAATCATAGTGCAATTTTGGCAGCATAACAACATGAAATAAGAACTCATAAAAAATGGTTGATGAGAGATAAAGGGGTGTCACATAATATTTACATGAAATTTACAGTAATGGGGTCATATATATACATGTACCAACAAATGTAATGGAATTTAGATGCATAATACAAAAGAATTACTTAGATGTAAAAGAGGAGAGAGAAATCCCTCATGGAATTTCAGCATGATAACAGGTGTACATGAGAGGCATTAATGAAGATATAGGGGTCTAAAATCATAAAAAAAGAGGTAAGTATGGGGGAGGTGAAAAATAATACCCCAACATTTTTAATTGAAAAAAATGGCATAATAACTTAATGAAGATTGGATAAAAATGAGAAAGGAAGAAATCCCTTACTTGGAAGTGGGATCCCAATAGCTTTAGAGAGGCTTGATAGAGGCTTCTTGGGAGCTTGGGGCACCTTGGGAGGATTATAGAGATAATAGGGAAGGGTTTAGGCGAACTAAAAAGGCATTGAGTGAAAAGGAAGTGGGATCTTGGGTGGGTTTATATAGGAAATGAGAGAGAATTATTTATTATTTTTGTTTGGGACACCTCACATTAAAATAATCAAAACCGCAAACCAACCCATGGTTTTTTCCAATATTTTTTTCAAAATGGGATTTTAAAACAATATTTTATAAGGTAAATGTCTGAACCTTATAAAATAATAGGGTTGCTTATTTGGAGGTGAGTCACACTCTCAGGGAAAACAATTTCAAAAAGACAAAATGTTTTATAAGATTTGAAGGGTCCAATAAATATTTGTAAAATAAATCAAAAAAACCCAAAATCACATTATTTTAATGGTAAACCATATATTGTCCGAACATAATGTTTATAGTATTTTATTACATCACTATTGGGTCCTTATGATGTCATAAATCACATTATATATTTAAACGATATTTATTTTTACCCAAATATTCGACTATCTCAGAAAATTATGAAAAATTAATCGTTGAATAATTTTGACATCCTAACTTAAAAAATAATATTCATTTTATCTATATAATTTTCTAAATATGTAAATTTTTACTTTTAAAATAAAAACTGACATTTATAAAAAATTCATGGGTTTTGACAAAAACAGCTTTCAAACCTTGATAAAAATTACAACTGCATTCATAAAACTATACAATAATTTATATTTAATAAAAATTAATTTAATAATAATAATAATATTTTATTAAAATATTATTTAATTCAAAAAACCATTAATTCATTAAAATAGATTTCTTAGTTGAATATTAACTAAAAATACTATTTGTGCTTTAAAAACTATTTAGAAGTAACAATAATAAAATGAATGCACATTATTTATAAAAAAATAATGTACATAGTCATATTTATAGGGTCTTGTTACATAACCCCTTATAACACCCTCATAAGACCAAAGGGTAAGGTGTGTGATGGTGACAAACTCTTGGGGTGGCTCAGATAACATTGCTCGTGTGGTAATCTCTATTAACTTCCACTTCTCCTGTGGTCGGTTCTGCTCAAGCTTAACGTGTTCAAGCTCGGCTTGGGATTGGTCAAGAGAGAATCCCAATGACTCCACCTCCTTTCCGAGCTCTGAAAAATGGGTTTCTTATGAGGCAAGTCTACTGGATGAGGCCATCGCTTCCTTTGTCTGAGTAAATTGAATTTGTTAAAGCCCTATATTTATATTAATCATGTGATTACTGTTCAATGACTATATTAGAAATAGTCACAATTCATAACAAAATTTTAAAATAAAAAACATAAAACCAAATAAGTGCATTCATTTTACATAACCATAAGAAGACATTTAAATAGACCAAGAAGAATTTTCATTAATTAATTTTTGGGTTGTTACAATTAATTCATGGGAAACCAGAGATAGTGAATATGGAGAGTCTGTCTGGGCAGATTAAATTCTGAAATTAAAATGGTCATAAATATCTATAAAAATGGAACAATTTAATGAAATATTTATGGGATACTCAAAATAAAATTGATAAAATCTTTCATGAATGGGGCCATGCATGAAACTTCCTTTTATTGGGTCTAATATGTGGCCACATTCAGAGGGAAAATATGGACTATAAATGGATGAGAGCTCATCCTTCCCAAATCCTTCCATTCCATCCCATTCCATATGAGGTTCCAAGGATGATATCTTTACCGAGGTATCCTAGCCACAAATCTCCTCCATGTATTCTTATTCAATTTTTTGTTTTCTTTTTTTTAGTTTAATTTTCCACTATAATTTAAAAATTAGTTTTATTAAATTAATCCATGCTTTTGGGTTTCTCCATCTGTTCCAAAATTCTTCTTCTCAATTTTTATTATTATTATAATTATTATTAATATTAATATCACTATTATTATAATTATAAAATTACTATTTTAAAAATATTTTATCAATTTTTTTCTCCCTCTTATTTTTTCAAAAAATATTCCTTTAATAAAATTAATAATGATAATAATAATAATTATTATTTTAACATTATTTATAAAATATTTAATTTATTATTTTCTTTTATTATCTCTCTCTATCTCTATATGTCTCTTACCACCCCCATTCTTCCATTTTTTATTTTACTTCTCTCATCCACCATTCTTTTTTATTTATTATTATTTTTTTATTCTCCTCTTCCACCAACTCCGCCATGTAGTCTCTTACTCTCAGATATGAGAGGCTAACCCTATGTCTTGGCCTGGGGGAAGTAAAGTTGTTCATTAATTTTCTTTAATGTTTATTTTTATGTTTATAGATAGAATTTAGTAGAATGCATGGGTGAGGCGAATGTCTCTAATGTGGTGGTTTCCCCCGATGACATGAAAATCAACCTATCTCTATTATTTTATTAAATAAATTTTCCCTCTCAACATTGGTTATTTATTCCCTTGTAAGAGTTAATATAATGAATGGATGATACAAAATATCTTGAGATGGGTCCTGGAAGATGAAACCTCTTAGATCAAGGAGTTTCATCAAACTTGATTAAAGGAGGATGTGGAATTAAGAGTTCATAGTAATTCATTGATATTCCAAAATTTAAAAATCAACAAGAGTGTTCCAAACATGAGATTTAATGTTTTAATTTTAAAAATTAAATAAATAACATAAAGGTGAATAATTATTGAATCCAAGGATGAACCAAAGAACATATGATTTCTTCATAACTCATTCAGTCTAGATTTCATGTTAGTATAAATTATTATTTTTTATGTCCTTGGAAAAATTAATCAAAAATCCAATTTTTTTTCTTTTTTCTAAAATTAATCAAAACAAAAAATATATGTAACATATGTGATGTAGATTAAGTGAGTGAACCAAACTAAAAGTCTCCTCAAGTGAGATGATCCTGGTCAACCACTATGTTGAACTGGGAAAAATTATAATTTCTTATGACAATTTCTCTCAGTAGGCATGCATAAATACAATGAACATAGTGAAGTATTTTCAGTTTTTTGTATTTTATCATGAAAAACATATGGTCATGGAGTATGTAAAAAGGTTTTTTAAGATCATTCATTTTGGTCTTGAGATAGGTTTGAATGAAAGGTTTAAATCTCGACAGTTTGAAATAGGCCTACAACCCAACATTCAATCCCATTTCTTCCAATTGAAGCTCCCCATATATATAGAAGTGGAGGAAAAATACATAATGGAGAAGATAGATCATTACTTGAATATATGGTTGATTTTTTATCCTTTCTTTTTATAGTGTTAGTGAATGTATCTTTTTATAAAAAAAATAGGATGCATGGAAAACCAATAAGGGGGAGTATTAATGGATGATGATATTCATTATTGTCGGATTTCCCTGCCCCAATGGGTAGAATGCCTCTTGTTTTACATTAGTGTGTTAAGGTTGGAAATATGAGACCATCTTACTCAAAGTCTCCCAAGACATTTCATGCATGGGGACATATTTTCTATCATTAGTGGCTGTATAGATTTAACTTGTCTCCTTGAATTTGTGCAAGATCATTGTCTTTAAGGAGATCTATTTTTTAGTCTAAAACTTTGAAGAAACATGGTTCCAACCATATGGTCATAGAGGAATAAGTGGTTCATAATATGGTAAGATCCAATTAATGACTATGCCACAGGATGGTAGTTGGACTTAGGATCATCCAAAAGTGAGGTAGTTTTATGATATGGAGAAAACCTCAATGGAATCTTGTGTAGGAACAGAAATTTTATGAGTTACCATTCTAATTAGAATATCTATATCTAATGATTTATTTGATATATCAGCCTCTCATTTATTTATATCTATTCATATTGTTAATTTTCTTAAGTCATTGATATGATCTATTTTCATATGTTATGGAAATATATAATCTTATTTGAAATAATGAATACTATGATTTTATATTTCCTTCATGTTTTTTCTATATCTTAGGTGGAGTTAGCATTGGAATTTCTCATTCTTGAGTTGGATGATTTTGATATTGTTCTTTAAATGGATTTTATGGCCACTTAAAATATTTAATTGGTTTTTATCATTGAAAAGTGACCATTTTCATCCCAATGGGAACTCTCATCATTTTTAAGGAGAATGGGACCCAAGGTCTATTTAGGTAAGATATCCTTTTCTTGAGGTCAAAGGGTTGATATATTATATATCATATCTTATGACAAATGCTGATGATGGTAATTTAAAAAGTGTGTTTCCTACCATGGTCTATAAGTTTTCTGAAGTGTTCTTAAATGACTTATTTGGGTTTGATCCCAAGAGGGAAGTTGATTTTTCAATTGATCTAGTGATAAACATGAAGATAATATCATTACCTAAAAATATAATGGAACTAGATGAATTTATGTAATTGAATTTTTAGTTGGATGATTTGAAATCTATGGGTTTTATTCATCCCTGTGTATCTATATGTTCTTCTCCAGTTCCCTTTGATAATAAAGCAGTACAAACAATTCTTGTTTTTGAAAATTATAGGAAGAAGAATCTTGAGAACATAAATAATAATACCCCTAGCCTCATGTTGACAGATGATTTGATAAATTGAAAGAAGAAATATGGTTCTATAATATTAAACTTCAGTTTGGATATCACCATATAAGGGTGAAGGGGTTTGACATACCCAAAACTACTTTTAAAAGATGATATGGTCACTTTGAGTATTTCATGATTATTTTCAGCTAGAATAATTATTCTACATTATTCATGGATCTTATGGATTGAATATTCCATTAATATCTCAACTCCTTCATCAAGGTATTCATGGATGAAATATTTTGATTATTTCAAAAATAAAGAGGATATTAGAAATTACCCAATGATTACTTTAAGGAATATCTAAGATTATCACATTTATGTAAAACTATAAAAGTGTTAATTAAATATTAGAGAAGTAAATTTATTAGGAAATATATTATTGGAATGTGGAATTTTAATTGATCTTGAAAAGGTGAATATTGTTATGTCTTGGGATGAGGTAAAAAATGCCTTTGCGATTTATAGCTTCTTGGGTCTAGTTGGTTATTATAGACGATTTTTGAATTAATTCTACTAGATTTATTCACCCTTGAATGAAATTAATTGGAATGTGTTTAAATTTATATGGATCCCTGAGTGGCATGTATCTTTTTATTAGTTTTATTTATATTCTACCTTTTCTTCAATATTAGTTCTACCTAAGGCCAGAGAGGTCTTCTCTATTTATTGTGATGAAATAAGTGTATTATTCGTTCAAATTATTATAATAGATTTTCATGTGGTGGTGTATAGTTTTCATCAACTTCATGAACAAAAAAAAATATTTAACCAAACCATGACCTTAAGTTAGAAGTGGTTATGAATGATCTCAAATAATGTAGAAAATATCCTTTTGGTTAGAAATTCATGATGTATTTTGATTAAATAATATTGAGCTATATATTTTCATAAAATTATTTGAATCATAGGTAGAGAATATGGATAGGATAACTTTAAGAATTTGATATTGGCCTTGCCTATACAATAATAAATGGAAATTTGGTCTCCAATACTCTTAGTAAGAAAATTTTATTAGTAGAATTAAAAGAACCATTTTACCAGTAGAATATGATAATCCTCTTTGCTTAGATTCTCTTTTCTTAGATTCTATTATTGATATTATTCATCAAGAGAAACCAATGAATGAGAAATTTCAGGTCATTAGGATCAATTTATATAGTAGGGAGAACACTAGTAAGTGATATCTCTCTTTTGAGAAATCTTTTCTTTTAGAACCATCACATGGTTTCTCATTCTATGAAGAAATAAGTGATAAATGATTTCTATCACTCTTATTAGGTAGCCATCCATGATCTACCAAAATGTATTATGACTTGAGATTCCAATATTGATGTACTAGTATGATATGTGACATAGCATAATTCATGTCACGATGCTATACCTATGATTATGTTAAATCAAAGCATAAAAAAACCATTAGTTTTATTTAGAATATCCATGTTCCCACCTAGAAATGGGATGAGATATTCAAGGATATAATTATTGGGTTAATTCATTCCCATTGGGGGAAATTTTTTTTATGTATTGTGGTTAATAAACTAATGAAATCAACTCATTTTATTGTGATTATGGATAAAAACAAGGTAGAGGATCTTAGAAATTTGTATGTGCATGATGTCATCAGACTTCATGGGTAACCTTCTACTATCATTTCGAATAAAGATCCCCAATTCACCTCTTGATTATATAAATTCCGTTGATATTTTATGGGAACCAAAGTGAATTTAATCATTGAATATAATCCATAAATAGAAGAGTGGGAAAAGTGGGTGATCCAAATTTTAGAGTAAATTATATTTTCTTGTGTCTTGGATTTCATAGGATCCAGGAATACCCATCTGGCATTAGTTTAATTTTATTATAATAGTATATATTAGTACTCTATCAAAATATCTCCTATTGTAGATTTATATGGTCGACCATGATGGTCACCCCTCTATTGGACTAAGGTGGACGAGAATTCACTAGCAGGTCCAAGATTCATTTAATATAAAACTTTTAGGATTTATATTATTAGTTAGTTTCTAGTGAAATTATATTTCCTCCACAAACCTTATGACAATCTTCATCCCTATACATTATAGTTTTCAGTTGGTAACCTGGTGGCTATTACTAAATCACTTCATTTTGGTCATTGATGACTCGGTAAGCATGGGAAACACACTACAGATTATATGGAACCCATTATGATCACAAAAAGGATCATGTATATTTCCTATAAATTAAAATTTCATCCTCAAATGACAATACTTCATACCATCTTCTATGTATCTCAATTAATGAAGTACCATCTCAATCCATCCCATGTGTTTATCTAGGACATGCTAAAATTGGATATGAATGTTTTGGTGACTATGAAAATGATTTATATTGTTGACTCCTAGAATAATGTGCCACATGGGAGATCTGTTCAATTGATTTAGGTATTATGAAATCCCGATGGTGACTAAAAATACATTTAATTGAGGATATTTTATATGAGTGATATAGATTTATCTTTTCATTAACCATTTATCTTTGGGTCAAATTTCTATGTGTGAAAGGTTATAGGGTAGGGAGAATTATCACACAAATGATGTCTTATGTAGGTAAAAAATATATTATTCATGCATTTTATATTTACCCTTTGTTTTTGGGTCTAATTAATTTAACTTTTTAGAAAAATTAGGAAATTTGACTAGGTGAATTTTTAACACAAGAATATTTTTGAGAGTGTAACCAAGTCATGTGAAGGGGTAGTGACCTTTAAAATAGAGTATGCATGGTTTGCGTATGGTTTTATAAACCATGAGTCCAGACTATATATGTTACCCTTATATATGGTCTACCTTCCTAGTAGAGTATGTAGAGTTGCTGTGTGGTTTCCTAAACCATTCATTCAATCCATGTAGATTACCCATATGTATAGGTATTACTTCATAGTGTTTGGCACATGGTTAGTGCAATATTTCTTAAACAATTTGTCCAAACCATGAGACCTACCCATAAAATTAAAAGTTTGAATTTACAGTTCTACCCCTTCTCGTTTAAGGGAAATTTTCCCTTATCTCTCCCCTTTAAAACCTCTAATGAATCAAGTGTTGATTCTCTCGTTTTTACTCCCCTTCCACTTGGTTGTAGTTTATTATTCACCAAGAATCGTCGATTTACATTTATGAAAGTATTTTTCCTACATTTATTTGGTTCTGTTATCCTCTCCTCAATTGTTTTATTTTTTCCCTATTTACATGGTGGCCTAAGGTTTCTTTTAATCCATATCTATGTAGGTTATTTTAACTTTTAGGTATTCTAATGAAGTGTAAATTACCCCTTATCCCCTCTTTTTGTGGATTCACTCCAACCACCAATATTTTAATTATGGTTCGATGAATTTATTTTGTTTTCAGAACCATGTACAACTGTTTCTTATAAATGAGATTTTTATTTTTTTAAAGGTGTTATATTTTAGAAATGTGGAGTGATTTATATACAGATATTTTTTTATAACATTTCCCTTTTGATATGGGTAATCAATCTAAATTATAAGGCATCTTTTATATATTGAAGTTAATGTTTTTTATTATGTACTTAATAAAATCCTTGTATTTAGGGAATTTTTATTGAGGATGGAATAAAATTCTTACTAATGATTATGAATCATGAGATACCCAAGTTAATGGGATGGGGAACCATGAGAAGTATCTCTAAAGGGAATTACATCACACTTCCTAGATTATGATCCCTTATTATGGTTCCACATTTGCTAGTAGAAACACCACTAGTTCAGTATGCCAATATTGCTTGAGGAATGCCCATAGTATGAGATATTAAATATAGACTTTTATAAGGATCCATAAAGTCCTTGACCTTAGTTATCCTAGGTTCTATCTTGTGATGTTTGATTAGAAATAAATGTTTTTAATTCCCGAGTAAAGATAGTTGTGTCACTTATAGGGAGATAAGGTGAATTAGTGATATCTTTTTCTTTTAAGTTTCCATTATTTTGAAACAACCTTAGCCTACTATTAAATATTTATTTCCTTGCTGAAAAAAGTAAACACACATCCACATGAACATAATAATTCACTAGGTTCATTACTCAACAAGAGTTTCTATGTCCTTAGTATGGTTTGGAAACAATAAAATACCAAAAAAACAATTAGAAAATAATACTTTTGTGTGGAATTCAATGAGTAGGATATGCATTTACACTAATGTATCACTATGATCAACACAAAAATGAATTCACTTAGAGTATCATGAAATGATACAATATTGTATTTGTAACAATCATGTTACAATGATGCTTAATAATCTTTCAAAAAAAATTTATTCAATTTTTTTTACCTTTTTTACAAAGAAGTAGGAAAGAAGCTCTTTAAGACTTCCTAATGACAATAAGTCTGATTTCCTAGTCTGATTCCAAGGTTTGACTTGTCAATATAAAAATATAACTTTTTTAGATTATTCTGGAGAAAATTTTGAATCACTTATAATCAGAATCTATAAATCCTAATATGTGATCCAACACAATATGATGACCAAAGAAATATGATATTTTACCTTCTTATTTACTCTTCTGTCAAAAAACATTATTCAACCAAACTCAATTTAGAAACTTATTCTCCCTATAATTTCAGAGCTTCTCCCTCTTTTCTTTGAAAAATACTTATATAAGAAAGTATAAAGTATGTTTCCCTATTATAGTCAACCCAAAAGTGGGTTGGATGGGATTATCTAAGTTTTTCATTGTCAACAGAAGTTTCCTAAAACATAAATTCTCCTTGAATTATGGGTGAATTTAAGAATTAATCAACACTTATCAAATATTATTGAACCTTCTCGAATCTTCTAAAAACCTCATCTTGATTTTGACTTCTTTAACAAACATCAGCCTGATTCTAATTCTCCATTTTTATTACCCAAAACGCTTTCTTTTTTACAATTCCATACACTAATTGAATATATAAAGAAATAATCAGCTTCAATATTTATATAAATCTTATGTCTGATTTTGATTTTGATTTTCCATTACAAGTTAATCATTACGATGAGGTCATTGGGTAACTTCGATTTTCTTGACCTACTTGTAAACAATTTAGAGCATAAGACTTCTCATTTTTTTCTCTGTACAAATTGGAAAACTAATACTCTCATTCTTATTTATTCACTATGTTGAAGATAAAATATTCTTCAATAGGATGTCCCTTTACCCACATGCGAATAAAAATACTTGAAATAATATAATATTTATTCTTTATATTGACCCACTTGATAAGGAAATTCTTTTTTTCTGTTGAGTCAATTATAGAAAATCAACAATTTATCTTTATGAAAAAGGATGAATACATTGTTGATTGATCTATGAATTTATTTTTATATTGGCCTCTAATAAATTTACTTATTTTTACTTTTCAATGATTCTAATAAATCTGAATGAAAAAAATTCAACCTCTACTGATTACGATGGTATACTGAGTCCGATGGACTGGTTTGAACAGCTTCAACTTCAGCAACTTCTTTCTTTTTTAAATATGATACCAATGACCATTTATCACTCAACTTCCTTATCTTTTCTAATTATGATGCTCATAAAATTATTTATTTTAATATTTAAATATTTTGGATTTTTGTAACACCCCAAGCTTCTACGGTACGCTTCTCTTTGAATAATGTGATAGCATGTGTTGTACGCATTATCGAGTTCTAACACACCATAACCAATCAAACTAGCCATTATGAATATTAATACGTAATTTTTGAAATTATATATATATTATACTTCCAAATAGACTTCATTTTTGGATTTAGAATATCGAAATTATCCTAAGTTGAATTTTTGGTATTTTTCTGAGAACTTCCAATTTTTATGAATAGTGAAAAATACTTAAAAACAAAATTTTTATTCAAAATAATTTATAGTGATAAATTATATTATATAGTGGTTTTAAAGTATAATTAGAATATATTTTTACCATTTTATCCAATGGTGTTCATTAGAATTAATTTCACTTTGAAATTGGACATAAACAATTGTCAATCTTTTGATATATATTGTTTCTTAAAAACACGTTATTTGTTGTAACAGCGAGAGTTAATTATAAAATTAATTAATGCAACTTATATGTTTGGAATTTTGTAAAATAGAAATCATTTTTGAATTCAGAATATCAATTATGGCTTATGGTGAAATTTTGGCATTGTTCTGAAAAACTTCAATTTTTGATGAATAGTGAAACCACTAAGTGGTAGTTAAAAAACTGAATTTTTCATAAAACTTAATTTTACCACTTCTGTGAGTGGAATATCGAAAATCTGAGAGACACGGTTAATATCAAGTAGTAAAATGTGGTTCAATGAGATGAAAATAATTTTTGGTGAATAGTAACTTTTTAATTTTATTTACCACGGTTAAAAGTAAATAGGGTAATTAAGGGTAAAATTATATTAATATTACCCTAAAACATGTCTTAATTCTATTGGACAAGTTTATATCGACCAAAAAAAATCTTAGGAATAAAATATTATCATATAGGTCCACTTGGATTAGATTAGGACATTTATTATTATTTAATTCAAAGAAGAGTTAAGAGAGTTAAAATCAATGTTTATTTACTAAAACATTTTTAATATAGGGTCATTCATAAGATAAATTTGATTGTGAATATTAATTATAAATCTAAAAATATTGAATACATAATGATATTTTATTTATATTTTTTAGACATTAAATAGGTTAATTTATTTATGACACATTGATGATGCAGTAATTACCGTAATAGTGAAAAAATTAAAATAATTGATATTATAAATACCCAAATAAATATAATTTGCGAATTTTTATGAATTAAACTAATTTTCTAGGTTAATATGACATGTTATTATTGACTTATGTAACATTTTTTGAAGTAATCATTCTGTTATGATTTTCAAAAAAATCAATTATTGAATAGTGTCAAAATTGACATAAAAGAGTTTTTAAAACAAATATTATATTATTAATTGATATTAAATTCCTAAAAATCTAAAGTTCGTCCAAGAGACTTATATCATTATAGGTGTGTCATTAATGGACCACTTGGGGGTCTCCTAGATGTATATAGTAAGTTTATTAACCATATAATATAAAAATACAAAGAGACATTGTAAAAGTGAAACTAATTAACTAAGAGTTAATACTTAATGATAAGGTTAATATAGTAAGCCAAACCTGTCTAAAAATCTATTGGTTGAGTGGTTTTCGACCCATACCCACCGTAACATTTAAATAATCCACTTTTGAGCCATTAGAAACCGAATATGAATTTATTATAAAATAATATTTCTAGCTTTTCCAAAGGTGCCCCTCACCCCTCTTATAAAAGGGAACTCCCCCTTCCCACTAATTCACATATTCAAATCCTTTTGGTTCGGACAACCCCTACCCAAATACTCTCTAAACATTCCTAAATAAAACCTATAGGCCTTAGTTTGATCAGAAAGCCAACCTAAAGAGCCCTTTTGGTCAAATGAAAAGGAAGAACTTGAAGAAGAGGTAATGTTTTCACGACCCGTTTTCAAATTCATTTCTTCTTCCACTTCTTCTTTATTTGTTATTACCATTATAAAATAATAACTCCAGTATATTATATATAATTTGATGTCATTATAAACATTTTACAACCATATTTCAGTATTCTATCCATCCTTTGAATAACATGTCACCGTACGTGCGTACGTACGGCTTACCGTCTCCACGTCGTGGTGTAATTGTTATTCAATAAATTATTATTTGGATGAGTATAATAATGATGTTTAATTCATGTAAATAATAAATATAACATGATAATGATTCTTTATATATGATATACCATCCAATTAAATATTATTTTAATATCAAAAGAATGATATTGTCGCTCGTGCGTACGTACGGACTACCGTCTCCACGAACGCGATGAGATTCATTCTCCATCATATCCATTCAAGTATAATTATCATTTTATGATTTAAAAATAATGTTTAATGACTTGATATCATTCTGGATATGAATAATATACAATCTATCCATGAAAAAGATGGCTTACGTAACAAAACATATAAAATAAAATGAGTAAGTTAACACCCGAAACAACGATAATACTAAGATATTATTAACAAATCAATGTTAAAAGATCATATATGATATCATATTAATATATATGATTCTTGTATAATTTAATAACAATTATTTCACCATTATACAGGATTTTAACCTACCCCAACCAAGGAAAAGTACAAGGTAACAGTTTATTTCGCAATCTCTTCATTATCCAAGGTTGTTTATACGTAATAATCTACTGGGATTCTTTATCATCCACATCCATGTTTCTTAAAAATGTATTTCAAAACATTTTTACAATTTACTATAATATGGGTTAAAGTCATTTATAACCTTGTTTGACTTTTTATAAGAGGTTTATAAAAGAATCTTTCCGTTGTTTTCCAAACAAGGTGTTTTTTAACCTTTTCGACAGAATTAAGGTAAAAATGTTTTTTTTAAGTTATACGGCGGGTGCGGCTATTTTCCACCATTATAACATCGTCGAAGCTTCCCTTAAAAGTTTATGAGAATATTTTTAATGAAAATGTTTTATTTTATTTTCCTCTTAAATTAGTTCACAATAAAAAGAGATATTTCTCTAAAAAGAGTTTTGATTTCATCTATGTCAACATCCTTTGATGGATTTTAAGCTTATTTGAAGCTGATTTATTATGAAACAAAACATCCATATTGTATTGAAGGTTTTGTGATATGTTTGACTATAGATATTTTATTTTTTATGCCCTTCATGGTTTATGATGAAGTATTTACATTTCGTATGCTAGTTTTAATACGAATGTTTATGTTTAATCCTTTTCATATGGGAATGCATTGGACTTAATATGTGACAGGTGGATCCCGCTATAAATCCTCGATGCATCGGTAGGTCTCATGAGAGAAACTAGTTTCTTGGAACAAGGACTTGACAAAATCTTCTTTGTAGTCTTGGCACGAGGCCTTGGCTATGTGGTTATGATAGTCTGGCATTATGCATTCCATCATTATGAAAGTGGTTATTGATATTGCATGTGATTATTCGATTAGTAGAATATCCATGTGAATAAGTAAATGGAATTATTTAATTTTATTTTTGCCATACTATGTTTAAGTTAAAGTTTAAAAGGCTTTTGTTTTAGTTATACATTGCCTTAAATGTTTATTCTTATTTATGAAAGTTTCCGCTATATTGTTATCCTTACTGGGCATTTGAGCTCACCCCTTTCAATGTTTTATTTTTCCCAGGATGTGATGAAGTAATTTATGAATGACATGCAGGGATAGTATGTGGGGATATGAGTGTGGACTATGAAGAAAATATGTTGTTGTAGTTTTCATTTTTATGATGTAATGTAAGACTTATGAATATATCTAGTGTTTCCAAGGCTACTAAACTAATCGGTCTTTCGAGATTTGATCTTTCTTGTGATTATGCCAATATTATGTAATAATGCACCGACTCTGGGTAACAGGGGTCAAGGCATTATAGTTGGTATCAGAGAAAGTTTAGTACAAACCTTTGAAGCTAGATTTAGATAAACTCTGATTTGATCACATAGATTTAAGATGAAATTTGAGGATTAGTATAGAAGAACATCCTATAATTTTGGTATTGTAGAGATTTTGTGAGTTTTCTGAGCAATACATCCATGTATGGATAAAAGCAGGTAAAGGCGTCTCTGGCACAGATGTAACTAGGGGTAAAACCCGAAAACACCTCTTTGAGTTAGACTTGAACGGGAACTGGTGCACGACAACGTGCCTTGCTGCACTCTTGGTTACGACACTCCCGGGGGATATGCTTAGGATAACTCTCATTTTCTTTAAAAATCATTAAGAAGGGTTTATGAGTATATACTTCCTGAAAGAAAACATTTTTATGATTATGGATTATATCCATAAATAGTTTAATTTATGTTAAGTGTTTTATAAGTATGAGATTATGTATTTTGATTCATAAACTGATCTAGTTTATGACATTGTTTAGAAATGGTGCCTAGTGGAAGAAATGGAAACCATATCAATGCACGCACTCCATGTATGTATTTCCCACCTACTCAAGATAATTATAGTGGAGATGGTGATGCAACTGGTGAAGATCAGCTAATCACCATACTGGGACAACTCACTCAGGTTATGAATAATAACCTTACCCGTATGGAGCACCCTGATCCGCAGTGTGGAGGATCAATGTTAGATCGATTCATCAGGAAAAAACCACCAACGTTCAATGGGAGTACAAATCCCTTAGTAGCTGAGCAATGGATAAATTTCCTAGAGAAAATATTTCAGGCTTTGGAGAGTAGTGAAAGGGAAAAAGTTATCATGACAGTTTACCGCCTCACTGGAGATGCTGATCAATGGTGGTCATTGATTCAAAACACGAAGGAAGATGATGAAGTATCAAATATGGAATGGAGGGAGTTCAAAGATTCGTTTTTAGAAAAATACTTGCCTCTTGACCATCGAGCAGATATGGAAAGGCAATTTCTGAGTCTGAGAAAAAAGGAGGATGAGAATGTCGCAAAGTATAAGTCTAACTTTACAAGGTTAGAAAGGTATGCGAAGATTATATACGTTACCCCATAAGTAAGATTGATCGTTTATTTTATGGGTTAAATCCATTTCTCCATCGAGAATTAGTCTCATAATCCTTTTCATTATACAAAGACATTGTCTCATGTGCTATCAAGACTGAAAAGGAATTCTATATGTCTTATGACTTTAAAGAAAAGCAAGAGAAGAAGAGATATGCTGATCAATCTGGGAATGGAAATAAGGGGAAGAAGGGAATGGTTAAATTTACATCCTATGGTAAATGTGGGAAGAAACACCCTGATACTTGTTTAATGGGAATGGGTGTCTGTTACAAGTGTGGTGAAAAAGGTCACCAAGCTCGTGATTGCAAAGGGAAGAAGGAAGCTACCAATGTTCAGTGCTACAATTGTAGGGAGATGGGAAATTATACAAATGAATGTCCTAAGCGTCAGGGGAACTTACCTCAGAGAAGGCCAAGGGATCAAGGCCAAGCTTATGCTATCACTACTGGTGAGGTAGAAGCTCCGAAAGACGTGGTGGAAGGTAATTTAATGGTTTCCTCAAGTTTAGAAAATGCATTATTTGATTCTGGATCATCCCATTGTTTCATATCTTCCCATTTTGCTAAGAAAATTTGATATTTACAATTTTATTTAACAAGGGAGTTGTTAGTTAAAACTCCTAAGGGAAGTGTCATTGCAACAAAGTTTGGTGAATCAGTCCCCATTAGAGCACATAAATGTTCTTTATCTGCTGATCTCATCGGCATACCTATGATTGGGTTTGATATAATCCTCAGTATAGATTGGCTTTCGGACCATGGTGCGAAGATTTATTGTAAGAAGAAGGAGGTTACGATTTTTGATGATGATGATAAGGAACACCTTATCTTTAGAGCATAATCGTCACCACCTAATTCTTATCTATATCCACCCCCAGTAGCTCAACTAAATTCAATTATTGGGGAGGAAGAGAATGAAATGACTGTGGGTGAGGAAAGTAATGTTCAAATAGAGGATGTACCTGTTGTCAAAGAATATGTAGATGTATTTCCGGAAGATTTACCCAGACATCCTCCAAAACGAGAAGTTGAGTTTTCCATTGATTTAATTCCTGGATCAAGGACTATATCGAAGACCCCTTATAGAATGGACACTGTGGAATTAGTCAAACTAAAGAAACAACTAGAGGAATTGAGTAATAAGGGATTTATTCACCCTCGTGTTTCTCTATGGGGAGCCCCTGTTCTTTTTGTTAAAAAGAAAGATGGATCTATGAGGTTATGTATTGACTACAGGGAGATCAATGCTATAAAAATAAATAACAAGTATCCCCTTCCTTGCATTAATGATTTATTTGACCAAATACATGGAGCTCAATACTTTTCAATGATTGAACTTCGATCTGGATACCATCAATTGTGTGTGAAGAAGGAAGACATTCCGAAGACAGCATTTCGAACCAGGTACGAGCATTACAAGTTTACAGTAACGCCTTTTGGATTGACTAATACACCCTCTGTATTCATGGATCTGATGAATATAGTTTTCAAGGAATATCTCGATGAATTTGTGGTGGTTTTTATTGATGATATCTTGGTATAATCCAAAAGCTACGAAGATCATGAAAATCACTTGCGAATTATCTTGAAGACTTTGAGAAGACATGAATTATATGGGAAGTTTAGCAAGTGTGAATTTTGGATTCAGGAGATTTATTTTCTTGGCCATATTGTCTCTAAAGATGGAATCTCTGTTGATCCTTCTAAGACCAAGGCAATCCAATAATGTCCAGCACCTACGAGTATAATTGAGGTACGTAGTTTTATTGGTTTAGCAGGTTATATCGACGTTTCGTCCAGAATTTTTCCCGATTGGCTAACCCATTAACAAAGCTCACACGCAAAGGGGTTAAATTTGTTTGGACAAAAGAGTGTGAAGAATTTTTTGAAGAACTGAAGAGAATATTATTCAATGCTTCTATATTTACTCTACCATCGGGGAATGATGGGTTTGTTATTTATAGTGATGCATTGAAGAAAGGACTTGGTTGTGTCCTTATGCAGAATGATAGGGTTATTGCCTATGCATCACGAAAGTTGAAAATTCATGAACAAAAATATCCTACTCATGATCTCGAGTTAGCAGCTGTGATCTTTGCTTTGAAGATATAGAGGCACTACCTCTATGGTGAAAAATGTGAGATTTATACTGATTAAAAGATTTTGAAGTATATTTTCTCACAAAAAGAACTCAACATGAGGCAAAGGAGATGGCTTGAATTAATCAAGGATTATGATTGTACGATACACTACCACCAAGGGAAAGAAAACAAGATGGCAGATGCTTTGAGAAGAAAAGATCATGGAGTTTTGAACAATATGAGAATTGAAAGGGATCCAATTTTTATAGATCTAGTGAAGATGGACATGGGAATAACCAGGGAAGGTGAAACATTAATGCTTTTTTAAATGGTTGCCAAACCATCTTTACTAGAAAGGATTAAGAGTTCTCAGACCGATGATGAAGAATTTCAAAAGAAGATTAAAGCTGTGAATGATGGAAGATTGAGAGACTTTGAGTATGAAGATGGAATTTTGAAATTTGGGAAGTGTTCCTGATATACCTGATCTAAAAAGGGAATTGCTGGATGATGCTCATAGTTCCAATTTCTCTATACACCCTGGGAGCACCAAAATGTATAGAGATTTGAAGGAACATTTTTGGTGGGACACCATGAAGAGGGAGATTGCCAATTTTGTGTCAAGATGTATGATTTCTCAACAAGTGAAAGCTGGAAGGAAGCAGCCTAGAGGAGTCATGCAACCTCTTCCCATACCGGAGTGGAAATGGGACAATATTACGATGGAATTTGTCATGGGGCTACCAAAGTCTCCTAGAAGGAACGATGCAATATGGTTCATTGTTGATCGTCTTACCAAGTCAGCACATTTTCTTGCTATAAGAGAAGATCTACCACTGGAACGTCTAACAAGACTATATATTGATGAAGTTGTGAGACCTCATGGAGTACCCCTATCGATTGTTTCTGATCGTGATCCACGTTTTACTTCAAGATTCTGGAAAAGTCTTCAGAACACCTTGGATACTAAACTTCATTTGAGCACTTCCTACCACCCTCAAGCATATGGACAATCAGAACGAACTATTCAAACCTTATAAGACATGTTGAGATCCTGCTCACTTGACTTTCAGGGTATGTGGGATCAATATTTACCTATGGTAGAATTTTCCTATAACAATAGCTTCCATTAGAGTATTCAGAAGGAACCATATGAAGCGTTATACGGAAAGAGATGTCGTACACCAACTTGTTGGGATGGCGTTGGTGAAAGAAAACTTATATTCCCTGAATTGGTGGAGGAAACGATGGAAAAGGTGAAGGTAATCGAAAATCATATCAAAGCAGCTCAAAGTAGGTAGAAGAGCTATGCCGATAATCGAAGGAAGGATTTGGGATTTCAAGTCGGTGATCATGTTTTCGTGAAGGTATATCCATGGAAGGGAGTCATAATTTTTGGTAAGAAAGGTAAATTGAGTCCCAGGTACATCGGATCTTTCAAAATTCTAGAACGAATTGGGGCTATAGCTTACCGATTGGCAATGTCGCAAAGTCTCTCCAAAGTTCACGATGTGTTCCATGTATCTCTGTTGAGTAAATACATGCCTGACCCAACCCATGTACTCACCTATAAAGAATTAGAACTGGAACCCGATCTGTCTTATTCCGAAGATCCCGTCAAGATTCTTGATATGAGAGAACAAGTACTGAGAAACCGGACGACACGTCTGGTAAAAGTTTTGTGGAGAAACCATAATATAGAAGAGGCAATGTGGGAACTCGAGGAACTTATGATGAAGAACCACCCGATTCTTTTCATGAGGTAGTATTCTAGAAATTTTGAGGACGAAATTATTTGAAGGAGGGGAGAATGTAACACCCCAAGATTCTACGGTACGCTTCTCTTTGAATAATGTGATAGCGTGTGTTGTACGCAACATCGAGTTCTAACACACCACAACCAATCAAACCAGCCATTATGAATAGTAATACCTACTTTTTGAAATTATATATATTTTATATTTCAAAATGGAC
The DNA here is from genome assembly GCA_963277665.1 of Viscum album. Classification (NCBI taxonomy): domain Eukaryota; kingdom Viridiplantae; phylum Streptophyta; class Magnoliopsida; order Santalales; family Viscaceae; genus Viscum; species Viscum album. The sequence continues at coordinate 468,097,507 of OY728119.1, forward strand.
TTCATTTTTGGATTTAGAATATCAAAATTATCTTAATTTGAATTTTTGGTATTTTTCTGAGAACTTCCAATTTTTATGAATAGTGAAAAATACTTAAAAACAACTTTTTTAATAAAAATAATTTATAGTGGTAAATTATATTATTTAGTGGTTTTAAAGTATAATTAGAATATATTTTTACCATTTTATCCAATGGTGTTCATTAGAATTAATTTCAGTCTGAAATTAGACATAAACAATTGTCAATCTTTTGATATATATTGTTTCTGAAAAACACGCTATTTGTTGTAACAGCAGGAATTAATTATAAAATTAATTAAAGAAACTTATATGTTTGGAATTTTGTAAAATATACATCATTTTTGAATTAAGAATATCAATTATAACTTAGGGTGAAATTTTGGCATTGTTATGAAAAACTTAAATTTTTGATGAATAGTGAAACCACTAAGTCGTAGTTAAAAAACTGAATTTTTCATAAAACTGAATTTTACCACTTCTGTGAGTGGAATTTTGAAAATCCGAAAGACACGGTTAATATAAAGTAGTAAAATGTGGTTTAATGGGATGAAAATAATTTTTGGTGAATAGTAACTTTTTACTTTTATTTACCACGGTTAAAAGTAAATAGGGTAATTAAGGGTAAAATGATATTAATATTACCCTAACACATGTCCTAATTCTATTGGAAAAGTTTATCTCTACCAAAAACAACCTTAGGAATAAAAAATTATCATTTAGGTACACTTGGATTAGATTAGGACATTTATTATTATTTAATTCAAAGAAGAGTTCAGAGAGTTAAAATCAATGTTTATTTACTAAAACATTTTTAATATAGGGTTATACAAAAGATAAATTAAATTTTAAATATTAATTAGATAGATAAAAAGATTTCGTACATAATGATATTTTATTTATATTTTTTAGACATTAAATAGGTTATTTTATTTATGACACAATGATGATGGAGTAATTACCATAATAGTGAAAAAATTAAAATAATTGATATTATAAATACCCAAATAAACATAATTTGAGACTTTTTATGAATTAAACTAATTTTATAGGTTAATATGACATGTTAGTATTTACTTAAGTAACTTTTTTCTAAGTAATCATTCTGTTATGATTTTTAAAAAAATCAATTATTGAATAGTGTCAAAATTGACATAAAAGAGTTTTTAAAACAAATATTATATTATTAATTGATATTAAATTCCTAAAAATATAAGGCTCGTCCACGAGACTTATATCTTGATAGGTGTAAAATTAATGGACCAATTGGGGGTCACTTGGATGTATATAGTAAGGTTGTTAACCATATAATATAAAAATACAAAGATACATTGTAAAAGTGAAACTAATTAACTAAGAGTTAATACTTAAAGATAAGGTTAATATAGTAACCCAAACCGGTCTAAATTCTATTTGTTAAGTGGTTTTCGACCCATACAACCTTAAACTTTATATAATCCACTTTGGAACCATTAGAAACCGAATATGAATTTATTATAAAATAATATTTCTAGCTTTTTCAAAGGTTCCCCTCACCCCTCTTATAAAAGGGATCTACCCCTTCCAAATAATTAACACATTAAAAGCCTTTTGGTTCAGCCAAAACCTGCCCAAATACTCTCTAAACTTCCCTCAATAAAAACTACAGGCCTTATTTTGATCATAAAGCCAACCTAAGGAGTCCTTTTTATCAAATCAAAAGGAAGAACTCGAAGAAGAGGTAATGTTTTCACCACCCTTTTCCAAATTCATTTCTTCTTCCACTTCTTATTTCTTTGTTATTACCATTATAAAATAATAACTTCAGTATATTATATATACTTTTATGTTATTAAAAACATTTTACAACCATATTTCAGTATTCTATCCATCCTTTGAATAACAAGTCACCATACATGCATACGTACGGCTTACCGTCTCCACGTCGTGGTGTAATTGTTATTCAATAAATTATTATTTGGATGGGTATAATAATGATGTGTAATTCATGTAAATAATAAATATAACATGATAATTATTCTTTATATATGATATCCCATCCAATTAAATATTATTTTAATATCAAAAGAATGATATTGTCGCTCGTGCGTACATACGGACTACCGTTTCCACGAACGCAATGAGATTCATTATCCATCGTATCCATTCAAGTATAATTATCATTTGATGATTTAAAAATAATGTTTATAGACTTGATATCATTCTGGATATTAATAATATACAATCTATCCATGAAAAAGATGGCTTACGTAACAAAACATATAAAATAAAATGAGTAAGTTAACACCCGAAACAACGATAATACTAAAATATTATTAACAAATCAATGTTAAAAGATCATATATGATATCATATTAATATATATGATTCTTGTATAATTTAATAACAATTATTTCACCATTATACAGGATTTTAACCTACCCCAACCAAGGAAAATTACAAGGTAACGGTTTATTTCGCAATCTCTTCATTATCCGAGGTTGTTTATACGTAATAATCTACTGGGATTTCTTTATCATCCACATCCATGTTTCTTAAAAATGTATTTCAAAACATTTTTACTATTTACTATAATATGGGTTAAAGTCATTTATAACCTTGTTTGACTTTTTATAAGAGGTTTATAAAAGAATCTTTCCGTTGTTTTCCAAACAAGGTGTTTTTTAACCTTTTCGACAAAATTAAGGTAAGAATGTTTTTTTAACTTATACGGCGGGTGCAGCTATTTTCCACCATTATAACATCGTCTAAGCTTCCCTTAAAAGTTTATGAGAATATTTTTAATGAAAATGTTTTATTTTATATTCCTCTTAAATTATTTCACAATAAAAAGAGATATTTCTCTAAAAAGAGTTTTGATTTCATCTATGTCAACATCCTTTGATGGATTTTAAGCTTATTTGAAGCTGATTTATTATGAAACAAAACATCCATATTGTATTGAAGGTTTTGTGATATGTTTGACTATGGATATGTTATTTTTTATGCCCTTCATGATTTATGATGAAGTATTTACATTTCGTATGCTAGTTTTAATACGAATGTTTATGTTTAATCCTTTTCATATGGGAATGCATTGGACTTAATATGTGACGGGTGGAGCCCGCTATAAATCCTCGATGCATCGGTAGGTCTCATGAGACAAAATAGTGTCTTGGAACAAGGCCTTGACAAAATATTATTTGTAGTCTTGGCACGAGGCCTTGGCTATGTGGTTATGATAGTCTGACATTATGCATTCCATCATTATAAAAGTGGTTATTGATAATGCATGTGATTATTCGATTAGTAGAATATCCATGTGAATAAGTAAATGACATTATTTCATTTTATTTTTTCCATACTATGTTGAAGTTCAAGTTTAAAAGGCTTTTGTTTTATGTATACATTTCTTTAAATGTTTATTCTTATTTATGAAAGTTTCCACTATATTGTTATCCTTACTGGGCATTTGAGCTCACCCCTTTCAATGTTTTATTTTTCCCAGGATGTGATGAATTAATTTATGAATGACCTGCAGGGATTGTATGTGGGGATATGAGTGTGGACTATGAAGAAAATATGTTGTTGTAGTTTTCATTTTTATGATGTAATTTAAGACTTATGAATATATCTAGTGTTTCCAAGGCTACTAAACTAATCGGTATTTCGAGATTTGATCTTTCTTGTGATCATGCCAATGTTATGTAATAATGCACCAACTCTGGGTAACTAGGGTCGGGGCGTTACATTTTTTTCCAAATAAAAACCATCACCTTTAGTTTCTCACATTACAATCATCCTTGTCAACCTTCAAAAAAAATGCTTCTAGTGATCTCACACTGATTATATAAGACTAAAAAACTTCGGCTTTAGTGGCATCCTTTTTTCAAAAAATTTATATTGTAAGCATAAATTACTTTATGACTTTTATTATGTTTAATATCATCTTTAGCATCATATGACTTACATTTGAAATTATTGTAACTTTACATTCATCCAAAAAAATCATCCTTTTTCCACCAGGCCTGAATATGATTGGAAATACCTTTTCTATCCCTTCATTTAATCAAGATTGAATTGCATGTTTTATAGAATACTTTAGATATACGTGAATTATAAAATATTAATGAATCACCAAATTTCTATTGGATCCATGCTGAATCTAATTCTCTTATTTATTATGATCAGTTTAGACCTAGGGTGAGTCTGATGAGTCTTTTCTTCCAGAAAATAGCATCCCAATCTGATGGAATTTATTAAGAATTGTGAGTCCGATTTTCGTTATACGATGGTCATTCTGATTATCCTATTTAAAAAAGTAAGGAAATTTATTTTATTTTTAAAATTCCTTGAAAACAAATGAAAACACTTGAATACGATCTTATTCTGAATCATCTTGGTCCTAATAGTCTCCCCTTTGGATTTTGTCGTCAATTAAGGTTCATAGATCACTAAACTTTGTAACCTAAAACACTGGATTACTTATATATATTTCTAAGACTAGATGAGCTGACTCATTGTAGGAAATAATAATTATTGACAAAAGATCCATGATTTCCAAATGTTTTGACAATAAAAACCTCCCCACCTTTTCTTCAAATATTTCTTCACATCTTCAACTTTGCTGAAAAATAATTGTTTCTTACAACCACTCCAAAAACAGTTAGAATATTTCACACAATTACAATTCTGAAATCATATCTTACCCCTAAATCCCCCTTTATACAAGCTTCCTTAAAATGTTTACCACTTATTCAATGGATAGATTTATGAAACAATTATACCCCTTTACAACACTATCAAAAGAAAAGATGAGAGGGAAAAAAAACATAACCAAAATTAATGAGAAATAGGTTGGATGCCAATGTTCAACCTCAATTTAGAAAAAAGGTTCATTTGGTAATGATTTTGTGAAAATGTCTGCAACTTGTTTTGATGTAGGAATATAGTCTATCTTCAACTCATTATTCTTTAGATTCTCTTTGATGAAATGATATTTTATATCCAGATGTTTTCATTGAGAATGTTATACCAGATTCCTAGTAAGGTTAATTTTATTTTAATTATCACAACCTAAGAGAAAGGGTAACTTCAATTTAGCACATAAGTTTTCTAAATGATTCTTCTTCTACATATGTTTAGTAGCAGCTTCAGTGGAAGAAACATTCTCAACTTTATTCATAGTAAGAGTTACTTAATTTTGTTTCTTTGTATGATAAATAACACAACTCTTCCCTAGAAATAAAATCTACCAGATGTGGATATTCTATCATCAACATTTCCTACCAATCAGTATGTGACTACCCAAAAAAGTCAATACTTTTTGATTTATAATACGGGATTATGACTTTTTTTTGCCTTTGATATATCGGAAAATTATTTTTCCATCAAGTAAATGTGTCACATAAGGTAATAACATAAACAATGTTGGGTCTTGGGGAAGTCAAATATAAAAAACATGTAGTCAGCTTCTGAAATAGTTTTTTATCAACTTCCTTAACTTCTCAATCCTTACTGAACTTATTTCCCACTGAAATCAATGTGGAAACTCAGTTATATTTTTCCATGATGATCGTATTGAGAAGTTACTTATCATAATTTTCTTGAGAATGAAAATTTTGTTTATTCTTTTGAAAAACTTGTAACCCAATAAAGTATTTCATTTCCTCCAGCATAGAGATCTCAAATAACGTTTTCATGTCTTCAAAAAATCTTTCAAAATTTATTTCATCATTCACAGTAATGATAATGTCATCAACATATAAAATTATAATGAGGAAAAAATCCTAAAATTCCTTGATGTAAATATTTTTATCAATTCATCCTTTATTAATATTCATTTTCTTCAAGAAAGTATCGAATTTGGAATACCACTCTCTTAGAGTTTGTTTTAGACCATACACGGATTTTTTCAACTTACACACACATTTTTAATCTTTCCCATAAAAAATCCAAATATTTGTTCAACGTAAAATTCATCATCATGATCCCCACTCAGAAATGAAGACTTTACATCCATTTAAAAAAATTTATGACTGTTTTGTGTAGAAATAAAAATAAAAATTCTGATTGTTTCTAACTGTGAAACCAGAGAAAAACTCTCATCAAAATGAAACCCTTTAATATTGGTGTAAACTTGACAACATATTGTTTCCTTATTATTTATCACTTTACCTTATTCATTAACCTTGTTTCGAAAAACCCATTTTTAACAATAATTGTTTTTATCCAACTTGGGAATGAGTTCCAAAGTACCATTCTTTTTTATCTAATCAATATATTCATTCATAGTCTGAACCCATTCATGATTCTAAAAATCTTCTTTCACATATTTAGGATTGAATTTGGAATACAAATAAGTACATGTAACAAGTTTTTTATTTCTTATTTTTTGAACCTTTTGATGTTGCTCTCCTATAATGTTATGAGACTCCATTTACTTCCTCAGTGTGGGATGACATTTTTTAGTTTCTTCCTCATCACTTGAAATAGATGAGTCTGATTCTTCTTTTTTCTGTATTATTACTATTTTCAATATCCTTATCAAAATTTTAAAAAATGTTTTGTTATCTTCCTTATATTTGTCATTAGCCAGAGTCTATTGATCTTGCTTATCCTTTTAAATAACCATAACATCAACAGAATAAAAAAGTCTTCCTATTTATTTATAGAAACATCTATATCCTCTTCCATATGTAGAATAACTAATAAAAATTCAATCTTCACCTATCTTCTCATACATTCCAATGTTTCCACCTTTCTTATTTATGATTAATGGTCTCCCTTAAATACTTAAGTGTTAAAACATGGATTTTTTTAATAAAAAATTTCATATGGAGTCATATCTATACTTGTACTATAGAAAAATCATTTTTTGATATACATAATAGTACTCAGGGATCCCCTCCAAAAGTAATCAGAAAGACCTTTTTCAAGTAACACAGTTATTCCCATTGCCACCAAAATTCTTTTATTCCTTTCAACAAAACCATTTTTTGAGGAATGTGTGGTCAAATAAACTCATGATGAATTACACACTTCTCAACATAAAATTCAAATTCATTATTTCTATACTCACCAGCATTATCAATTATCAACTTCTTCACAAAAAACTCACATTCATTCTAATATTTCCTCCTGAAACTTATAAACAATTTAAAAGCATCTGAATTATGTTCAATATACCTAAAACATGTAATAAGTGTAAAGTCATTAATGAAAGTGATGAAGTACATATCTACATTATTTTATGGATTTCCCATTGTCCCATGGATATCAAAATGGATAAGTTGCAGGGGTCACTTTGAAAAAATCTCAAATTTATTATGCACTGAGTTAGAAATTTTTCCATTTTGAAAAATAGTATACCACTAATATCTTATTTCTAGACAGATCAGTAATATCTCAAACACCGTCTCACTTAGATAAATTTATCATGTGTCTATAACAAATGTGTCCAATACTTTTATTCCAAAACTAATTCTCTATCACCATTCCCGAGTAATAATAGTTTTTTATTTCACCAACATGAAATAAGTTTTCTTTTATACATTGGACTCTAGTAACTATCTTTCCATATTCCTCACTCTACACAAGAAACACATCTTTTATGATTTCATAATATATTTGTGGAATACATATAAGTTTTTGTTTCATCCCATCAACATACAAATATTTCTTGGACTATAACCTTTTATTCCCAATTACAGTTGATCTAATACCTTTAATTCTGAGAGATTAAACATTTCAAAATTTCATCATTTCCGAATTTGATAATTACTTATTTGAAGTATTTCAAATTATTCAAAAAATTTATATCTTATATAATATTATAAGAACACCCATTATCAATAATCCAATGTCATTCTCCTTTTGTAGCTTTAAAAGTAGTTTCATCAACAAGTGTTTTTTCTTTCCATTTTTTATCGAACTCCGAATTCTGAGAAATGTTAATTTTTTTATACTAGTTTTAACACCCAAAGCTTCTTACGGTACGCTTCTCTTTGAATAATGTGATAGCGTGTGTTGTACGCAACACCGAGTTCTAACACACCATAACCAATCAAACTAGCCGTTATGAATAGTAATACCTAATTTTTGAAATTATATATATTTTATATTTCAAAATTGACTTCATTTTTGGATTCGGAATATCGAATTTAGCCTAAGGTGATGTTTTGGTACTTTTTGGATAACTTTAATATTTTGATGAATAGTGAAAATTACTAAAGTTTAATTAAAAACAACCTTTTTAATCAAAATAATTAATAGTGATAAATTATGAATTTGAGTGGTTTTAAAGTATATTTAGAATATATTTTTACCATTTAATATAATGTTGGTCATTGGACATAATTTTACAATTAAATCGAACAAAAACAAGTGTCAATCTTTTGATGGTTATTATCTCTTAAAAACACGCTTTTTGTTTTGACAGCGGGAATTAATTTTAAATTAATTTCTTCCACTTCTGTGTTTTGAATTTAGAAAAATGGATTCCATATTTGGAATCAGAATGTTCAAATTGTGAAAATAGGTAACTTTTATTTTTATACATTTTGAATAATTACTGTGGTAAATATTTTATTTACCATGGTTAAGGGTAAATCCGGTAAATGAGGGTTAAAAAATAATATTATAATAATAATAAATTACCCTAAAACGTGTCCTAGACTTATTGGTTGATACATGTTCGACAATACGAATCTTTGGGTCTATTTTGGGACCACATGGAGCCACTTGTAGGTGATAGGGACACTTTATTTTAATTAAGTTAAAATAAGTACAAAAATGACATAAGTATATATCTTTTAGAAAAACAATTTTTACATAGGGTTATGTATGTTGGATTTTAGACTATAAATATTCATTAGAAAGATAAAACGATTTCCGACATGGTGATATTTTATTTTCAATTTTTAGATATTAAATAATGTAATTTATTGATGACACAATGATGATGCAGTAATTACCATAATAGTGAAAAATTAAAATAATTGATATTATAAATACCCAAATAAATATAATTTGAGACTTTTAATGAATTAAACTAATTTTAAAGGTTAATATGACATGTTATTATTGATTCAATTAACTTTGTTCTAAGTAATAATTCTGTTATGAGTTTTACAAAAATCAATTATTGAATAGTGTCAAAATTGACATAAAAGAGTTTTTAAAACAAATATTATATTATTAATTGATATTAAATTCCTAAAAATCTAAGGTTCGTCCAAGAGACTTATATCATTATAGGATCATCATTAATGGACCACTTAGGGGTCTCTTGGATGTATATAGTAATTTTATTAACTATATATTATAAAAATACAAAGTGACATGGTAAATGTCAAACTAATTAACTAAGAGTTAAAACTAAAAGATAAGGTTAATATAAGTACCCAAACCTGTCTAAATTCTATTGGTTGAGTGTTTTTAGACCTATACCCACTTTAACCTTTTAATAATCAACTTTGGAGCCATTATAAACCGAATATGAATTTATTATAAATTAATATTTCTAGCTTTTCCAAAGGTGCCCCTCACCCCTCTTATAAAAGGGAACTCCTCCTTCTCATTTCTTCACACCTTCAATGCCTTTTGGTTCGGCCAAAATCTTCCCAAATACACTCCCAACTTCCCTCAATAGAACCTAGAGGCCTTAGTTTGATCCGAAAGCCAACCTAAGGAGCCTTTTTGATCAAATCAAAAGGAAGAACCCGAAGAAGAGGTAATGTTTTCACCACCCGTTTTCAAGTTCCTTTCTTCTTCCACTTCTTCTTTCTTTGTTATTACCATTCTAAAATAATAACTCCAGTATCTTATATATACTGTGATGTTATTATAAATATGGTGCAACCATATTCAGTATTCTATCCACCCTTTGAATAACATGTCACCATACGTGCGTACGTACGACCTACCGTCTCCACGTCGTGGTGTAATTGTTATTCAATATATTATTATTTGGATGGGTATAATAATGATGTGTAACTCATGTAAATAATAAATATAACATGTTAATGATTCTGTATATATGATATACCATCCATTTATATATTATTTTAATATCAAAAGAATGATATTGTCGCTCGTGCGTACGTACGGACTACCGTCTCCACGAACGCGATGAGATTCATTCTCCATCGTAACCATTAAAGTATAATTATAATTTGATGATTTAAAAATGATTTTTAAGGAATTGATATAATTATGTATATGAAAAATATACAACCTATCCATGACAAACATAGCTTATGTAACAAAACATATAAAAGAAAATGAGTAAGTTAACACCCGAAACGACGATAATTCAAAGATATTATTAACAAATCAATGTTAAAAGATCATATATGATATCATATTAATATATATGATTCTTGTATAATTTAATAAAAATTATTTCACCATTATACAGGAGGTTAACCTACCCCAACCAAGGAAAAGTACAAGGTAAGGGTTATTTCACAATCTCTTCATTATCCGAGGTTGTTTATACGTAATAATCTACTGGGATCTCTTTATCATCCACATCCATGATTCTTAAAAATGTATTTCAAAACCTTTTTACTATTTACAAGAATATGGGTTAAAGTCATTTATACCCTTGTTTGAGTTTTTATAAAAGGTTTATAAAGGAATCTTTCCGTCGTTTTCCAAATATGGTGCTTTTTAACCTTTTTGACAAAATTAAGGTAAGAATGTTTTTTTAACTTATACGGCGGGTGCGGCTATTTTCCACCGTTATAAAATCCTCGAAGCTTCCCTTACAAGCTTATAAGAATATTTTCAAAGAAAATGTTTTATTTTATATGGATCTTAAATTATTTAAAAATAAAAAGAGATATTTCTTTAAAAATAATTTTGATTTCATCTATGTCAACATCCTTTGATGGATTTTACGCTTATTTAAAGTTGATTTATTATGATACAAAACTTCTATATTATATTGAAGGTTTTGTGATTTGTTTGACTGTGGATGTGCTATTTTTATACCATTCATGGTTTATGGTGAAAGTATTGACATTTCGTATGCTAGTTTTAAAACGAATGTTTGTGTTGTGTTTAAACCTTTTCACATGGGAATGCATTGGACTTAATATGTGATGGGTGGAGCCCGCTATAGCTCCTCGATGCATCGGTAGGTCTCATGAGACAAACTAGTGTCTTGTCACAAGGCCTTGGAAAAATCTTATTTATAGTCTTGGCACGAGGCCTTGGCTATGTGTTTATGATAGTCTGGCATTATGCATTCCATCATTATGAAAGTGGTTATTGTTTTTGCATGTGATTATTCGATTAGTAGAATATCCATGTGAATAAGTAAATGGAATTATTTCATTTTATTTATGCCATACTATGTTGAATGATCAAGTTTGAAAGGCTTTTGTTTTAGTTATACATTGCCTTAAAAGTTTATTATTATTTATGAAAGTTTCCGCTATATTGTTATCCTTACTGGGCATTTGAGCTCACCCCTTTTCTATGTTTTATTTTTCCCAGGAAGTGAAGAAGTAAATTATGAATGACCTACAGGGATATTATGTGGGGATATGAGTGTGGATTATGGAGACAATATGTTTTTGTAGTATTTTTTCATTTTATGATGTAATGTAAGACTTATGAATATATCTAATGTTTCCAAGGCTACTAAACCAATCGGTCTTTCGAGATTTGATCTTTCTTGTGATCATGCCAATGTTATGTAATAATGCACTAACTCTGGGTAACTAGGGTCGGGGCGTTACAGTTGGTATCAGAGGAAGTTTAGTACAAACTTTGGAAGCTAGATTTAGATAAACTTTGATTAGAGCACATAGACCTAAGATGAACTTTGAGGATTAGTATAGAAGAACTTCCTAGAATTTTGGTATTATAGAGATTTTGTGAGTTTTCCGAGCAATACCTCCCTGTCTGGATACGAGCAGGTAGAGGCGGCTCTGGAACAGATGTACCTAGGGGTAAAACCCGAAAACACCGCTTTGAACTAGACTCGAACGGGAACTGGTGCACGACAATGGGCCTTGCTGCACTCTTGGTTACGACACTCCCGGGGGATATGCTTAGGATAACTCTCATTTTCTTTACAAATCATTACGAAGGGTTTATGAGTTAATACTTCTTCAAAGAAAACATTTTTATGATTATGGATTATATCCATAAATAGTTCAATTTATGTTAAGTGTTTTATAAGTATGGGATTATGTATTTTGATTCATAAACTGATCTAGTTTATGCCATTGTTTAGAAATAGCGCCTAGTGGAAGAAATGGAAACCGTATCAATGCATGCACTCCATGTAGGGATTTCCCTCCTGCTCAAGATAATTATAGTGGAGCTGGTGATGCAACTAGTGACGATCAGCTAATCACCATACTGAGACAACTTACTTAGGTTATGAATAATAACCTTACCCGTATGGAGCACCCTGATCCACAACGTGGAGGATCAATGTTAGATCGATTCATGAGGCAACAACCACCAATGTTAAATGGGAGTACAAATCCCTTAGTAGGTGAGCAATGGATAAATTCCCTAGAGAAAATATTTCAGGCTTTGGGGAGCAGTAAAAGGGAAAAAGTTATCATGGCAGTTTACCGCCTCACTGGAGATGCTGATCAATGGTGGTCATTGATTCAAAACATGAAGGAAGATGATGAAGTATCAAATATGGAATGGATGGAGTTCAAAGATCTGTTTTTAGAAAAATACTTTCCTCGCGACCATCGAGAAGATATGGAAAAGCAATTTCTGAGTCTGAGACAGAAGGAGGATGAGAATATCGCGAAGTATGAGTCTAATTTTACATGGTTAGCAAGGTATGCTGGCGATTATATACGTAACCCAAGAAGTAAGATAGATCGTTTCTTTGATGGGTTAAAACCATTTCTTCGTCGAGCATTAGTCTCACAATCCTTTTCGTCGTACGAAGACATTGTCTCATGTGCTATCAAGACCGAAAAGGAATTCTCTAAGTCTTATGACTTTAAAGTAAAGCAAGAGAAGAAGAGACCTGCTGATCAATCTTGGAATGGAAATAAGGGGAATAAGGGAAAGGTTGAATATCCATCCTGTGGTAAATGCGGGAAGAAACATCCTGGTACTTGCTTGAAGGGAATGAGAGTCTGTTACAAGTGTGGTGAAAAAGGCCACCAAGCTCGTGATTGTAAGGGGAAGAAGGAATCTACCAACATTCAGTGCTACAATTGCAGGGAGATGGGGCATTATGCAAATGAATGTCCTAAGCGTCAGGAGAACTTACCTCAGAAAAGGCCAAGGGATCAAGGCCAGGCTTATTCTATCACTACTGCTGAGGTAGAAGCTCCGAAAGACGTGGTGGCAGGTAATTTAATGGTTTCCTCAAGTTTAGCTAATGCATTATTTGATTCTGGATCATCGCATAGTTTAATATCTTCCCAGTTTGCTAAGAAAATTAGATATTTCCAATTTGATTTAATAAGGGAGTTGTCAGTTAAAACTCCTAAGGGAAGTATCATTGCAACAAATTTTTGCGAATCAGTCCCCATTAGAGCACATAAATGTTCTTTATCTGCTGATCTCATCATCATACCTATGATTGAGTTTGATATAATCCTCAGTATGGACTAGCTTTCGGACTATGATGCGAAGATTTATTGTAAGAAGAAAGAGGTTACGATTCTTGATGATAATGATAAGGAACACCTTATATTTAGAGAAGAATCGTCACCACCTAATTCTTATTTAGATCCACCCCCAGCAGCTCAACTTAATTCAATTATTGGGGAGGAAGAGAATTAAATAACTGTCGGTGAGGAAAGGAATGTTCAAATAGAGGATGTACCTGTTGTGAAAGAATTTGTAGATGTATTTCCGGAAGATTTACCTGGATATCCTCCAGAACGAGAAGTTGAGTTTTCCATTGATTTAATTCCTGGATCAAGTCCTATATCGAAGACCCCTTATAGAATGGCCACTGTAGAGTTAGTCGAACTAAAGAAACAACTAAATGAGTTGAGTAATAAAGGATTTATTCTCCCTAGTGTTTCTCCATGGGGAGCCCCTGTTCTTTTTGTTAAAAAAAAGATGGATCTATGAGGTTATGTATCGACTACAGGGAGATCAATGCTATAACGATAAAGAACAAGTATCCCCTACCTCGTATTGATGATTTATTTGACCAACTGCATGGAGCTCAATACTTTTCAAAGATTGACCTTCGATCTGGATACCATCAGTTGTGTGTGAAGAAGGAAGATATTCCGAAGACACCATTTCGAACCAGGTACGGGCATTACGAGTTTACTGTAATGCCGTTTGGATTGACTAATGCGACCTCTGTATTCATGGATCTGATGAATAGAGTTTTCAAGGAGTATCTCGATGAATTTGTGGTGGTATTTATTGATGATATCTTGGTATACTCCAAAACCTACGATGATCATGAAAATCACTTGCGCATTATCTTGAAGACTCTGAGGAGGCATGAATTATATGGAAAGTTTAGATAGTGTAAATTCTGGATTCATGAGATTTCTTTTCTTGGCCATATTGTCTCTAAATATGGAATCTCTGTTTATCCTTCTAAGACCAAGGCAATCCAAGAATGGCCCGCACATACGAGTATAACTGAGGTACGTAGTTTTATTGGTTTGGCAGGTTATTATCGACGTTTCGTCCAGAATTTTGCCCGATTGGCTAACCCATTAACAAAGCTCACACGTAAAGGGGTTAAATTTGTTTGGACAAAAGAGTGTGAAGAATGTTTCGAAGAACTGAAGAGAAGATTAGTCAATGCTTCTATATTGACTCTACCATCGGGGAAAGATGGGTTCATTATTTATAGTGATGCATCAAAGAAAGGACTTGGTTGTGTCCTTATGCAGAATGATAGAGTTATTGACTATGCATCACGATAGTTGAAAATTCATGAAAAAAACTATCCTACTCATGATCTCGAGTTAGCAGCTGTGATATTTGCTTTGAAGATATGGAGGCACTACCTCTATGGTGAAAAATGCGATATTTATACTGACCACATGAGTTTGAAGTATATTTTCTCACAAAAAGAACTCAACATGAGGCAAAGGAGATGGCTTGAATTATTCAAGGATTATGATTGCACGATACACTACCACCCGGGGAAAGCAAACAAGGTGGCAGTTGCTTTGAGTATAAAAGACCATAGATTTTTGAACAATATGAGAATTGAAAGGGATCCAATTTTCATGGATCTAGTGAAGATAGACATGGGAATAACCAGGGAAGGCGAAAAATCAATTCTTTTTCAAATGGTTGCCAAACCATCTTTACTAGAAAGGATTAAGAGTTCTCAGACCGATGATGAAGAATTTAAAAAGAAGATTAAAGTTGTGAATGATGGGAGATTGAGAGTCTTTGTGTATGAAGATGGAATTTTGAAATTCGGGAAGAGACTTTGTGTTCCCGATTTACCTGATCTAAAAAGTGAATTGCTGGATGATGCTCATAGTTCCAATTTCTCTATACACCCTGGGAGCACCAAAATGTATAGAGATTTGAAGGAACATTTTTGGTGGGACAACATGAAGAGGGAGATTGCTGATTTTGTGTCAAGATGTATGGTTTTTCAACAAGTGAAAGCTGGAAGGCAACAGCCTGGAGGAGTCATGCAACCTCTTCCCATACCGGAGTGGAAATGGGACAATATTACGATGGACTTTGTCATGGGGCTACCAAAGAATCCTAGAAGGAATGATGCAATATGGGTTATTGTTGATCGTCTTAACAAGTCAACACATTTTCTTGATATAAGAGAAGATCTACCCCTGGAACGTCTAGCAAGACTATATATTAATGAAGTTGTGAGACTTCATGGAGTACCCCTATCGATTGTTTCTGATCGTGAACCCTGTTTTACTTCAAGATTTTGGAAAAGTCTTCAGAAATACCTGGATACTGAACTTAATTTGAGCACTGCTTACCACCCTCAGACAGACGGACTATTCAGACCTTAGAAGACATGTTGATATCTTGCTCACTTGACTTTCAGGGTATGTGGGATCAATATTTACCTCTGGTAGAATTTTCCTATAATAATAGCTTCTATTCGAGTATTCAGATGGCACCATATGAAGCATTATATCGAAAGAGATGTCGTACACCAACCTGTTGGGATGACATTGGTGAAAGAAAACTTTTAAGCCCAGAACTGGTGGAGAAAACGGTGGAAAAGGTGAAGGTAATCCAAAATCACATCAAAGCAGCTCAAAGTAGGCAGAAGACCTATGTCGATAATCGAAGGAAGGATTTGGAATTTCAAGTCGGTGATCATGTTTTCCTGAAGGTATCTCCATGGAAGGGAGTCATACGTTTTGGTAAGAAAGGTAAATTGAGTCCCAGGTACATCGGACCTTTCGAAATTCTAGAACGAATTGGGGCTGTGGATTACCGATTGGCAATGCCGCTAAGTCTCTCCAAAGTTCACGATGTGTTCCACGTATCTCTGTTGAGGAAATACATGCCTGACCCAACGCATGTACTCACTTACGAGGAATTAGAACTAGAACCCGATCTGTCTTATTGCGAAGAGCCCGTCAGGATTCTTGATACGAGAGAACAAGTACTGAGAAACCGGACGACGCGTCTGGTAAAAGTTTTGTGGAGAAACCATAAGATGGAAGAGGCAACGTGGGAACCTGAGGAACTTATGATGAAGAACCACCCAACTCTTTTCATGTGATAAGTATTCTAGAAATTTCAAGGATGAAATTATTTGAAGGATGGGATAATGTAACACACCAAGCTTCTACGGTATGCTTCTCTTTGAATAATGTGATAACGTGTGTTGTACGCAACACCGAGTTCTAACACACCATAACCAATCAAACTAGCCATTATGAATAGTAATACATACTTTTTGAAATTATATATATTTTATATATCAAAATGGACTTCATTTTTGGATTCGGAATATCGAATTTAGCCTAAGGTGAAATTTTGGTACTTTTCAGATAACTTTAATATTTTGATGAATAGTGAAAATTACTAAATTTTAATTAAAAACAACTTTTTTAATCAAAATAATTAATAGTTATAAATTATGAATTTGAGTGGTTTTAAAGTATATTTAGAATATATTTTTACCATTTAATATAATTTTGGTCATTGGACATAATTTTACAATTAAACCGAACATAAACAAGTGTCAATCTTTTGATAGTTATTATCTCTTAAAAATAGACTTTTTGTTTTGACAGCGGGAATTAATTTTAAATTAATTTCTACCACTTCTGTGTTTTGAATTTAGAAAAATGGATTCCATATTTTTAATCAGAATTTTCAAATCGTGTAAATAGGTAACTTTTATTTTTAGACATTTTGAATAATTACTGCGGTAAATATTTTATTTACCATGGTTAAGGGTAAATCCGGTAAATGAGGGTTAAAAAATCATATTATAATAATACTAAATTACCTAAAAAGTGTCCTAGATTTATTTGTTGAAACATGTTCGACCATAGGCATATTTGGGTCGATTTTGGGACCCCATGGAGCCACTTGTAGGTGATAGGGACACTTTATTTTAATTAAGTTAAAATAAGTACAAAAATGACATAAGTATATATCTTTTAGAAAAACAATTTTTACATAGGGTTATATATGTTTTATTTTAGACTATAAATATTCATTAGAAATATAAAAATATTTCCTACATGATGATATTTTATTTTCAATTTTTAGAGATTAAATAATGTAATTTATTGATGACACAATGATGATGCAGTAATTACCATAATAGTGAAAAATTAAAATAATTGATATTATAAATACACAAATAAATATAATTTGAGACTTTTAATGAATTAAAATAATTTTCTAGGTTAATATGACATTTTAGGATTGATTCAATTAACTTTTTTCGAAGTAATCATTCTGTTATGAGTTTTACAAAAATCAATTATTGAATAGTGTCAAAATTGACATAAAAGAGTTTTTAAAACAAATATTATATTACTAATTGAAATTAAATTTCCAAAAATCTAAGGCTCGGCCAAGAGACTTATATCATGATAGGAGCATCATTTATGGACCACTTAGGGGTCTATTGGATGTATATAGTAAGTTTATTAACTATATATTATAAAAATACAAAGTGACATGGTAAATGTCAAACTAATTAACTAAGAGTTAAAACTAAAAGATAAGGTTAATGTAAGTACCCAACCCTGTCTAAATTCTATTGGTTGAGTGGTTTTCGACCTATCCCCACCTTAAACATTGAATAATTAACTTTTGAGCCATTAGAAACCGAATATGAATTTATTATAAATTAATATTTCTAGCTTTTCCAAAGGTGCCCCTCACCTCTCTTATAAAAGGGAACTCCTACTTCTCATTTCTTCACACCTTCAAAGCCTTTTGGTTCGGCCAAACTCTGACCAAATACTCTCCCAACTTCCATCACTACAACCTAGAGGCCTTAGTTTGATCAGAAAGCCATCCTAAAGAGCCCTTTTGATCAAATCAAAAGGAAGAACCCGAAGAAGAGGTAATGTTTTCACCACCCGTTTTCAAGTTCCTTTTTTCTTCCACTTCTTCTTTCTTTGTTATTACCATTCTAAAATAATAACTCCAGTATCTTATATATTCTATGATGTTATTATAAATATGGTACAACCATATTCAGTATTCTATCCACTCTTTGAATAACATGTCACCATACGTGCGTACGTACGGCTTACCGTCTCCACGTCGTGGTGTAATTGTTATTCAATATATTATTATTTGGATGGGTATAATAATGATGTTTAACTCATGTAAATAATAAATATAACATGTTTATGATTCTGTATATATGATATACCATGCATTTATATATTATTTTAACATCAAAAGAATGATATTGTCGCTCGTGCGTACGTACGGACTACCGTCTCCACGAACGCGATGAGATTCATTCTCCATCATAACCATTAAAGTATAATTATCATTTGATGATTTAAAAATTATGTTTAAGGACTTGATATCATTATTTATATGAAAAATATACAACCTATCCATGACAAACATAGCTTATGTAACAAAACATATAAAATAAAACGAGTAAGTTAACACCCGAAACGACAGAAATTCAAAGATATTATTAACAAATCAATGTTAAAAGATCATATATTATATCATATTAATATATATGATTCTTGTATAATTTAATAAAACATATTTAACCATTATACAGGAGGTTAACCTACCCCAACCAAGTAAAAGTACAAGTTAAGGGTTATTTCACAATCTCTTCATTATCCGAGGTTGTTTATACGTAATAATCTACTGGGATCTCTTTATCATCCACATCCATGTTTCTTAAAAATGTATTTCAAAACATTTTTACTATTTACAAGAATATGGGTTAATGTCATTTATACCCTTATTTGACTTTTTATAAGAGGTTTATAAAGGAATCTTTCCGTCGTTTTCCAAATAAGGTGCTTTTTAACCTTTTCGACAAAATTAAGGTAAGAATGTTTTTTTAACTTATACGGCGGGTGTGGCTATTTTCCGCCGTTATAAAATCGTCGAAGATTACCTTACAAGATTATAAGAATATTTTCAAAGAAAATGTTTTATTTTATATGGATCTTAAATGATTTCAAAATAAAAAGAGACATTTCTTTAAAAATAATTTTGATTTCATCTATGTCAACATCCTTTGATGGATTTTACGCTTATTTAAAGTTGATTTATTATGATACAAAACTTCTATATTATATTGAAGGTTTTGTGATTTGTTTGACTATGGATGTGCTATTTTTATACCATTCATGGTTTATGGTGAAAGTATTGACATTTCGTATGCTAGTTTTAATACGAATGTTTATGTTATGTTTAAACCTTTTCATATGGGAATGTATTGGACTTAATATGTGACGAGTGGAGCCCGCTATAGCTCCTCGATGCATCGGTAGGTCTCATGAGACAAACTAGTGGCTTGTCACAAGGCCTTGGAAAAATCTTATTTATAGTCTTGGCACGAGGCCTTGGCTATGTGGTTATGATAGTCTGGCATTATGCATTCCATCATTATGAAAGTGGTTATTGTTTTTGCATGTGATTATTCGATTAGTAAAATATCCATGTGAATAAGTAAATGGAATTATTTCATTTTATTTATGCCATACTATGTTGAAAGTTCAAGTTTGAAAGGCTTTTGTTTTAGTTATACATTGCCTTAAAAGTTTATTCTTATTTATTAAAGTTTCTGCTATATTGTTATCCTTACTGGGCATTTGAGCTCACCCCTTTTCTATGTTTTATTTTTCCCAGGAAGTGAAGAAGTAAATTATGAATGACCTGCATGGATATTATGTGGGGATGTGAGTGTGGATTATGGAGACAATATGTTTTTGTATTAGTTTTTCATTTTATGATGTAATTTATGACTTATGAATATATCTAGTGTTTCCATGGCTACTAAACCAATCGGTCTTTCGAGATTTGATCTTTCTTGTGATCATGCCAATGTTATGTAATAATGCACCGACTCTGGGTAACTAGGGTCGGGGCGTTACACTAGTAAAAAGAAAAAGATATTATTTTGAGATATTCCCATGTTGTTCACACATTTCACAAACATATTCTAGTGCTTTGAACCTATTTTGAACTTTTACAACAACCTTATTAGGTTTATTTTGAACATCTTTCTCAGACTTCTTCTTTTGAAGAATTTGAATCCCCCTCAAATTTTTTCTTCTAAACATTATGGAATATTTGTAATGTTTTTTATTAAACCAAAACATATTTGATGTGTGTCCAAATCCACTACTATACCAAAAATATCGATAAAAAGAATATTTTCCTATGAAACTTCTATAATAAACATAGTTTTTAACATGTTTCTCAACAACGTTCTTATTTGAACTTGGTTGACCACAAAACATTATATTTTCAACAAGAATATTCTTTTTCAGTTCAGTTTTCAATTAATCCTTCTTAAAACTAGAAGTATTAGAAACTTTTTTAGACTTAGAATGTTTAGAAACTTCGGACTTCTCACCTTTGTTGGTCTTGTCCACATACATCACATTCCAAACTTTCATCATCTCAAATCCATTTATAGATTTCTCCTCAACCTTTGATGGTAACTTTTATTGATCCTTATGAGGTTACTACTTATGATAAATTTCACTAAACTCATATATATATTTTTAAAAACATGTACCTCTTTTCTTAGATTTAAAATGTTTTGGTCGGATAAGTCCCAACACCTTTTATTTTTTCTTTCAACTTACCTTATATATGTTTATTATGATTCTTTTATTTATAAATATATTTATTTAAATCCTAAATTTCTTTCAGTAGATTTAATTTATCATCAATAAAACCTTCTTGATTATTTGATCATGATTTTTCATTATTCACTTTTCTAATTTCTTTTTCATGCTTTACAATCTTTCCTAGACATTCTTTCAATTATTATTTAATATGGAATTATAATTGGGTTTTTTCTTCTTTAGATCCACTTCTTATGAATTATTCATTATTCACTATTACAATAAAAGTATTCTCACTAGCATGCTCAATAGAATTTTCAGATTCAACTTAACTATTTACTTCTTCATTATCATTAGAAAAGAAACTTTTTCATTTGGGTTTGATGAACTTTTTACCTCTTTTTAATCAGATTTTTCCTTATCAACCAGTTTCTTCCATGAACTTCTTGTCCTTATTTATTATTAATCACTGTACTCTTATTTATTTCATTAATGAAAATTATCGCCAAAGAATCCAATAGGTCCACATTCAAATATTTAAATGGAAGATTCCATTTTTATTTACCCGTACCTCTTCTAAAATTTTTAGAAAACAAGGGTAAAATTTCATTAATATTTTTACATACCTCATTTATGGATTCAAATTAAGATACATCATCTTCCTCAAGAACATTCTTAAAATTTTATTTCTTGGTACCTTTGAAATAAATTTATTTTTTATCTTTTTTTTACCTTAATAACTTTCTCCCTTCTCATTTCATAGGTAATGAGAGTAATATGAAGATAATCTAGAGATAGAGTTTCTGGATCTCAATCTTCCAATGGGGATACTTTTTCATAAAACGTTTTGGGAGGGATTCTTAATAGTTTTTCAATAACACTAGAATTTTCTAAATTTTCACCAAGATATCTAACAGTGATGACGATGTCAATAACCTTGGTAATGAAGTCCCTTAAATATTCATACTCACCCATTTTCAGATCCTCAGACTTTAGCCTCCATATTTGAAGCGATTCCTTCTTGACTTTTGAATTTCCGTTATATATGGTGTTCAACTTATCCCATATACCCTTGGTTATGTAAACGAACTTCAACCATAAAAACTCACTTTCATAAAGTGATGAGAGTAAGAAATTTTTATCCCTACCATCATTATCAAGATTATTCTTGTCAAAAGTTGTAAGAGGAACTTTAGCATCAATAGGAGAAAATCAAACTTTTACAGCTTAAAGAACATCATACCCAAGAGACATAAGATAATGAAACATTCCATCTTTCTATATAAGATATTTCTTACCATCTAAGACTAAAATACCTTTACTATTGACACAATTCATATTCCTTATCAACTTCTCTTCAAAACTTCAAAAAAGAATAAAAAAAGGGAACCATGGGATCTGATACAACATGTAATTATCCAGTAAAGATAATTGTATCACTAAGAATGGGAGAGGTGAATCAATGATATATTTTTATTTTAAGTTTATTTTATTTTAAAATAATATTTTCCTCATATTAAATATTCCTTTACTTATTAAAAAAAGTTAACATACATCTTCAAGAATATATTAATTTACAAGGTTCACTAATCAACAAGAGTATCAGCATCCTTGGTATGATTTGGGAATAATTCAATACCACACAATGCACTAGAAAAGAATCCTTTTGTATGGAATAAATTGAATACGATATCCCCTTACAATCATGTAGAACTATGATCAATACAACTGTGCATGTGCTTCATATATTGAAAAATGATATAAGAATGTTTTCGTAATAAACATGTTAAAATGCTACTTAATAAACTTTCACAAATACGTTCTTCTAAAAAATTCTTTACTTCCTTACCCAATAGTAGGTAAGAACTTCTTCTGGACTTAATAATGATTCTCAGTCTGATTCTATAGTCCAATCCCCAAGTTGGATTTCTCAACACAAATATATAAAATTTTCAAAATATTCTCGATTCAATTCTAAACCACATCTAATCTGAATTTGGGAATCCGAGTCTAATGATCCAGCCAAATATGATGACCAAATGAATACAATCTTATCACTTATCCTTTATTCTTATGTATGATGAACTTTTTCAATAAAACTCATTCCAGAAAATTATT
The DNA here is from genome assembly GCA_963277665.1 of Viscum album. NCBI lineage: Eukaryota > Viridiplantae > Streptophyta > Magnoliopsida > Santalales > Viscaceae > Viscum > Viscum album. The sequence continues at coordinate 468,120,852 of OY728119.1, forward strand.
ATCCCTATAATTTTTGAGCATCTGTATCTTCACTCTGAAAAATACTTATTTAAGAAAGTGAAAAGTATTTTATCATTTTATAGTCAACCAAAAATAGGCTTGGGTGTGATTATGAAAATGCTTCCCACTCAACCAAGGTTTCCAAAAAAAAAATTATCCTTGAATGTTTTTTATTTATGACATCACCAACACTTCTCAACTCTTCTAAAATCTTCTCTAATTTCTAACAGCTTTATACAACTTCTAACTTCTTTAAAAAACATTAGTATGATTTTGATTCTTATTTCCGACCGCTATATACTATTTTCTAGTTATGATGCTTTGTACCACATGCATATATAAAGAAATAGACAACTTCAATATTTATATAAAAATTCAGTCTGATTCTGATTTCCACTACGATTACTTTATTATGATAAGGTAATTTGATCACTCTGTATTTCTTTACCCACATCCAAAAAAATCTAAACTAAAGAAATCCCAATACATTACTCTGTACCAATTGGAAAACCAATTTTCTCATTCGGATTTAATAATTATGATAAAGAAAACTTATTATTCAATAAGATGGATCTTGACATAATTTTGAATAAGAATACTTGAAATGAAATCATATTCCTTCTTTCTCTTGACCCACATGATAAGGAAAATATTCTTTTCTCCTTAGTCACTTGTAGACAATCAACAATTTATCTTAATGAAAAAGGTTAATTACATTGTTAATTTATCTCTAACTTTATTTTAATACTGGCCTAAAAAAACCACTTATTTTTTATTTTCATTGATTCTAACAACAATCAATGAAAAAATATCCCATTTAAAGATTATGATGGTATACTGAGCCCTATGTACTAGTATAAAAAACATCAACTTCAGAAAATTATTTCTTTTCTGAATACTATACCAATAATCTTTCAACACTCAAATTGTTTCTCTTTTATGTTTACGATGATCATCAAATTATTACACAAAATATTTAAATCTTTTTGTTTTTGGTTTGACTAAAAACCATCACCTTAAAGTTCAAACATTATGATCATCTTTCTTAGAATCCAAACAAATATGCTTTAGGTGATTTCACACCAATGATCTGAGACAATAAATATTTAGTTTTAGAAACGTCATTATTTAGAAAAATTTATCTTGTAAGCATGACTTCTTTCATGATTTTTATTACATTTATGATCAATCGTTTCAGCATATAAATTACATTGGAATGTTTTATAAACTCCTATTCTTGCAAAAACATCTTCCTTTTATACCAAGCCTGAATACAAATGGATTGAATATGATTGACATCAACTTTTCTCCCCCTTTATTTAATAAATATCACATCACATGTTTTAAAAAATACTTATCATTTTAGTGAATAAAAAAACTATAAAATCATCATATTTTTATCAGATCCATACTCAATCCAATTCTCTTATTTATTAATATTGAAACCTCATTCTGGAAGTAGGGTGAGTCCAATGAGCATTTTCATCCTGAAAACACCTTCCCAATCTGATGAACTTCCTTAAGAATTGTGAGTCATATTTATTAATACTATGGTTTTTCCAATCATCCTTTTTTACAAAGCAAGGTGATTTATTTTCTAATTAAACTTCCTGGAAAACAAAAGACATCTTCAGAATGTGATCATCCTTCTTATCTGCTTGGACCTAACAAATTTTACTTATCACATTACTTTTATGCTTAATGTTTTAAATCTTGATACATATTCTTTAAAATTAAAGGTTCATATTCATATTTTAATTTTCAATCAAATATTCATAGATTTTTGTCATATTTTTCTTATGGAGAACTTTGTGGGATCCTAATTTTCTAGTTAGGCTCACACCCTACAGGAAACCTCTGGGTATATGTAGATCTTATTTTGAAAGGTTTATGAAAAGGAAATTCACGACTTGGAGGCAATGGATATTATTTTTAGATAATATTGTGATTTTTGGGGGTGGAATGGTGGGAGTGAACCTCATGTCAAATAGAGATGGGTATTTATTGTTTTGGTTTATTTTTTCATGGGATTGTTTTATAATCTCATCCATTATTATTGCCTAAACAGCTTCCATCCTATTTCCCCATTGACATGATTTTGGATTACTTGTATATGTATGATCGATCTCATATTATATTATTGATATTCATCTTTTTTAATTTTGTTGTTATGGATTCTTTTGAGTTTTCACATAGGTTATGTCACGATGATGTTCTTTCTATTACAACCTTATTTATTTATGTGCTTGAATCACGAAATTATATAGAATTAAGTATTAGTTATCCAAAAACCATTTTACACTTGATTTTATATTTTTTAATTTTTGTAACATTTTTACTATTATTTACGTTTTAAATAAAGTAGTAAATTAATTTTTTACAAAATAATTTTTTCACTCATTTATATTTTAATTTTTATTCCATATATTCAATCCAAAATTTATATATATAATAATTTGTTAGTATGTATATACAGTTTGTTTCTGATTATTTTTATAATATTATTTTATAATATTCATTTTATATTTAGTTGGGTTGTATATATTAAACTTTTAATACTTAATTCACGCCCTCATATTGTTTTTATTGTGACACAATACTTAGTTGAGACTCCCTCAAGGGTGATAAATGGAACACTCCATTCATAATAATATACATGTGATTAAAAATCATTCCAAAAGTCTATTTTAAGGATTAAATAAAATATCATCATTCTTAATATGAGAAAAACCTTTGAGAAAATCAAATTTACAACCATGATATGACATGATAGACATCTATATGTTAGGACTCTTATCTCCCCTATGGAGTGTCAATACACACACATGAAGTTATAAATTCTATAGAAAATCCCAATTAATTAACTAATAAGATATATTTAAATGAGTGTGATGTACCTATAACAAATAAAACATTTTCAATAGTATAATTAATAAAACAATATCCTCAATTCTCAATGGAGTTGTTTTAGTATCACTTTGAATATACTCTATAGTAAAGAGTCGATTTTGGTCCACACCACCCCCTATAAAACTGTAGTATCTAACCCTATTTTATTGGACCCTATATTGATGACTGTCTCTATAATCCCAATCACGATATATGAAAATATTTATCCTTTAATTTCTCTTTTATCTTTTTTTTGGGATACCCGTGCCTAATTTAACCATTTTTCATTTGATTTTAAAGGTAAATTTATATAACTATCCCTTTATATTGATGATAATTTTCACTTCCTCAAGAAATTACCTAGTTATGTTCCCTACCATAAAAAATTTATAACACTCCATATAATTCTACTTTTGTGATAGAGGAGTAGACACAAATGATCAATGATTCTTATATTGTTTGTTCCTTTTATGGGAATCCTTTAATTTTTTTCCTTATCCCACTCAAGGAGCTACCGTCTGCACTTGAGAATTATATGAACCCTCTTAAAATATTTTTCTCTTCAATTACCACATCAGTTAACAATTCATTATTTATTTTAAGAAAATAATATGAGAGGAAAAATAGTTCCACCTTTGATTGTGTATTAGGATGTAAGAAAATCACAAAACTCCTCACCTTAATTGGGTTGTTGTTGATAAAGTTTTCTTTAAATTAGACCAGGTTAGTGAATTATTCATTATAATACATAATTGATTAGATAATCTAAAACCCTTTACATGGTAAGTTATAATTTATCTTTAATAGTAAAATCATGTTTCATAGTCTTATAATATACTATTTTATCATAAATGTATCTAGATAGATCATGGGAAATTATGGGGCATATAGGATCAAAAAAATGAAATGGATTTTTTCAAGCCAATCCTCAACAACATGTTATAGCAAATCAATATTAAAATTTAATGGAAACTATATCTAAAATTATTATTTTAATTTATTCACTTGAGTCTCATCCCATGACACCGATTTCCTCAACCATAGAACACCAGCATGATTTCCTCCATGTTATTCCCCTAATTTTCAAAAGAGAAAACTTTGTTTGATAACCTATGTGATACGCAAAACCGAACTCAGAAAAATAGTGATTGTTTAAATATGATTATTTTATACATTTTTTTAATTCATGGATTTTATTAGGATTAATATATTTATGAAATATATATATTTCCAATATAAATTGATAAATGATTAGAAAATAATAAATCAATGTTTGCAAATGTGTTTTTTTATGTTTTGTTTAATTTTTTTTTTATTTTAATGAGAATATATTATAATTATTTTCTAAAACATTTAGAAAATTTATTTGATAAATTAAAATATATTTTTTATATCATCGTATAATAAATAACTAAGGTTGAAAATTTTTATTTTTTCATAAAATATAATTTTTTTATAGAATAGTGAAAAATATAATATTTATGTAAAATTCTATTTTATATTGATGAATTTATTAATTTTAATTTCTAGTTATCCTTTTAATATTATTTCAAGTTAAAATAAGTATTCTTTAATTTTATTCAACTAATTACATTTTTAATAATCTTTATACCAATTTTAAATATAAGTTTATTCTTAAGATTAAAATACATTTATTTTGAAATATTTTTAAAAATGAAAAATGTATCCTGATTATAATAAACCCTTATGAGAAATGATTTAAATTAACGGTTTGGAATACATATCTATATTTATTAATTTAAATTCATATGATGAGTATTTCAAATTATATTGTTAATGTAAAATCATCTTTCCCTTGAAAAATGGATTTTTTTATTCGGAAAACTATTTTCAATTGTGCTTTCAGGTTTTATTTTAAATTAAATTATTCCACCTATTGTATTTTATTTTCATAAAATTGACACCATATTTTAAATCATGTTAATTAATATTAGGTAACAAGGTCAATTTAACTTTCGAACAAACTAAATTATAATTATTGTAAATATTAATTACCACGACAAAAGTAAAATTGGTTAATTAAGGGAAAAATAATAATAATAATAAAAAAGGGCTAGAATCAAATAACTCTGATGGTATTAATATTTATACTTTCATTTCACTATAATATTGAATATATTTTTTGGTACATTATAAAGGATTAAATATTTATTGATAAAAATTAGATAAAACACATATTTTTATTTTTAATTAGTATTGAATTTCAATTAAAAAATTTATTTTGACGGGTTAATGGAATTTTAAAATAATTAATATTTTAATTATTTTAAATAACTTTTATTAAAAATAAATTATCATATAATTTTTAGGAAGTGAAATGTTATTTTTATAAGGGTTTAAAAAAATATTATAAAAAACCTGTCATTTTCAATAAATGTTGGTTTTTTATTTAAAATTCAAAATTCACATATTTATAAAATTATTTAGATAAAATGAAGATTATTTTTTGAATTAGGACTTTTAATTTATCTAATGGTGTTTTTTTCATAATTTTTTGAAATAATCGAATTTTTGGATAAATATTAAATATCGTATAAATATACGATCTGTTTTATAACATCATAATGTCCCAATAGTGATTTAATATATAATATAAAAGGTATAATCAGATAAATAAAATTTTTCCCTTTAAAATAATGTAATTTTATGTTTAATTGATTTATTTTATGAAGCCTTAATGAATCCTCCAAGACTTATAATACATTTTAAAATTTTAAAATGATTTCTTTGAGAGTGTGACTCACCTTTCCATACGAAAGGGCATTATTTTATTATCATCAGTCCTTGGAATTATTAAATAATTTAAACCAAAACCCTTATGTAGAAACCACGGGCAAAAACCATGGTATGGTTTGTGGTTTTGAATATTTTATTATGTAGTGTCGAAAAACAAAATAATAAAAAAATACAACCATTTTCCTATATAAACCCACATAATCTCCCATTTCACTTCAATAAAACTCATTGGATCACTAAAACACTCTTATTTCTACTCCCTAGAGTCCTCTCAAGGCACCCCAATCTTTCATAAAGCCCATCCAAAGAATTCGGATTCACACACTCAAGTAAGGGAACATCAACTTCATCTCTTTCTTCCAATTCAAGAAACTTATTTGAAATTAGTCTTTATAATTTCAATTTTTTATATTGTAAATAATTTATTATAACTCCATTTCTATCCAATTAATGTTATTTGAATGATATACCATTTATACTCTCTCATTTTGACCCTTATCTAAGCCATTACTATGCTAAAATTCTATAAGAGAACTTCATCCACCACTCTCCTAGTTTATCAATCAATAATTTTAATATTATTTATTTTAATTTACATTTTACTATATTTGGATATGTTATTACATACCCCCTTAATTTAAATTTTACTTATAAATGATGAGATCCCCTATCCCTCTTATTTATCTCTCATATGAACCATTATGCACACTTGTTACGATACTAAAATTTTATAAGGGTTCTTTCCTTTCTCATCATTATCCAAGTTTATTTATCTTGTTAAGCCATTTTGTTTTCAATTACTATTAATGGGGTATGTTTTCACCCCTCAAAAATACTTCCCTTATTGTGGATAAATTATTATAGACCTCTTTCTCTCTCATTATTACCTCCCATGTACACTTATTACCATGCCAAACTTTTGTAAGCATCTTTTCCATTATCTTTTATTCGATATCCTTTATTATAAAATTACTTATTTTCATAATTATATATGTTTGTACATGTACTTAAATGTCTACATTAATTTACACTTCATGTAAAAATTATAATAGTCATATTTCTATCTCATCAACCCATTTTATGAATTTTTATGTGACACTCATATACTACCAAATTTTCACTACAATCATCCATGCCAAACCAATTGTGTAGTGAATACTGTACCCATTTCCTATCAAGAGTGTCCACTTTTATGAACATATACCTCTTTATTGGTGAATTACATGTATTTATACCACATTACTTGATCTTGTATTAAATTAGGATGTTGAATTAATCCATGTTATATGATCTATGTGGGACACTTATGTCTAAGAGTGAAATTATTCTGAATGGTGTGCCTTGATATCACTACAATGCATTGAGTAATGGTTAGTTTCACGATACGTCACTTTGGGACATAGGGCTTACCTGATTCTTTTATGGTAATTTTTCCACCATGATGTCTTTGTTTGTTTTATCCTTGACCAATGTTTATGATTCAATGTTTTAAATTGTTTCCACATTTCTCATCTTACGATTATCATTCTATATCATGCCTTATTATTCATGTTCATCTTATGCTCCATTTATATGCCTTTTTTCTAATATGTAATTTATTCTTCATGTTATTCCTTGTATATTCCCTCAATGGTCTTTATAAAATAACTGTATTCTTATGTATATCCTCAGTTTATCCAATGTAGTGTTTAGTATGAAGAAATATTTTCTTCATGTTAAATAATTTTTCGTTAAAGATGTCACTTTTCATTTTTTTAATTTTTTATATAATGTCACTAATTTCATAAATTCACCTGACCTATCGATATTTTGGTTTGTATGAAGTGTACTTTTATGTAATAAAAATGTATTAATATTTAATAATGGTTTGGGTTGTTATAATCTCTTAACTAAGGGTGAAACTAGGATTCCATTTATGATATGTTCTTGAAATATTCTTTATACCGATTACATAGATACCTTCAAGGTAGAATCTTTGTGGAATCTCAAAAGAACATTATTTTCACATCTAATATCATATTATATATAATAAAAATTTATATAGTTTATTAAAAAATATATTATTAACCCCCAAATATTGATACCCAACCATATATAATTTTTATTTTAATAATAAATGATTTTTTGATCCATTAAAGGCATATTTTGAACTTAAAAAGCACACTTTATGGGTATAACTAATAATAAAAAGTGTACCCCCACTAGGAGATATGATTTTAAACATCATAGATCCAAAATAAAAAATTATATTAAGGGTTATGATTATTTAAAAGCTAAAATACTATTTAGAGGAAAACAAGTCATATGTAAGATAGGTTTCCTATAGTAGGATACATATGACCCAAAAAAATGAAGGGATAAATCATTGAAGTAAATGAGGTTAGATCTATGTTAGGTAGATGAATTTTAAATCCTACATAAAATAGGATGCATCTAATGACTATATATAATATGCTATGATTGAAACACAACATCAAATAAACATATTCAATTACTACATCTAGTAAGATAAATATGACACCCTGATCTGAACACCTTCCACCAAATAGATTTAATTTAACACACTATGTGGAATATGTTACTTATAACATTCTATATCTGAAAACTATTTTTCTATTAGGTATCATTGAATAATATTGCTCGTGATAGACCATATAAGACTATTCTGATCCATACATTTCACTTCGAGGGGGGGGGGTGAGTGAAAACATTTACTATTTTTTTATAATTATGATTTTATCAGCAAATTTTAATGGTTAAATTAAATTTTATAACTTTTTATTTTTAATATCCGTTTTATGATGATGAAATAAAAAAGATGAAAAGATACATAAAACATAAGTATAATGAGAAAAAAACAATTTTGCAATGTTCACCACAAATCATAATTGACTATATACATTTTATAACTATAATTACCAATGGTAATATATGTAGCTATTATTATAATAATTATTTCAAATCATGTTAGGATTATCCATGGTCTTGAGTACAAATTATTGTCTCCCAAGTACAGTTCAGTTTTTGTTCTAACATGAAAATCATCCCAGATTTAGTTCTATTTCCCTAGAGTGGTAACTAATCCTGCCCATACTGAACATTGTATAATATATAAATAATTAATAATAACACCTAGATTATTGAACATCTCACAAAATTTATAAGGGTGACTTATTATTTCAAAAAAATAAAAAATAAATTATGATTCAAGAAAAACTTCTTCTTCTAAAAGGATAATTATTATTTAATGAAATTGATTCTCCAATGCACAAATATATGTGTGAAATATTCTTATAAAAATATAGGAATTTTTGTTTTGAAATCTTCAAGAGAAACAATATTCTCAAGAAATAAGAGATTTCATTCTTTAAGATATCCCTTTCATTTTTTTAAAAAGAAACTATAATGAATTATGAATGTAATATTCAATATACCTATATTATTAATTTACTATATTCTATCCTCTTATTTTAATCCCCCTATATATTACTCTATCAATTTTTTTAAAATCCCCTTATATTTAAAATTCTCTTAAACACATATTAAATTATCATATTAATAATCATGGATAGATGCATATTGATCTTATATCACACCAGTAATCGAAATTTAAAGATATGCAAATATAAAAATATTTTAACTTTTATTAAAATTTGTAATAGAGGTTTATTCCAAGTCATCAAAGGTAAATTATAAAAAAAAATTATAACCACCGTTCTTATTGAGACACGAAATATTTGATGGAAATAAGTGAAAATTTATGATACACCTCCCAATCAAGTTAAATTATTATTTTATCACTAGAACTCGGGTGCATAGACAGTAAAGGCTTGATTCAATAAAACCTTAAAGGCCACATCCTATCTCTTAATTTATTATTTTAATTATCTCAAAAATAAATATATAATTCAGCATATCTCTTAAAAATAAACAAAAATATTTGTTTGTTTTTTGATGATTCTATCAAAATATATTGAAGAAAATCTACAAATAGGAGACCTTGAGATCATGTTCAAGCTTACTGAAGAGATTTTTATTCTTTTTCGTGGATATATAAAATATTCCTCAATATACCCTATAATAAATCCTATTCATACGGTCACCAATATTTTAATTTATTCATATTCTTAATATAATACCACTTTGAATTTTAGAAGAAATTGCATTTCATATATCTATATATTTAGCATCTATAAATATCACATGATAAAAATTAATGTAAACACTAAAAAAACCTTCAAACCAACCGATTTATTACAAATATTTGATCACTAATCTTCCATCACTTGTTGAACTCTCCATATACATAAGATTCATATTTTTTATGACACTTGTATATATCAATTTGAAAACTCTATTTTAATGATAAATCTCAAAAACATTGTATAACATATTCATGATAAACTAATAAATTTATCTTTTTAAGATTCAAATTAAACTTCTATTATATTAATGAATATCACATTGAATTTATATAAATTATACATCATTTATAATATAATCCTAATAAAATGATGTGTGTTGATTAATATTACCTTACCATATCCTTAAAATAGTTAAGGTTAAACACTTTTCATTAATATCTAATTGTGATATATCTAATTTTATTTTTATTAAATCCTTTACATATTCTATAAATTTTCTAATAAATTATTTTAATGAATATACTTCATATTTAAAACAATTTCTCAATATGATCCATCTCCATAGTCTTGAGTACAACTTCATCATAACATGAAAAGAATTGTGTAGTTTGAGATGATATCATCATATATTTCCTAACACAAATATTTTCTCCACAAACATAACTAATATTTTAAACTAAAAATATCATTTCTTCATCATAACATTCATTTCGACCAAAAAAATATTTATTATATTTAGAACCCATAAATCTCCTTCATGAACATTAAATATCATGTTCTTCATGTTCTTCAACAATCATTTGTTATTTAATTACACATGAAGTAATTATGAAAAATTTTATACTTAGTAAACTATTTATCCCTTCAAGATTATCATTTTTGAAATAATATAATATCATATTTGAGGGATGTATCAAAAAAAGTACATTATTTACTCATTACTAAAATGTTAAACTATGGTTTTCAACTTTTTATTCAAATTAACCACTAGAATATTAAATAATTTTAACCATGTGGGAAATATAGATAAAAAATCATTAGTTAAAATTTTCTATATATTCACTTTTGATAGATATAATTTCAATGGATTGGAATTATAAAATTTTATCTTCCTTCATAAATAATTCACCATGACCGAATTAAAGATCTTTCTTTATTATGAAAATTTATTTAACATTTATGATGATTTAAATAAGATAAAAATAACTAAATACATTACTTAGAAACATAAGTCTATTAGCCCCATATTCCATGTTGAGTAAATCCTTTCCACATTGACATATGTGTTTTGATAATTAATCTTCCTTCATATTATTTGTTGTTATATTATTTATTATAATATTATTTGTTTTATTTTTTTAATTGTTGTTTTTATAATTTTTATTATTTAATTTAATATTTATTTTGGATTTTTATAAATAATAATGTTTTCGTAATTGAGTTTATATAGAAGATATTTTAGAAGATAAAAATGTAAGAATAAGTTTTTTCTATATAAAAATAAAGTATGTATTCTTATCACTATGTAAGGATAACATAGTGCGCTTTAGAACTACATCATATTACTTGAGAAATGTTTAACACCATATAAGAATAATTTGGTGAAATATTATCTATATGTTAGAATAAGATTTTAAGAGTTACATAATGAGAATCTGAGTGATGTAGACTCTATATATGAATCAATAAATCATCATACAGGATTAATAAAACTAAGTGTGGAAATATGTAAGGAGTTTTTTTCTACAATTTTAATATTCAACTACTATGTAATGAGAGATTGATGTGGGTTAAGAACAAAACATAGAGAATGTGTATACATAATAATCCTGTTCTACAACATATATATAATGTGAGTTATAATTATTACAGAAAATGGGCTATTACTTAAGCTTAATATTATATCAACTTGGTATTATAATATATTGGAGAATCTTAGGGACATGAGTATCTATTGATGTATTATTTTTTGAAATAAGGAACTGAAACTACTACAAAATAGGCCTTTAATAGTTCTAGAAATGGACATTATGATCACTAGAAAAGTGCTGACTATATGAGTGAAGATAAAAGACTTATACTTTTATCAGTGCTGAAAAAGTACAGATAAAGGTGCTCTTTATCGATACTAAAAAATGATGATAAATGACACCTTTATCAGAACTTTTAGGAGCATTGATAAAAGAACCATTTATCAACACTTTAATTAAGTGCCACCAATGGAACGATTTATTAGTGCTTATAAAAGAGCTGATAAAGGGACATTCTGCAGTGTGCTATAATAGCACAATGTATCACCAAAAACACACTAGATATCAACAAAAACAAGTCATAATATAGGATTTAAATGAAAAAAAATTTATAATATAAACACAAAAAACACTATATTATAGACATTTCAAATATTTTTTTATACAATTACATAAATAGAAATTATTATATAAATTCAAAAACATCAATGTTCTTTTATGTTTCTATCCTGACCCGACTCATGCTCTTTCCGAACAAACCACCCTTGATCGAGAAAAAAAATACACCTGTATAAGAAAAAAATTCTTATTTTAGTAATAATATTTATAAATAAATTAACATAAAGTGTTAATTTTATTAAAATTGATGTCATTATTAAATAAAATGACGCACTTGGAGTCTTATCAGTCACACTGTACATAAGATTAAGGTGTGACTGATTCCAACACATCTCAAATGACTTGTGGATCATTGTCCTAATGTATCAAAAAAATATGAATGTCTTTTTCTTGGTTTTGAGTACATTAGTTGTATTTATTTTATTAAAATTACATTTTAAACTCGAAAGATGCACTTTTTACTCATTCGAATAACATCGTGTATCTGTTTGGTGTGAAACAGATTCCTACACAACAAAAATGAATTATGAAACATTATTCAAAATTATTAAGAAAATATGAGGGTTTTTGATAATTTTTTAGCGAGTGAAACTTTTTTTAGTAAAGTATCAAAACAATCTAATTGTGTTGGTTTGGTTTTGAGGTGCAGATAATTCCTGCAAAGGCATGCCACATTGAGTCATAGCAGTCGCACCATTCTTTGAATTAAGGTACGCCAAATTTATACACCTCGCAAATGACTTATGAATCATTTTCCAAAGTGTGAATGAAGTAAAAAACTAAATATAAATATTTTTACAATCATATAATACCCTATAATTTTTTTAATAAACAAAAAAAAGATCTAAAATTGAACAACAAACTCTCACATAAGGCACAAAGAGTGATTTACACAAAAAATAGACATCTCCAAATAAGCACGATAGAAAGAGGGGAGTTAATTCAAAAAAGGATAACCATTTATAGGTTGACATTCATAAAAAAAAGTTTTTTAACTAATAAAGGATGATTCATCACACTTTTATAATGAAAGATGAACTTACAATAGCCATAAAACAAAAACGAGGAAACTCTGAACGTCTTAACCCCAACATGGGAGACAACAACTGAGAAAATGTTTTTTATGCTTCTTTAAAAAAAAATCATCACAAAATTATTCCTCCAACAAATTGTCATAAGGGAGATAATTAGAGAATAATATTTTCTCCTTGATCCCTAGATGAATACCCTAAATAAAAAGAGAATCTTTCAACAGATCCAACGATACCACCTCCAGAGAAATGGAAACCAGATCTTTAAATTGTTCAATATAAGCCTTCACTATCCACTAACCTTACTGGAAATTCATGAGATCTTACATTTTATTCATCTAAACCTAGTCATGTATAAACCATCGGAAAAATATGGACTTAAAAATATCCCACATCATCCCAACTTTCATCATTGGTGGGGAAAACTACTCCCAATTTTCCAAATCTAGACCCAAAAGAAGACCTAAAACAACCCAAAATCTAATGGATTTTAGAGTTCCCAACACTATGAATACATGCTCAACTTCATCAAGACACTTTACTTCCTATAATGAACCTCAATTCCTATAGAATATGTGAAGAAGCTGAGTAGAACTAGAAATAGGGAGAGGCTAATAAGAAAATTTGGGGACCTTTCTGGGTGAAATATTCTGAATAACATAAAAATCATAAAATCAGGTTCATAATTAATTCCTCACATGCCCACACCTATGCAAATGATCATAAGTAATACCAAGGGTCACACTTACCACTTTATCACTAAACCCAATAATTTTCCAAATTTACAATCCAAAACATTTTGCTTAAAAACCCATTTTTGTCCAATATGAGATTATTTGAATGAAATCATTTTAATTTTAGAAACAATTTTTATTTTAAAAGCTTTCTCACAACAACCAAGACCAAAACAAGATGTAATTCTTGATAAAACATTAAAAAGGGGAACTAGTAGTCATCCTTAACATGATTAAATGGTAGTGTTCCATAGTTTACTTACTATATGAGTTTACTATGATTAAAAAGATCAACAACCCCTATCACTAATAAAATCTAAAAAGCACCACCATATACATAAAACTAGGACATTGGGTTCTTGGTTGTCTTAATAGTGGCCCTACTTACACTAGCCTATCAACAGGTACCTGGTTCTATTGCATCACATACTCAGTGCCTACCAAAAAAGGGTATCTCTATCTATTCACCATTGTCTCCTATCAAATCCTATAACCCCTATTTTAACTCCCCTTCAACACAAAATACATAAAAAATGAGACTAAGATACTAACATTAAAGGGGATTACATGGTTAGATAAGATTTGATATTTAGAACCTCCACAACCTCAAGTATTTCATACTCAATAAGATTTAACAAGATTCTTTAGGGAATAGATTCAAGCATTAAGTTTTCATATGTGTAAGGCTAGCTATTAAAGAATTTTCCTAAAAATTTCCATGAATTTTAAATGGTTTGATCTATTATGTTGTTAATTTATTGTTCTTTTAATAAATTAGTGAATTGATATCAAGGAAACATAAATAAACAAATAATCATTAACATTAAATTATAAGGGTGACCTCTAATGGTTATTGTATGACATTGGTTGACATTGAGTAGTTTCAATTTTTTTTTTGAATTATCATCGCTCTGTCTATTATTTATTGAACAAGACTAGGGATATTCATTGGATATTCTTCTATCTTTATCCAACATAAAGGAGAGTGAAAATGTATTTAATATAATTCTTCATACTGGTTCATCTGGATAAGTGATTGATAACAATTTTTATTAAATAATTCCACAAGGGAAAGTTAATCCTTCCAGGAGCCACTAAAGTCAAGAATTAAGGCTCAAATAATATCCTCCAATTTCAAGATATAATTATTAGAATGACTATTAGTCTATGGAATAATTAAAGTATAAAATTTCACCCATAACCTCACTGAGAATTAATGTCCTTACTATAAACAAGAAAAAATCATGTCCCTATCAGATACAACACATGATGGGACACCTAGAAGCATTATTATCTCTTTGACATACAATTAATCGAGTTCATCAACTGACGAATCCTCTTTAGTATGTAATAAGTTTTTCATTGTAGTTAGGAGATACACTATAACCCACGCTATATCTTTTTATATCGTTGATCTTGAAAAATTGGTCAATAAATCCATCATGATTTAATCCTAATTCTTAATTGGAAAAGATAACATTAAAAGAGTACTTATTGGTTTTTTGTATTTTTCGTTCACTAGAATATAGGTAAATAATTTAGTGAGGAATAATTTGATTCATTTCATCATTATAGGACAAAAAAATTGGGGACTAATATCATAGTATATCTGTATGATAATTACATGAACCTAGAGGAGTCGCATCAGCAACGACGAGGAAGAGATATGTATGGTTCATCATGGTTGAGAACAGCTAAAAAAACGAATCGTGAAACCCAAAATATCAAATAACAATAGTGGAAAAGTATAAAATAACATATATTGGATTCTAGACTTGATTTTTCTGAGGAAACATAGAGGAGTCATGCTGGTAGTAGTGGGGAGATGAGATGTAGGGTTTGTTATGTCTAAGGACAACACAAAACGCAAAATAAAAAATGGAAAATGTAGAACCCAAAAGATCAAACAATGATAGAGGAAAATTAGTAAATAACATATATTAGATTCTAGCCTTTATTAGTTTGAGGGAATATAGAGGAGTCACATCAGTGGTAGAGGAGTTCCGTGAGAGCTTGAAAATTGCGACTGACTGAGTACTAGTTAGGATTATTTTAAATAGATTGGGAAAAATTTAGCACTTTCAAAAAGGTGCTAAAAAATATACCTTTTATTAGAATTAAATTGATAATCACTGATAAAAAACATCTTTATTTGTGCTAATATTTTATCACCGCTAAAGATTCTTTTTAATATCACTTTTTACCACTGATAAATGATTTATTTAAACAAATTTATTAAAACTTATAATTATTAAATATATATAATTATTAATTTATAATTATATCAATACTTATTTAAATAATAATAATTATTAATTTTTAATAATTATAAATATATATATTTATAAATATAGTAAATATATATTTATAAATATATTTATTTAGAAACATATTTTTAACATTATTAGTGGATATATAATCTTAAATACATGCATCATAAAATGAGTAAAATTGAATACTTCAAAATGAGTACAATTTAAAAATATTGAAAAAATAGATAAGTTTTGTTAATTAAATACAAATTATTAAAAAATATGGTTATATATAAAGAAGTAAGATAAATACATTTTGAAAAAACTGAAACATAGTCAATAAATACATATAAATAAGTAAGAGAAAAGTGTAAAATTCAAAAATTCAAAAATAATACAAATCAATACCCTGACTATAATAGTATTAAAAATAAATAAATAAATTGACCGATTGAAAACACAGTATATTAAATGTATCATGTTATAATGGAATTCTAAAATATACAAAAATTTGAATAAATTACAAAAATATTAGGTGTATGTGTTTCTATATATTGCGTAAATATATTTTTGTGTGATTTTGTATATAAAACCACATTAATTAAACACACACACACACACACACATATGTAAAATTAATGTAACACATGACATTTGATATATGTCAAATTGAAAAATCAAACAACATTTAAAATGAATAAGTCATTAATATGTTTTTAATTAATATTTTATTTATTTTATATAAATTTATATTTAATATATATAATTTTTTACTATTTATAATTAATATATATATTATACTTATTAATTTTATATTAATAATTGTTTCATTACTAAAATTTTAAATAATTTTGTAATTTATTAATTTTTAATTATTTTTTTAATTATATATTCATTTACATATATACATTTAATATATACTATTTATCAATATTTATAATATATATATATATATATATTAAATTTATTCATTTTTCTCAATAATTATTTATTTAAGTAAATGTTTAATATTTTTCTTAATTTACTCTTTTTAAATTTTTATTTGTTTTGTTATTTCATTTATTCATTTTACATATCTATATATTTAATATATACTATTAATTAATTATTAAAATTTATATATATGTATATTCAATTTATTTAATTTTAATATTAACTATTTAATTAATGAAATTTTAATTTTTTTTAAATTTTATCCATTTAATTATTTTATTTTATAGTGGACCTTTATCATCACTAATAAAGCACTAATAAAGGATACCATTTATCAAGGCATTATTTTTAGCACTCATAAAGGGTACGTTTTATCAGAACTGAAGATAAAGCACTGATAAAGGTGAATTTTATTAGTGCTATATAAAAAGCATTGAAAAAGATCCCACTTTATTAGTACTTATTTTTTCACTGATAAAGATGGCCTTTCTCAACGCATTTTTCTAGTGATGATAAATTTCAGCACTGTTAAAGGCATGTTTTGTTGTAGTGTGCGTACATTCCTTATTTTTTTGTGATTTAATTGTTGTGATTACTTGTTCATAGAGAGAATTAAAGATACACCAATTTGAAGTTAATGATGAAAAAATTAGAAAGAAAAATCTTGGAAATCAGTATGAAGGATTTGGGAATTGATGTTCATATATAAAAGGATGCCAAAGAAAATAGGATGTGTGAAATGATTCCAATACTAACATCAAAGTGATAAAACATTCCAAAGCCACATTGCTTCACCTTCTGCCAATTTGGTTTACCGTGGAATTACTGGATTGATAAGAGATTAATTTGTCTACAGAAATATAAAAATGTTGAGGATCACTATTTCTACACTCTCACCTCATGTTAAATATTTAGTGGTTTTATTGTATTAGTCTTTTAATTTTACCTTAGTTATTTGCACTGTAAAGTCTTTCACATATGGTTATACCTCTATTAAAATTTATGTGTTTGGTTATACTCAGCAAACCAAAAATCATTACATAGTTTATGCATCCATCCTATAAAAATTAATTAATTTGAAAATTCTTTTGGAAAGTCTGGTTTAGGTATGATATTGTGTAAAAGAATGGGTCTGTTATACACTTATGAAAAATTATATATTTTAGTAGATATCCATGATCATGTGTTGAGAGTGTTAGAAGTAGATGTAGGATCATTTGAATATGAAAAACTATAAATTCCTTGTATCTTCTATTTATTTCTTTACAACTTATACTCTGAACACTCATTAAAAAACCATTTATCATTGAATTGTTTTATCTTTGTTTCCATTATAATTTTCAATATTTTTTTAAATAAACTAAAATTATTTACATTAATTAATAGCCCTATTTTTGATATCTCTCATGTGGGAGATAAAAATTAATAAAAGAGACATATTTTTTTTTGATATTTTTTATTTTATTACCTAACTTTTGGAGATTTATATCTATTTTTAGAAATTCTATAATGTAGTTATTAATATGACTATGGGGAAATCTTTTTTTAGTTATAGAAATTTAGAAGGTGATTGATAATTATAATCCACAAAGAACACAACATTTCAATGGAAATGACTATGGTTATTGGATTGAAGGACTGGAGCTATTTATAATGAATATAGGTATTGAGTAATAGACTACCATGTCCATAACATATAAATTTTTATAATGTGCAATTGATAGTTTGGTTGATAATAATATTTCTAAATAAATATTGGATTAAAAATTTATGAATTATGTCAATTTTTTTATTGGTACAATTCATTGTAGATATTTTATACTTATAAAAATACTATTGATTAAAATGATTTTTGAGTCACTCATCAAGGCAGTAAAAAATTATAGAGAACTAATCTTGGTATACATAGGGTGGAATTTCAAGATCTTAAAGTGTTAATGATATGTGATTGGAATATAAATGAATTCTCTTGGTTAGACCATGAATAATAAAGGGATGATTGAAATAACTGTAGAGACTGGGAGCTTGACGTACAAGGACATTACATTACTTTTGCGGAATACTTAATACATAAAAAAAACAGACACCAAAGGACCGTAATAGTTTAGTGTCTTTGGAAACTCGGAAAATAATATTCTAATCGTGGTGAAAGATCATTAACATCTCCCATAAATATCTTACCATTTTGTTTTCTTACCTAAAACCTTTCTTTATTTCTTGGGGAAAATAAAACATAAAAAGGGTGAGCTAAAATTCTCAGTAAGGGAAAATATAGAGAACATAAAACAATCCATAAACATTTGAAAGCAAAAACTTGAACATGAAATTTAAACATCAAAATCTTGAGAAAAAACATAAATCATGGAAGTACATAAGGCATATATCATAATAGAACATCAACCATGATAAAATATAATGGGAATAAAATATATAATTGTGGCAACCATTCAGCACATGTGATGATTTCTATAGTATCCAAGGAATTGCTGCCATGACCATCTTAGTGGAAAAAGTCCCTTTCTGAATCGAGTTCACTCCTCTTTTCAGTCCTGTAACACTGAACAAGATTAACTTACCATTCCATCCATGTATATCTCATGAGATAGAAATATTTACCCAATTCATTGGATGGAGATATAGGTCCCACCCATCTCATAATGAAATCATTCTTTCGTGTGCCACAAAATCATAAATCATACATCACAGTATAACCCATGTAATAGAATGAGATTCTTAAACATCATGCCATTATTACATTATCCATAAAAAATGGATATCATTTCCTCATAAGAAGAATAAAACCATGTAAATAATGGAGACATTATACTTGAAACATAAACATATTAAATAATGTCATTTTAGATGGAAATTAGTTTTGATAAAACACTTGAAATGAATTTTTGAGGAAAATATCCTTTCTTCTTCAAAATCATTTTCTTTTCACAAAATTACAAGAAATTTTAAAAGAAAAGGGTTTTTTTGAAAATAATCAGACAATCTTGTAGAGGAATCTTCATGAAAATGAGTCATTATAAAATCATAAAAATCCATTCACGCTGTATAAGTTAAAAATAACAGTCTCCCCGTACTTTTGTCGGAAAATTCAAAACGTTCCTCGTGTGGTAAACAAAAGAAGGATTCTTTACATACCATGTAGTAAAAGTCAAAAATGGGTAAAAAGGACTTTAAACATACATGAAAACATTTTTATAAAACTTGGACATGGATGATAACTATAACCCCAGTAAATACTTACGTATAAACAATCTCGGATAGAAAAAAATTGAGATTGCAACATTATCCCTCACATTAGGTCCGATATGCTTCGTACGTATCCAAACCTCCAGTATAATGATTTAAATAATGTCATTGTCTTATTACAGAATCATATTCATTGTTATTATATCATATATGGTTCACCTATGACTTTATATTACCCGTTCTTTTGTAAATTCTTGTTAAAGTAGAATTTTGGGTAAAATAGTTTCATTTGTCATTCATGTTTTAACTTTTAATTATTTATATGATTACTTAGATCATGATTAATTAGATCCAGAATGTAAATAGTGATTTATATATAATATATATTCATAATATTCATATATATAATCGATCGATAAATGGAAAGAAATACACCGTTCATGGAGACGGTAGGCCGTACGTACGCATGAACGCTGTTTTTGTTTCCTTATTGAATTGAATGGAATTAAGTAGATGACATACATATATATATAAATAAATCCAGTAGCTTTATTATTTCATATATTTCATTATTACTTAATATATATACTTTATAATCATTCTTGAATGGTTAACATGGAGAGTGAATCTCATCGCGTCGTGGAGATGGTAGTCCGTACGTACGCACGAGCGATGATATCATTTCCATAATCATTGAATAGAATTGGAGTGGATGGTATAATATATACGAATCAGTATGATGTTATAATATTCATATATATTTATTCTTTACACCATTATACCCATCCATGTAAGGTGTTGATGGAAAAACAGATTACACCACGGCGTGAAGACAGTATTCCGTACGTATGCACGCGTGGTGATTTCATTTTCTGTAGGATGGATAAAAGGTGAAATGGGGTTGTTTAATATTTATAATAACATATCCGTATATGAGGGATACTTATTTTATTACTTCATAAGGAATCAACTAAAGAAGAGGGAGTAAAAGAAGAATAGAACTTTGAAGAAAATGGTAGAAGGTATTACCTCTTTCTCGAAGTGCCTCCTTTAAACTTTCTCTTAAGGCACTAGAGTTGGTATTTTGAGAATACCAGTACCTCTAGTAGGTTTCTAATGAAGTGGGGAAGTTAAATGGGTGGGGGTTGGCCGAGCTTGAAGGCTCAACATGGTGTGAGGAGGAGAGGGAGGAGGTGCCCTTTTATAAGGGAGGAGAGGGGCACCTTTGGAAATATAAGAAATATTAGTTTATATTAAATCCCAACCCCACATAAAAACTTCCAAAATGACTCATATCTAAATCTTGGATGAGATAGGGTTGTAATCTCATGAACCAATAAAATTTATACATTTTATGAATTTGTTTTAAACATTATCAACTTGATTTATCCTTATTTATCAATTTAATTTTATTTGTGGTAATAATATTCTAAATTTTAAATTATTATAAATAATTACATATGTGTTGTGAATTTTCGATAATTTGACACTTTATGAAATTATTGTCCATATAAATTTAAATTTATAATTTTTAAATATTTTTGTGATTTTTAATCAATTCTATAATATGTTATTTTTATAAAATAACAATAGTGTCAATTTTGAAACTATTCATTTATTTGAATTTAAATAAACAATATATATGAAGATATTTTAGAACTAAAAGATTTAATAGAATCATAAAATGTCATATTTATCTAGAAAATTTGTGGAGCACATTAAATAGTTCATATAATATTTATATTAATATTTTTAAAACCATTTATTTGATATTTCTCTTAACAAAATAATTTCAACATCACTATTATGTCACCTTTAATGATAACTATTTAATACCTAAAAATAATAAATAAATTCATATGATGTAGATACTTTTATTATATTTCTGGATACTAGTTATATCCAAAGTTTAATTATGTTTATCACTAAACTAAAATTATTATACTTATAAGATTTAAGAAAGTGACATGTTTTCACTTTCTTTGGTTTTAATAATAATTAAATTATTTTCATGGAAAAAAGTCTATTAAATGAATCTAATCTGACCCTTAGGTGATATGGGTTTACTTTTAGTCATCCAATAGGATTTTGGCAGGTGTTAGGGTAATTTTATAATCTTATATTTATCCTTAATTACCCGATTTACCTTTAACTATGGTAAATAAAATTAACCGTAGTTACTATTCATAATGCCCCAAAAAATAAAAAGTAACTTATTAACATAATTCGTACCCACTGATTCAAAATATAGAATCCATTTTTCCAAATTAAATACACAAATTTTTCATAAATTAAATTAAAATTAATCCCGTTGTCAAATGAAAACAGGTTTTTGTTTAACACATTGCAAAAGATTGAATTGATTTAACCTAAGAATTCAAGGTAAAATCAATGCTAATGACATACATTAAATTAAATGATAAAAATATATTCTATTTATACTTTAAAACCATTCAATATAATAATTTAACCATATAAATTATTACGATGAAAAAAGTTGTTTTTAATTAAAATATAGCGTGTTTTTACTATTCATTAAAATATGAAAGTTATCAGAAAAATATCAAAACATTATCCAATGTAAATTTATATATCCTGATTCAACAGAAGAAGTTTATTTTGTAAAATTAAACTTATAACAATGTTAAAAACTAGATTTATTGTGGGTGCGCCATTAAAAGGCAGAAAAACTGTATTTTTTTGAAAAATACTTATTTTACCCGAAAAATTTATTTTGTTCACATACCATGTTCTAGAAAAAGTCTAAGATGAAATAATAATGTTATAAAATTAAAAATTTAGTTAATACTATTCATAACGGCTAGTTCGTAATAATATTATAACCATATATCATTGTTTAGTGAAACCTGATATTGCGTACAACACACGCTATCGAGGAAAGTCACGATTGCATGTAATGAAAACCAAGTCAGGGTTGCGTGTTGTGCAAGAATCCTTCATTGTTTCGTATAACAGAATCAAACCATATTTCATTTATACGTTGAATATATATATATACACACCCAATGTTTTGTAGAATGAATATTATAAAATGAACTTGAAATTGTGTGTAACACAATCTAAGAATAGTGTTGCGTATACTTAAAGCTAAAACAATGTGGCGTATAGCACAAGATAATATTGTTGCAGCATAAAAACCATGACATAAAATAATTTAAAAAGAATACTTATCATAAAATATCAGGATGTTACATTCTACCCCCCTTAAAATGAATTTCTCCCTCGCAATTCGTCGGGGTTATACATGGTTTTCTACTTGAAAATTTCTTTAATTGAAACCCATATCATAAAAAGGAATACCAAAAATTATCTTTAAAAACTAAAGTATGAAACGTAATGGTTACCCAAATAAACTAATCACTGGGTTTCCACATAGGAGAACATAGGTGAAAATATGGATATGGATGACAAATCTAACCATCATGTTTTGATAGAGAGCGGTAGAGAACATGGCTATGAAAAATCCATTAATCACTAAGCCATAAATTTGTGATGATCTAAGGTACCATCTGATTCATCGGATATAGGAGCACTAGGACAACATTTTTGGTTTTCAATATCATTTCCCTAAAGTCAAAAAATTTCAATTAGAAGAAATACTCGTTTGATTTTGGTACAATCTCACTGTTGTTCATGATTTGAACAATTTCCACTTCATCTCTTAAAGAAATGAAGTTGAATTTGTTATTCATGAAGTATTAACAGGTCATGTGATAGAATGATGGGTCATTCCATCTGTTTCAAATAAAAGGTTAGAAAAAGTTACCAAATATACATAAGTCCATACATGGTGAGGTTAATCATATACGATTCCAAAAATGAACTTATACTTCATATATCATACCACTTAATAAAATAAAACTAGTTTCTAATAACCAGGGACTTCTTGTAGGCCAATGGTAGGTGATAAAGGCCAGTCGCACTTCGGTTGTGGGTTTGACTCCCACAGCCTTGTCCGACGCGATGGGTTGTCGCCCGTCCAGTAGGTTGTCCTTTTTCTAAAACTACATTACTATAACATCCCATCAATAATGCCGAAAAAAGTTTTATCCTTAAACAATACTAACTTATGTCCAACATAATCTATTCCAATCATTATGATTATCTAAAATACTTCGGTCCAAGCTCATAGTATAAAGAAAACAATTACTAGAAAGGTTATCTACCAAGAATGTGAATACATGCATTTATCCCACATATATCATAGGATATATCTTTTGGTTACATTCCAAACACATGAATACCTTAGTCATATATTCTATTGAAACATAAATAACTATATAACCTTAGTGAAAACTTGAATACTTTCAAAAGGCAACTCTTTCCACATACCAAAATCTCAAAAGAAAAATCTATATAATAAAACCTTAATATCACTTAGTTCTTATATCAGTCATGAGCTCATGAATACAATCAAACATCTCATTATCTTCTTATCCCTTCATTATGCACATATCATCTTCATTCCAAAAATATCAGAATAACCTTCCATGTTTACCAGTACCATTCAACATATACTTTCAAATACTTTAAGAAAAACAATAGTGTAACAATCCTTAGATGATTCTTTATTCCATAGTACCATACATTATTCTTTATAAACATACAATCATTCCACTAACTTCTTAAACCACTGACTGACCATCTTCTTTCATCTCATATTTCATTTTTAGTCTCTTCATCATCATCCACATAAATACTACTCACATGACCATGCTGATTCTCTTCATGAGATTTTCCCTTAGGGCATTGGTTTTCATAATTCCCATATATTCCACATTTAAAACATCTAATCATTGGTGATGTCGTAGAAATACCATTATCCTTGTCCATGGTGTTAACTGAACCTTTTCCTTTGCACCTAATGGATTTGTGTCCTTCTTTTCCACACCGAAAGCATCTTCCAGTTCCTTTGAAACAATATACCTGATGCCTCTTCCCACATGATTTACATGAGGGAAATTGAACTTTATTTTCTATATGATCATCATGAAACTCCATCTTTCTCTTATTATCTGAGTCGGGAAACTTACCAAGTTGGGATTATTGATCATATTATGAGATTTCTGAATAGGCATAATAACGATGTTTGGACTTCCAAATCCCATTTCATTTGGTTGCTTATGAAGAATATCATTCCATTTTCTATCATATCCTCCATTATCGTGAATCTTCCTGTTTCCATCCATTTTCTAAAATCCAAAAAGAATAGTGTGAGAGGAAAAAATCATGCTAGGGAAAACAACATAGTAAAGGGAGAGTACCGTCAATATCTAACATCTTAGGTTAAATTCTAAGATCGTTACCATAGTTCTAGGACTATATCCTATATGTATACTTATCCTTAGGGACATCCCTAGACATACCTTAGAAATATCTCTAGGGATCTCACTAATGTTTTCGAATCCTAAATTCCAAAGGTTAAATAAACCTTTCCTCTGATAGAAAATATAGAGTCCTGGATCTCGACGTACATGGACATTAGATTACTTTTTCGGAATACTTAATACATTACAAAAACAGACACCAAAGGACCGTAATAGTTTAGTGTCTTTGGAAACTCAGAAAATAATCTTGTAATCGTGGTGAAAGATCTTCAACATCTCCCATAAAGATATTCCCCGTTTTTTTTTCTTACCTAAAACCTTTCTTTATTTCCTGGGGAAAATAAAACATAAAAAGGGTGATCTCAAATGCTCAGTAAGGGAAAATATAGAGAACATAAAACAATCCATACACATTCGAAAGAAAAAACTTGAACATGAAATTAAAACATAAAAATCATGAGCAAAGACATAAATCGTGGAAGTATATAAGGAATATATCATAATAGAACATCAACCACGAAAAAATATAATGGGAATAAAAAATGTAATTGTGGAAACCATTCAGCACATGTTATGATTTCCATAGTAGCCAAGGCATTGTTGCCAAGACAATCTTAGTGGACAAAGTCCCTTTCTGAATTGAGTTCACTCCTCATTTCAGTCATATAACACTGAACCGGATTAACTTACCATTCCAGCCATGTCTATCTCATGAGATATAAATCTTTACCCAATGCATTGGAGGGAGATATATTCCCCACCCATCTCATAATTAAATCATTCTTTCGGGTGCCACAAAATCATAAATCATACATCATAGCATAACCCATGTAATAGAATGGGATTCTTAAACATCATTCCATCATTACATAGTCCATAAAAAATGGATATCATTTCATCATAAGAAGAATCAAACCATGTAAATAATGGAGACATTATACTTGAAACATAAACATATTAAATCATGTCATTTTAGATGGAAAATAGTTTTGATAAAACACTTGAAATGAATTCTTGAGTAAAATATCCTCTCTTCTTAAAAATAATTTTCTTTTCACAAAATGCCATGAAATTTTAAATGAAAATGGTTTTTTTGAAAATAATCATACAATCTTGAATAGTAAGATTCATGAAAGTGAGGCGTTATGAAACCGTAAAAATCCATTCACGCTGTATAAGTTAAAAATAACATTCTCCTCGTACTTTTGTCAGAAAAGTCAAAAAGTTCCTCATGTGGTATACAAAAGAAATATTCTTTACATACCATGAAATAAAAGTCAAAAATGGGTATAAAGGACTTTAAACAAACATGAAAACATATTTATAAAACTTGTACATGGATGATAAATATAACCCCAGTAAATACTTACGTATAAACAATTTCAGATAGAAAACAATTGAGATTGCAACATTATCCCTTACCTTTGGTCCGATATGCTTCATACGTATCCAAACCTCCTCTATAATGATATAAATAATGTCATTGACTTGTTACAGAATCACATTTATTGTTACTATATCATATATGGTTCACTTATGACTTTATATTACCCGTTCTTTTGTAAATTCATGTTAAATTAGCGTTTTGGGTAAAATAGTTTCATTTGTCCTTCGTGTTTTAACATGTAATTATTCATATGATTACTTAGATCATGATTAATTACATCCAGAATTTAAAACATGATTTATATATTATATATATTCAGAATATAAATATATATAATATATTGATAAATGGAAATAAATACACCGTTCATGGAGACGGTAGGCCGTATGTACGTGTGAACGCTGTTTTCGTTTCCTTATTGAATTGAATGGAATTAAGTAGATGAAATACATATATATATATATATATATATAAATAAATCCAGTATAATTATTATGTCACATATTTCATGATTACTTATTATTTATAGTTTATAATTATTATTGAATGGTAAACATGGAGAGTGAATCTCATCGCATCGTGGAGACGGTAGTCCGTACGTACGCACGAGCGATGATATAGTTCCCATAATTATTGAATAGTATTGGAGTGGATGGTATAATATATCAGAATAAGTATGATGTTATAATAACCATATATAGTTATTCATTACACTAGTATACCCATCCATGTAAGGTGTTGATGGAAAAACAGATTACACCATGGCGTGGAGACGGTATTCCGTACGTATGCACGCGCATTGATATCATTTTTCGTAGGACGGATATAAGGTGAAATGGGGTTGTTTAATATTTATAATAACATATCAGTATATGAGGTATACTTATTTTATTACTTCATAATGAAACAACTAAAGAATAGGGAGTAAAAGAAGAATGGAACTTTGAAGAAAACGATAGAAGGCATTACCTCTTTCTCGAAGTGCCTCCTTTAAACATTCTCTTAGGGCTCTAGAGTTGGTCTTTTGAGAAGACCAATACCTCTAGTAGGTTTCTAAGGAATTAGGGAAGTGAAGTGGGCAGGGTTTGGCCGAGAATAAAGGCTCAAATTGGTGTGAGGAGGAGAGGGAGGAGGTTCCCTTTTATAAGGGAGGAGAGGGGCACCTTTGGAAATATAAGAAAAATTAGTTTATGTTAAATCCCAACCCCACTAAAAAACTTCCAAAATGACTCATATCTAAATATTAGATGATATAGGATTATAATATCATCAACCAATAAAATTTAGACATGTTAGGAATTTATTTTAAACATTATCAACTTTATTTATCCTTATTTATCAATTTAATTTTATTTGTGGTAATAATATTCTAAATTTTAAATTTTTATAAATAATTACATATGTGTTGTTAATTTTCCATAATTTGACACTTTATGACATTTTAGACCATATAAATTTAAATTTATAATTTTTAAATATTTTTTTGATTTTTAAACAATTTTATAATATGTTATTTTTATAAAATAACTATAGTGTCAATTTTGACACTATTAAATTATTTGAATTTAAATAAACAATATACAGAAGATATGTTCGAACTAAAAGATTTAATAGATTCATAACATGTCATATTTATCAATAAAATTAGTATAGAACATTAAATAGTTCATATAGTATTTATTTTATTATTTTTAAAACCATTTATTTGATATTTATCTTAATAAAATAATTTCAACATCACTATTATGTCACCTTTAATGATAATTATTTAATCCCTAAAAATTAAAAATAAATTCATATGATGTAGATAATTTTATTATCTTTCTGGATAATATTTATATCTGAAGTTGCATGAATTTTACCACTAAACTAAAATTATTATACTTATAAGATTTAAGAAAGTGACATGTTGTCACTTTCTTTGGTTTTAACAATAATTAAATTATTTTCATGGACAAAAGTCCATTAAATGAATCTAATCCGACCCTTAGGTGATATGTGTTGACTTTTAGTCATCCAATAGGATTTTTTCAGGTGTTAGGGTAATTTTATAATCTTATATTTACTATTAATTAATCGATTTACCTTTAACTATGGTAAATAAAATTAACCATAATTACTATTCATAATGCCCAAAAAAATAAACAGTAGCTTACTAACATAATTTGGACCCACTGATTCAAAATATGGAATCCATTTTTCCAAATTCAATACAAAAATATTTCAGAAATTAAATTAAAATTAATCCCGTTGTCGAAAGAAAACAAGTTTTTGTTTAAAACATTGCAAAAGATTGAATTAATTTAACCTACGAATTCAAATTAAAATCAATGACAATGACATACATTAAATCAAATGGTAAAAATATATTCTATTTATAATTTTAAACCATTAAATATTATAATTTAACCATAAAATTATTACGATGAAAAAAGTTTTTAATTAAAATATAGCGTGTTTTTACTATTCATTAAAATATGAAAGTTATCAGAAAAATATCAAAACTTTATCCAAAGTAAAATTTTATATCCTGATTCAAAGGAAGAATTTTATTTTGTAAAAATGAACTTACAAACCTATCAAATACTAGATTTAATGCGGGTGCACCATTAAAAGGCGGAAAATCTGCATTTTTTGAAAAATACTTATTTTACCCGAAAAATTTATTTTGATCACATACCATGTTCTAGAAAATGTGTAAGATGAAATAATAATGTTATAAAATTCAAAATGTAGTTAATACTATTCATAATTACTAGTTCTTAATAATATTATAACCATATATCATTGTTTAGTGAAACCTGATATTGCGTACAACACACACTATCGTGGAAAGTCACGATTGCGTGTAATGCAAGCCAAGTCAGGGTTACGTGTTGTGCAAGAATCCTTCGTTGTTTCGTATAACATAATCCAACCATATTTCATTAATAAATTGAATATATATATATATATACACTCAATTTTTCATTGAATGACTATTATAAAACGAACTTGAAATTGTGTGTAGCACAATCTAAGAATAGTGTTGCGTATACTTCAAGCTAATACAGTGTGACGTATAACACAAGATAATATTGTTGTAGAATAAAACACATGAAATAAAATAAAGTAAAAATAATACTTATCATAAAATATCGGGTTGTTACAATAAATCTTTAGGAACTACTTAAAAACTGGAATTCCAAGAAGTTTGGGATTTAATAATGAAATGGATTTTAGGAACATACAATGGATGATTTTATTGAATCATGATTAAAATATGGAATTTAATTGTATAATATTGATAATAAATATAATGAAAGGAAGAATATTACTTCATTTATTTTTACTAAAATCATGTTCTTTAAGTGGTGAGAATGGTGGTGAATTAAGACACGTTTCAAAATGTATACATGGGCTTATAAAGAGAAGACAATGTTTTAATGTAACAACCCAAAATTTTGAATAATATTTTGTTTCCTAAAAATATATTTCTTAATATATCATAATCAATAAAAATATATAAGTATAAATGAAATGTGGACATTGGGTTTTGAAAATTATATGAACACTGGTTAGTATGACCATTGTAAACAATAATAATTTTTAATGTTATAATTATTGTTTATAAATAGAAATGATAATAGCTAATTAACTTGGAAAGAAGATTCGATGGAATCATCCAGTATAATCTTACCATACGAAGCCCATTTTTAGAACATGTGTGGGAGGTATAATTACTGGTCTACGATCTAGACCAATCCCTATATGAGCTTCAACAATTGAATCATGAACAAAATCTCCTTTGAGAGAAGTTCAAGTTGGGGGAAATTACAACTCGACCAATGTTATCTGAGAAAACCCAAGAGTCTTCTACCATCACAAACCATAACCTTAGGTTATATGCATCTGTTATGATAAATTATGTGTGAATAGATTAAATAATTAATGTATAAACCCTTTGTGTAAATAAAATTTTTTTACCTTCATTTGTGTTTAAAGATTTTTTTAATAAAATGGAATTTTATAAATTTATTATTTTTGAATAAAATTTGTAAAATCTAGAAAATATATAAATGTTTATAATAAACTATTATATTATGAATAATACTTATTATAATTAAATATTATTATAAAAACACTCTTGTTTAATTACAAGTGATAAAATAATTTCATTATTTCGGGAATTTTACTATGCGTGCTAAACATTTTTTTGTCCACTATTATTTTTAATAAATAAGTATTATTGTAGATAAAAGATAAATTTATCATATTTATAAATTTATTATGTATGAAATAATTTCATTTCTGAATTTAGAACATCGATATTTGGTTATGTTGAATTTATGATATTTTTATAAAATGTTTTGTTTTTCAGTGAATAGTAAAAATACAGTTTAGAGTTTTCTATGTGTTTAATGACATCATAATGATGTAATATGTAATTTTTAATTCGTGTCGACTATTGTAAATTGAAATATGATTTGAGGTGTTCCAAGTGTCCAATAACATGGGAAAATACCATGGTAAAGCCTATGGTTTTGCAAATACCACTAATGAGGTATTCTCGAAAATTAATAAAAACTCCCTCTATTTTAGTATAAATACCCTCCCATTCATTGTTTTATATTAATTAAAAAATCACACCCTTGAATATATGATAGTATTAACTCCCAAATATTCATCCCACGGTTTCTTCAATCCCCCAAGGTTCTGATCATAGTGTTTTATAAGTTCAACTTGAAAGGTAAGAGAATTCCCAACTTCTCTTTTCTCCTTTTAAGTTCTCTTTTATGTAGAATGTCTTTAAAATTTCCACAACATTGTTATTATTTACATTTTATTCTATCCCTATACTGTATAATGATTATTTTATTTGTGGGTTATCTTTTCCCCTCTATTTTTAATGTTTTATAAAACTACATTTCACACCTGTTATGTTGCAAAATTTTCTTCTCAAAATCTATCTCTTTTTCTCAAGAAATTATTTAATTTTCTTTATGTGAATACCCAAAACTATTTAATTTCTAGGGGTATTCATAAATACATAAAAATTATTTATTTATTAAGGAATTTACATACATTAAACCCTCATTCCATTTCCAAGGGTTATAAAAGACATAATGATCATGTTTCTATGCACTTTTCAAAATGCCATGATTTTGATATAAACCTCATTTCATTTATTCTATATAGTTTATTTATTATATGTCTGATTATGATCTATATATATCACTTGAAAATAATTAAATATTAAGGGTGTTCCCTGATATCACTCCAATTCATTGGGTACGAAAATTAATCTCTAGAGATGACTAGTTTTACAATACCGAGGTAAACAACCTTGGTAATTTTTATGACACCATGGGGATGGACCTTGGTGATATGATTATGAATGCCCAAATAAAATTTTATAGCCAAATTTTCATTTTTTTTCATTCAAGTTATTATTTTCATGATATTTTTCTTTATCATTCCTTAATGAGATTCCTCGTGTCCTTATTGATATCTATCAAGTTCACATGTAAAATGTTTTACTTGTTTTAACTTACATGGACTTATGCCCACCCTTTACATTGATTCATATCCCTAGGTTATGAGTTAGAGTAATTTTACATTATATGAAAAATGTATAATCCTTTTTTGTGAATTATAAGAAATTTTTCATGTTTTCATGTATTATGTACCTTATTTCCAAGGAAAAAACTTTAAAGATCCTCTTTTTATGAAATGTAATGAAAATTTATGTAATAAAAAGGCGAGATTAAATAGTTGGTATCAAAAGATCATTTAGTTATTTTTTAAAATTAGGATTTGAAAAGTTTCTAAAGAACCTCAATGAAAATATTGAATATATGAAGACATGAGGATATTTTTGTAAAATATTAAGTAATTATTTTTAAACAAAGACATCCCTACCCATATAAAAACAAGTGGATATGGCTCTAGAACATATGAATCTGAGGGTAAAACCTGAAAAAACGCTTTGAGTTGGACTAGAATGAGAACTGGTGCATAAAAATGGACCTTTCCGCACTCATAGTTTGACACCTCTGGGGGATATATTTGGTAAATCAGAAGCTTTTTATGAATCATTATGAAAGATTTATAGAAAAGGTAATTCTTCATAATGAAATATGCATTTAAGTGTGATGTTTTAAGACATAAAAATCCTTTAGAGTTATAATATTCTTAAATGAAAAAAGTTTCTCACTATGGTTTTTTTTATTTAGAGAATGGTGGGAAATAGAAGGAATCGAGAATATGGTGACGACAATAGACCATACACTAAGGGACCTCCGATGGAAGCTATAATGGAAACTTTCATTATAATGATGAATTAACTGAATCGAGTTATGTGTAATAACATGAATCAAGATGATGGACCAATTTCACCAAGAAGGGACCAATTTTTTTGGTTCCTTTATATGTTAACGACCACCAATGTTCAGTGGTTCTACTGAATAGAAGATTGCAGAACAATGGATAAGCCATATAGAAAGTATCTTTTCTGTACTTCGTAGTTCTAAATGATAGAAAATCACCCTAGCTATTTATCACTTAGATGGAGAAGCTGATCAATGGTGGGAATTGATTAAAAACATGAGGATAAGAGGGTAGATTGAAGATATGTAGTGGGAAGAGTTAAAAGGTATATTCTTCAATAAGTATTTCCCTCATTCAATGAGAAGAAAAATGGAGAAGGAATTTCACGAGCTAAAGTAGAAGTAGAATGAATCTGTGGGAAGATACGAGATGAACTTCACAAGACTTTCATGTTACACCTCTATATTTTTCATTGATCCTAATGGTAAGGTTTATTGATTTATCAGTGGACTAAGACCTCATATATGGAATAATATAGCCAACCAAGACTATATAAACTATGAGGAGATCGTATGAATTTCTATGAAAGTCGAACTGGAGTTCAGTGAGACGCAGTGGTCCCATAAATCCAACGAAAAGAATATATCAATGGATCCTTGATTGAGTAGGATATTTGATCACAGAAGAGGAGGAAAGTAAGTGGAACTTACCACATGTAATAAATATGGGAAGAAGAATTCAGGGATCTTACTTCTTGAGAGTGAAAAGTGTTACAAGTGTAGAAGAGATGGACATATCCCTCATAATTGTAGTAGTGAGTTGAAGTCTCAACCTTCCTAAAACTAATGAAAAAGGAATGATAGTGTAGGCCCTACCTAAAGTCCAATGCTTCAAGTGTGGACAACTTAGGAACTTTTCCAATCATTGTCCAAATCCAAGGGAAGTGGAGTCGAATCACCATCAGCATCAACATAGACCAATGGAGAAAGGTCATGATATTTCAATCATGATTGCTGAAGTTTAAGCTCCAAATGATGTGGTGGTAGGAACTCTTTTTGTTCTCTCAAAGCTACCAATTACATTGTTTGATTATGGTTCTACACATTCCTTTATTTTATCCAAGTTTTCAAATAATATAGAATCAATACCCAATCATATAAAAGTAGAGTTATTAGTCAAGAATCATAGAGGGATTATCCAATCCTAAAAAGTTTCTATAAAATCTAGTATATACTTTTGTGAGAATAATATTATCAGAAATCCAGTCTTCATTCCAATGTTGGAATTTGAAATTATACTAGGGGTTGACTAATACTCAAATAATAATGCTAAAATCAACCGCAGAAGCAAGGAAGTATCTATAATATTTAATGGAAGACCTATAGTTATCTTCCATAGAGAGTTATCTCAACTTGATCTTTGTCTAGAAGAACCTCATATTAAATTATTTATGGAGTTGATCGATGAATAAGAAAAAGAAAATGATAGTATAGGGATAGATAATGTCCTCTCCATTGAAGAAGACATTGATGTATTTCTTAATGAGTTACCTAGACCTCCCCTAGAAAGATAGGTAGAGTTATCTATTGAACTAATACCTCGACCTCATCCAATATCAAAGACCCCATATAGAATATAAAATGTAGAGATGGAGGAATTAATGAAACAACTCCTAAATATTTTGGAGAAGGGTTTTATCCAAACGAGTGTATCTCCTTTGAGAGTACCTATTCTATTTGCGAAGATGAATGATGGATCAATGAGGATATTCATTCATTATAGAGAAATGAAAAGGATCATAGTGAAGAACAAATACCCTCTTCCAAGAATTGACAACTTATTTTACCAACTTCATTGGGATCAATTCTTCTCAACGATTGATCTTTGATATATTTATGATCAATCAAGGGTGAAGAAAGAAGATATTCCAAAAAATGCCTTTCGATCATGATATGGGTATTGTGAGTTTTCTTATTCCCTTCATCTTGACTAATGCATTTTCTATATTTCTGGATTTGATGAATAGTTTCTTTAAGAACTACCTTGATAACTTTGTGGTCGTTTTTATTGACGATATTTTGATATATTCCAAAATTAATGAGGACCATAAGGATCATCTAAGGGTTATTTTGAAAACTCTATGGAAGGATATGCTTTTTGGAATCTTAAAAAACTATTAATTTTGGTTACAATATGTTTATTTTTTGGGGAAAATTGTAACAAATCAAGGAATCTCAGTTGACCCTACAAAGAGAAAGGCTATAGAGGAGTGGACTTAGCCTACACTAATAATTGAGTTTTTTTTTATTTTCCTTGGTTTATCAGGATATTATAATAGCTTTTGAAAAAGAAATTCATGACTTTCTAATTCATTAACTGAGTTAACTCGAAAAGGGGTCAAGTATATCTAGACAAAGGATCATCAGGAATGTTTCCAAGAGATGAAGAAGAGATTGTTTACTACACCTATGTTAACTCTGCCCCCAATTAGAGAAGGATTCTATATTTTCAGTGATGCATCTCTAAAATGGTTGGGTGTGTCCTCATGAAAATTGACAAGGTGATTGTGTATGAATCTCAATATCTAAAGCATCTTGAAATGAATTACCATACACATGATCTAGAGTTGGCTGATTTTGTTTTTTCTTTGAAGATATGGAGGCACTATATTTGTGGGCAGAAGTGTGATATATACAAAGAACATCAAAATTTAAGGTATATTTTCACACAAAATGAATTTGACAGAAGACAACAGAGATGGTTGTAACCTATTAAAGCATATGATTGTTCAAAACATTATCACCCTGGAAGAGAAAACAAAGTTGAAGATGCATTAATTTAGAAATACCCTATTGTTATAGAAATGATGAGGATTCAAAGATATCAATTGATCAAAGACCTAGTGAAACTGGACAATGGAATCACAAGGGAAGAGACATCATCAACCCTATCCCAAATTATTTCTCAACTGTCATTACTATAGAAGACCAAGAAAGATAAACAAGAAGATCCTTTGTTATAGAAGAAGTTTGAGGTTGTGAAGGATGTAAGGTTTTTTGAGTTTAATATTGATGAAGAAGGTGTGCCGAAATTTCATACAAGACTATGTGTTCCATCTATTCCAGAAATAAATAAGTATTTGATGGTTACATCTCATAGATCTAGATTCTATATACATCCTAAAAGAAGTAAAATGTATAGGGACCTTCATGATCATTGTTTGTGGGATAACATGAAAAGGGAGACTGTTGATGACACTACAAGGTTCCTGGTGTGTTAGAAAGTGAGGGTAGAGAAAAAAATTACTAAAAGGGTATTCTAACCACATCCCATACCATCATAGAAGTTGGAAAATATCACTATGGAATTCATCACTGGTCTCTTGAAACTTCCAACGGAAACAATGCGATATTGGTTATAGTGGACCATCTCACTATGACTTCCCATTTTATCTCTATTCAGGAAGATCTCTCTCTTGACCAACTTTCCATGATTTACATTAGGGAAGTGGTAAGACTAAATGGGGTACCACACTCAATCATATATGATCATGATTTTAGATTCACATCAAAATTCTAGAGAGGTTTTAAACATGAATTGATTATCAAATCAAATTTTAGTATGACCTATCACCACAACCAGATGGCCAATCTAAAAAGACTATTCAAACACTAAAGGTCATTTTGAAAACTTGCTCAATGGTATTTAAAGGAGGATGAGATCAAAATATCACATTAGTTTAGTTCTCTTATAATAACCTCTTCTATTAGAGCATTCAAATGGAACCTTATGAATCTCTA
Source organism: Viscum album (assembly GCA_963277665.1). Lineage (NCBI taxonomy): Eukaryota > Viridiplantae > Streptophyta > Magnoliopsida > Santalales > Viscaceae > Viscum > Viscum album. Next base: position 468,158,007 of record OY728119.1, read on the forward strand.
TATGGGACGCGATGTATAACTCATTCCTGCTGAGAAGAAGCTAGTGAGAGAAAGCATCTTGGGACAAATATTGTGAAAGAGATGATAGAAAAGGTTCATTCTATCCATAATCACATTAAGGATGATGATAGTTAGTAAAAGAGATATGCTGAAAACTATCGAAGGGAATTGCAGTTTGATGTTGGTGACAATGTATTCTGTTGAATTTCTCTATGTAAGAGAGTCATGCAGATTTGAAAGAATGGGAAGATCAGCCCTAGGTAAATTGTCTTCTATGAAATCCATGATCACATAGGATCATTCGAATATCGGATTTCACTTCCTCAAAATCTAGCTAAATTTCATGATGTATTCCATGTATCTTTCTTAAGGAATTACATACATGACCATTCACATGTACTGAATCCCGAGGTGGTACAACTAGAAAAAGACCTATCTTTTGAGGAGAAGCCAGTGGAGATCATGGATCATAGATACAAGGTTTTATGAAACAATATTGGCCACCTTGTTAATGTTTTGTATAGGAAACACAAATATAAATAATCTACATGGGAACCATAGGAGACTATGATGAAGAATTACCCACACCTTTTCTCTTTAAAGGGTACGAGTTGAAATTTTGGGGATGAAATTTCTTAAGGGGGGAAGAATGTAATGATATAAACTTTTGATTAATATTTTGTGTCCTGAAAATGAATATTTTAATATTTCATATTAATTAAAAATATATAAGTATAAATGAAATGTGGACCCTGTTTTTTTGACCATTATATGACTGTTGGTTAATATGACCATTGGAAAGGATAATAAATTTTAACATTAAAATTATTGTTTATAAATTGAAATGACAATGTATAATTAGTATAAAAAGAAGTTACAATATCCTCATCTAGTATACTCTTGTTTTATGAAGCCCATCTATTAGAACATGGGAGGGAGGTAGAGTCACTAGGTTTCGCTCTAGACAAATCCCAATCTGAGATTCAATAATTGAATCATGATTGAAATTGCCTTCGGGAAATGTTATTTGAGCCCCACAAGAGTCTATCACCATATAAAACATTACCCTTAGGTCACATGTGGGTTTTAAAAGAGTTTACATGTCATGTAATTAGATATTTTATTTTATAATACCTTTTTATAACGAAAACTTTTTTTTCTATCATTTATGTTTTAAGAATTGTTTTGCTTAACAAAATTGAATTTTACAAATTGATTAATTTCTAAAAGAATTTGTATAGTCTTGAAAAGATATAAATATTTATAATGAACAATTATATTATGAATAATAATTATTATAAGGAAATAGTATTATAAAAACTATCATGTTTAATCACAAATAATTAAATAATTCCATTTTTAAAGAAATTTAACTATACCTTCACTTTGCATTTTTCTATCTGATATTATTTTTTATAAATAATAATTTTTATATTAAAATGGTAACTTTACCATATTTAGAGATTAATTAGGATAAAATAAATTTCATTTTTTAGTTCATAACATCAATATTTGGTTTTGGTGAATTTATGAGATTTCTATAAAATGTTTTGTTTTTTAGTGAATAGTAAAAATAGAGTTTTGAGTTTTCAGTGTATTTAAGGACATCATAATGATGTAATATGTAATTTAAATTACTGTTGAACTGTTTTTATTAAAATGTGAAATGGGGTGTCCAAAGTTGACACTACCATTGGAAAATACCATGGGAAAGCCCACGGTTTGGGAAATACCACTATTGAGGTGTCCTCAGAAATTAATAAAAAATACCCTCTCTTTTACTATAAATACACACACATTAATTAATTTCATTTGATTAGAAAATAATCCACTAAAATATATGATATTAGTTTCCAAAGGATTCCTCCCAAGGTTTCATCAAGCTCCTAGGGTACTGATCTTATAGTTTTAGAAGTTACACTTCAAAGGTAAGGGAATTCTTAACTTCTTTTTTCCTTTCTTGTTTTAATTTACATGGTATGTCTTCTAAATTTACATAACATTTTATTATTTCAATTTTATTTTGTTAATATACCATTTTATGATAATTTTATGAATTTGTGACCATTTTTACCTCTATTTTTAATGGTTTATTAATAATGTTTCAAACCCGTTATACTGTAGAATTTTGGTCTCAAAAATCACTCTAATTTTCTCAAGAAATTATTTTAATTTTTTATGTGAATACCCAAAACTCTTTAATTTACAAGTTTATTCATAAATAAATACATATTATTTATCTATTTATATAATTTAAAAATATAAAAGACTCATTCCCTTTTCTTGGGTTATAAATGTCAGAATTATAATGTTTTTAAGAACGTTTTAAAACACCATGTTTTTAAAATGAAACCCATTTATTTTATTTTATATGGGTTACTTATGAAATGTTTGATTATGATATATGTGGATTACATGAAAATAAATATATATTGAGGGTTCTCTCTAATATTTCTATAATGCATTGGGTAAAGAAATTAATTTATAAAGATGAACTATTTTACGATACCTTGGTGAATAAACTTGGTAATTTTTATGACACCTTAGGGATGGACATTAGTGAACTTCTTATGAATTTCCAAATTAAATGTTGTAGAAAAATTTTAAATTTATTATTAAAGTTATTATTATCATTCCATTATGATATTCCACATGTTCTTATTGATATCTCTCATGTTCACATGTAAACTGTTACACTTGTTTTCCCTTACTAAGCCTTATGCTCAACCTTTCCATTATTTATGTCCCCATGTTATGAGGTGGAGTTATTTAATATAGGATAAAAAAAGGAATAATAATTTCAAGTGTATTATAGTAATTTATTCAGGCTTTTATGCCTTATGTATCTTATTTATAGGACACTAAGCATTAAATATCACATGTTAGTAAAATATAATGAAAATTTCCGTAATAAAAAGGTGGGATGACATAATTAAGAAGAAGTGTAAAAAGAATAGATAGGAATTTAGAAGGAATGAAATAAATGGTAATATTAATTTTTATATTAGTTTTTTTGAATGTAAGAAAAAAAGTCAAAAAATATTTTTATATTTAAGGATAAAAAATGAAAGATGAAATAAACAACAAGAAGAATTATAAGGTTGTGATTTATGTATGGATCCACACTGGGAATTATGATTTTGGTAAATAAACTAGAAGTGTCATGGGAGATTAAAATTTTTATTTCATGGCTAACACAAGTTTGGTTAGTGGAAAGGGTTTTTGATTTTTATAAGGATTATAATGTTGATTATGATTGTGACAAGCCTATTATTTAGGTGTTAAATAGAAATTTTAATAAATATTTGGAAGAAATTGAAAAAAATATAAATTTATATAAAAATATGTGAAAGGAAAACCATAAGGATGTTAAGGAAAATAAGAATGTAATTCAAAAAGATGATATGTTAAAGAATTATTGTTTTGTTGAAGTCTCTAATCTCATGGAAGATAATGAGAAACGAAATTAAAAGGGTAAGACTGCCACGTATTTCAACAAGGGGAAAGTTTATAAAGATATATAAGCTACACATAACGATAATGGGAAAATTAATTTAAAATTATAATATTTAATGAATGATTTATCTGAATTCCCTAATGTAAGAGAAAGGTTAGTTGAGCATATGGGATCATAAAATATAACTAGAATAGAGAAGGAAAGAAACTGTATTAGATATTGGGGATATGAAACAAAGTTATACGAGAACTATTCTTTGAAAGGTAATAATATATGAATTTAAACTGTTAACTATTTTATGTGTCGTTCTTTTAGTTATTATACATTTGATGTCTCTTTAATATTTGTTCAATCACTAGGTCATAAGAAGAAATTTATTTCTAAATATGATTTAAATATTAAAATGAATAATACTTTTGCAACATATGTTACTAAATGATATTATTGAAGTAAAATTAGACCTAATATAATCAACATTCCTAAATTTTATTTTTTACTAATATTTTATTATTTATCATTTGGGGAGATATATATTTTTTATATTTTATGGTCAAGATATTTTTTAATTTTATATATACTATTGTTTAGTTTTTATGTGATATTTTATATATTTTCTGAATATTTTTATCTTCGAAAAAGGGGAATAGATGTTTGGGTTTTGTAATTATCAAAAAGGGGGATAAGGTTTAGTGAATCCTTTATACATTTATTTTTGTGTTTTTATAATTACTTTTCCCTAAAATTATTAGTTGTTATATTATTTGTAGTAATACTGTGTGTTTTTTGTTTAATTAATTGTTTTGTTTATTTTTTTATTTCATTTTTTTATATCTGTTTGGTTTTTTTTGAATAAACAGTTTTGAGGAATTGTGTTTCTATGGAATATAGTTTGGAATATAGATGTGGGAGATTCATTTATTTAAATAATAACAATATAAGTATTCTTATCATGAGTTTGTTTTAGTTTTGTTTCAGATTAATTAAGAAATGTTAATTACTATATAAGAATGGTTTCATGCAATATTATCTCTACATGAGAATATGATCAAATGATCTATGTAATGTGATGTTGCGTGAAGTAGAAACTGTATATGAGTCAATATATCACTCTTTATGATTAATGTCGCAAATTAAAAATCTGTGTAAAGTTATTTTGGTCATAAGAATTTGAATCAATTTTTAAGTAGTAGATACCTAATGTTTTGTAAGAATAAGACATAGAGAATGTTCCTATGTATGAATAATGAACTATAATGTATATGAAATGAAATTTATAATTATCAAATATCATTATTTTGTAACTGAAGATGAACATTACATCGTATAAGGATGGAAAAATGTTGTGTAATGATAGGGATAATATTATTATTTTTTATGTGGGAATGTTTGAAGAATGTTAACAAGTAATTTATATGTTTTTATAATATTACTGGTGTGATTATACGTTTGTCAAGTGAAGTAAGTAATCACCCATGTGATGTTAACATTGATCAAATTAGTTGGCAAGATAATGGAAACTAGTATGAAGTAAATTTCCATTAATGGTCTTATATAAAAGAAAGATGATGTATAGTGACCCATACATTTCATACATAGATATTACATCTTAATAGATTAATATTCATTACATGACATTTCAATCCACACAAGAATCATTTATGTATAGTATATTTGGAAACTTGGAAACATAAAAAACTTGTTCATAAAATGTCAACATTGTGTTCCTCTTATTTCTTCATAACTATAACCCTACCTAAATATACAACACTCAATAAATTTGTTTATAACCTAGGTAAAGGAAACATAAGAAAAGGTTGATCTCATAGGTTCAGAAAGGGTAAAGAATGGATATATCAATGATCATATAAGAATTACATGATTATAAGGTTATACGAACAAGATACTAAAATTTGAAAGCCATATACTTCACATCAAATATCATAATCTTGTGTCATGTCATAAATCGTTTCATTTAATAAGATATAAATTATAAGGGAATCGAAGAACTTGAACCATGAATGCTTAACATTTTCATAATACATAGAATTGTAGCATACACATAAGGATAAAAAATAATTTTCATAGTAGTATAGGCAGTTTTCCAATACTATAATAATATAAAAAGTATACTACTATAACCATCATAGTATTCATGGGTCACTAATAATACTATCATAGTGAAAAAAGTCCTTTATATAACTAGGTTTACTCCCCATTCTATTAATGTTAATCTCAAGAGATATCAATCATTACCCAATGAATTGGAGAGAAATATAGGTCCCCGATGTCAAAAAATGAATAGGAATACATATGTGTGCCAAAATATCATAAAAGTTTCATTATATAAGAACTCATTAAAAGAAATGGGTTTCATATAAATTTCACCATACCATAACCTATAAAAAATAAATTGGTTTCAAAAACATTTTATCATAGCATAAACCATGTAAAATAAATGGGTTTCATGAACATTTCATATTTTAATCATAAACATATACCGTCTATTGAAATAATAAAGTTGATATGATAGTATTATATCCCCAATAAATCTTAATTAACATCAAATGATGTCTTCTTAAATGTATAATGATTTTGAAAGATCAGTTGGAATAATTTTTGATAGTTGTAGAAAATCAGGCTATATACATAGTTTATAATAGTGGATACAAGAAAATAAACCATTTCTATATGTAATAGACATGAGTTGGTAGACTATGGATCCTATTGGAATGGAAATAGGGTCACTAATATACACATGATTTTAAAATATTGAAATATACATATAGCCATAGTTTAAACCATGGGTACATGTTTATATCTACGATTTCCCCCATGGAAATTAGTCTGTTTGCACGATTTAAAACCATGGATATTAATAATCCCATGAGTGCCTATAAATATAGTTTGAAACAATGGATATAGACTAATATCCACAGTTTCCACCATGGAAATACAACTGAATCCATAGTTTAAAACCATTTATTTTGATTCTACCACATAATAGTACTACCATTGTTTTTAATTGTGGATATATATATATTTATATGATGGAAAATGTGGCTACTATTATGTTTCCATGGTTTAAAACCATGTCTATATACTTCTACACCTACTAGACAAGATTCAACTTCCTCACCACAGAACAAAAATAGGGAAATAAGAGAATACAATAATTCAATCTTGGTAAAAACAAATAGACAATAGAATAAAAATCAATATAATAATAATAATAATAAACTACATAATAAAATTCAAAATATAAATCAACCAAAAATAAAAATAATATCAATAGTGAGCCTTAATATCATTATTATCTAAACCATGATAACACTCATCTATAACTCCTTTAAAACCACCACCAAATTCTATCAGACCATCAATATCATCATCGTTTTGGGAATCGACAACATCAACGACATAGATAAAAGAATTGGCATCAATATCGACATCAGTATTGGCATCAATAGTGGAACCAGAAATGAAAATATAAGTAGTAGATGACTATCTATAAATAAAACAAATCATCATAAAACTAGAATCAATCACTGTATAAGATTATGTTGGAAGTGCAGAAGAAAGTGAATACAATGCTTTTATAATAAATTCCTTTATCATCTTTTGACGTTGAGTGTATTCTTATGATTTTTGTGTTTATTATTTGATTGTGGAATTAATTTGTACCATTGTGACTATACTAGTATCAGTACATGAAGAAATTATATCGGAAGACATGTATCAAGATGTTATAATATTCTTCCTAGGTTGAAAATGCACTCTTCCATGATGTACATCTAATAATAGTTGATACAGATGATCGTTCGTGCCCAAATTGTCGAGTCATTTTCTATCAATACCCCCAAGGATTTTTTTGAATGAAATGTAGAATAAATTTGAATGATAAATCAATATAAAGAATAAAATTTAGTATAAAATAAGATAAATTGAAATATACTTAAAATCACCTCTTGGGTGTCACTATTTATCATAGTACCACCTCTCGTTTTGCTGCTTATACAAAACAAGGTAGAGTGAGGAACACGACCCTCGTCATTGAATTACTATTTTGGGAAAAATAAAAAAATAAAAAAATATTATAAGGGAATTAAATTAAACTTAGTGAATAAAAAATGAATTAGATTGACATTATTAAAATATATTTGAATATAAAAACCATGAAAATATAAGGAGATAAATTTGAATTATAAAATAAAAAATTAATCCAAAAGAAAAAACCAAACTGAATGAATGAGAACTAATTTAAAATATATAAATTTTTTAAGATTCCTCTTAGGTGATTTAAAATTATAAAAAAAATAAATGATCAAAGACTTTCATGCCACATAATGATACAATTCATATTATTATACTTGTAATCAGAGTATTGATGATTTTGTTACCAACCTCCTACTTTAATGTAATGTTGTGATCCATTCTTATCTCATAATATTGTTAAAAAAGAATTAACTTCACATGATTTAATTGAGAATAAACGTTTTATATATGAAATTATAAATATATATAGCATATATAAGATTTATAAATTTTCAAAATGATTCTAGAATGATGTGATATATTCCCTGTTAATTATTTCCCATGCTATATTAAGAATGACATGCTTAATAATGATTTAATTGAATATTGAAAATTAAGTTATGGCGAAGTGTTTATTTTATAAAGACATGTATACAGTTAAATAACCTACTTTGTTTAATTTGGAAGTGGGATGTAAAAAATATTATAATTCTCCAGTAGGAAAATGAAGCATTTAAAGGGTGTTAACAATAATCATATTGTTATAGAATTCATCTTTCCCTTCTACATGATCATGCTATGTGGTATCTCAAAAATTATTTAATTCCATGATGGTTTAACCCTATACACTATATTTATAGTTATTATTTTTATTAATTATGTATTGAGGTTGTATCCCCTATATTGTATTATTGAATGTCTGATTGATTTTTCTTTGGAGACCTTTGTTGTGTATGAATTGGTAGGATAATATTGTTGACAACCAAGTGTGGTATAACATTGTTGATAAATGGATATATGTTTTTTGGGGATATAGTGGTTATTATTTTGATGATAACATGATTAAATATATTATAAAAAATGGTGTTATGGATGACACCAAGTGGCCAGAATGATTAAAAGATTTGATTTCTTGTTTGATTTTTTCTTAGTGATTGCTGGTTTTCCTATTTTCCCTACATATGAAAATGTGTTTGATTGACCCATGTTTATTTTTTTCAAAATGATATGATGTTCTCAAAATTTTTGATAACCCATGTATTTGATGTAGTATAAAGACATGCTATCAATAAATCATGAAGATGGTGCATAAGGAAAGAATAAATAAGAATCTTAGGATGCAAACTTAATGCAAATTGAGTGGTAGGAAGTATCAAGATTCCTCGTTAGAGCCTATATTGATTAATTTGAGGAATTTTTAGTAGAGATCGAGTTTATTTTTAAAATAGTGATGTATTTTTATATGTTATGGTTCACACTAGAAATTGGATTGTTCTAAAATGTGGATTGAAGATGGTGGAGGATGAAGTTTGGGAGTCTAGATATAATTATTTGGGGTGAATTTATTGAGATGTTTGAGAAGAATTTTAATTATTGTATTATTCTACGTTTTCATATGAATGAAATCTAGGAGAAAAAAAAGATATATTAAGCAATATAATTAAGATAAACAATACTATAATTTATTTTTTTGAAGATTCATAAAATAAAATAAAATATAATTTCACACATAGAATATAGAATAAAAAATTACAGCATTGGATTGTAATTTCAAAAAAAACATTGGAATAAGAAGTAATTTTGTCACATTTAAGTAATTTTATTTGGAATTAAAAATTTATAGCACTATTTTCACCCATTAAAAATGAGGAAATACTAATGGAATGTACTGTGATTAAATCCTTATGAAATGTGACATTCTCAAATAAACATAATACATGTTTAAGGGAATATTTTTGACTCATTTTTAGGGATAAAAAATCTTATACCATGATATAAATTATAGAATTAATGTTAATTTTAAACAAATTTGGGATAAATAAGTAAATACCCACTCGAGGGTTGATTATAGACATAGTTAGGATATAAATAAAATATTTTAGTATAAAAAACAACACATTCAACTAGAGAATCATGTGAAGAATGTTGGATTTTAAAATTTATTCCATTTAGCTTAGAGAAACAATATTTTCCTTCTATTTAAGGAATAATATGAATTCAAAGTACTCTAATTCATGGAAAATATGTTATGTTTTATCCTACAGAAGAAAGGTAAACTCAACTTGGGATTGGTGAGAAATAGAACCCAATATAAATTGAGCATGATAATAGAATTGAAATTATCAAATAGAAATTTGATAGAATTTAATCATAGATATCTTGAAATTAAGAAAAAATGTAGGACTCCATCCAAATAACTAAAGACCATATAAAAACCACAGAAAATCATCTTCCCTGTAATGGATGAAAGAATAAGTGGAAAAATTATAAAAACAATTGTTCTAGGGAAAGATATAAATGAATAAAAAATTAATGATATTATGGATATGAATTAAAATATTAAAAAATATTATGAATTTTATGTTTAAGAAGGATTCAATTCTAAGAATATTGAAAAAATGTAAGAAAGATGTGAAATTTTTTAGTAGAGTTGGAATGAATTGGGGAACTTTTCTCCTTAAGTAGAAGAGACTTGATAACAACTAAAGAGGTTCAAATTAACCTTTAATAAACAATTAAAAATTAATACTAGGATTAAAATTTTATGAATAATGGTCAATTTATTTTCTATGAAGAAGGAGACGAAGAAATTATCAATGTCTATGATGAAGCTAAAAATAAAAGGATCAGCAATCCATCCCGAACCAGTTGTATACAAAAAGTATTGAAATGGTCTAGTTTTTATGATTCAATCCGAATATCAATGGTATATGTTATAATAAGTGGAACCTATTGTAAAATAAGACTAGTTCAGTAATAGGATTTGTAATAATAATTATTATAAATGTATTAATAAAATCAAAAGAATGATTCCCACATAATAAGAAATATTGATGTAAAAACATACATGATAATGAAAGAATATGAGAATAGTTGTGTCCAAAAAGATAAAACTCTAAAAATATAGACAAATTTTTAAAAGAAAAAACACTTAAAGTTAATAAGTCTATATTTATTTAAAATGAATTTTAGTATTTTAAATTTTAAATTTCATGAGGTTGCTAATGATCTGGGAGTGAAGTGTGTCCAAGAGTGTGAATGTATTTAATTTCACACTTATTTATTTTATTTATATTAAATTTCTCCTACAAATAAGAAATTATATAATTTTATTAATATAGAAAAAATAATTTATTTAAACTTTAAAAATCATTTTCAAATAAATAAATGATTATATGAATTTAAATTTTAATAATACCTTAAACTAAAAACTCTTCTAAAACCCGATCATCTTTATGTATTGTGAAATTGGGAAATCCCAAATGGCCAGTATTTATTTAATATCAATATAAACTCTATATATATCTAAAAAATGATATATGTATTCTCACCATATATCACCCAATTCCATTGACCATGTGGTCTTGGAATTTTTTCCATTAGAAAAATTATATTAGAGATACATTGAAAAAAAAAATATTTGTTACAAAAATATTATAAATTAATATATACAAAACTTGATTAACATTACTTACACTAATGTCTAACCACACAATATTATTTATTTCATATTTAACTTCCCTCCAAGTTATTAGTTGAACCAGAATGATATGTTTCTTCTTAGAAAGTTTTCCCACAAAGCATTAACATTCCTTTCCATTTTTTCACATTATAACACTATATCCATTGTATTGAACCATGATATAAATGTGTCGATTCTAATTTTTTGTATTTTGGTGCAATCTTGTCATTAGGTAGAGGATTTATCTAATCATGAAAAATATTTATTAAAGGAAAATAATATATATAAATTTCTCATTAATCACTATAAAAAATTCTTAAACACCTAAAAATATATGTGGGATCTATTGACACCTGAAGTGCTACATCTAGAGGAGGAAGGGGAGTATCCTCTGTGCTATGTAGTATATCTATAGTAGGATTAATCTATATTGTCGATGATGATATGTGTTCTGATGGAGGGAGAACACCTGATGGATAAGCCTATACAGATGAGGGTTTATATAGATATGGATATGGTGGTGGGATATATGGGGAATAAGTTCCATATATAGTGGATAGTGGGAATGGGTAATATAAAGGGATGGGAGTCGGAGAACTACCATCCTACGTGGGTGTGGGAAAAAAGCGACATGGAAAATGTGGGTATGAAAAACATGGATATGGAATAACTTAATTATGGCCTCTTAGTAACTGAAGGATGATGAAGGAATGATATACTAAATGACCCCCCAGGGACTGAAGCAACATAAAGGTCGCCTAAACTATAAAACCAATCTTACAAGTACCCCCAACTATACTTTCATCCTCCCCAGCATAGTCCAACCATATCCTAGATGATGTAGCATATGATAACATGGATAATAAAATAAAATTAATGATGTCAAGATAAATAATATGAAAGAACATAATATCCAACCATAAATTTTACTTATATTGATGATTATAGGATACATGCCTAAATTTCTTATACATTTTTCATTTCCCCATATGCTTCTCCTTCTAAAATAATCATAATAAAAAATTTTGACTCTAAAATTTAAAATTATATTCTAATTTAAATATAAATACTGAGAATTTTAAATAATATAATTAGTTTACTATAAAAAAATAATTTATCTAAAATTCAATTTAATGCAAAAAGTTAATAGCTTAAAACTAATAATTTCCTTATATTTTGATATTCAGTTATCACAATGTTAACTTATTTTAAATTTGACCAATGTAGTTAAAAGTAATTCTTTATTCAGTATTAACATTCATTTTATTAGAATGTGGATTTTTATTGTATAGAATTATGATCAGTAACATAAAAATTTATAGTATCTGAATTATTACTAGATAGATTACAATTACAACCAAAATTAGGAAATTATAAGAAGCATCATTGAAATATCATCATTATAATAGTATTATACTATTATAATTACTATAAGTGGTTATATATTAACATATTTTACTTCATAAGTATCATTGCTACTATATCAGTATTGAGGTAACATGCCTCTCTTATAGAAAATATTAGCAGTATAACCTTATATTAGTACTTAATAAAATATAATTATCAGCATTACACAAACAATGATTAAATTAATTTATATTTTGATTCTTTAGTAACACTATTACCTTGGAAGTTCTTACACATTTAAATTATTAATGGCTATATTTCTGTAACAATGATAAAATTAACGGTGTTTAAATAAAAATTCATATAAGAAAAATATTATGCAGTAATTTTTTTACAGTATCAGCAACACTGTTTACTAAAGATTCCTCAATAAAGGTATTATGTAGAACCCCCTTAGTGTAGAAAACCATGGATTGTCTTGGAACACATTTAGGTGACCATGGAAAAAGATCACTTATGAAGGTTACATGGGTGAATAAGTGCCTATGTGTGAACATATATGTTGGGTATGGTCTTATTTGGATATACTTAGGTTTTATGATGCCTCTCCCATGTGAGGCATTGAGGAATGATCCTAAATCTATTTTAAAGAATATAAGGACTTTTATTTCTTCTACAAGTTTTTACTCTCAAGGTCTAGCATGAATCTAAATTTATGGATGTTGGGAACCATAATACCTTACCCTAGATAGCCCATGAGTGTTGGTTGAAGATTCATTTTTTTCACTTTTCTTTGCTTATTGATTCTGAAATCACCAAAAATATTTTTTTGGATCCTTGGTTTTATAGGTGTATGCTTTGTGTACTCATGTTCTTTAAGAATTTATACATCATTATACACGGTACTTCATATTTAAATGGGCGACCTTTTATAAAAACCATTCATTCTAAAAAACATTAATTTATATTTTACATTCTTCAGTTTATATATTCTCATAAACAATCTTGTATTTATGCATTATCTATTTCAGATTCGTCCTTCATTTTCATGTATCAATTCCATTCTATACCATTATATTTTTAATCATTTATAAATTTATTCTCAATTTCATTTATAGTCATTTATTTTAAAGTCCTTATATGACTATATATTCTATTTTTTTTCTGAATTCCTTTACAAAAATTTCAAATGTGGGAATAAATTTATTCAAATAAAAAAACTTTTAGTAAGGAAGCTAAGATACATATATGGTAATTGTGAATAAAAAAAGCTTCCAACATAGTAATTTTGGAAGCATTTATATTATAATAAAATTCAATTACATATTTTGTTGATTAATTTTTATAGTAGGGTTTCTTTGTTATACCCATTAACACACTCCCATAAGGTATAAGTTCATTTATTGGAACAAGTTCTTTACATTGTAAAAAAATACCAACTTTTTATGAAATAAATGAATTCTCTTATACTAAAAAGAAAATACATAGTTTTAAACATTTTTCATTATCGGAATTACTAGCACATAGTTTTTTTATCTCAATTTTTTTGTCCAAATTATATATTAATCATAATTAATATATTACACTTATCGACTACTTTATGATCATCCTTCATTTAATGTAACTATCTAAATTGAATTAATGGAATATATGCTTCTAGACCACCAAATAGAATGGAAAAAATCATTACACTATAGTCAGAAAATATTCTCCAAAATTTTAACTTCATGAAATAAATATCTAAGACTTAAGTAATAATTTAAATATAGATATTATTTCTATTCATATTAAATTTACTTTTTATATTTTATTCAGATTCATTATCCCAAACAAGGTTATAAATCCACCCTATACTGCACACAATACATAAATAATCACACTTCCCATTCCAACTCAACATATAAATAGAAACCATTAAGTCCTTCTACCATTAGGTTTGAATTGTATAATTGTTCAGTAATTCATAAAAAAGTATGGTGTATAGTCTAATGTCTGATATTTTTAAATTACAGGGACCATTTCATGAAAAATATTATTCAATAATTTAACACAATTATTAGAGATGGTGTGGAGTTGATTTTACGTTTTAAAACATATTCATATTTACATTATTTAAATAAAAAGTTGTTTTAAACATAAGTATTGGATATGAATTTAGTTCATTACACTACCATGAACATTCATAATAGTTTCATATGTAAATTATATAATACCGTTCTTTTAAATATATAAAATATGTTATTCATGATTATAGAAAATTTACACCCAAAAAATCAAGTCTCCAACACGAATTTTCACTACATTCATGAAAATTTTGTTAGAGTTTTCAAAGAAAACTTTTGATTCATTCTTAACATTTTCCCTCTTACTACAGTGTAGACATTAAAAATTAAAAGAAATGGAGTTATTTTCATCTAAAGATACAATCTTTTATTTGATCATAAATTCCAATTCTAATCATGATGCTTTAGTTGTCTAGTAGAATTTCATGATGTTTTTAGTTGGTTAATCAAGTCTCTATAAATATTATGTTTTATCTAATAATGGTAATTAAATATTTTTATTAGGTTCATATTTTTCAATAATTTCACAATTATGATGCACCTCAATTTAGATTCTCTTTCTTCTAAATGGAACTTTATTTCAAAATAAACACATTGTTTTAAAAAAACACACAATAGCCCATTCAATTGAACGAGGTTAAATAATAGTTAATTTGATATAATTTATTAATGTTAAAAAAATACAATATTTCCATAATATTAGGTGAATACTTAAAAATGTGTCAATGCTATATGTTTTGTGTGACAATTTATGGTTCACAGTCTATTCTAACAATTGAATCCTCTATGTTATAAAATAAAAAATTCAAATAAATACTTATAGGTTCATCCAAAACATCACTATAATCTATGAATTCATCAAAAATTTATCTAGGAATGAAATCAAAAATAATTTTTTTTTATTTTAACAGGTTAGTCATATAAAAACCTATAAATCTTCTGATGCAAGAATACACGGTTCATCCGTAGGATGTTTTAATTTCATATCAATCATTCTAAATCTATAGTTATCTATATGCCAGCGTTTATATGTCATTGAATCAAACCATTTTGATTTCATCATTGCGATACAAAAAATGCTCGTAGTAATATGGTTAAACTTTTCTTTTGAAAACACAAAAATTTGATATTTTTTTGATCAATGTTTCTTGTATCATGCACTCAAATATAAATCTGTTTTGGTTTTAATAATAAAACTGTCATGCTACATTGTATGTTTTGTCTCACAATTATTTATAAAAAATTTTAATCCATTGAAAACCATTTCCTTACAATCACATAACACATTATTTGTACCAAAGGAAAAAATTATCATTTCATCTGATAAACCATTCATTGGTAAATTTATAACCTAAAAGATACCCACATAAAATATTAAAGAGACACATGTGAATATATTATGAAAATAAAAGGAAATATATTACCTTTGACTATAACCAAGCATTAAATTCTTTATTGAGAAATTGTTCTTCAATATTTATACATAGTGAACTATGTCTCATTTTTATAATTTATAAATGTTCTCTACAAATATTAAAGATTTAAAATTTATGAACCTATAAATAAATTGAACAATGAAAAAATTATATTTATTATTTTAACTACTTGATGTAATCATCAAGAATACCACAGTTGAATAATACTGTATGATGAGCCATTTCCCACTCTTCCATGCTTAAAGTACACAATGCATATGATCAAGATATCTCCCATGTTTGGGGATGTGAAGTAAATGCCCTCTCAATGGGATCGTATTTCTCATATTTAGTTATAATAGCCTATTAGACCGCAAAATGACATTATACAAGTACAATGAATATAAATCCATGCATTCTGATGCTAGATATCCTTTCAAAGTAGATCCTTAAAGATGATAATTATTTATCACATTAGATTTCAATTTAGACATCATTATTTCTATCAGATACATCAACTAACTGATATACATGACCACTAAAAAGAAATTTTGTGGGAATATGCACATTCAGATGTAACATACATGTGAAAACATAAAGTGGTAAAATTTTAT
The DNA here is from genome assembly GCA_963277665.1 of Viscum album. Taxonomy (NCBI): domain Eukaryota; kingdom Viridiplantae; phylum Streptophyta; class Magnoliopsida; order Santalales; family Viscaceae; genus Viscum; species Viscum album. The sequence continues at coordinate 468,174,617 of OY728119.1, forward strand.
ACACGTCACAATGAATAATTGATGCATCTGTCAACTATTTATGAATAAAACTTCTTCTTAGTCTTTTTTCACAAAGGACTCAATAAAAATGACATAACATAATCATAAAAACCCTAACATTATATGAAAGTAAATTTCAAATGGAAATGGAAATCAACCCATTTTACAAGACATTATAATCACGTGTTTAAAGAAATTTTAGCATCACATCTTATGTATTCAACCTTTTGGAAATGTTTCTAGAATAACTATTTGGATCTTTCAAACCTTCCAAAACATGAAATTTTTTCTCTCTATACATTTGTCATTGAATAAGATGAAAAATTTACTTTCCATTAATTTTTCCAAATAACTGTGAGTGAAGTATATCTCTTATACCCCAATCTATAAAATCATGATGTGACTACAAATTGTTTTTTACCTTTATTTTTAACAATGTAGCAAGTAAAATATGACAAATGTTTTTCTCGACATGAATTACATCCAAGTAATTACATAATAAATTTTATGAAAAATATATAAACTCAATGAATATAAATTTATTTATACAATTTTTATTGGAATTTGAAATAACATGCTTTAATTTTATGATATTTGATTGGAATTTTCCAGGAACATAATTCAAACCATCAAGTTATTTTACATTATCATTCCCCCCGCATTCATTGAGGTGTAACATTTTCCTTAAAGAAATTGCCAAAATGTATTTTATTTTTCTTTTATGGATGATCTATCAGGGGATAATTCCCATTCCCTTTCAAATTAAAAGTATATTGAAAAATTAATCTTTATGAACATATATTTTTTTATAAAAATAGGGAAGGACAATTTCCCTTTTTTACTCCAACTAAACATCATTCCATAAGAATAGAAATCATTTTTCAGCAATAATATAATTGCACAAAACCTAAATTACTACTTCCTGAATACATCATATACTTGCACAAAAATAATAATAATCTCCTTTAACTTATATATTAATTGATGAAATTATATGTCAATATAATTTTTACAATCACTGGGTCTAGATATCAATATACTCATGATAGTAAATTTATTATTCATACACATCCATGATAAAAAAAGTTATAGATGTGAATGGAAATAAGTCAAGTACTGCATGTAGTATAAATTTGGAGAAATGCATTGAAACTATCACATGATAATGTCAATATAACATTTTATAGGTTAGCTGAAAAATCAGAATGTAACCAATAAAATTTATTTTAAGATAACCCATCCCTTGGATGCACTATTTCATTGTTATCTTTATTTCTTTCATTTGTATGCCATATCATATTTCTTACCATTTTTTCTGACATAATTTTTTTAAAGACTAGGAATTAAAGGGAAGTTACACATAATTTTACCTACTATATGGTATTGCGTTCGTCCTTTATTAGCCTTCCAGCTTTATGTACCACACTATTTTCACTGACCCAACAATGCATTTTATTTCCCAAATAGATAATAATATTTGGGGGAAATAATGGATCTCAGTAGATGAAAATCCAACATTATCAACCAAATTTGATGCAATATAATCATTTTATAGAATACGTGCATCATCAAGTAGTAAATACTTAATAAATGTAAGGATATAGTCAACCGTAGTAAAACTAAATCCATACATTGCATTCTAATGATATATTCACATTAAAAACTCAAGTTTTCTCATTTTTTCACATACTTCTTATTCTGGGGTATTCACATCTTTCATCAAATTTATATGAATATCAACATTATTATTCTGATCAAAAGAGTAAAATTATCTTCCAGTATTCATTTCTTCTTACACTAGTCTACACGAAGAGCGGTATTTATAAACTAGTGGAAATGGACCAACAAACAATTTTTTCATACAAATCATTTAAGCTAAATCAATTTCATTATCCACTTGATATTTTTCTCCATTTTGATACAACACATGAATTTTTTTGAAATCAATGTTTAGAGATATGGTAACTCACTTCCTTATGAGTTAACTATGATCTTCTAGTACAATTAAAACACAGTCATCGAATCAATCCACCATCAAAATAATTATTGAATGAAAAGTTAAAAAATATCATAAATCATTTGGAAAATAATAAATGATAAAATTGATGTTGTACATCCAAATTCTATCCATTATGAGAAAAATGAATATAAATTAATTAAAAAAATCTATAAAATGACTTAATATGATAGGTATTGTTTTATAATATAAAAATTAATAATCGATAACATGTTTATAAAAAATTGATAACAAATATCATAAAATAAAAGGAAAATAATATTTTATTTGTTTTTTATTTTAATTTATAATAAATTTTATTTTCATAGTCCCCATTATTTTTTTTTATTGTTATTAAATATGTTACAGTAAAACTTCATCAATAAAATTTATTTGAAACTATTTTATAAATACATATTGTTGTGTTAATGTATTCACTATAAGCATATATTATTAAATTAACCTATTTGTTTATTATAGTCAAACCTATATACACACACTCTAAGAAGATATCATATATTGATGAGTTAAATCTCTTTTTCATATAAATTAAATAATTAATATGTTTCTAGAATTAAATAGTTATGGTTATTGAATTATGGGTAGTGTTATCAAAGTTGCAGAACCCAATTAGACATAATGACCGCTTACGGATGTGGAGTGAGGTGCATCATGAGGCACACAACTCTCCAAACCAAGGAGTGTTCCATGACATAGTTAAATATGCACTATTTTGACCAATATTTTAAATTAAATAAACTTAAATTCAATCAAAATTATAAAAATTAAATATGCACTGTTTTTGGTGTTCTGTTGTGTATTTTTGGGGTTTTATTTTGTATATTTTAAATACTCATTCATTTTTTTATTAATTCATAAAAATATGTATTTAATGTTTCTACTGAACCCTGATCAATTTATTCATAAATTAGACTCAATTTCAACCCATGGTGCCTTAATTTTCCCCCATGTCACCACCGATTTCCATCGCTATTGGCACCATTTTTAGGAAGGATCTCTTGATTTTTTTCAGGGGGCACTCTTTGATAGTGCCTTAGTGACTCATTTCATGGTGTGTGAGGTGCACACTATTGTTGTATCCTAGCGAGGTCGCAACACCTAACCCGTGAGGATGCACTCCAGGTGCACCTTATAACGACTATCTCCAAGGCACACACCTCATTATATTGTATAGTTAACTAAAAAATAATTATAAAAATTTAATGATTTGGATATTAAAGACTTTAATATCACCACAAAAATATTTTAGTTACTAAAATGATAAATTACATATTTTATTAGTGTATTAGTTTTTGATTAGTATAAATATCTTTATCTCATAATTCTTAGTGATTTTATTATCCTTAATTTAAGAAGTGATAAAATTCTCACATAATAATAAAGCATACACTTATTGGGTTACTATTCATGAGAGCATAAATAAAAATGATTCTCTCTCATTAAAAACATTATCAATAAAACTAAATTCATCATAGTACTTTTCATTATATAAATATTTAATTATATTTAAAAATACATGTGATTTTAACAATGTGTAATTGTATGTTTTAGATATACTAAATAAGTTTGATATTTATAAAATAATTTCCTTATAAAATTTACTGTGATAGTATCAAATGAGTTGATGTTTATGAATGATTCAAGTACTGATATTTTTTTAGATGGGAGTTGGATTTTTATTTTGAAATTTAAAATCATAGGAAATAGATTGTTGAAGACACTTCTTTGTAATTATAAAATGAATATTTAATTGAATGTTGAGAAGAATCGTGAAATGTAGAAGGTGAAAAGGCCCTAGTATGTCAAAAAATTGTATTTAATTTTCATTAAACAAAATTCATAAATTATTTATCCTTAGAAAGTGAATATTTAACACATTAATTATGGTAAGATGTTCTAATTTTATCATAAATGTTCGAATATATTTCTCCATATTATTCATGGATCGAAGACTCATATTCAATACAAGATATCTTATTATAAGAAAAAAGGAATATTTTTATAATATAGAGATCTGTTTTGTTTATTAGATTTTGTTATTGAGGTATTAAAGAGAAGAGAAATATGTAATACTTAGTAATTTTTTTAAACAATTTCATTAGTGATTGAAAATATATATTTTTTATTAACATTGACTAGTTGTTCTATATTGTGTGGAAGAACATAATAATTATTGAGAGAAATTTATATTCATTTGATTTAAAGAATAATTAATACCTATTATTTACAATGAATAGTGGTGTTATATTTTGTAATAAAAAATAAATCCATAACAAGATGTTGATATACACATTCATTTTTAAAAATGATACTCACAAATCACATTGTTTATTATGGTTGTGTTGATGTATCTATTCAAATATGTCACTAGATTAATTTAATTACATTATATAATTTAGTGTATAATATGCAAGGATGTACATCATCTTGTTTATTATCATATTAACCTAATATGGAGATTGATTAGTAGTGAATCTAAAACATTTTTTATATTCATTAATTACACCTCTCTCTTAGAGAATACATTGTGTATGTCATCACATACATTATTTTTAAAATTTATATAAGTTTCCTCTATATATAACCTAATTTTATGATTTTATAGAGAAATTATTAGCAGATAAGCCGAAAATACTTTGAAATAATATTATATTATTGCATTTACGTCATGTATTTTTCAATAATTAAGAATACTTATTTAATTGAAAATAACTAATAATATAATTTCTCTAAGAAGGGGTGAAGGATATTAATTTTTCAAATTTATGTGCCATAGAGGATGGACAAAACTTCTCACGAATATTATCTTTAATATCACTCATCTCAACATCCACTAAGGATATTAAAATTCATTTTCATCATCAAAATATACCAGTACTGTATCCTTTCATCTCATTAAATATAAATACTCCACCTAAGAATTAAAACTATAATTTCTAAAATATTCTATTATAGTAAGTATTTCCCTAACTAATGGAGTTAAGTTTAAAGAGGTGTAAAATATTGATTGATCATTACATACATATAGATAACATATAATTAAATTGATAAAATTAATATACTAACCTCCTTAGAGAAATATTGATTTTACAATATTAATTATTTAAGACTATATATTTTTTGAAATCAATATGAAAACTAGTCCTTATCACGCTTTTTCATCATTATTGAGGAGGTGGTGTCACATTCCAAAGAATCATTATCTATCATAGTAATGATTAACTAGATTATGAAATGAGGTAATATTCATTCTCTATCTTAAATTGATAATCTGGTTAGATAAATAGATAAAATGGTCCAAGAAAAATCAATTCATTTTTATTTAAAACATTACGTTAACTAAATCAAGGTAAACTAGTCGATTTTATATCATGTTTTCACTTACAATATCTGATTAATAAATAATGAAAAAACTTAATAATATATGTGCACCTCAAAAAATTAATTATATTAAATATAATTTTTATCATTTATTTTATATTGAAATAGAGTTGAATGTGAAATTATATATATATTATTAAAGATTCATAATCTATCCTGACATTCAATAAAACAATATCTCATGGAATTCAAAATGGAGTATAATTCCCTAATATTAAATAGATATATAAAGAACATGTTATGTATAGGGGTTTTCCCTTCTCCTTGTAAGGGATTCATATTATAAATAATAAAATCTGTTGACTATTGAAGTGAAATTCTATGACGAGATCGGATAAAATAACCATTAATGATCCATTCCAATATTAAAAACAACTACTTATAGAAAATATATTTACATAATAAATAAATACAATATAGAAACATTTTATTTGTACTGGGAATGGTACTATATTCCATGATCATAAAAAATAATTTCATTGTAACCAAATTGCATGAATTAAGGAAGAAGTCTAACTACGAGGATTGAGAGGCATCAATTTCACAGAAAAGGTTGGGGTTGGCCCCATAGGTCTCGTTCGTGAAATGTATCTATAACACCCAAAGATTTTAGGAAAAATATTCTTTCTAATTTCATTAATGTCTTGTGTTGTACGCTACACAAAAAGGATCTTGCACAACACGCATCCCTAACTTGGATTGCATTACACGCAAGTGCGACCTTCCACGATAGCAAGTGTTGTACGCAATACCGAGTTTCGCTAAACAACGATATGCTATTAAAATATTATTAAAACTAGCTGTTATAAATAGTAATAACCACTTTTTGAAATTTTGTAAATTTAATCTTTCAAAATGGACTTCATTTTTGGATTCGGAATATCGAAATTATCCTAGGGTGATATTTTGGTATTTTTTCTAAAAACTTTCAATTTTTAATGAATAGTGAAAACACTGGGTTACTATTTAAAAACCGAATTTTTATTTAAATAATTATTTATTCTATTTAAATTTATTTTAGGTCAAAATTGACATATAATACCTATATAATTTCATTGTAATTAATTAGAGTCATTTTATAATAATTTTAGATATATTAAAATTTTATTGAACTTTTGATCGTCTTTTACCCATCTCCTAGGAGAATTTGAAAATTTACAGAAAACATAATTTTACCGCTTATGTGAGTGGAATTTCAAAAAAACGAGACACACAGTTGATGTCAGTAAGTAAAATGTGGTTCAATGAGATGAAAATAATTTTTGGTGAATAGTAACTTTTTACTTTTATTTACCACGATTAAAAGTAAATAGGGTAATTAAGGGTAAAAATGATATTATTATTACCCTAACACATGTCCTAATTCTATTGGATAAGTTAAATTAGACCAAAAACGACCTTATCTATAAAATATGACCATTTAGGCCCACTTGGATTAGATTAGGACATTTAATATTAATTTAATTAAAGAAGGGTTAAAATAGTTAAAATCAAAGTTTAATAACTATATCATTTTTAATATAGGGTTATACATAAGATAAATTCGACTATAAATATTCATTAGAAAGATAAAATTATTTCCTACATAATGATATTTTATTTGTAATTTTTAGACATTAAATTAATTAATTTATTTATGACATAATGATGATGCAGTAATTATCTTATTAATGAATATTGACATAATTGATGTAATAAATACCAAAATAAATGTAATATGAGACTTTTTATGAATTAAAATAATTTTCTATTTTAATATGACAAGTTATTATTGATTTAGTTAACTTTTTTAGAACTAATCATTCTGTTAGGAGTTTCAAAAAAATCAATTACAAAATAGTGTCCAAATTGACGTAAAATAGTTTTTAAAACAAATATTATATTATTAATTGTTATTTTATTCCTAAAAATCTAAGGTTCGGAAATATGACTTAAATAAGGTTATATATTTTAATAATAAACAACTTGGGGTTCGTTTCTCTTGTTATAGTAAGTTTATTAACCTTATAGTGTAAGAAAACAAGAAGACGCGGTAAAAGTAAAATTATTTAACTTAAAGTTAAATCTAAATAATAAGGTTAAAATAGAAACCTAAACCTGTCTAAATTCTATTTTATGAGATTAGTTCGACCCATCCCCACCTTAGCTTCTAAATAAATCAATTTTGAGCTTTTAAAAATTGAATATGACTTTATAATAAAATAATATTTTTAGTTTTTCCAAAGGTGCCCCTCTCCTCCCTTATAAAAGGGAACCTCCTCCCTCTCTTCCTCACACCACATTGAGCCTTCAAGCTCGGCCAAAACCTACCAAATTCTCTTATAAACTTCCCTGTAAACCTCCTAGAGGTCCTGGTCTTCTTCAAAGACCAACTTTTGTGCCCAAAGAGGAGGTCTCAAAGAGGCGCTTCAAAGAAGAGGTAATGTCCGTTACCGATTATTTCAACTTTATTTCTTCTTCTACTTCTTCTTCTTTAGTTGTTTTATTATGAAGTAATAACATAAGTATTACTCATATACTGATATGTTATTATAAGTATGAAACAACCCTATTTAACCATCTATACATCCTACGGAAAACGAAATCACCGCGCGTGCGTACGTACGGAATACCGTCTCCACGCCGTGGTGTAATCTATTTTCCACCACCACCTTACTTGGATGGGTATAATGGTGTAAATAATAACTATATATTATTATTGTAAATTGATATTAATTCTTAAATAGTACACATACACTCCAATAAAATCCCATGATCATGGGAATGATAACATCACTCGTGCGTACGTACGGAATACCGTCTCCACGATGTGATGTGACTTGTTCTACATGATATTCATTGCATAATGATTATATAAATGAATTGAATGAATGAATATGATATATATTACACTAATTACATTCTGTAAATTTGGTATATATAACCTAAAGAGAAGAATAAGAATTTATTTGACAAAACACGCATAAGAACAAAAAGTAATAAACACCCGAATAACAAGTAGCAATGAAATATTACTAATAAGAAGCTAAGAATATGGACATATATGATGTTATAACAAAGAGTATGATTATGGAATAATTCAATGAAATTATTTAAATCATTATACAGGAGGTTCGGACCCTTACGATGCAAATCGGACCTAAGGTAAAGGAAATATACAATCTCATTTTTATCCGAGATTGTTTATACTTTGGAATTTACTGGGGTGTATTTTATCATCCACATCCATGTTTCCTCAATATGTAATATTATTTTGTATACCTAAAATTGTTTAAATCCAATTTTACCCTTCAGTGATTTTTAGTAAAAGATATGGAAGGAATCCTTTGTCATTTTTCGTATGAGGTACTTTTTGACTTTTCCGGAAAAAGTATGAGAAGAATGTTTTTTTACTTATACAGCATGAATGGATTTTTAAAACATTATTTCAAATAATCTTCCTTTACAAGTTTTCATGTTTATTTTTAATCAAATTCTTTTAGTTTAGAATTGTATGACATGTTTTGAAAGGAAATGTGTTTTTGAAGTAGAAAGTATATTTTCCTCAAGAATGGAGTTCAAGTGTTTTATCAAAATTATTTTCCATCTAAGATAATATAGGGTTCGGTTTCTATCCCTATTTTTACATTGATTTGATTATGATATGATGGAATTACTTTTATGATTTCCTTTTATCTTATATGGATTATGTTATGATGGCATGAAGTTTAAGATTCCCATTTTTATTACATGGGTTATGCTATGATGTATGGTTTATGATTGTGTGTTACACATAAGAATTGTATCATTATGAGATGGGTGGGACCTATATCTACCTCCAATGCTTTGGGTAATTATTTTATATCTCATGAGATATCTATGGCTGGAACGGTAGGTTAAACCGGTTCAGTGAAACAGGACTGAAACGAGGAATGAACTCGGTTCAGAAATGGACTTTGGACACTAAGATAGTCTTGGAAATGAGTCTTGACTAATAAGAAATGATTCTCTATGAATATGTGTGTATGCCAGAAAGTTTCATGTTTTATGTTATTATTATTGGGATTACATTTCACTACTATGATTTATTCCATGTTATGATATTATGATCTCTTTTGCAGGTTAAGATTTCAAAAATGCTATGTTCTTATGAATATGATGTGATTGATATTTATTTTTTTTACCCTTACTAAGCATTTGAACTCACCATTTTATGTTTTCTTTTCCCCAGGATATAAAGAAAGTTTTTAGGTAAGAAAAAAAGGGAAGATATTTATGGGAGATGTTGAAGATATTTCACCACGATTAGAAGATTATATTCCAAGTTTCCAAAGACACTAAACTATTACGGTCCTTGTGTGTGTGTGTTTTTGTTATGTACTAAGTATTCTGCAAAAGTAATGTAATGTCCATGTACGTCATTCTTAGGGTCTCTACAATTGGTGTTAGAGGAAAGGTTTAGTCAACCTTTGGAAACTAGAATGCAAGAACTTTAGTGAGATCCCTAGAGATATTTCTAAGGTATGTCTAGGGATGTCCCTAAGGTTATGTATAAGTATAGGTTATAGTCCTAGAATTACGGTAAAGATCTTATAATTAAACCTAAGATGTTAGATATTGAAGTTACTCCCCATTTATTATGTTGTTTTCCCTAGCATGATTTTTTCCTCTCACACTATTCTTTTTGGGTTTTAGACGATGGCTGGAACCCGAAGGAACCGTGTTGATCAATGCAATGGAAAATGCAATGATTGTCCTCCTGAACAAACAAATGTTATAGGAGATGGAGTGCAAAATCTTATTTCTATACTTACACAAGCTATGAATCATTCTGGACTTCCAAATTAGTAGTGGAGGGAACAATATTCTATTCAGCCCTTCATGAGGCAATGGCCACCTTCTTTCAGTGGGTATTCTGATCCACTTGTTGCTGAACAATAGATCAGTACCACTGAAAAGATATTTTCAGTTCTTCAATGTTTTGAACATGATAAAGTCATCTTATCAGTATATCATTTGGAAGGTGAAGCTGATCAATGGTGGAATTGTATCAAGAATACGAGGCCAAGAGATGAAATTGAGTCCATGGAATGGGACGAGTTCAAGAACTTATTCTTCAATAAGTACTTCCCTCGTATTCTTCGAACAAAGATGGAGAAAGAGTTCCTTAAACTAAAGCAAAAGGATGATGAATCTGTTGGTGTATACAAATCGAATTTTACAAGGCTTTCAAGGTATGCATCTGACTTTATCATCCAACCTGAAATTAAAGTTGATCGATTATTCAATGGATTAAAACCAAATCTTAGAAGGGTATTAGCTATAAGATACTTTAGTAGCTATGAAGAAATTGTGTGTTGTGCTATCAAGGAAGAAATGGAAGTTGGTGTTACATATCCATCTCATAGTTTTGACAAGAAATGAAAGATGGAGTTCAAGGAGAAATCTCAGAATAATGGTGAAAAGAAGATGAATGTTTCCTTATGCTCAAAGTGTGGAAAGAAGCATGGTGGACATTTTCTTAAAGGGACTAGAAAATGTTTTAAGTGTGGAAAAGAAGGTCATCGAGTAGCTGAGTGTCGAAGTAACGGAAAAAGGGTTTCTAATGGTGTGAATAAAGAAAATACTAAAGAGAACGCACCATCAACACTTCAATGCTTCAAGTACGATGAAATGGGGCATTATGGTAATCAATGCCCCAATCCATGGGTTAATGATGATCGACATGAGAAACCACTTAAGGCAAAGGACAAAGGGAAGTCACATGCGATCACTATTGGTGATGTTGAATATGACAACGATGTTTTGGAATTATTAAGTGTTTATATAATGGGATTCCAAAATAATGTTGTATATAGTATCGTGGAATATTGGAATATTTATGTATTGGTCTATTGTGGTTTTCAATAATTTTACCGATAACCATGGAAAGTGATTGAGATATTTTTGGTAAGAAATTGATATGCGCATAATGAATGGATAAGAAGATAATGAGATGTTTTATTGTATTCATGAGATCATGATTGATATAAGGACTAAGTGATATCATGGTTTGAGTATAAAGAATTTTGAGGATTTTGGTTTGTGGAAAGTGTTTACTTTTAACTGTATTCATGTTTTCACTAAGGTTATATGGGTATCCATTCTTCAAGATAATACATGATTAAGGTATTCACATGTTTTTAATTTGACCAAAAAGATATATCTTATGATATATGGGGGATAAATGATGGAATTCACGTGATTGTTATGTGACATTTCAAGTAATAATTTTCTTTATACTATGAGCTTGGACCGAAGCATTTTAAATAAGCCTAAATATTGGAATGGATTATGTTGGACATAAGTTAGTAATATTTAAGGATAGAACTTTTTTTGATATTATTTATGGGATATTATAATAATATAGCTTTAGAAAAAGGACAACATGCAGGACGGGCGACAGCCCATCGCGTCAGACAAGGCTGTGGGAATCGAACCCACAACTGAAGTGCGACTGGCCTTTATCGCCTACCACTGTCCTACAGGATGTCCTTGGTTAGTAGAAACTAGATTTATTTTATTGAGCGGTATGATATATGAAGTATAAGTTCATTTTTTCTATCGTATACAATTAACCTCACCATAGATGGACTTATGTATATTTGATAACTTTTGTTAACCTTTTGTTTGAAACAGATGGAATAACCCATCATTCTATCACATGATCTGTTAACACTTCACGAATAACAAATTCAACTTCATTTCTTTAAGATATGAAGTGTAAATTGTTCAAAGCACAAAAAATAGTGAGATTGTACCAAAATAAATTAAGTATTTATTCTAATTCAAATTCTTCAACTTTAGGGAAATGATCTTGAAAAACCAAAAATTTTGTCCTAGTGCCCTTATATCTGATGAATCAGATGGTACCCTAGATCATCACAAATTTATGGCTTTGTGATTGTTTGATTTTTCATAGCCATGTTCTCTACCACTCTCCATCAAAACATGACGGTTAGATTTCCCTTCCATATCCATATTTTCACCTATGTTCTCCTATGTGGAAACCCAGTGATTAGTTAATTTGGGTAACCATTACGTTTCATACTTTAGTTTTTAAAGCCAAGTTTTGGTATTCCTTTTTATGATGTGGGTTTCTATTAAAGAAACTTTCGAGTAGTCAACAATTTATAACCCCGATGAATTTCGAGGGCGAAATTCATTTTAAGGGGGGTAGAATGTAACACCCAAAGATTTTATGAAAAATATAATTTTTAATTTCATTAATGTCTTGTGTTTTATGCTACACCGAAAGGAGCTTGCAAAAAACGCATCCCTGACATGGCTTGCATTACACGCAAGCACGACCTTCCACGATAGCGTGTGTTGTACGCAATACCGAGTTTCGCTAAACAATGATATGCTATTAAAATATTATTTAAACTAGCCGTTATAAATAGTAATAACAACTTTTTGAAATTTTGTAAATTTCAACTTTCAAAATGGACTTCATTTTTGGATTCAGAATATAGAAATTAGCCTAGGGTGAAATATTGGTATTTTTCTGAAAACTGTCAATTTTTTATGAATAGTGAAAACACTGGGTTACTATTTAAAAACTGACTTTTTATTTAAATAATTATTTATTATATTTAAAATTATTTTAGGTCAAAATTGACACATAATACCTATATAATTTCATTTTAATTAATTAGATTCATTTTATAATCATTTTAGATATATAAAAATTTTATTGAACTTTTGACCGTCTTTTACCCACCACCTAGGAGAATTTGCAAATTTACATAAAAATTAATTTTACCGCTTCTGTGAGTGGAATTTCAAAAAAACCGAGAGACACAGTTGATGTCAGTAAGTAATGTTTGGTTCAATGAGATGAAAATAATTTTTGGTGAACAGTAACTTTTTACTTTTATTTACCACGGTTAAAAGTAAATAGGGTAATTAAGGGTAAAAATGATATTATAATTACCCTAAAACATGTCCTAATTCTATTGGATAAGTGAAATTCGACCAAAAAAGACCTCAGGTATAAAATATGGCTATTTAGGCCCACTTGTATTAGATTAGGAGATTTAATATTAATTTATTTAAAGAAGGGTTAAAATAGTTCAAATCAATGTTTAATAACTATATCATTTTTAATATAGGGTTATACATAAGATAAATTAGACTATAAATATTCATTAAAAATATAAAAGATTTCCTAAATAATTATATTTTATTTTTAATTTTTAGACAGTAAATTATTTAATTTATTTATGACATAATGATGATGTTGTAATTATCTTATGAATGAATATTGACATAATTGATGTTATAAATACCAAAATAAATGTAATTTGAGACTTTTTATGAATTAAAATAATTTTCTATGTTAATATGACATGTTATTATTTATTTAGTTAACTTTGTTCGAACTAATCATTTTTTTAGGATTTTCACAAAAATCAATTACCAAATAGTGTCAAAATTGACATAAAATAGTTTTTAAAACAAATATTATATTATTAATTGTTATTTTATTCCTAAAAAATATAAGGTTAGTCCAAATGATATAGATAAGGTTATATATATTAATAATAAACAACTTGGGGTTCGTTTGTCTTGTTATAGTATGTTTATTAATCTTATAGTGTAAAAAAAAGAAGACACGGTAAAAGTAAAATTATTTAACTTATAGTTAAATCTAAATAATAAGGTTAAAATAGAAACCTAAACTTGTCTAAATTCTATTTTATGAGAGGATTTCGACCCATCCCCACCATAGCTTCGAAATAAATCAATTTAGAGATATTAAAAACCGAATATGACTTTATAATAAAATAATATTTTTTGTGTTTCCAAAGGTGACCCTCTCCTCCCTTATAAAAGGGCACCCCCTCCCTCTCTTCCTCACACCACATTGAGCTTTCAGGATTTCCCAAACCATGCCAAATTCTCTTTTACACCTTCCTAGAAACCTCCTACAGGTCCTGGTCTTCTTCAAAGACCAATTTTTGTGCCCTAAGAGGAGGTATCAAGGAGGCGCTTCAAAGAAGAGGTAATGTCTGTTACCGATTCTTTCAACTTTATTTCTTCTTCAACTTCTTCTTATTTAGTTGTTTCATTACGTAGTAATAACATCAGTATCACTCATATATTGATATGTTATTATAAGTATGAAACAACCCTATTTCACCATCTATCCATCCTACGGAAAATGAAATCACCACGCGTGCATACGTACGGAATACCGTCTCCACACCGTGGTGTAATCTATTTTCCACCACCACCTTACTTGGATGGGTATAATGGTGTAAATAATAACTATATATGATTATTTTAAAGTGATCTTTATTCTTAAATAGTATACATACACTCCAATACAATCCCACGATCATGGGAACGATATCATCACTCGTGCGTACGTACAGAATACTGTCTCCACGATGTGATGTGACTCGTTCTACATGATCTTCATTGCATAATGATTATATAAATTAATTGAATTAATGAATATGATATATATTACAATAATGATATTCTTGAAATGAGGTATCTATAACCTAAAAAGAAGAAGAAGAATTTATTCGACAAAACACGCATAAGAACAAAAAGTAATAAACACCCGAATAACAAGTAGCAATGAAATATTACTAATAAGAAGCTAAGAATATGGCCATATATGATATTATAAAAAATAGTATGATTCTGGAATAAGTCAATGACATTATTTATATCATTATACAGGAGGTTTGGACACTTACGATGAAAATCAGACCTAAGGTAAGGGAAATATCACAATCTCATTTTTATCCGAGATTGTTTATACTTTGGAATTTACTGGGGTGTATTTTATCATCCAAATACATGTTTCCTCAATATGTAATATTATTTCCATCCACCTACAAATTTTTAAATCCAATTTTACCCTTTGGTGAGTTTTTAGTAAAAGATATGAAAGTAATCTTTTGTCGTTTTCCGTACGAGGTACTTTTTGACTTTTCCGGCAAAAGTACGAGAAGAATGTTTTTTTACTTATACGACATGAATGGATTTTTACAACATTATTTCCAAGAAGATTAATTTAAAAGTTTTCAAGTTTATTTTTAATCAACTTCTTTTAGTTTAGAATTATATGGTATGTTAATGAAGGAAAAATATTTTTGAAGTAGAAAGGATATTTTCCTCAAGAATGGAGTTCAAGTGTTTTATCAAAATTATTTTCCATCTAAGATAATATAGGGTTCTGTTTCTATCCCTATTTTTATATTGATTTTATTATGTTATGATGGAAATATTTTTATGATGTCCTTTTATCTTATATGGATTATGTTATGATGGCATGATGTTTAAGATTCCCATTTTTATTACACGGGTTATGCTATGATGTATGGTTTATGATTTTGTGGAACACATAAGAATGGTATAATTATGAGATGGGTGGGACCTATGTCTCCCTCTAATGCATTGGGTAAAGATTTTATATCTCATGAGATAGACATGGATGGAATGACAGGTTAAACTGGTTCAGTGAAACAGGACTGAAATGAGGAATGAAATCGGTTCAGAAATGGACTTTTTGCACTAAAACTCAAAAAAAATCATGAAGGAGAAAAACTATGTTCATGCTATACCATTTCTTTCATATTTTTTTTTGTAAAATTCAAAAAATACGTTGTTTGGAAAGTGATAAGAAGATTCATTTCAACCCATTATGTTAAAAATAAAACATGGGGAAAATGAATTTAAAATATCATAGGATAATGGTAAATAAATTATTTAAAATATTATAAAAAATCATGGATATAGAAGAATAATATTCCTCAGTAGAGACTTAAACATAATAAATATGGAATAATGATGGGATTGTGAAATAAAACCATTACCTCGAATTATCCTTACTTCAAAACCCAACAAAAATCATGTAAAATAAATTTAGAATTATTATAATTCTATATGAGAGTAATTTACATACTTATTATATCATATATGATACCTTTATAATATTTCAAAATCTAATTTTATCAATAATTGCTTATTAATATTTCCATTTTTGTGAGTTAACTATTTGGTTTATCTTGAGTATTTCGTATCAATAGTTACAGTCCTTGTTTATTTGTATTTGTTTCATAATATAAAAAATATTAATCATGATATCAGTATAATATATATTCATTATATACGTATTTTTATTAATTCATAAATTTAAGAGATATAAAAATAAATTAAACCATTCACAGAGATGGTTGGTCGTACGTACGTAAAAATGATGTTTTCATTTTTCAAAGGATGGAACTAAAGAAATATAAATATTAATTAACCTCTAAAAACATTATTATATCATATATATCTTATATATATATATATATCAAATTCATCCTTATTTCCATCCAATAAAAATATAAATGAAAAATGAATCACATCGCTTCGTAGAGGTGGTAGTCAACCCGTATGCACGAACGACGTTATCATTTACCAAAGGAATGGATAATAATATAGTAGAAATTATATTATCATTAAATAAGTATAATTTTGTCGTAAATATCATATATAAATATTATACCCATCATAATAACCATCAATAAAGGATGATTAAGGAAAATGAAATGTATCTCTATGTGGAGATGGTAAGCTGCACATATACACGAGCGATACATTCACTTCTTGTTTGATGAGAAATAGGTTGTAAAATTTTGTTTTAATAATAATAATATAATTTTTGAATATTGAGGAAATTTAATTTATTAATTTATAATTAATAACATAGATTTAGAGGAGGTAAAGGAGATTAGAAATGAAAGTGACTTGTTAAAGTGATTACCTTTTCTTTGAAACAACTACTTTAGATATACTATAATGGGTTATAGGGTTGGTATTTTGGGAAGAAAATAACCTATAAAAGCTGTATATGTAATTTTATAAGATATTTATTAGAGTTTTTTTATATATAAAGGAAATATTGGTGTAAATAATTGAGGGAGGAGGTTACCTCTTATAAATGAGGCAAGGGATAATTTTTTTTTTAATTTCTCAAAATAGAAAATTATGAAAAATTTATATTCATGAAAAATTCCTCAAAAAGGACATGTATTAAAATATATGTTAATATAGAATATTAATACCATCACCTAATGAAATTTAGGCATGTTTTGGTACAATTTTAAATCTTATCATGTTGATTAACCCTTAGCTAACCAATTTTAATTTTAACTATGGAAACAAATTTTTCAATATTAAAGGCCTATAATTTTTATACATAATTTGAAAATTAGAATATAAATGGAACATTTATGACATTTTAGACCATATAATAACCATATGTTTTTTATAAATCTTTTTATGTTATTTAATTAATTTAAGAAAATATTATTTTGATAAAATATCATTATTGTTAATTTTGACATTATTAATTAAATTTAACTTCAAGTACATTAATTCAAAGTTGGAATTAAAATATAATTTTTTTAAGAACTCCCAAATATATTTTATATATCTATAAAATTCTAGGGTCACATTAAATCATTCGATTTATAAAACTTTTAAAATTTTTTATCTCATTTTTTTTATTAAATAGAGAAATACTATATAATTGTTTCATAAGAAATTAAGGTCATAATATAATAACTAATAATTAAAAATACAACTCTATAATTTTTTTATTAATCTTAAAATAAACAATTATATTCATTTATAACTTACTTGTTACACTATGTGGGAACATAAGACATATTAAAAACAAAGAGATTAACATTTTGTAACTTTCTTTGATTTAAATAATATATAAATAATTTTCTGGAAAATGTATCCATTAAACTAATTAATTTATATAATAATGTAATAAAGTTATAATTAAATTATTAATATGATAATTCAGATGAAATATTATGGCCATATCACATATTTTTAATCCAGATTAACCTGATTAACCCTTTACTGAGGTGATGCATTTTACTGTGACTACTATTCATATTGAAAAATGGGCACAATTAATAAATTTAAGCCTTCTAATTTTAAAAATGTAATTAATTTTATCCCATTAAATAAATATAAATGACCAAAATTAATTTTAAATTTAGTACACTAAATGCGACAAAATGTTTTGTAGAAAAAAAATTAATTTTTTTGAATAAAACGAGATTTATTCTTATCATATTCCTTGAAAAATATCATCTGAATGTTAAATTTTTTTTATAAAGTAAATAATTTAAAAATTCTATTAAAACTATTCAAAAATAATGATTACATTAATTTATAAAATTACGTTGCATGAATAAAATCAATTTTCCAAATAAACATCACTTTTTGTTTCAATGATTTTTTTATTCTAATAATTTGATAAACAAATTCATTTTATAACTGTGTATACCATATATTTTTCATAATTTAGTTATATTCATACCCTCTAATACATAGTTTATGTGATAATGCACACATAATAATTTTATAATGTTACATGGTTTGTCTAAGCTTGGTCTAACGTGTATCACGTACTATCAGAGAAATCAAATTATTTATAGAGAAATATTTAATAAAACTCTTAGGGTGTTATATGAAGAAAAACATTAATGTGACCTCATTCTATTACTAATACTAAAGTTCTAGAACATTCCAATTATATATATTTCTACCTTTTTCTAGTACAGTATTCTGAGGAATTATTAGATCACCCAAATCTTTATTATTTTACATCATTACTAAACGTATGAGGATAAATATTTCTACACCCACACCTTTTCTACCACATTCAATAGTTTCATTATTTTATTATTTTAATTCTTTTGATTTTTTTCACGGTAAATGTTTTCACACATGGTGATACCTCCATTAAATGGTACGTGTTTGGTTATGAACTTATGAACAAAAAGAATTACACATGTTCTTCCTCTATCCTCTAAATATGAACTAGGTTAGGTATACTCCTCTAATGTATTGGTTTTGTCCAATTTCATATCAAATATTTAATTTTCTCTACACCTATGTAAAAGGATATATCTTATTGGATATCCATGCTCGTGGGTTTTGAGTGTGAAGAGTATATGCATGATCATTTTAATCCAAACTACTATAAATTATTTATGCTCTCTCATTTATATCATTACTAATTAAACTATAAACACTCACTTCACAATATTCTTATTATTAATTTTTTTATATTTTATTCTATATTTTTTATTAAATAATGTAATATTATTTTGATTCAAAAATTTCCCACTCTTTTCTTTCGTATATCTAGTGTGGGGCTTCAAATTCTATACACTTATTCTAGAATATCACAATTATTCTTCAAATTAAAATTTAGTTGACCTTATTTCTATTAATTAATCTTCTATTTTATTGATGTAAGCCCCCACTAAAAAATGACATATTTCACTTTTATGAGTTTTTTTTCATTTTTATATATCCTATTTAACCCAAAATATAGGCATAAAAATGAAATCCTCTCACAAAAAAATATTTTATCAAGCCATAGTACTATAATAATTTAGAAAACATGTATAACTTTTTTGATCTTATTTTTTATATGAAATTATTATATATTAAAACCATTATCCTTTGAGTAAGATAAATTTTCAATAAAATTTTAATTTTTTATAAAAAATAGAAAATTTTAGACAAAATTTAATATTTTCCTATGAAATACACATCAAAACTTCACATTTTGGAGCCATAAATTTAACTTTTATATTGATTGGATTCCACCTTTTCATTAAAAATAAGGAAGGATGAAATTTATTTCCTATAATTTGAATTATTGTTTAGTGATTAAAAATCATCAAGATTGTTTGACACTTTAATTATCATATCATCTCTCTTGGAACATTCACTAACTTCCCATATAGATTTTCAGTATCAAATATTAATTTATTCATATGGGTTTTTCATTATAAAAAATATTATTTGGAAAATATATACTTCCTTATCTTTTTAAATTTAATTAACTTCAAGTTATTCATTTGTATATATCTTCTAAAAAATCCAAACATGTAACTTTTTAGTTATCTTAGTCAAGCTTTCCTATTTCTATTCAAAAAAGGTTTGTCCTCACTTGCTACATGAAATAATTTTCCCTTGCTTTCATTATCCTATTCTAATTTTTATTTCTGTGTTGATATGAATTCTTATCTCTCCTTAACACAAACAAAAATTTTATTTTCTCTTCTTAATCACTAATTTAATTATACTTATTTTAGGATTAAACACTTTCTTTTACATGTGTAATGATGTTTATTTCCAGGGAATTATTTGATATACCATAATCATCTATAATTATCTACTTGATCTTTTATATTATTCTTTCTAAATGGAACATATTATTCGAAAATCCTAAATGATTGACTTATCCATTATATAATATTTTACTTAATCAGATGTTTTTATTTCTTTTAAAAAAATTTAATATACAATTCCACTTCAGAAAATTATTAATTTTTGATATGCATAAAATATAATTTAAATAATGAATTAATTATATTATAATATTTTTTTATTATATATCTGATAATATAATATTTATATATATTAATAAATATGATTACTATTAACAATTTAGTGTAATATATTCAATTTTAACATATATATAATATTACTATATTAATTTTCTTACATTATTATTATTGTTAGTATTTTAATATTAATTATAATCAATATCATATATTTTTTCATATTAACATTATACTAATTTATTATTATTTCTGTATTATAATAGAAATAAAATTTTTATGTTTTATTTATATATAATATTGAAATTATTATTTATATATATTTGTAATTTCTAAAAATTATATTAACATGTTCTTTCCGATATGAAAAAATAATTATATTTAATTTTTTTCATAATATTCTTATTAGGTTAATAATTTATTAATATATATATCAATTTTTTAATTTTTTCTTATTATATCATATAACTTTAACTTTTATATTTGACATACTTTTATGTAAAATTAGAATTGGTATTTTTAATTGAAGTTTTCTTTATGATATAGGTGGATTTATTAGAGAGGCATTGGTGGATTTTAGTGGAAGGATTCATGGAAAATTATATAATTGATGATTCATGGGCAATGAAATAGGATCCATTAATTTAAACCGAAACATAAAACCATGATATCTATTTTCATCACAAGTATGTGATAATAAATATTTTCCAACCACAAATTGAACCACACCTTTCATCATTTCTTGTTTTACAAATTCACTACTTGAAATATGTCATGGGAATAAAAGATGTTTTATATTGTATAAGAACAATAGAGCCACATATATATGACACATCATGGTGTCTTTCTCATATCAATATAGAAAGGGATAATTGAACTAAAGAGAGAAAACATGTCATGGGTTATTTCTTCATGTTTCCCAGTAGAGATGTGGTTGATGTAAAAATATAATGTAATTTGAATCCATTCCATATTGATTTATTTATACATAAAGGTAGATATAAAGAAAATAAAAATTTATAGATATCAAATTTCATCAAGGTAAAAATTTAGCTTAATACACAACGATTTTTATGATAAAGTTGAAATTTGAAAAAGAGATAAGAAATATTACAATGTGTTTCTTCTTAGCATGTCATGGTTTATTATGGTTTATTTCTCTATAAATTCAAAACATTATAAACTATTTTAGATGTGGACTTGAGACTTACCTATTTTGATTGTGGCTTGGGGACATAGAACACATTCCATGAATGGATTTTTGGTGATAACTATGAGAGATAAGTTCACATTCTTTTAAAATTTTATTTTACTTGTTATTTGATTTTATATGTGGTGTTGAACATATTTTTTAAAACATTACACCTAGAGTAGATAATTTTCCAGTAATAACTATAATTTTGGGAGATTAAATATTTAGTATCTCATTAATTAATGATATTTTGTTTTAGTTCATATATTTATAATTTTATAATAAACAATTATTTTTTTGATATTCATGAACACCAATTTTTGATTAAAATTATATCATTTATTAATAAAGAAGAAAAGTTAATATCAATCTAGATCATTTAATAACAATGACGTATCTATGGTTAAACAAATTTTTGAATCAATTAAATTGTTTAATAAATTTTAATACCTAATCATAAGAATGAATTTATTTAAAATTTTAAATAAAAAATTCTTGATCATAATTTTTTTTGGAATTGATTCGAATAAAAACTTGTTATTTGATAAAATTTCAATATTATAGTTATTTCATGATCTCAGACTTATGAACCTTAGTACAATTTTTTCTTTAACTAATTTTTATATTTAGTTATTCAATCCCATTTTCTATATTTAATCACATCTAATTCATTTAACAGTATATCCAAAAATTTCAACTGGGGTAATATTTAGAGGATCACTTTATCACCATGAGATCGAAAGTAGACTGACTATTTAATATGTTTCTAATGATTTTTGAGTTAGAAATGTTTATTTTATTTTTAAACATTGATTACCTAATTGGATTCAAGAAATAATCATAGGTAGCATTATTTTTGGAACTATTATTAAGAAATAATTTGAAATTAGAAGAATAATAGATTTAATAGATTATAAAAATTATTTTCATAACCTTTCATATTTTTTTATTTTCTTATTACACTTTAGTTTACTTAGAGTTTTTGATGATTTTTATTTTTTTTCCAACTGGATTAATAATCATTTAAGGTTATTAAGATATTTATCAAATTGATGGAGAATGTTTTTGAGATGATTTAAATTTTTCTTGAGGTGTTTTTAAGTACTTTGGTGGGTTTTAAAGAGAATATGGAATTCTATTTGATGTTTAATTTTGGAAAATTCATATATATATATATATGAGTTATTTGAGCACGAGTTGGAGAGGTTTAAGGATATTTATGAGTCTTTGAGGGCCGCATACGAGTATGTTTACAACTATGTATGTGTCATGACACGTTCAAAAGGGCTCGTGTCATGACTACCCTAAGACCGCCTTCCATAGGCCATGGGCTAGCGATTAGAACCAAAATGCGTATTCCCTAAAACCAGGAAGGCTTTGCCTTTATATCCTATAAACACATGAAACCTAGAACAAAAAAAGATATGAACACAAGTAAACGGTATAGAAAAAATAGTGTTTAAAGTAAGAGGGGCCGGAATACAAGCCCAACAGTAAGTGTACATGTAAAACTGAAATACAATACAACTAGAGAAAAAAAAGACAGCTACCGGGTCGTCCACCGAGGTTCTTACCTCAAGGGCGGGTACAGATCACCTCGTCAGCACTCCACATCTGCCCGTCTACTTTGTATACCAACATGCCATATGGTCCACATCCAGGCACCATCCAGTCCTGGAACCCTCGGTCTCGATCAGCGTTGTCCCTTGTCTACACCATACACAACAAGGTGCAGGCATAGCCCGTGCAGGGGTGAGTATAATGATACTCAGTAGGGACCCTGAGACCCTCAAGGTCTCATAAAATCCACAAAGGATAATCAACAAAGCAAGAAATCATCTGACAACCCTACTTGGGTATATTCCCATACATATACCTAAGTTATCAAGTATAACTATCTCAATCATGAGGAAACACAGATCCAACCCAAAAGCCTAAAGCTCAACTATTCCACAAATGAAGGAATACCACAAAGGTAAGTACCACATATGTACGCCACATAGAAGAATACAGACAAGGTATTAACATGAAGGAATGTAACACAAAGGTACAAACTTAGCTCACACTAGGTATATGTTACATACAGTAGTAGAGATGAATAGATTTAACTACTGAATCATCTTACTCTATTAAGAGTCAGACCCACATAGGATCATAAATTATCATCTGACACACAGAGGATAGAAGTACATTTTCATAACCACACAAGATACTTGTACCTTGTGAGACCCACACATGATCCTAGTACATCATCAGACCCACACATGATCCTTGTACATCGTCAGTACGTCGTTATACCATCACAGGATCCTAGTACATCGTCAGTACATTGTCAGACCCACAGAGGATCCTAATACATCGTCAATACGTCGTCAAACCCACACAGGATCCTAGTAAATCGTCAGTACCTTGTCAAACCCACACAGGATCCCAGTACATCACCAATACATCGTCAAACCCACACAATATCCTAGTACATCGTCAGTACGTCGTAAGACCCACACATGATCCTAATAAATCATCATAGCCAACTACATGGTTCTCGCACTAAGATCGCTTGTCTCCGGGAGGGTCCGCTCCTCATGCCACTATTAGATACTCCAACTGCCATGAAGTCCCACAAATAAGTATCCAAAAGGACTGCCATGTCATAAGGGTCTCAACGCAATAGACAGTGTGTCAATCAAACACCCAGTCTGTATGTTATTAGCCTATTAGTCCCGAGGACCTAGTTGGATTCATGCTCGATCCAACCCAAATGTATCCCAACATTATCCAAATCTCTACTTGGGTATACCAAAAGAACCGTCTCACTCCACGTTTTTCAGTGCCACTGATGGTTCATCAAACGGACGCCCAGTGCCAAAGTAATGGCCGATAGAGCAAAAAATGGGTCGAAGTTGGCCCGGGTCTGGTCCGACCCGGTCCGACCAGGCCCGCTAGGTCCGGCCCGGCCTGAGACGCCCGCGCGGCGGTGCGGAGGCTGTAAGGTGACGCGAGGGCCATGGGGCGGCACGGGGCCGCGATGCATCGTGAGGGGCACAGGGAGCCGTGAGGGCAGCGGGGCGGTCGCGTTGCGGCGGGGCGAACACGGTTGCATTGTCGCCTTCATCATGGCCGGTGGTCAGCTGACCTCCGTATCCGAGTCCCACCAGTGCCATTCGCTGGCAACGGTCACCGCCTTCTTCCAATGCGAGGAACATAACAAAAATTCAAGAAAACCACAAAGAGGTTGGGCCATGTTTGTTTGGCCTGCACCCTCCGTGTTAGGGCGGTGACATGTGGCTTAATAAAATCACGTATGAAGAACATCAGACCCTAAAACCTCTGACAATGATTATTCCCAATCCCACAAAAAGAAATCATCTGTGGATCAACTAGTTAGAGAGTTGATCTGCATTCTTTATTTAGAAGGGAAGAACTTGGGAATATATAATCACACATAATTAAACCCATACCTCTGAGGTTTGTTGACGGAGGTCACAAGGAAGGAGATGAAGTCGTTGGGGATAATAGAATCTGCGTTCGTCACATCCATAAGACGCTTCCAAAGTCGGCTCAAACTTCGTCCTCATTCTTCAATTTCGGAGTGCATTCTTTGTTGGAGGATGAATAATCCCTCCCAGGTTTTCTCCCAATTTTCCTTTTCCAACCCTCTCCCAAATTCCACCAAAAATGAAAAGCCAACATAATTTTAATTAAGTATATCAATTACGTTGGAACAATTAAAAATGCCGACACATCTCATTAATTTTTATTTGACATCAAGAATTAACTAGGGAGTTGGCATAATTGATTTAGGGAAGTTGAGAGGTTTTCTCCCATTAAAGTGGTTCAGGTGGTCCCACCACTTGAATTCAATTTGGTAGGTTTTAATCTCGGTAGTCCCCACCCCCATAACCTTCACATGGGAGTATAAAAAAAAGATATATAATTTTTTATTTTTATTTTTCCATGAAAAAGTGAAAAACTATCTTTCACCCTCGACCTACTGCGGTGGAAGTGAATGTATCCTTAAGAGAATACCGGTGATGTGAGTTCAATGGTGCTCTCAAATTTCAATTCTGAGCACCAGTTCAAAAGTTTCAAAAAACCGCTCGCACGTTTACTGAACGTAACCAAAAAAAACTTCAGAAATTAATTACAGGCACATAGGGCCTCAAAATCACGTGCCGTCAATTTTCACAGACTCGAAAAATTCCAATTTAATTAAAAAAATTATAAGGAATTTTCGGGTCTTTTCAGTATGTCTCAATGAATCTTGGTATGACTGTTTTATTAATTCTATATGACTCTTCCAATCATATAGTGAGCTAATACCATGTTATTAAAATCTAAATATGAGTAAATTAGTATACACACGATTCTTTACATAATGAAAATTTGAGGAGTCACCTAAATGAATTATTTGAAGAGAAATAAATTCAATTATGCTAGAACAAATCCTCAATGCTTCACACATCACATTAGAAATGTGATTCAAGCTCTTTTATTAGTGATATCGAAATTGGTGACCATTTATACCAATATATATTAAGTAATTAAGGATACTTATATTACATTTATGTGGTGATTAATGTCATGTTTGGTTTAAAATTATATAAATAAATTATTAATGGAATGTAATTTTGATGATGTTATCTTATTCTTAAGATAAAATAAACATTTTCAACTAAAAATATAGTTATTCTTGTTGAGTTTTTGAGTGTGGATAATCATGCTATTCAATTTTCATAAGTTGTGCTATAAAGTTATTTTTTTTGTTCTTACAGATTGAAGAATATGGGTTCAAAGCTATCTAATGGAAATAAAGAAGAAATGTATTTCTATAATTCACAAAAAGATTTGGAGAATTATTTCATAATGTTCTATGCTATGGAGGCTTTCTTGAATCATTTTTTTAATTATAAAGTTTTAAATAAATGGAATTTGTGTAATTTATCTATAGACATACTGTTTTTTGAAATAAAGAATATTATTTTCATTATTGTGTATGTTTGTGTTCCTAAGAGAATGAGGAAAATAAAATATCACATGGTATGATTCTATTAATATATTTATGAATAATATTAATCTTGAAAATAATTTATGAAATTAAATAAGATTATTGAATTCTGAGTTTTCTTGGATATGAGGAGTTATTTGAAACGAAGGTGAAAATTAAAATTTAGAGGTCAAAATCCATGTATAAAAATATTAATTAAAATAAATCCCATGACTATTTATTTGGGAAGAATAGATAAGTTACTAAATCTTGAGTATTGAGTTATTCATGGTTGATAAGAACATTGGGAAATTGATCATCAGCAGATTCTGCGTCGAGAGAGTGTACATTATCACGTCACAACGTGCTAGTGAGAAGCTTTACTAGAACTACACATAGTATTAAAGATATAGGGTATCGTTTAATCTCCTAGGTAATTTTTAGGGGGGTTTTATTATACCAAAGGTTTTCTACCACTTCCTTAAGGATTCATGAGATGTCTTTAACCATCCTAATGTTGGGGGTGCACGATGCTAGCAAGATTGTAAGTCTTACAATAGAGTATAGTGATTTTTTGGGGTATCATATATATATTATGGAAACTCTATAATTTCATGAAAAATTTTATATTTTAATGAATTGAATTCCATAAGTTGAAAAAACCATGTATGTTTGGTACCCATAATGTTGGTTTTGGGAACAGTGAAAACACTTATCTGGTTTGGTCATGAATTAATGAATGTAAGATTCAAAGGATCATTCTAATTTTATAAACTATGTGAATTTCATGACTATCCATTTTTTTTCCAATTTAAAATTGACAATAAAGGTTTCCTAAACCATGAGAAGATATTTTCATGTTATATTTAGAATTAATTAAATTAAATCAGAAAAAGATGACCTCATTCTTGAGATCTTTCTTCATAGTAGATGTTGATCCTCCAAAACCATTTTTGAAAATCTATAATTATTATTCTAGTATCCATGTCTAAAATAACTCTATTAATGAACCATAATTTCTATTATGATCTTTGAACAACATCGATGAATCATTGGGTGTTAGTACGGTCGATTGATCATCTTGTGCTATTTGTCCTCATCAGTTCGTGTTTCTTCGATCTTGAAGAAATTATATTTATCCTATCATTATTGATTTTATGTTAGAAGGAATTATGAAATTCTAAATAACAATCAATTTTTCATAATGAGTCCTTATTAACCTCTCTTAAAATGCATTAACAGTCTATTTATAGAACCAGGGTTTGGGTTTATCATTTAATTAATTTTAAATGTTTACTTAATAAAATGTTAAAACCTTGTATGATCCCATTACATGTATTAATAATAATAATATTTTTTTATTCTATGTAGTTTGCTAACTAGAATAAATAAAAATATTATTTTACGTATTTGAAATTTAATATTTATTATTAGACTGAATCATTGTATGCTCATCCACATTTGAAATTATGTAATTACACAATGAATATTTAATAAAATATTTATTCATTAAAAACTAATATATTCACAGTCATGTGAATAAATAATTATTAAATTTTTAATAAAGAAATAAATATTATATATCTTTACAATTTAACAATTTACTTGTTAATTAATATTTATTTAATTTATGAGATCATTAATTATAAATACAATTACTCATCTGTCATGAGAATAATATTGATTACAACAATTAAATTGAAATATAATATAATTACGATCAACAGAAACACTTAGCATGTAACCCTCTAGTCTTTTTCCCCATTGAATTTATAAGGGCATACCTAAATTCCAAGATTACTGTTTGGAAACTTGTTGATGCACCCTAGGGAAAGGAGTTAATGTTGAAGCATCAATAACTACATAAAAGTAATCATTTTTTTATTATAATCCCATTAACACAGTATCTCATAAATTAGGTTTCACACCCATGTCATCAACCTATATGATTTATTCGTCTTTTTTTTAATTATCTGAAATAAACTCATCGTTACACTATGCCAATGGAATTTAATGCAAAATATCTACTACAATAAATGGGATGAGATATCAAATTATATATATATTTTTGGGAGAATCCTTCATAGATTTATTCATTAATAACATTTCATTTTTTACTCAGCCAATATACACTACATACCATGGACATATTTTCTATTGTTTATGGTCAAAAAATCTTAGTGTGGAGTCGTGAAATTAATTAAAAATAATATCTATGGTTCATTACACACATTCATAGATAGGAATATCTGATTAAACCTAGACATTCATAATTATGACTGGCATGTCTGGTCTTATATTCTCCCATCTTGGATATTACCTTGTGTGAACTTTATAAGATGAAGTACCGTCTAATTATGTGTACTTTCACCAAATTTTGAACATACTTTATGCCTTATCATAGAATGTTATCTGAATATAGAACTATGTTTATGAATATATTCTTGACATTTCATGGTTTTCATCATTGTGGGGAACAAATATGCCTTTTTATGTGATAGATACTCTAGTTTAATATTACATTAATGTCATATAGAACAATGAAAAATATGTAATGTGATTTTTAATTAATATTAAATTCATTGAATATACATGTAGTCCAAATTAAAAATATTAGATACTATAAAACCAACTCCAACAGTCTCCAACGTGGACTAGAGCCAACTGCCAATGACTTTCAGTCCACTAGATATCACATAAAGATCTTGTTTCTTATGATCTAAGGCTTTAGTCAATGGTTCCTCTATAGTTTCTTCCATGGAGAATCTTCTCCCTATAACTTTACCTCTATGAGAAAAATACCCCGAGAGATAATACTTATAATGTATATTCTTCATCCTTTAAATTGAACATGGTTTTTTTTCAAGATCCACCACTACAATATTATCACAATAGAGTGTGATCTGGTCTTTACTTCTAGGTACCATGTCAAGATCTTGGATGTTGTTGAAAATCCAAGATACTTCTTTACATTACTTAGAATCAACAATATAAAAGGAATATACTATAGAATCCATGACCGTGACTTTATTTAAACTATTCTAGATCACATTACCACCGTTAAGAGTGAATATGTATCCCTCTTGGGATTTAAGATCATCTTGATTAGTTTAGAAACTAGTATCTGCATATCATTTAATGACTAGATCCTAATTTCCTCCATAGACCAGAAATATACCCTTAGTTCATTTGAGATACTTAAGGATAGTCTTGAATTCCTCCCAATAGAGGTCACCTAGGTCAACTTTTTATCTTTCTAAGGCATAGGTGATATCTAGACAAGTATATAGCATAACATAAATGAATGATTTATTTGATGATGTTTATTAAATTATTGAAATATTTTATCTCTCATAATGTTTCTGAGGATAAAATTTCATAGAAAGATAAATTCCACTTAACACTTTTAACAACCCCCTCTTGTATTATTTCATATTGAATCTCTTTAGTATCATGTCAATATACGTACCTTGACTTAGACCAAGTTGTCTCTTAGATCTATCATGATGGATCTTGATCCCAATAATATATATTCCTTTACATAAGTCCTTAATAGATTAGTATTTATTTAACTATGTTTTAATAGATTGTATGACTATTATTTCTTTTCCAGTAAGTATTATTTCATTGACAAAAACAATTATTAAAATAACCACACTCCCACCAAATCACTTATAGACAGAAGGATCACATTTTTTATTTATGAAACAAAACTCTTTTATAGATTTATCAAATTAAATATTCCAGGACATTGATGCATTCTTCAATACATAAATGGATCCTTGAAATTTTCATTCCCTATTGGAATCCTTTGGAGTCACTAACCCTTAAAGTTATTTCATGTAGAATTCATCCTAATGGTTCCCATTATGGAAGTATATTTGATGATTTATTTTCCAAATATCATAGTCATTGTAATATACTATGATTATTATAATTCTAATAGATTTTATCATTGAAACTAGGGAAAATGTTTCATCATAGTTTGTTCCTTGATATTGGTTGAACCCTTTTGTAAATATTCATGCCTTATAAGTATTGACTTGTCCATAGATTCCTAGTTTATTCATTAATTCCCATTTCAAACAAAGAAACTTACATCTACTAGAGGTTCTATAAAAATCCATCCATTAGTTTTGATACATGGAATCTATTTTAGAATTCGTAGCTTTCTCCACATTTCAACATATGTTCCAAAAACTGATTCCTTGTAGGTTACATGATCATTATTATCAACTAATAAAAATTCACTATACATAGTGACTAGAAATCCATATATTTCTAGTCTATCTCACTCCCACCATCTTTTTTAGAGATGTGATCCCTCTCAATTAATATGTAATATATTACTACTATTACATTTTTTCTAAGGGTTAATATAGGAATAACCCTACTATTTAATTGGGGTATCCTATAATGATACACTTTGTTCCTTGAGGTATAAGTTTGTTACCCGA
The DNA here is from genome assembly GCA_963277665.1 of Viscum album. Classification (NCBI taxonomy): domain Eukaryota; kingdom Viridiplantae; phylum Streptophyta; class Magnoliopsida; order Santalales; family Viscaceae; genus Viscum; species Viscum album. Next base: position 468,206,055 of record OY728119.1, read on the forward strand.
ATAAGCCTTAACAAATTCATCCTAACCCCACATAGGTAAATTTGGAAAAATGGATTTTCAGGAACCCCAAAGTTCATATAGAAAACCTTTTTTCACTTCAGTTGGAACCTGGGTTAGTATATGTCTTATTGTCTCTAATGTGTATCCCCAGAAGGATAATGGAAGACTCAGATGACTCATCATTGATCTCACCATAGTAATAGGGTGTGGGTCCTCCTTCACTTATTTAGTTTCATTATGGTGTATAATGAGGAATGTGGTAGGATTTAATCCAAAACAATTTTAAGTAATCAATGAATACTTGATTTTGATATTTTCCTCCATTATCTGGATGGATTTTCATAATCATTGTATCAATTTGGTTATAAAATTATTTTGTATACTCCTTGAATATATAAAAAGAATATGATTCATACCTCATTAAGTACATGTATCCTTATCAACTAAAATCATTAGTAAAAGTTGTGAATACTGATTACCAACCCCATTATTAATCTACAAATGGTCTACATACATCATTATGAACTAATTCAAGAATATACTTGGACCTTTATCATTTTCTACTAAATTAGTTTTTTTGTAATTTTACCTTATAAACATGTGTGACCCACACGAAGTGGGTTTAGTTCAAAAGAAAACAAAAATACATCTTGGTGTAATTTGGTTAAACACTTTCTATTTACATGACCTAGTCAAGGATTTCATATTTGGATTTAGTATGAGTCATGTGAACTAGTTTCTTTATGAATTTACATTACTTGTTTCACATAATCAAACATGTATGGACCATTATTTAAATACAGCTTACCATAACATATGATTTATTTATAAAATAAGTAACATTTATTCCCAAATTTGAATATAAATCCATATGTATCATGTATGGATATATATATATATATATATAACCAGAAAAGCTAGGATCCGGTGTAAGCCGGTCCTAATAAAATTAAATAAAGAAAGAGAGTGAAAAGACTCAGGAATACAGGGGAATATTACAAAAGTGAGTGTGCACCACCCCACACCTATCTGGCTCCACTAGTGGGGTGCAATAGTCCGGGGTCGTAAAAGACCACATCTCTCCTGCATTAGTGAGCGCCCGCTTTTCCAGTGAATCTGCCACTTGATTTGCCTCTCGGTAGACATGTGAGACCTCCACCCACATCCGCGCGATATCATTAAGACAACCCACCCATTGCGGCAGTACACACCAAGGAACCTGGCGCGTCTTGGTGCCCAAGGCGTGGACCGCGACCTGAGAGTCAGACTCAATCCATATATGTTCCCAGTTAAAGCAGACAGCATACCTGATGGAATATACCATGGCCCAAAGTTCCACTTCAAATGCGGTACCAATTCCAATGTCTTGATGATAGCATCCTTTCACAAACCCACTGTAGGTGCGAAACACTCCTCCAAAACCCGATGTGCCAGGAGCACCCACCGCAGCCTCATCAACATTAACCATTAGGCAGGGTCCAATGGGTGGGATCCATTGAATATTCTTCAGCATCCGAGGCAAGCGAGGCCGCCCCGAGACACAAAGAGTACGATGAATTTACAGATCTGCAATTGTGTTAGACATTGTCTCATCCTGCACACATGATTCCGCATAGACATCCCTATGTATCTCCCTCACACCTTGCTGAACAGTGGGGCACAAATCAGTGAAAGTGGCAGCATTGCGGGCTTCCCAAATGACAACAACAGCCGCTGTAATTACAGTAAAAAACATATTAAAAATATGTTCGCTGAACCTGCCATGAAAAACAACAGACAACACTTGAAAAACCGGCCTGCAGGTGTCAACAGTCACCCCAAACACAAACCCGATGTAATCCCACAATTGCTTTGCATGATAGCAGCCCACAAAAACATGATGGACTATTTCCTCATCAGCTTTACACATGGAACATATAGAGTCCATGTGGAGCCCAGCCTTCTTGATAGAATCCGATGTAGGTATACGATTTTTTCAGATCCTCCATACCAGAGAAAACCGAGCAGGTTTGATGAAGCGTGCTCTGTAATTCAGAAACCATTAAGGTGCAGAGGAATGATCCCCACATGCGATCCTGTAAAAGTATATGCTATTGAATTGACCGGTTCTGCTATGCATCCAGATCAGAGTATCCTGCTCCATGAAGACGTAACCAGTTACATCATGCTCTACTTGCATAGGAGAACTAATAGAATCATATTGTAGTTGTGAGAGAAAACTGGAAATTGTCAAATTGGATGCCTCATGTGGCACATTAGAATCACAAAGGGGCTGTGTGAGCCACCTTGTGCTCCAGCAGTTTTGTGTGGAATCCCTGCAAATGAACCAGCGGGTATCGTTCATGATTCTGACATAAGCATGCTTGATAGAAGTCCAAACCGATGAGGCAAGGTGCCATTTGTGTCCATTTAAGAGCCTCCTTGTTATCCTATTTGAGAGAAAATCATCATCAGCTTCATGAGTAATCAAGTTCCAAGTGAACTTCCCAATCATCCCATCATTAAACGTCTGAAGGTCCTTGATTCCTAGGCCCCCTAGCTCCACCGGTTTGATGCATTCCTTCCAAGCCACTGTAACCAGCTTCCTCTCATGTGGGGACCCTATCCATATGAAATTCCGTACCATACTCTGAAGTTCCTTGAGAAGACCCCTCAGCCATTGATAAATGGAGAAGGAGTATACAAATTTCGATGTGATAACTGAATTCACAAGACAGACCCTCCCGACCATGGACATAGCTTTCCCCTTCCAGCTGGCCATTTGATGAACACTTCCAGTAGATATTCCTTCAAGGTTCTGTCTTTTCACTTTTCCCCAAAATAGTGAGACTCCAAGATATTGGAAGGGTAAGGATCCCCTCCTCACCCCAAGAAGTCTGACAATTCTATTCCGTTTCCCAACTGAAATTCCATTTCCAAAAACAATGGAAGATTTGTCCCAACTAATGGCTTGTCCAGAAACCTCCTCATAATGACTGAAGAGGGCTTTAATAGAGGAGATATCCTTGACGCCTGACCAAGGAGCAAGATATCATTGGCATAAAATAAGTGCGACGGGGCATACTCACTCACACCAGCTCTAATCCTTTTATAAAGACCCAAATGAGAAAGGTCATTGATACACCTACTCAGGTAGTCCTCTACCATAGCAAAAAGCAGGCCAGATAGTGGATCACCTTGCCTCACCCCCCTGGTGCAAGGAAAGAAGCCCCTAGGGGCACCGTTGACAAGAACTGATAACCTGGATGACTCTATAATGGTACGGATCAGATTCACAAATTCATTTTAGAAGCCATATCTTCTAAGAACATCAAGAAGAAAGCTCCACTTAAGAGTGTCAAAGGCCTTTGAAATATCAATTTTGATGGAAAAATTTCCTTCCTTTGTGTTCCTTCTCATAAGATTGACACTCTCTGAGGCCATAAAAAGACACTTTTGAATGTTCCTCCCAGGGACGAAACCGAATTGATTCGCAGTGATAATGTCATTAACCACCCCACCCATACTGTTCACCAAAACCTTGCTAATGATTTTGGGTATCATGTTCCCAAGAGAAACCGGTCTGAAGTCCTTGATGTCAAGGGAATTCTCTTTCTTGGGGATAAGAGCAATGAAACAAGAATTCATTCCATGAGGCATATATGCATGCGCGAAGAAGTCCGTAATTCCATTCACAATGTCATTCTTCAAGATATCCCAATGGAACATAAAAAATTTATTTGTGAACCCATCAAGACCTGAGGCGCTCTCAAGATTAAGGGATAGGAGAGCAGATCTGATCTTCTCTTTGCATGGGGAAGCAAGTAAAAGCTGATTCGTGTGATCATCAATGCAGGGGCTGATGTTCTCAACCATGCGATGGATGTTGGACTGCCCATTATCCGAATAAATGACTTTGAAGTATTCAGCAACATCCTGTGATACCTCATTTTCTTCACTGTACAAGTGCCCATCAATGCTAATCACCCTGGTCCCTGCCCGCACCCTCTTTTCCTTATGTAACCTGTTGAAAAACTTGGAATTTCTATCCCCATCCGTTAACCATTTAACATTCAGTTGATTTCTAACCAGCCTTTCCATTAACATTAGGAGGTCATCCATCCTATTGTGGTCCATTATTTCCTCTTTGGATATAGTGGGCCGCTGATCATGATAGACTTGAATCCTGGCCAGCTCCTCCTCTGCCTTCTTGATGTCCTCATCAATTTTTGAAAATGATCTTTTACTCCATTGTCTTAGGAGCCCCTTAAGGTGCTTTAGCTTCATGGAAATTTGGTGAAGAGGACTACCAATGACTTCTATATTCCATGCCTCCAAGATAATCTCCCTGCAACCTGGAGTTACAAGCCATCCATTGTTGAATTTGAAGGGGATAGGAACCGACCTTGGGCGCTGTGTATTAACCTCAATAACCATCAGATTGTGGTCAGAATGATGCTTCAGGAGTGTGAAACCAGACACCCCATGATCCATATCATGATCACCAATAAAGACAAAACATCTGTCAATCTTACTTGCTTGTTTCCCCTCCCACGTATACCTACACCATGTAAAATCTGCAACAGCTATGTTGACTTGTTCCAGATTACAATAGTCAATGCATTCCAAAAAATCAGCAGCAGCCACCCTATTGAAGTTTGACCCAGTTTTCTCCTCAGGCTTTAGTACTGTGTTGAAATCATCAATAACCACCCAGTTTGGCATCGTCCTCCTAGAAGTATCCTTATGCTCTTCCCATAATTCTCTCCTCTTAATATAAGAGTTGGAGGCATAAACAAAAGAGACAGAAAAATCCTGCCCATCATATATGTAGTTGATCAGGATACTTTGGTTCCCATTTGCACATGAAGTAATCTTACTGCCATCATGCTTTAACACCCATAAGTGATCCATATGATACAAATGCTGATTGTTTGAAACGAAACTGTATCCTAGAGAACCCCATTTGAATCCTTGCTAGTTTTCAAAGAGTAGTTTTGGTTCAGCAATACCAACAAACATCGGTTTATAGGTCATGAGATAATGTCGAAGGTCCCTGACTATGCAGGAGTTACCCAGACCTTGAAAATTCCAAAAAATGATCTTCATTTCTTACTGGACATGCCTCTTGTCATAGGCCCCCCTTTCCTATCCACCTATAACTGTTTCAGCTTTTTCTTACCCTGGCCATTCTGCCCTTGCTGTCCCACAGCAGTAATATTATGAGGATCTTCTGTCGCCTGGCATGCCCCACTATTGCCTTCCTTCGGTGGGACAGTGTTAGCACTTTTCTCCAAGCCTAAACTAGATGAAGCCCGGCCTGCACTCCCCTTCACTAGCTCGATCTCGCAGTCAGCACTCATATCCCCACTCATTTCATCACTGCCACTACCACCGGATGCTAAATCGTTCACTTCTAGGAATATTGTGCCTTCATTATTCCTAGCATCTTTCTCGGCGACTAGACACCCATCCAATCCATCACTGGTAGCATCAAATCCACCCTCTGCCATGGGCATAGCAGATTTTCCATTACCTTCCACCTCATCAGCCCATAGACGGCCACCCAAGGGCATGAAAGTGTTCCCACATTTGAGAGGGGGGTCACTGCCATCTGAGAACCTTTTCGGGCAGCCTTGGATGGTGAGATCTGGGTGAACCTCCCCCCTAGATCAGAAGATGGATGTCCACCTAAACCTCTGCCAACTTCTTATGTCAGTTTGATTGATTGATCCCCCAGTACATTCTGCGCCTCGAACTCTGTAGAGTCACACTGAGGCAAGGTGGCCTACCCAGCTACAACCTATCCAACCTGTACTCTATTGCATGGCAGATCAGCCCTGGCAGCAGAAGAAGACCCTCCCATATTCAGAGCATGTTGCCCAGCTCCACTACCATTGCTATCATCCATGCCCTTAGAGGGAGGTAGATAATTGTTCTCCTTCCCCTTCCTTCTTCTGCACATGCTTCCTTCATGACCCTTCATCTTGCAAACATTGTACTCCATGCCCCGTTTACATTCGGACATCATATGCCCAAAGAATAAGCAATTCATGTAGAACTTGGGTTTCTTTTCATAAAAAATATCAAGCTTCATGCTATCATCCCTTGTGGTAAGAATTACCTCCTCCACCAGTGTGCTCGACATGTCAACTTCCACTAGAACTCTCGCATAGTGTCCAAGCATCGGATTCTATGTCTTCCATTCCATAAGAATGGGATTTCCTACAGAGGAGGCAACGTCCCAGAGGATCCTTGGATGCCAATACAACCAATTCAACTTATAAATTCTAATCCATAACTGCGTATGAGAGTTTCTGACATTCGTAGGGTCAAAATTTCGATCCCATTCCCGCACATTCAGAAAAATAGGGTTCAAAGAGACCGTAACCTTACTCCATTCTTTCCTCTTACCTTAATCCGTGGGGAATAACACATGGTAATATCCACGTCCCATCGCAATCATCCTCCAGTCATCGAATCCCCAAACTTCCGCAATCCTTCTTTTCTGATCCTGCAATTTCCACAAACGCCCACCTTTCGGGATAACTACCTGCACGATAATTGAGTACCAGAATTAAATTACCCATTCCTCCACTGCTTCCTGGTTGGCCGATACATGGGTGATCCCCCCTTCCTTATCACTCTTCCAGGTGGGGGTGATTCAAAGTCCGAGAAGGAAGGCCCCACTGCATTGCGCACCACTTCCGCAAAATTCCTCTTTCCCTCTGCAGTTTCTTTTGAAGTGGCCACATTGACGATTTCATCTTTCCGACTGACTGAAAACATCTCCCTGTGGCTGATCGGCTCAGCGCCTGGCCTCTCATCACCCAAATTGTCTTCCTGCATCCCCTGACTGGGATCCGATGCATCATCATCCTCAATCAGCTTAGGGTTTTCAACAGGTTCCCCTAGAGCCATCTCCCATATATATCTATATATATAATTTTTTTTTGTAAATTATTTAACATAATAACAATCTTTCTAAACTAAGATCATTCCCATTGGCAACATGAGGTTATAGTTTCCAATATACACAATAGTAAGTCTTTCTACGTTGGATACCTGTAGATGTATCCCCCTTAGGAAATTTCCAAAAATCTACATGGTTCCTATATTTTACTTCATATGTGAGCACAACATACTCTATCTAATACCCAATTAGTAGAAATATATGAATTTAAATAAATAACGAATTCACTTAATGATTTCACTTTTTTCTATTTGGGTGTTGTTTTTATTTTAATAGACCTTATTTCCACATGTGAAATAGATAAAATCATGTTTCCTTAATTTCACAATAATATTTCTCATCTTGGAAGGGTGTTGTGAAGAATCTTTAAACATAAAAATATTTACGTGGCCTTTCCATTTGTTTATACTAAGGATGAATGGTTATTCATTATTCAAATCCGTTTTAACTTGGAGAAGTAGTGTGAGAGGTTTTTAGGGAGAATTATCTATGTTGTTTGTATTAAAATTTAAAAAAATATGGATAGTATCTAAGGGAGTTATGAAATAATGAGATTGGTACATAATTCATTATGTAATTTAATCCCTAGAACCTCTAGGCGCTGAATGTATCCAATGACTTTGACTATGTGAGGACCAGCTAGGACACCATCTCCAAGTTTACTATAAAATAGAGCCTTGGATATCTCAAACTGTTCTTGTTTAAATCTCTCTTGATATAGGCCCAAGAGATAATAGAGAATTTTATAATAATCTATGTATTCATGTGACTTCATGAGTTCATTATACATATATGAAATCATTAAAAAATGAATTTTGACAATGACACTCAAGTGTTTTTCATACATATTAAACTCCTCATCACTCACCTACTTTGTAGGAATATTAGACATTGAGGGTTCTGGCCTGTAATACTTCCATTCATGGCATAAAGCTACTCATGGGAATCTAAACAATTCCTGGATGTTACTATCTATAAGAAAATATTCTTTTTTCAAAATTGATCACAACTAAAATGTGGTCGATGAAATTTCCATTATTCTAAAACTATAAAAGATATTATTATTAGTTCTTCACTTTATTATAATTTATATTAGATAAAATGAATTTAATTTTATTAAGTCTCCCACTATTTTTTCAAGTCTCAATAGCCCTCATCATTGGACTCAAAATGTATTATTTCTTATAAATTCTTGTAGAAACGATCCTTATACCCCTTACATAACCCATGAAAGGGACATTTCAGTTACTCAAAGTGATTTAGATAAGAAAGTATTTTCCATCTTTGGGGTTATAGTTCTTTGATCCTTTGAGTATAATCCCTAATCAAACAATCCCAATTAATATTTCCTCAAAACATTCTCCCTAGTTACACCGTGTCTAGAAAGGGATACACATCTTAATGTAAACTGGTTAAGTTATACCAGAACATTCATCAAAACTCCCCTAATAAAATTATTTTTCCAAACATGGGTTGGTCAAAATATTAGTTCTATTAGTTTAATGCCTAATAAACTAATAAAATGCTTAGTCTGACTTAATGTTTAGTTGAGAAAATTTTTTATGCATAAAATTTCCTTATTTTATCCTTTTCAAGTCTTGTTAATATAAATTGGATTTTAATTTAGGGATTAACCATGTTTCTATAAAGAATTTACACATAAACCATTAATTTAAAATCTATATTTTCTTGTTAGTTAATTAATTTATGTTATTACATCCCTGCATCCATAAAATACTTCATGCATAATGAAAAAAATAAATTTCAAAAATTTAAACTTATATAATGGTTGATTTATTGATTGGAAAATAAATAAACTTATGAACCAAGGATAAACTCCTTATTACATTCATGGAATTAGTTGCAACAACCCACCGGTATTACTATATATCTCCGATGTTGGTTTCATCCCAGTTCCGGAGTGACATGCCTTCTCATTGGCTCCGTCTTGAATCGACTCCATGCATTGTTGGATACTCTTTTTGTTATATAGGTTCTATAGGTCACACGCATGTGAGGGGAAAAATTTTTAGTTAAGGAAAATTTCATAAAATATACTTGGGAATTCTATTTCTACCTGAAAAATGACAGAGGGATCAATTAAATGAGATCATATGTAATTTAATTACAAATAATATCACAAAAATGAAATAAATCTATATTACATAAAACCAACACTATCATAGTTCTTGTTAAATATTGTGATCATTCATACACATACAATGAAAATAAATTTAATACAACTCTCTATCATTAATTTCAATTTATTATTTAATAAGATAAAACATGCATGGATTAACTCAATTAATTATCATATTAATTAATTAATTCTTTTTATCTTATTTCATCAAATCATCTAGAAACTCTGACCCATTGTGATTTTAAATAAAACCAGTAAAATCATTTTATTTAGAACACAATAAAGTATTACCCAACTTTTTACTTGTATATAACTCAGTGATTACCTATTTGAACTACTCAGTAAGGTTATAATTATAAACAATTCACTCATATGTTATTTTTTTTACATGGAATGTGTCATAATCTCAGGGTGTGTACTTCTAATTTAATGTCACATGGAACACATGAAAATTAAGTAGCATGACCAATTTGATATATTTAGTCTTTCATATACAAAAATCATACATGAATCCTAGTTTTGAATATTATGTAGAATTAATTAAAAATTTAAAATAATATAAAACCTAATAAATGAAATGAAATTTCAATTTATTGACCCATGGAACTATGGTCAATGAGGCTAAATGGAGTTATTAACTAAATTTAAATTGTTTTCGTAAATAGGTAAATTATATGGTGTACAGGCCAGCCACACAGTGTGTACATATCTTCACTGGATATCCACAGTACAAACCTAGGGACTAGGTGTGTACTTCTCATACACATTTATGGAAGTACACAGTGTGTATATAGGATATATGGTATGTAATTAAAGTTACACTACTACCAATCTTTAAAGATTCATGTATTAAAAAAATGTAGTGTATTAATTACAAGATGTGGTTTATCCCCATGTTTTCCACCTTTAAAACATGTGGAACACATGGTGTGTAATAAATCTCTATAGTGTGTACTATAGAAAATCAATGTTCTACCCTATCTAGTCTAACAATGATGAATTTATTTCATATAGTGAGTACTAATTACATGGAGAACAAGAAACTATGTGTGCATCCTTGTGCAATGAACATGGATACATGACATGTAACAAAAGAGTGCATGTTGTGTTTCTTGTATAATCTAGTCAGAATTCTTGGAACCATCATATGGAATCATTAGATGTGATCATCATTAATTATTAAAAAACTATGGTAATATGAGGGATAAATGAAGAAGAGGAATAATAGTTTTACATGATAGATCAAAAATGAATTATATCGTGAAATGAGTTTAAAATTTTAAATGGGAAATGATCAAAAATTATATATATAGTTATAAATTTAAATATGACTCCTCCAACACCATATGTTTGGTTTAGGCCAAGTGTAAGTACTTATCGTGGCCAATACTGGATTAGAAAATGTTTGATTTGATGGATCATTCACATATTATACTCGAAGTGAACATCATGTCCAATGGAATTTTACCAATTGAATACTGACAACAAAGGCCCCCATGATAAGAGGAGAAATTTTCACATTAAATTTATAAAAATAATAATTAAATCATACGAAAGATTAACTTTTCCGTGATATCTTTATTCATAGTAGATATTTCTTATCTAAAACATTTTTTGGTAATCTATCATTTCTCTGGTCGGATATAAGCATAGAATCCATCTAACAGTGATCCACATATGCTCCAATAATCTTTGAATTCCACCAATGAATCCCCAAGTTCTAGTTTGGTTTATTTATTTTCTTGACTACTTCATATTTCATTGTTCATGAAAAAATTCGGTTGATCTTGTCATTCTTGATAGGATATGATATGGAAGATGGGGATTCTAGAGAAATATTTGTTGTGCAAAAGGGCTCATAATGAACTCCACTTAGAATCGGTATATTTAAAGAGAAAGGGCTAGGGTGTTAAAATTAAATAACTAGATAAAACCCCTTCATAAAATGTTAAACCCATGCTTGACCCCATTCCATGTATTAAAAAAATAATATATTATTTTTATTCCATAGGATTCACTAGTTGGTGCAACAATAAATATTATTTGAGCGGCTTTCTAATTTATATTCATCACCAAATTCAATCATGGTATGTTCATCGTCTTTAAAATTTATTAAATAGTAAAATAAATATTTAATTAAATATTTATTCATAAAATAAATATTATATTCACAGTTCAGAAAATAAATATTTTTTATATTTTCAATAAATAAATTTTATATATCTTCTTAATTTAATAATTAAATTCTAAAGTAATATTTATTTAATTTATGTAATTGTTAATTTGAATAAAATTATTCCTTGGTTTTGAGAATAATATATATTACAATAATTAAATTAAAATTTAATTTAATTAATATCAATGAAAACACTTTTCATGTGAACCTATAATATTCTTTCTCATTAGCATTAGGAAGGCTTGAAAAAAGAAAAATATTACTATCTTGAAATGGCCCAAGGTGCGTAAGAGAAAAAAATAATGTCACAATGATGAAAACTACATATGAGCACTGACTGTATAATATAATACCTTTGTCATAGTATCTCATCAACCAGGATGCACACCAATATCATCAATATATATACATGATATTTATTTATTTAACTATCTTAAATAAACTCATCGTTAAATCATGGTCGTGAAATTTAATTTTATGGTTCTAATTAAATCAAATGGATGAGATATAAACTTCAATAAATATGGAAGTGACCAATCCTTCTCAACTTATTCATTAATAACATGACATTCATGACACAACCAACGTACCCTACTTCCCATGAACGTATTGCATCATAGTTTTGATTAGTAAATCCTTGTGTATGAGTCATGAATTGAAATTATAACAATCGTAAATTTTAAGGACCCTTATACACACTATCTTATAGGAATATTTGATGACACATAAACGTAGAATTCTTACTGGAGAGTATATTCTTATAATCCCCCATCTTAGATATTACCAAGTTTCATCTCCACAAGATGAAGCCTCATACTCTTATAAGTACTATAAAATAATATTGTACATGATATATTCCCTATAATATAATGTTATTTGACAATAGAACTAGGTTTAAGAATATCATCAATCCCTTTCTCGGTTCTCATCATAGTAGATAACTGTTATGATCTTCTAATGAGATAGATACTCTAGGACAATATTACATTAAATCCATGAATAAAAAATAGTAGATAATAACATTCTTAATTTATATTCACTTATTTTAATATAAATTTAATCCAAAGTATAAAAATTTAGTCTAATGAAACTAACTCCAAAACAGAGTAGACAATATCACAACATTGAGCGATATTGGGTGGGAATACCAAACCTGCACAACATTTCTTGAATTATTTTGATTTTTTTATTTTATAGGATATTTTAATATGAAAATATACCAAATATATGGAATTTTTTCTTAATAAGAATCAAATAAATATATTATTAAAAAATAGCGAGAAAAAAGAGCCTAAATAAGGTGATTGATAAGATCAAAAAATATATTGGATCACTAGTATTAATGGAATCCATATTGGTAATAAGGTTTTTCAAGAAGATACACATTAGATTCTATATGACATGATAGGATGAATTTGAATATATTCTAGACTTTTGTAGAAAGATCTATACAATTATTTTTTGATGAAACGAATGCTTTGAAGAGATATTTCTTTCCCTATTTATATATCATTGAATCTAACTAGTGAAGCATGAAAGTACAATATAAATACGTAAATTAATAGTGTGATTTAATATTCATGCATGTAATATAAATTCACATGTGCTTATAGTAAATAATCTATTTTTAGAGAGACTAACCAACCACGAGAATGAGTAGACATTCCAAGAAGTCCAACCTTGTAAAAACTCCATATTATTTTTTTTATATTTTTGGCATGTGTGAGTGAGGATGTGATTTTATATAAGAGTGTATTGGAATTTAACAGGTTATATTTGTTGGTTTTAAAGTGAAAATAGATATAAAAAATAGTTTTGTATTGATTTATCCACCATCTTTATGGAACAATATAATCTTAGGCATTTCAATTTGTATGGTTTTTTTGTTAGATCCAATAAGTCGTTGAGAACAAAGAATATGAATTATAATAATTAGTAGGGGTGTTTATATTTTTTATAGAAATAACTCGCATAGTTATAAGAATAATATGTTGTCATATTTACTATCTTATAAACTAGAAGTGAGAGATGTTGTATCTTTGGGGTTTCCGCCATTTAAAGGAATGATCCATTGTCTTTTTTGGAAAAGAAAATATGGTTATCAAAGAAAAATATCAAAATTTTATTCTTGTGTATTTTTTATAAAATTATTGCATGAATTTTATGGGACTTCATACCACCAAGTAAATATGTGATAAATTTTAAAGCAGTTATGAAAGAAATGTGAATGTTAAGAAGTCCAAATATAAGATTTGGAGAGGATTATTTAAAGATATCAGGATGGTTGAGGATTAAAATATTGATGTTTACTTTACACATGTGATTGTAATTTTTGAAAATATTTTATGTTCTAGTGAAAAATTGATGATTATATAATTATAAAAAATCTTATGAGGTACACTTAAAATAGGTTTGATCTTAAGATGTTGGCATTAAAATATTGAGAGGATATTTCCCTTATTGAATTATATAATAATTTTATAGCATATGAAATGAAAACAATACTATAAATCTATAAATAAATCAAATAAAAAATTTGTTTTCAGGCCACATAGAAGATGAATATCTAGTAAGACGATGAAGTTGATAATTCAAGTGAATATGAGGATGAAAACGAGGATTAAGACTATCAAATAATAAATTTGATTATATTAAATAAGTTCAGAAAGGAAATTATAAAGAGTAAAGGGATATTTCAACATAGTTTCTTTAAATTCAATGGAAATTGAATTTTTTTATATGATATGCAAATAAGAAGTGATCGGATTTTGAATTTGAAGATGATGAGAAAACCCAGGGAAAGAAGTGGGGTAAAATATCAATAATAAGCATCCAATATTGTTAGAAAAAGGAATATATTTTCAAGACGAAAATGAATAAATATTATGGGAAAGAGGATAAAGTTTTTTCATTCACCTAATAGTGAATTAGAAAATGTTTCTGGTGAGAAATTAACTAATTTCATCAATAATAATGAAAATTATTTGATTACTCAAGTAGTAAAGAATATGAATCAAATCCAATTGAGCTAGAGTACACAACCAAAGGTGAATTAAAATATTTTATTTTGAATAACACCATGCTCATGAAATAAAAGAGATAACTGGTGAAAGAAAATTAGAAGCTGACTAAAGGTAAGAGTGAATATGTTCATAAAGTATCAGCCTAAAATGATGAAATAAATATGTTCAACCTGAAAGCCACTAAACATGAAAAAATCATGAAAAATATTGAATTTAAACCTTCCATAAAATAATAAGATTTATCTAAGATACAATCTAATTGTATTTTAGCAAAAAATGAGTTGAAGATGATAGAATAGGACTTAAAAATATTCTATTTATGTCAAGTTTTAATCCTCTAATGTGGTTGAGGGGACTTGTATAATTAATTTGGTTAAATTCGTACAGAATAAAACTACGTGTAATTATATATTTATTTATAGTGTAGGTTAAATATCTAAATACGGTCAAGTATAAACCAAAAAAATGGAGAGGAAAATTATCTAATATTAGTATAATAATGGAGGAACACTAAAAGCGGATATATTCACAAATTAAACAAAAATTTGACTCACTAAGTACAATAAGATCATAAATTTGGATAACAGTTTTTAAGATACCATTTTAATTAATCTAGATTACTCATATTTCATTGAAATTAATGGTGATATGGTGTGTTTGATCACAAATCCTACAAATTCTGGTATAATATGTCACTACTTGCAAAGAGGAAGGTATCCATGGGGAGTTATCCAGTAAAGATGAAATCATATTTTTATAGAAGGAAAAAATTGGAGAAATATTTCCATTTTTTAAACTCAAGATTGATTTGAGTGTCTTAAATAAATATTTTATAGGTGTGAATATGAGGGTCTTTAGGAATAAAAATTTGTGAAAAGAAATTCAAAGATAGATTATGTATATTGAGAAAAGAAATAGAATTCAGAATCCCAAGGTTGAAAAATCATTTCTTGAAGAAGTTCTTATAAATTACAGTATTAGAAACAATTAATGGATTCTTGATAGTGGGTTATCTTAAAAAAAGAATGAAAATAAAAATATTCTAAAGAATATTGAGAAATATAAAGGGGTATCAATAACTTTTTTCAATGATTATTCTTAAAAATCAAGAGAGTTTTCTTTACTGAAGTTGAAGCATAAAATATAAAATAAAATATTGACTTATATATGAAATGGATGTATCAAAATATTTCATGTGTCATCCAAATATATATTAATGGGAATGAGGATTTTTAAGAATTAATCATGTATTATTGAAACATTTAAGGATGTAAGTGTCATATATCAAGGAAAAAGAACAAATAGATATATGTTTTTAATTTGGGATCTTACCAATTCTTATTATTTGGGTGGAAATGATGAGAGTATGCAATGAAATATAACATTTTTCCACTATGAAAAAAATATTGAGAAAAAATTCCAAATTATGAGGGTGCAAGATATCTTCCAAAGATAGAAATATTAAGTGATAATTATTGTTGTACCTATAAAAAGGAAATATAAATCAGGAATCACATAAAAAGGTATACATATATTATACCAAACAATTATAAATCATTCACATTGATTTATATGGTTCTATGAGACACCATATAAAAGAGGTGTTATTTAATTCATTAAATATATAAATTATTTCACATGAATGAAAAATGTGATTTTCATCAATAACAAGTAATAAGTTATGGAGATGTTTGAACTTTTCTTGAGAGAAATTTAAAAAGTGTTCGGACTTTACATCAATAAATAGAGATATCAAAATGGATAGAAATATATAGGTGACGCATTTTAAAGTTATCTTAATAAATATGGCATCAAGTAATGATTCAAAAAAAATATATACCCACATCATAATGGTTTTTCTAATACAAATAATAGAGGAATTATTGATATGGGTAAGAGAATACTAGCCGAAAACAAAATCTCTAAATAATTTTGGAGAGAATATTTGTGTACAACTATAATCATTTAGAATAAAAATTACTTTGAAACCCAAGAAACATTTAATTTCTTATGAGTTATTTTATATGAAGAAGGAATCTATGAATAACATTAAAGTATTTTCTAGTCCATGATTTATAAGGATCAAAAAATTGTATGCTGTCAAAGTTAAAAAAACTAGATAAAAGAGTCTTTATAGGATACTTATATTATGGTAGTGAGTACAGGATCTGGAATAAGTTGTTTCACATGTTAGGGGACTATTATTATAATAAAATTAATTAAAATAATTTCACATTAGTTAAAAAAAATTAAATAGATTTTGAAATTTCTAATGTTCACAATATGTTGATTTGGAAACCAATAAGTTAAAAAGGAAGCTGAAATTGAACTAGTTGTTGTTTATATTGATCCATAACATAAAATTAAAATGGATAATGTTTTTAAAATTTATATCAAAATGTTTTTTGGGTTGAATAAACACGTTGAAACAAAAAATATCATTGGAATTAAAGAATATAATTTGTAAGAAATATTGATTCTGGTGTTGTATTTGTTGTCAATAAGATGTCAATAGGGTGTCAAGTGTTAATATGTGTATGGAAAAGTGGTGATGATAAAGATTGAATATTATAATTGGTTATAATTAAAATTACACTAATATTTGGATAATCACTATTTGACATTGGATGTCATGCTTGGACATTTTCCACATTAAATCCGAAGATTGTAAAACTAATCCTAAGTTCCAAGACATGTTTCACTAGAAGACACTTTAGTACAACATTGGAAGAAGTCCATGTAATATTCAACTACATGAGGAAAGAAATTAAAATCAGTCCATTGAATTTAAATGGATGAATTTTTGATATCAAATGATTGTTTGAGCCAGTCCTCAATGTCCATGACATGTGTTAATGGAGAACACATCCCTCACAATAAGGAGAACCCAAGAATTATGTTTTAATGCATGAGGCATGAAGAAATGATCCATTCCTCATCCAGTGTTGGAATAAAGGAATATTGAATATATTTTAGATTCCAATTCAAAAAATAATAAAAAGAAAATTAGAAGAAGGATGACGGTTTGGAATTCTAGAGATAATGAAGAAGGTGGCCATGCATTATTCTGGCACTGACCACTAGGTTTTTAACCAAGTATATATGGGTCTTACATAAAAAAGTAAGGGTCCAACCATGTAGGGCCTACTGAGGACTTCACATCAAGAACATGTGGGACCCGAGGGTTCAACCGTACCTAAGGGAAGCCCTCAAGACCAGACCCGTATGAGGTACGGTGTGCGTAGGAAATGTATAGGCCCATAGGTGCGCTCACGGTGATCAAACCATGCACTAACATGCATAGTGGGAGCTAGGTGCACAAAAAAGGATCAGAGTGGGTGCTAAGAGCACGCCCATAGGGTGAAACCGGTACAATTCAGTATCACGGAGGGAGATAGGAGAATTATGATGATGTTCCACCACGACTTGTTATTTAAATAAGAAAAAAATATCCTGATGTTTCGATGTGGGATGGAATTTTAAAAACACAAACGCGATCCATGTTGTCCATCTGATCCTGCACCCGATCTTAGCCACATGCTTCATCCTTTATCCCACATTATAATCATGGTCGTCCATATGATCTATACGGTTCATGTTTTAAGTAGTGTCATCCGATCTCTCCACCGAGGTTGTCTTCAACATTTGGACACTCGATCTCCACCCGTGAACATGTACTCGAGTCGAACGAAGATATCATCTCTCCTGGAATCATTTGATCTCATTTCAATCCCACAATGATCATTATAATGTAACGAACACATGCATTCAATTTA
The DNA here is from genome assembly GCA_963277665.1 of Viscum album. Classification (NCBI taxonomy): domain Eukaryota; kingdom Viridiplantae; phylum Streptophyta; class Magnoliopsida; order Santalales; family Viscaceae; genus Viscum; species Viscum album. Next base: position 468,224,122 of record OY728119.1, read on the forward strand.
ATTTTCATGCATTCCCTGAAATAAATAGATAGTACGTGGACTAATAAAATAGAGTTGTGTGGAAAATCCATAAAGCTTGATGCATTTGGGAGATGATTTTCATGCGTTCAAAATCACTTGCACATGAGGATAATAATCACCGAGAAATAAGGAGCCCATGGTTGAAAAGAAAACTACAAAAATTTGTAATTATTTATATTTTGTGCTTGAATGTTTCAAAGACAAAAATCTCAGGAATTCAAAACCCCAATCTTCATGTTAGATATATAGATTTAAACAGGCATACTCTACCTATAAAAAGAGTACCCCCTGAGCCAAAAAAATATTCTTCCATTATTGAAGAACGGAGCTCCAATTTCTCCAAAGAAACAGAGAAACCAAAAACCCCTATGGTTCGTGAAAGGAAAGATGTTTTCTATGAATCCTAGCTACGTGAAGAAGAAGATCCATGCATCTCTTGCATGAAGAAGGCATCCCATGCATCCCTTGCATGATGGAAAATCACAAACCACCCTGGTTCAGAAAAGAACCCAAACACGTGATAGGTTCCTTCGAACCCTCTCCGTGATTTGTGTGTGAAGAAGAAACCACAAACACACAACTGATGCTATACACCGTAGTTGTGATTTTGAGAAGACAGAATCCAAGAACACTTCCTTTGTTCTATGAAGGAGACCCATGCAAACCATGGGCATAAAGGAGAACTCCTGCCCTCCTGTTTGAACAAATAAGAACACCCTTCTGTCCATATATATATATACTATTTTATAGGGGTTAATATTTGAAGAAGAAGGTGGTTTCATAAAGGCCTACGATTTTTTGTGTTTTATTTGAAGAAAAAGAATCCCAATCTCTCATGTATTCACAAAGGAGGATGGAGAATGCATACATGAGGTACATGCATGAATATGCATGATTTGAGACACCCATGTGTGGAAGAACAAGACTTAAATTGAATAGACCCATTCTGGTTTGAAGAGGAGCAGAAATCAAGAGAGGATTGTGTGTGCACATTTGAAGGAGGAAGAAAGAGGAAGATCACACACATGAACTAAACCCATTCAGGTTTGAATGAAATCACAATTATATTGAACCTAAACTAAAGTGTGCATGTGAAAAGAACCAAAGACAAAGAGTGTGTGTGATATTATGTGAGAAAAAGAATGTTGAAGAGTGTGTCCTCAAACCGTCATACCCATTTGGGTTTTCACATAAGCAAGAGAGAAGAAGGAAATTGTGCATGCATGCATGCACATGCACACATGAAGACACTTAAAAGGAAGAATCAATATTTTTAGTTCACATTTGTAAAAAAGAATACAATTTATGTGCAAAACAAAGAGACCCATGCATCCAATCATGCATGAACACATGCACGTGTGAAAAGAAATGAGATATCCAAAACAAGAAGTTTAGATCCCATGCAACCCATGCATGAAGTAAATGAGATTTGATACTGAATATAGACAAAGATAAATAATATTTTTTTCTAAATATACTATTTTTGAGAATCCATGAATGTATAAAGATATGATATTATTCAGAATTATTCTAGAATTCATGAAGAGGTTGTGTGCAGCATTTTCACACATATAAGTGAGGTCAGATCTTCATCAGAAGAAGAAAGAATTTCTAGAGCATTTTTGACATTTGGATCTAATCATAGAAGTGATAATAATTATTGAGCAAGGTGAAAAGACCTTACCAATGGTTATTGAAGATTTTTGAAGATATACACAGGCAAGTGTTATTCAGAAAACCTATGTGGGAAGATCATAATATCATCAATAGTGAATCAAGAAAGAACTTAAAGATGGAAGCTGCTCATGTGACTCAAGAGCTAGAAGACCCTAGTGAGATTTAGAGAGGAGAATAAGTCTTCTATGGGACTCTAAAGTAGGGCAGTGGGACTCTAGTAACACTTTGTGATGTAGTATAAAGAACCTCCGATAGGACTCAAGAGAGATACAGTGGGACTCTGTATCGTCCATTTTAATTACTAACCGAATCATAGTGGAAAATCTGTGTTAGGGAAAATAACCAACACAAGAAGGATTATGTCTTTGAACCAAACCTTGTAAATCCTTGTGTTCATTTCCTTTAAATTTACTGCATCATTCGACATAAGTCTAAGAGGCACAAGAAGAGTGGATCAATGCTTTAACCAACCATAGACATTTAGTTGAAAAGAATCAATTAGTAAAAATATTCAATGGGATCACTAATTCACCCCTCCCCCTCTCAGTGATTCCCACTGATCTGGGAACTTTAAATGGTATCAGAGTGAAGGTCACCTCTCAAAGATCCAATGGAGTCTTTATGAAGTGCATGTTTCAGGAAATGAGTGAGCAACAACAAATAGAGATTTCTAAAAAGAATTAGAAAAATAAAAAGAAGAAATTGGAAAGGAAGATGAGGAATAAGCTTACTACTAATTGGGAGACACCTTCTACTGATGTTAATCTGAAAGGTAAAAAATGTGATAATACTTATTATTCTTTTGATGAATCCTGTTCAAGCTTTGATGATGGTAGATCACTTAGTGATCACCAATCTGTACTCAAAGATCATCTAAAGAAAGTATCTAAAAAAGTGTCAAGACATATTTCTTCAAGCGTTAGTGCTCTTAATGATGAAAAATTATAGCTATAAGGAGAAGCTAATTCCATGGAAGAAACATAGGATTAAAGTGTTAGCATATCAAACACTCTCACAAAACTAGTAATGTAAAAGGAAGAAACAATTTCTATTTGAAATGAAATACATGATGAAGTTACAGAATAATTTGAGGGAAGTATTTGTGATATTTTTTAAAATAGTATTTTTAGAAGCTTTCCATGCATTTGAAAAGTCGCACAAAGTCTCTATGGTTGTCAAAGATGCTCAACAAAAAGATAGATCCAACAAGGTAAAGGATCTTGAAATCTCTTTTCAAAAATTAAAAATTATACACGATAAAAAAATGATAATGATGAAGGAGAATTGGGAAGGAAATATAATATCAGTTGAGGATGAGAAGAACTCCCTCAAAATGAAATGTTTAGAGCTGGAGGTGATATTGAAGAATCAACAGTCACTCTAAGATGAAACTTCTGAAACTGCTGAAAGAAGAGATGTTGCCACTCAAGATTTCATTGAGGAATATGATTCCAAAAGGAACATCAGATCATCCTCCAATCTAGTGGTAACATATTACAATAATAAGGTATACCATAACCCAATTTTTACTGTTTCTACTAAAGCAGTTTCATATTCAAGTAATGGTTCAAATAAAAAATATGGGAATATGTGGATTGATTAAAATGTAAATACATCCATCAAAATTTCAAGGGTGGATACTGGAATGATTAAGTATTGAAAATCCCAAAAGGATTCTCTAAAGAAAGAAAAACAATTCAAAAAAAGTACTAAATCTAGCTATACTGATACTACAAGTAATATAATAAGATTTGTTAGCTATTTTTGGTGTTGTTAGAAGTTTGGGAATCAGGAAAATTATTGATGGAATAATATTTCAGCATATGGAAATTATGGAAGGCCTACATTGAGGTAAAGTATATGTGAATAAATGAAGCATCCTGCAAAGAAAAGTAAGAAACATAGATAAAGAAGATTCTATCTATCATGAAAAGATTTGAATATCTTGAATACTTATGTGATAATTTCAACAGAAGTTTAGTCCTACCATACCTCATGCATATGTTGATAAGAAGCATAGACCACATCAAAGGAAAGAGAAAGAAAAAAGTGTTGAAAATTATTCCATTGGGAATATGAAATACAGTGAAGTCATGAAAACAGTGAAATAAATTATTCCCAAGAAGAAGTTTAAGATAGATTCCAATAATTTCATCTGAAAAAAGAAAATATTCTTCTACTATGGAAGGAAAGGCCATACCATGGATCACTGGAAATAAGCCTTGGAAATGAATTGAAGCAATCTTAGATTCAAAGGAGAATCAATCCAGAAGAAGACATGATTAATTGAATTCATTACTGAAGATAATTTTGATATGTTTACAAAGAAAGGTAAATTGAAAGAATTGAAGAGGAAATGTGCAATCTCAAAGATAGAAAATTCCTAGGAGTGTTTTGTCATTTGGCCCAATCAATTGGAAATTACTAGAGAACTACAAAGAGATGAAGATGAAATACTCACTAAATCCAAGGAAAAGGGAAAACATATCATTCCATATGAATTAAAATTTGAATTTCATGAGAGGTTGTCAGCACATGATAACCGAAGTGTCTCACCACTACTGTGTGGAAGGTTCAAGAAGGTTATACATCATACAAATAAATGTGTAACTATTTTACCAGGCCAAATGGAGATGTAGATAATTGAAAAACATTCACCAATGGGAGCTACTTCACTAATAGCAGAAGAAAAGGAAAACAATACACAAAAGATGAAGGTGAATGAATGTAAAGGGTACATTCTGAAAAATAAAGATAAAAATGTAAAATGGAGAGGAAACACCAGCCCAAAGAGTACTAGACACTTTAGAACTGTAAGGAAAGGGGTTCTTGGGTTGAGAGAATATTCTCATCCCTAGTGCTTATATTAATAAGCTCACAAGTGTTCTATCTTATTCCCTTATATTTCTTTTATATACATGTGATTACATTTAATGGAATTAATGGTGAAGGTAACCATAAATATTAAAATTGGATGAGGAAAGTGGAGAACTACAAGTTGGACTCATTATTCATGATTTTATAATTACTAGAAGTGATCCACAGTGGAAGATTATCAACATGAATATCTTTAATCTTATTTGACGATATTATCCACCATGGAAATTCAAAGGTAGTTCACCCATTGAGGGGGAGAAAAATGAAGGAGATGATAACAAGGATTATGTCCTGACAAACCTTGAAATTCATATCATCTCAAGAAGTTGAAACATGAGGTATTCCAATCAAACTTTAATCCCTTGTTCGTAATTATATTTATCATGTCAATTAAGGGGGATTTCTTGATTAATGACAAGATGGGATGAAAGGGGGAGACTTATATTTGCACTTGAACTTTTTAATATGATTGGTGAAGTATGTGAAGGTCTTTTCATTTAATTAATAAATATGACTGCTTCTAAACCCTGGGACAAGAGTTGATACATTATGAGCATGATTTCACATGTATGGTTATTTCTCGACAACATTGAAACCCTTGGTCATATCTATCTTGTTATCTACATCAGGTTAGCCCAATGTAGACATAGAGTTGATTTACTAAAGGCTTATTGCTAAGTGAACCATGTGAATCATCCCTCTCTTAGAATTATTCAAGAAAATAGTAATCAAATGTAGGATAATATATTTCTGAACAGACCCCACTACACCTTTTCATTTGGTTTCCAATAAGGGGGAGAAAATATTGGCAAACATATTGACCCATTAAAAGCTCACTCAAGTGAAATTAAAAACAAAAAATAAAGGGGGATATTGTTGAGCGTGGTGTTTCTTATATTGTTAATAATATGTAAATAAGGATTCAAGTGTCAATATGTGTATAGAAAAGTGGTGCTGATAATGATTGAGGAGTGGAAGTTGTTCCAAGACATGTGTCACTGGAAGACACTATGTTACCACATTGGAATAAGTCCATAAAATAGTCAATTTCTTAAGGAAAGAAGTGAAGATCCATCCATTTAATCTAAATGGATGAAGTTTAGATATTAGATGACTGTTTGAGCTAGTCCTCAAAGTCCAAGAAACATGTTAATGGAGAAAAAATACCTCACAACAAGGAGAATCCATGCATTTTGTTTTAATGCATGAGGCATGAAGAAATGATCAATGCATTATCCATGGTTAGATTAAAGGAATATTGAATATTTTTGGGATTCTCATTCGAAAAAGAATAAAAAGAAGAAAATAAGAAGGATGGTGGTTTGGTATTATAGAGATAATGAATAAGGTGGCCATGCATTATTCTTGTATTGGCCACTTGGTTTTTAACCATGTATATATGGGACTCATAATGAAAAGTAAGGGGATAACCATGGAGGGCTAGCCAAGGACCTCACCTCAGGCACGTGTGGGACATGAGGGGTCAACTGCGCCTGAGGGAAGCCCTCAATGCTAGCCCCGCATAAGGTAGGGTGGGCAGGAGCTGTGTATAGGCCTATAGGTGTGCGCATTGTGACCAACCTATGTCCTAGCATGCATAGTGGGTGCTTGGTGTGTACCTAAGGAGTATAGTTGGAGTTAAGAGCACATCATAATGATGAACATGGTTCAAGGCTTTACCATAGAGGGAGAGAGGAGAATTCTGATGATGTTCCACCATGACTTATTATTTAAAGAAGCTAAAAACATCATGCCGTTTCGATGTGAGAAATCATTTTAAAAACACAGGCATGATTCATGCCATCCATCTGATCCCATGCTGGATATCAACTGCACGCTCTATCCCGTACCCCATAGTCAAATCAAGAACATCCATATGATCTCCACTGTGTAGGTTGGAACTAGAGCCATCTTATCTATCAACCGAGGTTTTCTTCAAACTTTGGACACCTGATCTCCACCTGGGAACCAATACTTGAGCCGAACGAAGATCTCATCACTCTCGACAACATTTGAGTTCATTTCAATTCCACAATGATCATTAGGACATAACTAACACATTCATGAAATTTAATTTTCATGTATGCACTGAAATAAAGAGATAGTACGTGGCCGAAGAAAGCAGAGTTATGGGGTGACGTTATAAAGCTCGATGAAATTGGAAGATGATTTTCATGCATTCGAAAATGCATTCACATGAGGATAATAATCTCTGACAAAGAAGGAGCCCATGGTTGAAAAAGAAACAACCGATATTTGTGCATATCTCTATTTCACATTTGAATGTTTCAATGTCAAACATCATGGGCATTCAAATCCTCGATCTTTATGTTAGATACATAGATTTAAAAATGCTACCTCTTTCTATTAATGGAGGACCCCTGAGTCAAAACAAGCTGCTACCATTCTCGAAGAAAGGAGATCCTATTTCTCCCAAGAAACAGAGCAACCACGAACCCCTCTGGTTTGTGAAAGGCATAAGGTTATCCGCGAAACCTAGCTACTCGAAGAAGAAGAGTAGTGCATATCTTGCGCGATGATGGAATACCGTGCATCCCTTGCATGAAGGAGATATGAGAACCATCCAAGTTCACAAAAAATCCAAACATGTGATAGGTTCCTTTGAAGTGAAGCGACATGATGTGCGATGACCGTGGTGATGGAAGTGAAGCGATGTTGGCAGTGACGACGTTAGGTCGACAATGCGAATATGTAAACTAGGTGATGTGGATATATCGGTATGAGGGTTGTTTGAAATTCAAATTTTAAATTCTTTTCAACTGGAGCAGTTTCTGGTTTGTACGTGACACTGGCTGGTTAGTTCGTGGGAGGCGTGGTGATTGCGGTGCTGTTTGAAATTTTTGAATTTTAAAATATGTATGGTGAAATTTTATTTTTGAAGGTCGTGTGTGACGATGCGTCAATGTTTCTATATGTGGTTACCACTATTCCTAAAAGTGTATTTTTATAAAATAAAAAAATTAATTTGGTGGTGATAGGTTACTTTAAACCCTCGTCATACTTCATTCATTAAGAAGAAACTGCAAACACACAACTGGTGTTATGCACCCTTTTTGTGTTCTTCCAAAGACAAAAACCAAGAATACATCATTTTTTTGTGAAGGAGACCAATGTGAACTGTGGGTGTGAAGGAGAACTCATGCCCTCTTGTTTGAACAAAGAAAAACACCCTTCTATCACTATCTGTATATATATGTATATAATTTTTTGTAGGGGTTATCATTTGAAGAAGAAGGTGGTTGCATGAAGGTCGAAGCTTGTGTTTGTTTTATTTGATGAAAAAGAAACACGAGCCCTCGTGTATTCAAAAAGGAGGATGGAGAATTCATGCATAATTCATATGCATGGATATTCATGATTTGAGACAACCAAGTTTGTATTAACAATCCATACATTGAAGACATCTATTCGGGTTTGAAAAAGAGCACAAATCAAGAGAGGATTGTGTGTACACATTTGAGGAAGGAGGAATAAAGAGGAAGATCAAACACATGAACTAAACCCATTCGGGTTTGATTGAACACACACTCTTATTGAACCTAAACTAAACTCTGTGTGTGAAAAAAACCAAAGACAAAGAGTGTGTGTGATATTAAGTGATAAAAACAAATAGGAAGCATGTGTACTCAAAATGTCATACCCATTGGTGTTTTTACACAACAAATACAGAATAAGGAAATTGTTCATGCATGAATGCACATGAACATGTGAAGACACTTAAAAGGAAGAATCAAGAATTTTGGTGCATGTCTGTAAACTAGAAGATAGTTCATGTGGAAAAGAAAAAGGCCCATGCATGCAATCATGCATCAACACATGAACGTGTGAAATTAACTGAGGTATCCAAAACAAGAGGTTTGGATCCCATGAAATCCTTGCATGAAGTAAATGAGATTTGAGACTGAATCCAAAAAAAGTCAATGAATGTCTATTTTTTGATTATACAGTGTTTGATAATACAAGAAGGCAGAGGGATTTGATATTATTCAGAATTATTATAGCATTCTTGAAGTGGTCATGTGCACCATTTTCACACACATAAGTGAGATCATGTCTTCATCAGTAGAAGAACGAATTACTCGAGAATTTTTGAGACTAGGAACTGATTAGAGATGTGATTAGAATTATTGAGTAAGGCCAAAAAAACCTACCAATGGTTGTTGAAGATTCTTGAAGAGATACACAAGCATGTGTGATTTAGCAAGCATATGTTGGAAGATAAGAAGATCATCTACAGTAAATCAAGATTGAAATTAAAGAAGGAATACGCTCATGTTACTCGAGATCTAGAATGCCCTTATGAGATTCAGGGAGGAGAAGAAGTCTTCAGTGGGACTATGAAGTAGGACAGTGGGACTCTTGTAAAACTGTGTGAAGTAGTGTAAAGAACCTCCTATAGGACTAAGGAGAGATATAGTGGGACTCTTTATCAACCATTTTAATTACTAACCGAATTGTAGTGGAGAATATGTGTTGGGAGAATAACCAACATAGCAAGGAGAAGGTTTTTGAACTAAACTTTGTAAATCCGTGTGTCCAGCAACATTACATTTATAGAATCATTCAAGATAAGTCTTAGAGACACAAGAAGAGTGGATCAAGATTTTAACTAGCCATAGAGGTTTAATTTAAAAGAATCAATTTGTAAAAATATTCAACGGGATCCATGATTCACCACATCTACCTCTTAGAGATTCACACTGATTTAGGCACTTCAAACAAGAACAAGACTAGGAATAGACAATCAAACTGCTCCTATATCATAGGTAGAACCAATAATTGTGATTGAATCTATTTAAAATAATGAATGAATACATGGTACAAATGATTAACTGTACAAAATTGATATAGAATTCGATTTTTTATTTTCCCAAGGTCCGAACATTAAAATTTGATTTAAAAAAAATTTGGATCATTAGAAACAAGTAGAATGATTAAGGAGAGGTTGCAAGAAATAAGGCTACACTGGTATGAAATTGGTACTCTCCATTGGATAGAATTGACTTTGATGAAACAGTTGGACTAGTATAATGGTTTCAAACTAATAAGAAATTATTTTTAAAATGTTGTTGTTAAAAATTATTGATATAAGTTCCACACAATAAGTTTTATTTGAATATTTAAGGAAAATTTATATTTGGTGTTCGAATTTGGAAATTGCATGAAACTTCTATTTTTTTGATTTTAAGTGTACATTAATAATTTTTTTTACATTTTATATTTGAATAATTTTGAAATAAAATTTTGGAGAAATATTATAAACTTAAATTTTTGCATTTTCAAGTGTATATGGAAATTGTTGACACAAATTTTAAGGGTAAAAATTGGTGTTAATTCCTGGATAGACTCAATTCAGAAGAATGAACTCCACCTCACTAATTGAGAGATAAAAGTTTAATTATTTTTTATATTTGGATGAAATTTTCATAGGTTTTAAATAAATCTATCAAAATAATTTAATTCAACTAGAGTGATAAACTTTTCATAATGGATGGTGGTCTTAAAGGCGTCTCCAGACAGAGTAAACTTTTGAGATGGAATCATGCGTTTCCCCTTTTTGAATTTGAAACCCCATCCCGACCTTACTCTATTTAAATGAGTTTTAACTCTCTTAGAGGGTTTCTAAAGGTTTTGAGTAGGTTTTTATGAATATTTTGTTCATTGAAACATCTCTAACCATTTTTAAGAATTAATAATTTATACAAATATCTCTTCCAAGAAGGTGCTCTTCTCCCACTTCTACTTTGTGTTAATTTTATTTTATGTTTGTTATCTATTTGAATCTTCGATAAATCTTATTTTTTCTCATATTTTCAAAATTTTATACTGATTCTTAGCACTATAATCTATTATTGGGTTTGATATTATATTATAACCTTTCAAACCATTACTTATACAAATCATCTCTAGGATGATAATTCCACCCATGGGAGAGTTGTACTTTTTTTAGTTGATATTATTATTAACTAATTCATTAGTTTCATTAAATCCATGTAATGAATTTAATTCATAAAATTATGGTTAATAAAATGTGTTTCTAATGTTAAGATCACTAAAATTATTTTTGTATTGACCATGACGCTAGGCTTGTGTGAATCACGAGATAATTACATTAGTTGTAAAGAATAATCAACTTGGGATTGAAAATTAGGGTTCAAATCTAATCCTAAAACTTGATCTTTTTTCATTTTTAGAGTGGTGGTTCATTTCTAATTTTCCACTGATCATAATTTAAATTTTTTACCACAATAAAATTTGTGTTCCATGATTGGAAGTTAGGAAGCTAACTTTGGTTGAATTATTTCAATCATTGTGGTCACATTTTCTTCAATAGGGGTTGGGGGTCCAAAAATCAGGGAACAATGATAGGATGAATTGAATCATAAGGGATAATTATTATGGACTAATGGGGTATATTTGGTTGATCAGAGGCATTGATATTATTTTTCTCCAAATTAATTGTTTTCTAGTTTGTTTCATTTTGTTTAGAAAACATAAACCACCCCAACTTTGGTCCCCTATTATCATTTCGTTTATTCTTTCTTCATACCTATTATTGGTTGTTTAATTTATTTCCTTCCAAAGAGAAACTAACTTTTATAGTACTCATGATACATGTAGTAAAATCACACATATTTTTTAGAGCACATGCGACAATGCTCATCAACTTGGTGTTTATGCTGGATAGAAAAGTGTTCTATTTTACCCTTTTTCATATGTAATTTAATAATAATTTTAATTAAAAAGATATTAAAATTGTAATTAATTATTGATGGACCTTCCTTGAGTGAAAAATATTGAATATTTGAAAAAAAAATATGGGTTTAAGGTATACTTGTAGGGATAATGTGTTTAAGGATTTAATTATAGACCTGAAAGAAGATATTTAGTATCAATATCTTGAAGCCTTAGACAATCAAGTCACTAAGTTATCAGAATATTTTCCAGAATTCCATTATCATAATTCCAAATATAAAAGAGATACCTATATTTTATAAAGTCGTTAGGGATGTTTTGACAACATTAAAAATTCAACTCTCTCACAGCTCCTAGAATTCCTCCCTATGACCCTCCTAGATGAATATAAACATTATGTTGGTCAACTAAAGGGATTGGAATTAACTATATAATCTATTAGTTTTGATATTATACTATTTTCAAAAACAATTTACAACCCTTATTTGTTATTTGAGGAACCAATACCCTTGCATTCCTTAGAGAGTTATGATTATGGGGATCAAGTGACAATCACTGAGGATAAAGTGGTGGTTAAATTTGAAGGTGATGAATTGGGATTGTGAATGAAAAAAATAGCCCGAATGATTATTGAAATTAGGTGGATAATGAAGATTTTAATTCTCCTTGTTTTAATATTTATCCAATGGAATTGTTAAATAATTTTTCTCATGATTAATATGAAAAATCAGAACATTTGAAACTATTCCTGGATATTATCCAGGAAAATACACAATAGGTGGTGGTTAAATATGAATTAGAGCTCAAGGGGCCTATGGTGATATCACTAATTCTTTTATACCAACATAAACATATTATAGAGGAGGAAAATATGTTAATAGGGATTAACCCTTCCTTCTATTCCATCCCCCTAATTCTCAGTTCTCTCCTTCACCTATTCTCGTGGTGGGATTATTTTTCTATTTTCTTGGGTGTCTCCACTCATGGTATCCACTTATGTATATCGATAGAAATAACATGTGGTGGTTACTACCAAAAAACACATCCTCCTATTGATTGTATTTGACCGGTGAGATTTCATGGTTATAGGAATTATAAACACAAAAATTCATACAAGATAACATAATTTTTTTACATTTTCCATTTATTACATTATTTATTTTTTAGGTTATTTTATTGATTTACTTTTATCTTAAACGAAGTGGTAATTGGTAGATTAATTCAAATTCATATTATATGTAATAAAATATGTTGTACTCATATACCAAACTTGTTACTTTTGCTTTAATTCAAAAGGGTAGTTTTGTTTTAGAGTGGGGTATTCCATTTTGTGTCGCATCTTTAGGATTTTTTTGGGTTCTTTTCCTTTTAATTGTTTTAAATATTTTTAAAATAAGTTAAAAAGCTCATAATTATATGGGGACTATTGAAATTTCATGATTTATTTTTTAGTATCAATAGAATAAAGTTCAGGATGTATAATTTTATATCATTAGTGGTTGATTTAAGTGGAAATGGTATTTTTTCAACAATATTATTGACTGCTTCCTTATGAAGACTTTGTGATTTGACCCCATTTTTTGTAGGGGTTTTTGGGAAATATTGTTTCATTTAATCTCTCCTCCTGACATTATAAACATTCATGACATGTGAGTTTTTTAAACCCACTTGAAGGTAAAAAAATGTTAATTAATACTTTTTAGATTATAACATGGAACTCCCATATGTTCATTTATCTTCTAATAAATTTAATTAATGTACTATATTGACATATGTGTGTGTACGTAATGTCCATATTTTTCAACCTATAAATTAAAAAATAGGAAAAATAAAATAAATTGAGAAGTGATAAAATGTATATGATGTGGGGATATTTATTCTAAGAGATTAAAGTTTGACTTCCAAGAATGCTTAAACGATTGAGTTTTGGAAGTTTATTACAAGAGATATTGATAAGGTTTGGTGGAGTAGAATCATGTAAGAAGAAAAGTTTTACTTAACTAAAATAAACTAGACAAAGGGTGGATAGACAATATTTAAATGGTTGTCACACAAATACACATGGTGAATTTATGTCATGGTTGACTCATAACTTAGTTCCACATGATTATTTACAATTATTTCATTGGAATTTTTTTGATAAAATTTATTAGATAAATAATTCTTAATTTTTTGAGATTGAATTATTTTTAGTTAATCTCCATTTGATCATATTCAAATATTAATTGTGAAGTGTCAACATCCATCATTTTCTTGATTAACTAACATGTGGTTTTTCCTATGAGTGAAAAAGTGTAAGTTTGGTGGAGTTTTTAAGATAGGTTTTTGTTAATTTTTTTGATAATTATTGATATAATTGCCACAAATTTAAATTTACTTCAATATTTAATGAATTTTTTTTGGATCTTGAATTTTAAAATTTTGTGGAAATTATGTTTTTACTATTTTAAAATTACCGTAGTAATTATATTTAACATTTTTCTATGATGAATTTTTTGTTTTGTAGAATGAGATATTTCCCAAATAGACATGTATCCTTTATAGAATAAAAACAATGTTAAAAAAATATAAATTGAGGCCTTTTACAAAAATCATGATTCTAGAGTGAATAAAGATCATTAGATACTCTATTAAGCTATGTAAATTCAGTGGTTGTAACCCTCTTTTTCCAATCATAGCTACCATATAGTTTTCTTCGAAAAAATCATGTGTTATAATTCAATTCATGGATGAATGAGATTCCATGAAATTGATCCACCTGACATTCCACTTCCATGATAGGTGTATAGTTCCATTTCTAATTTCCTACACCGCCACGGTAGACTCACATTCAATGTAAAAGTTGATCCATCCACGAAGATTTTCCACTACAACCACAATGATGATTCCAATCATTTCAGTATCAAGGGAATTAGTGGAACCACATGGACCAAAGAGAAATCCCATTTCCTTAACAGATTTATTTTTAAATAAATCACCATACATAGAGGGAGTGGGATTTCCTCTTGAAGCACCATCCATGTTTCACTTAATCCAGCCAGGAATAGAAGGAATCCATTAAAATTTATGAGTTAGAGAGTGTGGGAGATAATTATATAAAATTAAAACATTCTTAAAAATAGAAGGATCAATAACACAGTTATCACAAAAACTAGTTTGATGATCATTAACATTTTGAACATCTGTAGTAATTCGAGCAAGTGCTGTTTGAAGACAGAAGGTGATGGACTCATGAATATTTTTATTGTGACAGAACCAATGCACATGAAGATTTTTGGAACTATCCAAAAGTATAATTTTCTATATATTATGAGAGATGGGTAGCCACATACAATTATTTAAGTGATCCATAATTCAAATAGTGTAGGGAATCATAAATTCAATGATATCACCCATTACTTTCCATAAATCATCAATTGTAACATAAATATAAAAAATATGATCAATATAATCTCTATGATAATTACCCAGAACACATATAATGAACAAATTTATTCCCAAAAACAAATAAATGTCACCATTAAGTATCTTATAATGCACCACTCTCCAGAAAAGAGTCATTATGGAAGGTAAAATCCATGTTCTGCTCAATTTTTTTTATAAAAAATGGATTTGACCCTATGTGATCTCATGACGAAAAGATTTAGAGGAAAATTTTCCATTTTTAGTAGGCTCATAAATAATAATATCATCACCTTTAATAAAATTATAGTTTAGAAAAATTCCATAGATATCAACAACAAGGGTATCTAAGGAGTGCTATATTTTTTCCATAATTTATCTATTTGTATCAAATGGAATATCATGAGAGATTAAGTTATTAAGTAGTTGTGAACCTATCCAGTTTTTTGACTAGAAATGAGTGTGGAATTATTACTGACCATTCATGGATAATTAATAAAAATATTTGAGAAGGATTCATTCATGTATAGCTATATGGAATATTCTATATAGTTCACATTTTTATCTTGGATATTTCTAAAAAATATAGCCTTTAGAAAAACAAGATCTTTTGAATTATCATTGATAAGTCTCCATATAAAATTAGACTGTAAAGATTGATTGAAATTTTTGAGGTTATTAATACAATGTCCTCTAATATCAATAGGATGAATTAATTATTTCTAAGGATTTTTTGATATTATTTTATTAAGGATACTTCCACTCCAAAAAAAGTATCTGATAGAAGCATTATAACTCCCCAACCCCAGAATCCCAGATCTGGTGCATTACTTATTACATTGGAATGATTAAATGGAATGAAATATCAAAAGAATGTTCAGTTTAATAGTCATTAAGAAACTAGATACATGTTTTAAACTCACATTACATTGGGAAGGTAACAAAACACAGTAGATAACCAAAACTAATAAACTGCATCCACGAGAACTCAATAAATGGTACCTTATTCATAACATGTTGAAGGTAATCAAATGAAAGGGGGTATCTCAAATTATCAGTAAGGGTTACAAATAGAGGAAGAATGAATCAACAATAATTTAATAAAAATCAAATTGGTATAGTCAACATGGCATGGTGAATAAATGAAAAACCCACACCATTGTTAAACTAATAATATAAATGCATCCATAAATTTTGTCATAATGAAAGCCTCATAGATAGTAATAACTGAAAATGAATAAAGATAATTATTTTTAATTTAACGTCATTTGTTTGGCACATAATATCACTATAACATCAAAACGGTTTAATTATGTGGTTAGAAACCCGTTTGATTTTTGGGAAAAAAACTCAAAGGGTTTGATGCCAACTGATTTCTCCCATGAGACCTGATGATTCATCGAGGGGCTATAGTGGGCCCGCCCATTGTTTTGAGTCCAAATAATTTTCTATAAATTTATTTAGTACATGTAAAATATGCCTTCTTAATATCCGTATAGAGTAGAGGTTATATATTTAACAATATTTCTAAAATTAAAACAACATTCCAAATAAACAATGTATATAAAAGGGTATAAGGCTTATGAAAATAATCATATCCATGAAGCAAAAATATGGATATATAATATATTTAAAATTTAAAATAAAAAATTATCTCAAATGGGAAGTAGGTACTAAACATAAGAATCATTGGTGCACAATACCATATAAATCACAATGAAATGGAAATTGAGACAATGTCCCTTACCACTTTGCAATCAATCGAGTCATATGAACAAAAATTAATAATGACAAAATTAATCATAGAATAACATGAACACAAAGTGAATCATGATAATATATATCAAATTTCATTAAAAAATAAACCACATGCATGTAATAAGTGGCGAACAGTGGAAATCTCATGGAATTAGAAGTGAGATAAGAAACCCCTTACATTATGCTCAAAGGTGTTTTCGATTGATCATAATGACATGAATAGTCAAATATAGCTTAATTAATCAATAATTACAGAACCTTTCATACATTTATTTGGATTATTTTAACCTTATTTGGTTCAATAATGGCCTTTTTATAGGTTTAAGAGGTTCAATTTTATTGTTTTGGAAGCATTTTCTTCCTTGGTTTTCATGATCAGTTTACTTGTATTCATGAATGGAAGTTCATATAAAATGCAGTAAAAAATAAATATTTGTTAATATATATTAATAAAGACATTAAATATATAGAAATTATATTATATTGATTTTGGGATATATTCCATGAGGATGACTCATTAGCTAAATGTTAATTACAAACGCTTGGATAAATTTGGCGGTTTGGTGCATAATGAAGTTGTTTTATATTATTATTTTATATTATGAGTGTGTAAGTATTGAAGAACATTTAATAAGGTAAAATTAATATATTATGAACTGGTTCAAAAATTAAAAATGTTTCATGACCCATCTTTAAGATAGTAATAGAAATTAAAAACATGTCGTCCTTGAATGTGATAAATTAACACATCTCAGACAGTATTTTCATTTTTAGTGTAAGAGGTCGGGGGAAAAGATAGATGATGATGAATTATTCAATTAGAAAAATAAAATTATAGTACATGTAAGGTACTATAATTATCATACCATTTATATTTGGGGATGTGAGGATAGAGCAACAAAATAATAGAACTTGTAAAACAATTTTAAAGAAAAGGGAAGAGAGGTTCACCTCTTGAGTACACCTCCATGATAATCTTTTAAGGCCTTTTTGGCATTTTGGTGAGACCATTAGGAATTGGAAGTGTGGAAGGAGTTTAAGGAGATATGTTAGTAGATTTTAGGAAATTCTTCAAGCTTCAGGGTTCTGGGAGTAAGAGGGGGTGAGGGGTAGCATATATAGTGGAGGGGAGGAGGGTTTTCTTAATTTTATATTCATTAATTTATTTTTTCTCCACCAGACAAGAAATCATGAGAATTTCATAACCTGGAATAGTAATAAGTGAAAGTGAGTTCTATATTTTGGTTCTTAAATCATTCATGATTCTAGTAATAGTGAATTTAAATTATAATGTATTTATATGGTAAATTAAGGTATTTTACTAATCACCAAAAATTCATGTATTTTAGAAAAATACCAAAAATTCACTGTAATCATTTTTCATCATGTAGAATCCAAAAAACGAACTCCATTTTTGAAATATAATTTTCTAAATATTAAAAAATCAATTTTTAATTTAAATCATTATTTAATCTAAAAATACCAACTGTTAAAATACTTATCATCATTTTTATGGTGCCTAAATTTATTTATATTTTCATGGGTAAGGTTAGCATTCATAAGGGTCATATTAATATTCATAAGGGTATTTTAATATTAATAAGGGCATGTTAATATTCATAAGGGTAAGTTACTATTCACCTAAAATTAATTTGATTTTATTAGACTCTAAATATCACCCTAATCGCAATCGTGTATTTCTTTTTTTTCAAAATTAAAACCATAGATGTGGTAAATTTAAGTTTAATTTCTAGTTTATGACTATCTACTTAATAAGAAAATTATTAATCAAAGAAACAAGGTGATTTAGGAAAAATAGGATATTTAATGAATATAATGTATTTAAGTTAAACATACCATAAAATGTTTGGGGTGTTATATTATTCCCTCATTCAGAAATTTCTTCCTCAAACTTTTTCATGAATATAGCTCCCTAAAAAGATGTGGGTGGGCCTTCTTCATAACATCCTCAGGTTCCCATGTTGCTTCCTCCATTTTATGGCTTCTCGAAAGAACCTTTACTATATGTGTTGTTCGATTTATTAATACCTACTCCCTTTTGTCAAGAATCATGATAATCTCTTCCCAGTATGAAAAATTAGCTTCTAGCTCTATTTCTTCATTGGTGAGTAAATGTGTTGGGTATGGAATGTACTTAATTAATAGTGACATGTGGACCTCACTATGAACTTTTGAGATACTTGGTGGAATTTCTAAATAGTAAGCTACAACTCCAATTATTTCGAGAATTTCAAATGGTCCAATGTACCTAGGGATTAGTTTCCCTTTCTTACTAAACCTTAAGAGACCCTTCCAAAAAGATACTTTTTGAAAGATATGGTCTCTTACATGAAATTCCAAATCCTTTCTCTGATTTTTAACATAACTCTTTTACCTACTTTGGGATACCTTAATATGGGCCTAGATTTTCTTTACCTATAAAGTTTTATCTTTGATAAATTCTATGCCTATAAGCTTCCTCTCGCCAACCTCTTCCCAGCAAGTTGTATTTCAACACCTCTACTATGTAATGATTCATATGGCACCATTTTAATGCTAGAATGGAAACAATTATTGTAGGAAAATTCCACCAAGTAATGTATTAATCCCACATACCTTGAAAGTAAAGTGAACATGATCTCAACATGTCTCCCTATGTTTGAATAGTGATTTCAGACTATCCATATATTTGTGGGTGATAAGAAGTACTCACATGAAGCTCAATATCCAAATCCATGTAAAGACTTTTCCAGAATTTTGATCTAAACCGAGGATCTCAATGAGAAAAAATCGATATAGGTTCACCATGAAGTCTTACAAATTCAATAATATAAAGTATTTCGTGGAACTTGAGTGGTAAATCCTCTCATATATGAAGGAAATGTAATGATTTTCTAAGACGATCAACAGTTACCCATATCACATCATTCCTTATTGGTGTCCATGGTAGTCTTGTGAAAAAATCCATCGTAATGTCGTCCCACTTCCATATTGGTATAGGTAGAGGTTTCATAACCCCTCTTGGATGTTGTCTATCGGTATTCACTTATTGACAAACTAGACACCTTGAAACATAGTCGGAAATTTCTCACTTCATGTTATCCCACCAAAAATTTTCTTTTAGATCTCTATACACCTTGGTGCTGCCATGGTGTATAGAGAAATTTGAGCTATGAGCATCGTCTAATAGTTCCCTTTTTATCTCAGGTACTGATAGAACGCATAACCACTTCCCAAATTTTAGAACTCCATCCACATTCAAAAAATCCTTCCAATATTCCATCCTTAACACCTTTAATTTTATTTTGTAGATTTTCATCAATATATTGAGATATTTTTATGTTATATTCTAAAGATGGATTAACAATCATTTGAAAGAGGAAATATGTTTCCCCATTCTTAACAATTCCCATATCCATCTTTAATATATCCTTGAATATATGATCTCTCTCAATTCTCATTTGGGTTAGAAGTCCATGAGATTTCCTACATAATGCATCTTCCACCTTAGTTTTTTTCCTGTGTGGTAGTGTATTAAACAATCATGATCTTTGAGTAACTCAAGCGAAATCCTTTGCCTTATGTGGAGTTATTTCTATGTAACAATTTATTTAAAACTCTTATGATCCGTATATATCTCACATCTTTTACTGTAGAGAAAATTTCTCCATATTTTAAAATAAAAGATTACGGTTGCTAACTCAAGATCATGAGTTGGGTAATTTTGGTCATGAG
Source organism: Viscum album (assembly GCA_963277665.1). Classification (NCBI taxonomy): domain Eukaryota; kingdom Viridiplantae; phylum Streptophyta; class Magnoliopsida; order Santalales; family Viscaceae; genus Viscum; species Viscum album. The sequence continues at coordinate 468,244,309 of OY728119.1, forward strand.
TATTCAATTTTCTTAATGTATAAGCAATAAATTTATAAATTTTTATAAGGACGCACCCCATCCCATTCTTTGATGTGTCACTTTATATCACAAATCCGTCATTTCCATAAGGGAGAGTCAAAATTGGATCATTAAGCAATCTTCTTTCCATTTTTTTGAATAATTATATACATTGTTTTGTCCATTCCAACTTAACCCCTTTATGTGTGAGCTTTTTTAGTGGGTTACACAGTCAAGAAAAATTCTGAAAAACGCACTGATAGTATCCAACTAATCCCATAAAATTATTTACCTCAGTTATGTTTGTTGGTGTGGTCTATTCTTGTACTGTATTTGTCTTTGTAGGATCAACTAATGTTCCATCCTTAGTGACAATATGGTCATGAAAAGAAACTGATTGAATCCAAAATTCACACTTTCTAGACTTCCCATATAATTCATTTCTTATAAGAGTTTTCAAAATAATCTACAAGTGATTCTCATGGTCTTCATAGATTTTGTATTATACCAGGATATCATCAATAAATACCACAACAAATTCATGAAGATATTCCTTAAAAACACTATTCATTAGATCCATGAAAAAATAGGGTGCATTAGTCAGTACAAATTGCATTACTGTAAAATCATAATGCCCATCCCTAGTTCAAAATATTGTCTTTGGAATATATTCCTTCCTCAGACACAGCTAATGATATCCAAATTGAAGTTCAATCTTCAAAAAATATTGTGTTCCATTAATTTGATCAAATAAATCATCAATTCATGGGATAAGATACGTATTCTTTATTTTAATTTCATTTTCCATTGTAATCAATGTATAGCATCATGGATCCATCTTTCTTCTTGACATAGAGGATAGGGGCTCCCCATGGAGAAACACTAAGTCGAATAAATCCTATGTCACTCAATTTATCTAGTAGTTTCTTTAGCTTCACAAATTCCACAATGGCCAATATATAGGGAGTCTTTGATATAGGTCTTGCTCTAGTAATTAAATCAATAGAGAATTCAACTTCTCTCTCTAGACGATGTGCAGATAAATCCTCAATAAATATATCAATGTATTCGTTCACTACATGTACATATTCAACTTAAATATTTATTTCCTCACCTATAGACATTGGGTTCTCTTCTTCTCTAATAATTTAATTAAGTAAAACTACTGGGAATGGATCTTGATATCAATTATATAGTGTGGTTTTTTCTCTAAAGATAAGGTATTCTACACCATTTTCAAAAAAATTAACTTATTTATTCTTACAATAGATCTTCATATCATAATTAGATAGCCAATTCATACCGAGAATTATATCAAAGTCAATTATTGGTATGATGACAAGTTTAGAAACTAAAGAAAGTTTCTGTTTCTTGAGGGGCACTGATCGACTTACCTTTATTGCAATGATAAATCTATTAGGAGTTTTAACTTACAAATCCTTTGTTAAATCAAATTGGACATGTATAATTTTCGTGGAAAACTGGGAAGATATAAATTAATGCAATGATCCAGAATCAAATAATGCATTGAATAAGTTCGAGGAAACAATTAGTGTACCTTATACCAAATCATTATGAACTGTAATCTCTATGGTAGTAATCACATAATCTTTCCCTTACTCTAGTGGCATTTTATGAGGAAATTTTTCATGGAACTTTGGACACTCATTTTCATAGTGTGCCATATATCTACAATTGTAGCATTGAACATCATTAACTTGTTTATTCCACTTTTATTCATTAGATCACCAACCCTTTTCTCCACACTTATAGAGGACTCCCATGCCTTTCAAGCATTTACCCAGATAATTCATTCCATAGTTGTCACATAATAGGAATTGCTTCATTCCCTTGCTCTTCTTGGGCGCTTCATCTTTTTCAGGGTTATCAGGGTACCACTTCTTATATTGGTTTCCCTTGAACAAATTTGATCTATAAAATTCCTTCTCTATTTTGATGACACTTAATACAATTTCATCGTATGATGAAAATGATTGAGAAGCTAGTGCCCTTCGAATACTTGGATTAAGACCTTCAATGAAATGATCAATCTTGTCTTACAATTCACATATGTAATCTATGGAATACCTGGATAGTCTTGTGAAGGTAGCCCCATACTATATAACACTTTCTTCTTCCAATTTCATTAAGACAAGTAGTTTCCTCTTCATTTTAGATCGTTTCTCACGAGGGAAATATTTTTCAATGAATATTTCCTTAAAAGTCTTCCATTCCATACCTTCTATTTCATCTTCCTCCATGATATTATGAATCAAGTACCACCATTGATCAATGTCACCCTTTAGACAATATACTTCCAGAACTACCTTTTCATTTTCATTGCATCTTAATGCCATGAATATCTTTTCAAGGGACCTGATCAACCAGTCAACTACCAGAGGATTAGAATTCCCACTAAATGATGGGTGATTCTGCCACATGAATGATCCAACACATGTGTATCATGGTTATTCGTTACAACCTAAGTATGTTAACCCAATATGGTCATGTTTTGATCTACTCTAACTTTGACTGTGTTGACTTTCTCAGTTGGTAAATCCCTACATTGTTCACAAGTATTGACCCCCCATTCTTCTAGTAGGAACCATTTATAAATAATGGCACACACAAGATTAGGTTATGAATCATAATTTATAATCCAAACTAGAAAAGTACTTAAAAATGAAATTATATGCATAAATAATCTTATAAACATGATTTTTCTAAGAAAAAACGTACATTAAAATCATTCATAATGTCTTGTAAAGAAAATGAAAATTATCTTTAGAATATCCCTCTGGAGAGTCAAATCAGGTGAGTTGTAAGGCCCATTGTCTTGTACATGGATACCCTAGGTCAGGCCCGAAACTCCTTGTGAGAGTTTATACTCCTAGGTACATCTATTCCAGAACCACATTCACTTGTAGTATCCAAACATAGATTTGTTTTCAAAAAATATCCACCCAATATATTTCTTAAGAAATAACTATAAACTCTTATATGTTTATCCTCAATGGCTATATTAGGGGTTTGTTCCCTAATATTTTTTTTCTAAATATATTTTATATGTTTTCTACTAAACATCCTTTGATACCAACTATAACGCCCTGACCCAAGAATCCTAGAGACAATGCATTAAATATTACATAGGAATGATTAAAAGGAGTGATATCCGGAAGGAATATTCAGTTTATTAGTCTTGAAGAAACTATATATATACATGAAACTCACATTACATTGGGAAGGTAACAAAATAAAATACATAATAATAACTAATAAACTGCATCCACGAGAATTCAATAAATGGTCTCCTCTTCATAACATATTGAAGTCAAAAAAATTAAAGGTGTGAGATAAAATTATTATTAAGGGTTTCCAATAGTATAATCATGAATAAAAAATAATTTAATAACAATCAAATTGGTATACTCAATATGGAATGATGTATAAATGAAAAAAACAGGTCATTAGTAAACTGATAATAAAACTCCCTCTGTATATTTTGTCATATTGAAAAAATCATGGATAGTAATAATAGAAAATGAATAAAGAGAATTACTATTAATTATATGTCATGTATCTGGAATATAATACCACTATACCATTGAAATTGTTTAAGTCTGTGGGTAGAAACCCGCCCAATTTTTAGAAACAAACATAAAGGGTTTGTCACCAACTGATTTGTCTCATGAGACCTGGAGATGCATCAAGGTGATATAGTGGGCCCCACCCATTACATAAAGTTGAAATAATTATTTATACATAGATTTATTACAATTAAAATATACCTTCTCAATATCCATTTAGATTAGAGGATACTGATTCAACAATATTTCAACAGTTAAACCAACATACCAAATAAACACCATATGTAAAAGGGTATGCGACTTAAGAAAATAATAATATCCATGAAACCAATATATGGATATATAATATATATTTACAATTTTAAATGAATAATTATCTCAAATGGGTAGTTGGTACACCACATAATAATGATTATGTGAACAATACCAAGTAAATCACAATGAAATGGAAATTGAGACAAAGTCCCTTACCACATTGTAATCAATCATGTCATATGACCAAAAATTAATAAACCTCAAACAAATCATAGAATACCATGAATATAAAGATAATAATGATAATATATATCAATTGGTAGTACATAATACACCACGTTCAAGAAATAAGTGGAGAAAAATGGAAATCTAACGTAATTGAAAGTGAGATAAGAAAACCCTTACCTTATGCCCTAAGGTGTTCTCGATTAATCTTAATGACCTTAATAATAAAATTTAGATTCATTAATTAATAATTATAGAACCTCCTATACATTTATTTGGTTTATTATATCCTTATTAGGTTCCTCAATGACCTTTTTATGGGTTTAATAAGTTCAATTTTAATGTTTTGGAAGCATTTTCTTCTTTGGTTTTCATAATCAATTTACTTGTATTATTGAGTTAAAGTTCATTTCAAAGGTGATAAAACATCCATAATTGTTAATATATATTATTAGTTTCATTAAAGAGATATTAATTATCTTATAATTATATTGGGTTATATACCACGAGGAAGACTCATTAGTTAAAAGTTAATTAAAAACTCTTGGATTGACATGGTGGTTTTGTGCATAATGGACTTGTTTTGGTATTATTATTTTATATTATGAGTGTAAAAGAATTAAAGAACATTTAATAAGGTTAAATAAATATATTATGATCTATTTCAATAATTAAAATGGTTTCATGACCAGTCTTGAAGATATTAATAGAAACTGAAAATATGCCGTCCTTGAATGTGATAAATTAACACATCTTGGACGATTTTTACATTTTTAGTGTAAGAGGTGGGGGAAAAGAGAGACAATGATGAAATATTCCATTATCATAATTAAATTATATTCCAAGTATGGTACTGTAATTATCATAGAATTTGTATGTGGGGAGGTGAGGAGAGAGGAACAAAAGAATGGAACTTTAAATGAATTCGAAGGAAAAGGGAAGAGAGGTTCACCTCTTGAGTGCTCCTACTTGATAATCTTATTAAGGACATTGTTTTTGGACTTTTGGTGAGGCCAAAATTCCTTGTATTTGGTGAAGTATCTTAGGGATACATTTTAGCATAATCTAGTTAAGGGTTGAATCTTGAGTGGTGTGGGGGGGGGGGAGAGGGGGCGAGGTGTAACTTATATAGCGAAGGGGAGGAGGGTTTTCGTTATATTATATCCATAAATTTATTATTTCTTGACAAGACAATATATAATGAAGAATCTATGACCTAGAATAGTAATAAGTTCATGCGAGTTAGATATTTTGGTGATGAAATCACTCATTTTTCCGGGAATATTGAATTTAAATTGTAATGCATTTATACGGTAAATTAATGATTTTTTTCATTGACAAAAAATTCATGTATTGCAGAAAAATCCTAAAAATTTTCCCAAAGCATTTTTTGACGTGTATAATCTAAAAATGAACTTCATTTTTTCAAAAATAATTTTCTAAATATGATAAATTTAATTTTCTATTAAAATCATTATTTAATTGAAAAATACTCACACTTAAAATATTCATCTTCATTTTTAAGGTGACTTAATTTATTTATACTCTAATGGGTAAGGTTACCATTCATAAGGGTCATATTACTATTCATAATGGTATGTTACTATTTGTAAGGGTATGTTATTATTTACTAAAAATTAAGTTTATTCTATCAGACTCCAAACATCACCCTGATCAGAACCTTATATATCTATTTTTTGAAAATTAAATCGGGGAAGTGGAAAATTTATGGTTAATTGGTAGGTTATAAATATATCCTAATTAACCAAGAATTGTTTCAAAGAAAGATAATAAATTATAAAATATAGGCTATCTAATGAATAAAAGGTATTTAATAGAAACATATCATAAAATGATTGGGGTGTTATAAGAACTAAAATTTTCAATCGAGGTAGCTGGAAAATTATAAAACTGAAAAGAATAATTTTTTTTGAGACAATAAATGATTTCAAAGGGCTGATCCTTTCTACAATTTAATGTATCTTGACTTTCGATGAGGCTAACTTGTTCCTAATATTGCTAAAAATTTGAGAAAAATTCCCAACACGAGGTTTTCCCCAAAACAATGGAACACCCATATTGGTGAAAGGAATGCCCATTCATGTGTTCCAATCTCAATGATGATGTTTACTTTTCGGGTGGTAGGAATAGTTTTCCAAAATAAAAGTATGATTTGTTCCATCTAATCACCTGACATGAAATTTTTTCATAATAAAGGGGATCATTTTCGATGTTCTTGATTGTTCTTTTTCACCTTTGAGTGAAGATGATGATGTAAAAAGATTATAATAAATGAGTGGTTGTAGTAAGGCCCTCTCCAGCACTGATATGAGTCAAATTTTTAGATTCTACCATATTTATAAGAAGCCTACTTAAGTAATCCTCAGTGATAGAAAATATAATCACTGAAATATGATCACATTTCCACACTGCAATTGAGAATGTAAAACATGCTTCAGGAAAACCATTAATAATAATTTAAATTTAGGCTAGGCTTAGAATGATTTTAACCCATTCAAAAATACCACATCAAGAAAAAATCTGGTTAAAACTGTACAAATAAATCCCTAATCTAAAGTATCAAAATCCATTTTGACAACAATATTGAGAGAAATATTACCTCCTATGGTTTATTTTTTGATATGTTTAACACATTTAGAGGTAGTGATAAGGAAATCATAGATAGTTCTATCTTTAATGAAGAAAAATTGTTTTTGGGACACAATCCTATTAGCAATGCTGGAAGGCCTATTTACAAGGATTCTCCGAATAATTTTTTAAATAGTATTAACCAAAGAAGCAAGTCTAAAAAAATAAATCTCATTTTCATTATACAATTTAGGAATGAGTTCATGAAATTTATCATTGATAGCTTTTGAGATATTCCATACATTAAAAATGTTCTTGACAAATCTACAAACATCACACTGAATAATATCACAGAAGTGTTATAAGATATCATAATTGATAATAACTGTTTGAGGGGGGTTTCCATAGTTGAACCTAAAAAACAAATCTCTAATCTCAAATTAAAGAGGATTTCAAGATAAATTTTAATTTTCCACCCATGGAAAAATATTTATAATGATTTCTTCCATTAGTTCAGTGGAAGTTCTAGGAGAATTAAAGAGATTCATGTAATAAGATACAACATGGGAAGCCAAGTATTATTTCTTATCAAAGAATTTCCAGTTATCATTGAGTGGGGATAAATTCCCATTTATTTTCATAATACATTGAAGAAAATTGAAATATTTCGTGTTCTTATAACAATCCTTAATCAATTTTTCTTTAGAAGCTTCTCCCTACTTGACTTCCTTGAGGTTAAGTAAAAAGTTCAGGTCAGAAATTACGTCATTTTCATGATCAATACCTATGGAAAAATAAAAAATAATTTCCTTCCTCTGAAAAGAATGCAACATAGAATAAATATAAACAATGTTACCATCAATGTGACTAATGATTTCCCTAATCCATACTTTCATCTTTCTCTTTAGAATTTTGAGCATAAATATACTATCCAAGGAATCATCATTTAAAGAAAAAGAATCCCATGTTTCCTGGACTAATTTCATATAATAAAGTATTTGGTTCCAAGCATTATTGAATCTGAAGGTGTAGTTAGGTTTTGTATCTTAGGTAGTAAACTACGCCCAAACAACATGGTGATTAGAATTGAATTTGGAAAGAGAAGAGAAGAAGATAGTGGACCATGCATCAAGGGATAAAGAATAGCCAAAAGCTCTATCGAATTTACTAGGTACCATCTTATTAAGGTTCTTTCTATACCAAATGTAGTTGGAACCTACCAAATTGACTTCATAAAGATTAATGGTCTCATTACACACCTTGAACTCTCTGTTTTAGGTAGAGGAGTCGAGAATGACTAACCTTTCACTTAGATTCATGATGGAATTGAAATCCCCAATATAGATCCATAGAAAATTAATAGAGATACTCTTATCTTTAATGTTCTTCCATAGCCCCATTCTTCCCTGATATCCATTACAAGTTTATATGAAGTATAATCATTGTTGCATTCCCATGCAATTATAGTTTAAAGTGACCATTTATTCTATTGAGATACCAGAAAAATTTTATCTAGTCTGATGTGAGAAAATAACCAAAGTCTCTTGATGTCAATATTATAATGGTTACTATTTATAATATGGTAACCCATTTTGTCTATAAAAGATATATTTTCATATTAAATAATTTTTCGTTTAGAAATACCAAGAATATTAGGCTTGTTCTTGTTGATAAAAAGATTAATGGAACTAACAGTTTTAGGGTTGGATAGCACCTGAAATTTATACAAGAAGATCATCATTTGAATTTACGTTTGGGGAAAGAGATCCCATATTTATTCCCATATTAATTTCTAATTATAATATATTTTATGGTGGTCAATGATTTTTTATAATCATTTCATGGGAATTTACCCTTGCATAGTTTTTCATAACTAGTGTACCGTACTGAATTCTTATGATTTTGAGGACTTTAATCTACAACACATTTATCAATCACTGAACTATTCATGGTACAACCAATATTACTTTGAGATAGTGGAAAATTGTTGATGGTGAATTTTTCTTCCACTGAGGTGTTCAGGGTGGTTTCATCGAATATCAAGAGTTTATGTTGCATGGTTTTAACTAAAGGGTCACTCTGTAAATCTCTAAAAGACATTTTTTTAATATCAAAATCTAGAGGATAGGGTTTAGTGGGGCTGGAAACATGACCAAAAATATACGAACTATGGCTAGAAATGCATTGACCCTTCACTGGAGTATTTATTGAATTTTCATTAGATACCAGGAGTCTTTTTTTCATGAATTTTAGTGAAATATCCTTCTATAAATCCCTAGGAGAGGCCTTTTAAATTACTTCATGATCTCCACTACTACTAGATTTATGAGCCTCTAGAGGTGAGTGACTAGTCAGTTTGGGAAAACGATTAATAATAGTTGGTGTGTCATTTACTGTGTACTTTGTTGATAAAACCTTATTTTAATGAAAATACACCAAATTGGTAGTCTAGGAAGACTTCTCGTCAACCAATAAATTTTTAGAATCTAGATATTGATAGCTTTATACAATCTCCATGCATAAACCTTCAACAAGGGTAATTGATATTATACTATTATCAAAGGAAACAACATCCTGGAGAGAAACAAAAGTATTATTGATGGGTCTTATGTCTCTAATATTTTCATGTTTATAATAAGAAACACAATATTTTCTAGTATGTAAAGGACCAATAATACTTAAAATATTATTGTAAAATTCAAGAATAATATTATCATCCTCATTGTGCATCACTCCATTATGAACCATGATACCACCATAGGGACCATGTGATATCATATTTGTAGATGGAAAAGTTATATTTGATTCCTTATCCTCCTCATCCATAAGATATGCCCGATATTTTCCAATGAAATTTAAAACATCATAAGTGATTGATTGTTTTTTCACCCATATTGATGGTTTATCATTCTTGGTAGATCATTTTTTAGGTCAGTATATTTAGTTTTCTTCCTCTTATTGACCTCCTTACATGTATTAGAATCATAAAGAGGCTTTACTTTCTTCTGGATGACTCTAAATTTTGAGATATTGTGCCATAAAATTCTTCAGAAATCACAAAAGGAGTAACATAGTCAATTATACCATTACTTAATACTTGTAATCAATAGTAGTTAATATAATTGAATTTGTTTTCTTTATGTCAAAATCAGCCTCGAAAAATATTCTATCATATAATCCTAGATCTCCATGAAGGGTGTGGTGATCCATTTTGAAGGGAATTCGAATACAATATGCAAGGTTAATAAAATTTTTAATATTCCAATACACCAAATTTATTATATGTAATTTAAAATATATTTGAAAAAATGAAGATGTGACCCATAATATTACACGGTATAAGGCTCTAGATGAGGATTTAGAGCTGACACATCAACTAAAGTAGAGGAAATCGTAATTGGATAATGGAGAGGGTTTGACATTTCCATTGGTACTAGGGCAATGAAGCTCTACATAGGACATCCAGCTGACCAACCTTACGATGGTAGAGTATTCATATCACAACATTTTTTAGGGAGGGTAAGTTCCAAGTTGTCTTGTCTGGGTGATTTCCTCTAATACCTATGGGTCATGTTATTGTCCATTAATAATTTATGCCATGTAAGGGTTCCCTATCACCATTAATATGGGGATTATCAAAAATAAATAAAATGTGATGGCCATCGATCCATTCAGGAATGCCAATCCAAAATCCATAGAGTTCCAAGATTCTGATTCACATTACCAATATTTTATACTTAATTAAGATGGATGGACACAAACACACTAATTTATCTATAAAATAATTGTTATTACCTGTATTTGGATTAAATTTTGATAGTTTTTACAAGACTATATTTTTATAATTTAATTAAACAGAAGTGGAACCTAGTTCTTAAGGGATGGTGGTATAAAACGTGGCTAAAGATGGAGAAATGTTTTGAGGCATAATGATGAAAGTACCCTACTGGAATTGGAAACCATTTAACTCCCATAAAATATTTAAATTATGTTTTTAATATTTTGGAGGGTTGGTTGATACATTTATAATGAGGGTATGAATGGTTTTTTCCATGATACATAGGTAACTATATGGGATAATTAAGGATTTAAGCAAAGATCTATTCCAATAAGGATAACATTTCCCCTTTCTACCTTGTGTTACATTCTTTTTGTTCATGTGATCTATTTTATTCTCTATTAAAACATATTTATTATTATATTTTTATATTTTTATATTGATTCATGGTGATGGAATCTTTGAGTTAATATAATATTGAGTTATACCCTTTCAAACCATTTCTTAGGAAAATCATCTTTATGATGAAAATTCTTCTCATGGGAGAGGTGATCTTTTTTATGGTTGATCATATTCTTACCTCCTTAATTATTTATTTTTAATTATTATTCTCAATATATATAATAAAATTATAGTAAATGAAATTATTTTTCCATTTAATATCACTAAAATGATTGCCACATTCACAGTGAGGTCAGGATTGTGTGAATCATGGAAGAGGAACTTTTATTATGAAATCTATTAAACTTGGGATATGTTAATAGGGTTAATATATAATACCCAAAATCAAAAAATTATCATTTTTAGAGTGAATGAGATATATTAATTTTTCCCCAATCATAATATATCTTTTTAAGCATTAACAATGTAAGGTGTTGTGATGGGATATCCCAAAGATAACTTAGGGTTAAATTGTTTCAAACTTTGTGGTTGTATTTTCTCCCATATGTTTTGGGGGTTAAAAAATTGTAGAACCATGATTGAATAAATTTTATCATAATGGATAATTATTAGTTATAAATATAACGGTATATTTTTTCGATCAAAATCATTGATATTATTGTTTTCAAATGTAACATTTTTTGCATCTTTCCATTTTGTTCTGAAAGCACTCAATAACCCCTACTTAGTCCCCCCTTTTTAATTTTATTCATTTATTTATTTGAACCTATTTGGGGTTTTTTAGTTAATTTCCTTCTCAATAGGGAGTAACTTTGTCACACCATATGGAACTCTCAGTAAAATCATAAATATTTTTGAGAGCGTTCTTGGAAACAATTATTAAACACCATAATAATGTTTCTGGATGTGGATGTACATAGGAACTATAAAGTCTATAAAATGGATGTGAATTTTTTTGATTGGTGAAATTGAAAAATAATTTTTCAATATAAAATTGATGGTTTCCTTATTTCTTTTTATGGAATATTGGTGTGTAAACTCAAAAAAGGCCTTATATGGATTGAAAAATTCCCCCAAATCTTAGTACATCAAATTATATTGATTCCTTAAAGAAAGGATTTTAGAAAATGGTATGTTTAAAGTAATTTTTTGGTAAAGTAAACGTCTCTATGTATATTTATTATTATAGTATCTGTTGATGATTTACTAATTTCTAGTGAAAAAGTGTATCATTTTGAGGATTTTTCTGATTTTATGAAAAATTTATTTGTGAGGAATTTGTTGATAGAAATTTCAAAAAATTTTGGATTATAGAATAAAAAAATTGATTGTTTTTTTGAAGAAAAATAAGATAGAGAGTCATTTAAAAAGATTCTCATGAAAGATTTAGGATAAGTTTCAAATCCTATTTCTGTTGGAACAAAACTATACAAATATGAGGATGGAATCAAGATTGACCAAAAGAAGTTAAAACGTTTTATTAGATAATTTTTATATTTTAAACACTTAAGACTTGAAATAATTTAAGCAATATGTAACAACGTTGGATTTTCATCTATAAATATCTCATTTTTTAGATGAATAATGAATATATTTCCCAAATACAAACCCAATGACCATAATAGATTAGTATCCTCATATAATAGGTTTAAAAAAAATTCTTTTTTAATGAAAGATCATAAATATCTCTCATATATATCTTCTTGTATTATAAGTTCATAAACATAACCTACTTAAAAACATTCTTCATAATGCACGAAAAGTAATCATAAGAAACTATGAGATGAAATGATCAACAAGGATAAATATGTGAGTTGTAATTATATGATCATATGACATCATAAGACAAACATAAGGTTATATGAATATGATCATAAATTACAAATAGAATACCCAACCTATCAAATATGATAAACATGAGTCCTGGAATAAAGCATTATCATTCCAAAAGACAAGATTCATAAGAGTGTGAAATAATCATAATTTATGATATATAAGCTCATGTAATAAAAGTGAGGCACTAACATAGTTATAGAAAACTTTTATTGGTCAATTTTAACTATCAATACTATAAGGAAAAGTGGATTAGGAATCATAACCTATTTTCCATTTTTGATCCACCCCTTCTGCCTGTTTCCCATTATAGATCAATCCCATTGGCCTGTTGTCCATTATGGATCAAGACTATCATCCTATTTCCCATTGTTATATCATGAGATATAAATATTTATCAAAAGAATATGAGGGAGATAAATCTCCTAGTCATCCTTGTTCATAACTTGACCATAATATTTGGTTAAAACGTAACTACCATCCTTGGTTACAACATTATCACTATCCTTCTTTATAACCTAACCACCATCACATAATGAAAACCATATATAAGTTTTCCAAAAGATCATAAGACATTCATTATATGAAAAACCATGAAAAAAGGGTCTCATAAACATTCCATAATAGAATAACCCATATAAAAGAAACGAGTCTCATAATCATCTAATCAATTCATCATAGAAGTACACATAGAAAAATAATGGGTTTCAAAATGTTTTCTTATCATAAGTATAAAACATAAATGAAAATAGTAATAATGGTATCATTGTATTATATTCCAAATAAATGTTAAGTAACATAAAAGGATTCCATATTATATGGAAAATAATGTTTAAAGAAATACCCCATGGACCTTTTCTTGAAGAAGATTACCATTATTTAAAAATCAGTTTTTTAAAGATAGAAATTTGGAAAATATTGTAGAAATAATTTTTTATGAAAAAGATCTAAAAATAATATAATGTAATATTTCAATAAATAAATTCTCATGATGGTGGTAAATTAAATTCATGATGTACATGTTAAAATTAAGACCATTTATCATTTTTAGAAAAAATCCAAATGAGCCTTGTATGTAAAATGACACAATGATTCATTTTAAAATACAATGTAAAAATAAAAAACATGGGTAATAATGTTTTTAATAATTAATTTGGATAATGTTCAAAAATATTTGAAATTTGTTTTAGAAAACCTGTATATGGAAGAAAAATGGGTTTTGAATGAAGTGAGAAATAAAGTCTATTTTCTTTCAAAACATTTTTTTTGAATATTGAGTACATAAAAAGAGTAAAATGAATTGAAAACATGTATTCTCTATAAATAACCAAAGTATAATAAAATTCATTGTATTATTGAGATATAGATCATAATATTTCATCATCATAAGCATACATATAAATAATTATGATAAATTGTGAGATTGCATCATAAAACCCTTACCACTATGGTAATTTTGAATCATAATCCCCATGAAAGTGTAAAATTAAATGGAACATAAATTATCATGAGATTAAATAATATAATAATATTTTATGTAAAATGGGTTTTATATACACTATATAAAATAATATAGGTTTGTAAGATAACATATGTTCCAAAGAAGACCAATTAGTACAAAAATCCATTACATTAAGTCTCAAATTTTTCATAACCATAAAAAAATACTATATAAAAAGTATATGATTATTATAAATATACTATAGAACCATAATCATATATATCATATCATATGTGATTTATTTGTAGCCATATATTACCCATTTATTAACAATTATTTGTTAAAATCACGTTTTGGGTAATAAATGAATCATTTTTCATGAATGTTTCAGAGTGATATATTCAATAATTTAATTTTATTCATGATTTAATCATATTATTAATGTTAAAAAAGATATAAATTTAATATATATTATTTGTATATGTATCAATAGTAATATATTAATGTATAGATAGAAAAAAAATTACATCATTTAAAGAGATGATAGGTCGTGCGTATGCATGAACGGTGTTTCCATTTTGTCGACGAATGCAATTAAAGAAAGGTAAATAATATATTAACTTCCTATAATAAATGTTTTTTAATATATATAACATATTTTAATTAAACCTATCCTTTTTAAAATTCATGTAAATCATGAATGAATCACAACAATTTTTGAGGTGGTATTCCATTGAACACACGAGCGATATTATCATATTCCCACTAAATAAAATGTAAGATGGAAAGTGTGATATCATGATTATTGAAGAATAATTATGTTAAAAATATCACAGATATATATATATATACTTTATATCCATAATTACCCCAATCTATGAGAAGTGGTGATGTAATACGAATTACATTGGTTCGTGAGGCAGTAGTCCACCGTACAAATAATTGACAATATTATTTCCCATAAATAGAAGAGGAGATGAACATATGATATTAAATTAACATAATAAAATATATTTTTATGAGATAAACTCTTGTTATTATATCATATCATGTGAAGAATATTTTAAGGTGATGAAATAATAAATAAAACAATACCGCATGGTTTATATTTATGCATCTCCATCAAAGAGCCTCCTTAAGTTTATACCTAAAGATTTCATAAGAAGGGTTCCTAATAAAAATAAGTAATGAAGGATATTGAGAGTGAATTATGGAAATGATTTTTGTTGTGATTTTACAAAACAAAGGTTTTTGTATGTGTGAAGAGGAGAGGGATTAGAGGTCATTTTATAATTATGGAAAGAAACCCACTTTGAAATAACTTTAGAATTTTCCAAAAAAAACCAAAACCTTAAATTAATTCACGTCACAGAATCATAAAAACGAACCTCTATTCAAAATTAGGAAATAAAATATTGAATTATTTATATCCAATATGATTTATAAATGTGTTTATGGAAATCATACCCTTATCTTTTTGTTTAACACCAAGTAAACAAGTTTTAACCTTAACCACAATAATCAAATTTAACTATTTTTAGTATTCATTATGGTAAAAAATTATGTTAATCTTATTAGATAATATTAATATATAAAATTAAAAATATATAATCCATTTTTCCTAATTCAATTTAAAAAATTAGAAAAATTTAATTTAAATTTAAACCTGTAGATGTAATGAAACATTAGATTTACAAAGAGAAAATTTTCATATGTATATAATGTTTTAATATAAAAAGTCAACATAAATTTGATTCTAATGACCTAAATTGTATTAATGATAATATAAGTTAACAAATTTTATATTTAAATTTTTTTTAAATCAATGTATAACCTTATAAATTCTTTAAATGAAAAGGAAGTTTTCATTGAACTAATGTTACTATCAAAACCATTTAAAAATAAGTAAATCCATAAAATTTCATTTAAATAAAGGGAACTTTTTAATAAAAAACTGTATTGTTCACTTTTTATTGAATATATAATATTTTCTAAAAATTCCAAAAAAATTAATAAAAAGATAATTTTTACATGTAGATTTCAAATATTTAGTTAATTTTTTAAAATTATTTTTCTAAATGTGTAAAAAATTAATTATATTAATTGTACACAAAAAATCAATATAAATCATTTTTTAGAAAAAATGTATTTTAGAAGAATATAAAGACTTAAATTAAAATTTATTACTTATTTATAAATAGATTTTCATTATCTAAAACCTTCATACATAATTTTTATTATGTTTATATTCGTATTCACACCACCCAATTTAATGGATTTGTTATAACGATCATGTTTAAATAATAATATTGATAGTATATCTTGGTTTTTTAAAACTCAGTTATGGGTGAAATGAAAGATATCAAAGAAATTTATTTTTTTGAAAGAAAATATTTTATAAAAATTATTACAATACATTTGACCCCCTTAAAGTGAATCTCCTCCTCAAAATTATATCACTTTGGTACCAACAATTGAGGACATATCTGCTTCATTACATTGTCATGTTCCCACATTGCTTCCTCAAGATATTGGTTTTACTATACAACTTTGACTAGGTGAGTGGTATTGTTTCGTAGCATTTTCTATTCATGATATAGAATCTTCACTGGTAGTTCCTTATGATAAAGATCAGGTTTCAGTGGTATGACCTCTAATTTAAATACTTGTGTATGATTGGTTTCACACTTCCTTATTAGAGATACTTGGAACACATCAAGGACTTGAGAGAGGCTCCATGGGAGTGATAATCAATAATATTCCATCTAGATATGATGAATAATTTTAAAGGGACATATATACCTAGGGATTAATTTTCCATTATTTTCAAATCTCATTACCTTTTTACCACGGAGATATCCTTAGAAACAACTTGTCACTAATTTAAAATTATATATCATGTTAGTGGTTGTTCAAATTACTTCTCTACTAACTTTGTGATTCCATTATGTATTCTAGAATGGATCTAACCTTCTATTCCCTTTATTCATCAATATGGGATCTTAAAAGCTTTTTTTCTCCCACATCGTCCTAGTATGTAAGAATTATACAAATATTTCTATATATGGTTTCATAAAGAGCCATATGAATGGTTGAACAAAACTTATTGTTGTAATAAAACTCAACTATAGGAAGGTGTAGATCCTATAAAACTTTTAAATGCATATAACAAGATCATATCATATCTTATGAGGTTTTAATTTTTTTCTAAAATTTACCATCTCTCTGAGGATGATACACATTGATGAAACATAGCTTCATATCTAGGTCCTAATGAAGAATTAGGTAGAATTTTAAGGATGAAATCATATCCCAATCTAATATAATAGATTTTTGCACTCAATTAAGCCTTACTAGTTTTTTTAAATAGGTGGTTCCTTGGTTAAAAACCAAGTCACGTTTGATCATATTACCCTAAAATTTAAATCCCTTCCTCCTAAAATAATTTTTCCACTAAAACATATACAAAACCAAATGGTTGTATTGACTTAAATTTCTCCCAAAATAACCCTAATAACGATAAAAAAATTTCATATAAAAGCTCAAAATAGGTGTCAAAGAATTTGATCTTTTTATGAATTTTAAAATCATAAACCCATTATGGTTTTTGAAAATATTAATTTGATGTTACATGTAGACATATATTATTCCAAAATTTACATTACACTTAGATATTTCATGATCCTTATAACCGATATACCACTATTAGAAATATTTCTAAAACATAATTCTTGAGACCAAACACATAAATAATTTTACCATTTTACTTCATTCTTAAATAATTAACTATTAATTATCCTCTTATTCCTTAATACCTTCTTACATTAATATTTATTTTGTAGTATCTTCATCATCTATAAAAATATATACTTGTATAAAATTTTTGATCCCCTTCTTTTTTATTCCACCCATGATATTTTTTTTCATAATTCCCACACATTACACATTTAAATATTTCAATAATTGATTATTACTTAGGGATAACACTATTATCATTTATTAAATTAACTGTACTTATAATTTTCCCATTGAAACTAGTTATTATGTTCACTTCTTCTCATCACATAAAATATATTCTCTTTCCTTTGAGAAATTCCCCTAATTGCTTCTTCCTACATTCACGAAATATATGAAATAGAATCTTATGTCCTCAACGATATCCACATCCCAATATCTCAGGGAACTCAATCCTTATCTTCTTTAGTGAGTCTAGGAGTTGGTTAAGGAGCATATTGTTAACCATATATCATGACAACTAATTAGAAATTGTCATAATATCCTTCACTCTAATCATCATCCTATTCAGTTTCTCAATAACATATTTCCAATCACATTTAATATTAACCCAATTATTTATTATTCTCCCCATTTAATGAAATTAAAAAACACTAAGAAAGAAATAATAATCATAGTGGGGGAAAATATAATCAAGAAAAATCACTTATTTGATATATAAATCATGAAACCTTATTTTCAATATGTGTCTTCTCAGGTGAAACCTAGGTTATTCATGGTTATTATTCAAATTCATCATTATGGTTCATAGAGAGTTTGGGAATTTCCAATCAATAACCCTCGAGAGTGTAAAACTAAGTTCATAGTAAGTCCCGTTATTGTGAACTATGTAACACCCAAGTCATTCCTAACACATATTTTTTAAAGTTTTTACCCATTGGTATATGTGTTCCATAACTAAATACACTTATAGTACTCAAGCATTGATGTAATACATAGAAAACACTCAATCTGCCCTTCACCAAAACACCTGGATATTTTCCAAAACATTGGAATATCCTTATACTTATCATTATGAACATCCATATAAATATAATAAGACATATCCATAGGTATTGCACTAAAATTTTATTATCCTAGTTTCTCGAGGTTAACTAAACCCTACTATAAGACCAAATATAACGACCCATGATTTTAATATATAAATATCAATGATTTTAAAATTTTAAATTCATTACATTTCAAAAATACATAGCGAAAGACCATAATGGTTTACTATATTTAGAGTATGGGTTCATAATATTCTTATTTAATGAAATATATCCAATATCACCCATGAAGATATTCTCCTTTTAAACAATTCATAAACATACCCTACATAAAACATTTATTTATAACTTTGGGAAAGTAAACATAAGAAAGGGTGAACTATGATTTCCAGAACGGTTAAACATGAGAGATATCATTATATGATCATGTGAAAGTATAATATAAGAATATGGGTATGAGAACATAAACATAACTTAAAATGTTCCCACCCAATCATTCCTACATAAAAAAATGAGTCATGTAATAAAGAATTATCATTCAAAAATAAATAACTCATAAGAGTTTTAAATCACCATAATTCATGAACCATAATCTCATGTCATAAAAGTTTGGTAGCAACATAGGTTTAGAAATAATTTCATTTGTCATGGTTAAATACCAAGATTATCAAATATTCTAGATTAGGAACCATAACCAATTTCCCATTATAAATCAATCATATCATCCTAATTCTCATTATTATCTCATGTGATATAATTATTTCCCAAAATCATTGGAGGTAGATATAGGAACCACACATACTTGGTTATAATGTGACCATTATCCTTGGTTATAATGTCATCACGGTCCTTAGTTATAAAATTACCACTGTCATTGGTTATAACATAACCACCATCACATAATGAAAAACATAAATATGTGGGTCATTAAATCATAAAACATTACTCATATCATGAACCATGAAAAAAAGGGACACCAAAATATTTCATCATAGAATAACCGATATAAAAGAAATGGGTCTCATAAACATTTACCCAATTCATCAAAACATTACCAATTGAAAAGAAATGTGTTTCATTAAAATAAATTCCTCATATTTATAAAACATATATAAAACGAATAATTATTGTATAATTGAATTATATCCCTATTAAAATAATAGCCATGACAGCCAGAAATTTTATTTTTATTGTACACATTTAAACAAATATTCCTATCACATTTTTAGAAAAAGAAAAACAATCTTTATTTCAAAAAATACAAGAAGTTTCCTTTCAAAAAACATTATAAAAAGTAAAAAATGGGTAATAATGTATTCAATAAATAATTTCGATAATTTAAAATATTTTTTAAAACATTTTTAAAAAACATAGATATGGAAGAAAAAAGTTTTTCCCATCGAATAGAGAAATGATATCAGCTTTATTTAAAAACATTATATTGGAATCTGGAGTTCATAAATAGAGGAAAATGAACTAAAAAAGTATTCTAAATAAATAAATTAATAAAATATTATAAATTTCATGTTTTTTATAGTTATATCATAATATTTCATCATTGTAAGCATAAATATAAACAATCTTTATAAACTATGAGTTTGTATCATAAAACCCTTACCACTTTGGTAAATTGGAATCATATGACCCATGAAATAGTAAAATTAAATTTAATTTAAAGTACCATGATAATAAATTAATTCATGATATTATATATAAAGGGGTATGTATATACTCCTCATAAAATAAGATTGGTGCATAAGATAATATATGTCCCAAAAAAGATAAATTGAGACCAAAATATCATACCATAAGTATCAACTTCCTTTATTCCCATTAAATCTTCCTATATAATAAATATAAGGTTATTATAAATATATTAAAGAAACATAATCACATATACCATACCATATATGATTTAATTATGACCTTTTATTTTCCATTTAAAAAAAATTCCTTGGAAAAATCACGTTTCAGGTATTAACTTCTTCGTTTTTCATGTATGTTTTGATTTGGTATCTTTAGTACATTGATTTTTATTATTGTTGAATCATATTAATAATTATAAACATGATATAAATATCATATATTTTCATTATATAATTATTTAGAGTATTCTATTAAATTTAGATATTGAAAATGAGTTACACCGTTCATGGAGACTGTAGGTCGTACATACACATGAACATTGTTTCCATTTTATCAATGTATGAAATGAAAGAAAAATAAATGATATGTTTCCTTTAGAAAATTATTTTTATGTAGTATATATCAAATATTTTCGTTAATTTTTTTTTATTACCTTCCATGAAATGTGTTAATGATTCAAATCACTTTATAAGGTGGTAGTCTGCCGTACAGACGAGCAAAATTATCATATTCCAAGGAAATAAAAATTAAGAATATATATGTGATATAATGATTAAATAATAATAGTTATTTTAATAATCTCATATATATAAATTATATCCATCATTACACAAATCCATTGAAATTTTTGATGAAAACAAATTACATCTTTTTGCAAGGCAGTAGTCCCCTATACTTACGATAGAAGGTTTTGTTTTCCATTTGACGAAAGAGGAGATGGATATAAGTTATTCCATTAAAATAATAAAATCTCAACATATGTTAGAAAAGAGAGTTTTTATATCAACATATTTTTAGACTATTTTACGTAGGTAAAAGATTAAACGAAACGATAATGCATGGTTAAGAGTTATACCACTTCTTTAGGAACAATCCTTAGGTTTATAACTAAATCCTTAGTAGGAAGGTTTCCTGATAAAATATGGCCTCTAGGATTTTTGGAGGGATGTTAGGAATGTATTTTGGTTGGTATTTTATGAAATAATTTGTTTTTGAAGTATCAATAGGAGAGTAGAGGACATTTACTTTTATAAGTGGGGAAACAGACCCACTTGGAATCTACTTGGAAATTTCCCCAAAGAATCCAAAATGATAAATCCATTCACATGAAAAAAGTATCTAAATGAACCAATATTTAAAACTAAGAATTATAATATTGAATTATGGCCATCTAATAATATTTATTCAAGATTTTATGTAAAACTAACGCTTATATTTTTATTTAACCTCAAGGTAAACCTATTTTAACCTTAATCACAGACGTGGTGAAAAGGTTGTTTTCCAAAGAGAAAATTTCCATAAGTATAGAATATTTTAATATCAAATTTCAATATTAATTTTATTAAAAGACATAAATTATATTAAATATATTATAATTTAACTAATTATACTTTTAAAAACATTTTAAACTAAAATAATAACCTTATATGTTCTTTAAAAGAAAAGGTAGTTTTCAATGAAAACAAGTATTTCTCATTATTCGTTGAAAATTTATTCATTTTTGGAAATTTAAAAAACACTGAAACTTTATTTTGACATGTGGATTTAAAAAATGAGGTTTATTTTTTCAAATTATTTTTCAAAAAGTTCCCTAAAATAAATTTATTACTTGTTCAAAAAAATAAGTACAAATCATTTTATGAGAAATATTTATTTTCGAAGCATATAAAGACTTTCCTAAATTTTAAGTACCTATTTATAAATATATTTTTTATATAAAAAATATTAAAATTAATTTTCAAAATCTGATTATTACTATTCCAACTGAGAAATTTAAAGGGTATGTTATTATGATAAAGTTTAAATAATTATTTTAATAGTATTTCATGGATTTTTAAAAATTATTGTTTCATGTAAAACAAGCTATCAAAGAAATTATATTTATTACAAACATAATTCATAAAAACTAAGGTTATTACACAATGTATTTTTTTGATATATTTTGTAGTGACCCAAGGGAGTCACATATTATTGAAATCAAAAAGATTTCGAGATATGTGAAAGACACACGTAACTAGGGTTGTTGTACAAAAAAAATTTAGATTTTCACTATTTTGGATTTATAAGTTTAGATTGGTTAAGTGATTAAACTAATAGAAGGTTCACTTTCGGTTGAACTTTATTTATTGGAGATAGCTGTGTGAGCTTGTACAAAATTGTATAAAACTCAGTAACACATATCATAACTGATGTTATGTTTGTAAAATCTACCCATGTATATAAATAGGTTTTATTGGTGAATTTTCGGATAGAATATTTGAATATTCCGAATGATTGGAAATTGAATATACATTTTGATGAAAACGTTTCTATAGATATGTCAAATAACCAAGTGAAATATTCCAGATCCAAGAACACATATATCTGGTATCATTTCATTACGGAAAAAGTATCCAAAATAAGTATGTAGATAGTTTGAACCAAAAAAATATAATATATATCTTAAAATATTATATAATAAAAGAGGGGTTTTCTATATCATGGATAAAAATTTATATTCAATACTCTCCACTTACTTGAAGTTGTGGGAATATTCACCCCAATAAGGATTTATATTTAGTTTTCAAAGGGGGAGAAAATAGTGATGTAACTATTTATCAAAGGGGGATAGAATTCTTATCAAGAGAGAGTGTGTGAAGATCCTATTTGAACATTAATCTATGGTTAATAAAAACTGGGGGTTGTTTTTTCCTTGTGAGAAATGTATTTATGATTTGAGGTTGATATCATCAATCCCACTTGGATAAAATTCCTTTTAATCAAGGTACATAATTTTCTAAAAAAATTACAATATCATATTGTTTGGTGAATGAAACATCTTATAAAAGATTATATATGATTTGATGGTTTTTAAGAGGTTTGTTACTTTAGAAGTTGAATGAGTTTAATAGATTTTCCCCGCATATTTGATAACAGGTGTTGTTCTAGTATGCCTACCCACTAGTACTCACCACTATGACACTGTACACTTTAGGATTCAAAACGAAAAGTTTTTACCCCTTATAAAATCCCATACATTTAATAGTAAAAGTATTCATGATAGGTTAGAGTTCCCAAAACACATATATGCTACATCAACAACTCACAAACACACTATTGTGGGACAAACATCTTGCTAGCTGTGTGTACTTCCAATAATTGGTAGATTAAGGCAATGTCGTGAATCCTAAGGGAAGCACTGGACAACCTTGGTTCTAAAAATATCCCCCTAAATGTTTCCTAATGGGATTTTATGTTTCCCCAAGGATTTGATATTTAGTGTAATCTTGTTATGCCTGAGAAATAGTTCATTATTTCATGATACTATCCACTCTGAGTATCATAACCACATGGTTTTATCATCTAGGAAATCCGACTAAATCACTAGGAAAAGGACTCAAAAAATGGGAGAGTGTTTGAATCATATATATGATACCCCAAAAAATACCCCACTACTTAATGTGGGTCTCATGTATTTCTGGTAGTTTTCACCCCAACATCTTTCCGGTTATGACCATGTCATGAATCATGAGGGGAGTACTGGAAAACCCTAGGTCCTATAAAACTTGGTTTGTTTGTGTTGTGATTTTTAGGATATATATTTATGATACAAAATAAAATAAAATATATAGAATATTATTTAACTAGGAAAATAACTTCTTACATGTAATATTGAAATTGAAAATGTTCTAGTGGGACTATTAAAGGAATAAAACATGTTAAAATTTAATTTATATCAAGAATTGGAATATGTTATATGAAGAGAAAAATTGTGTTAATTAATGTTAATAGAGTATGTTATACTTCCAATTGTCTGGGTATAAAAAATAATCTTAGTGTTGCTGGTAAAATTTAATACCTTTTAGTTAAAGTTGATGATTATAGAAATGATTCCAAACTCAATTTAATTAAAAAAACACAATGCTCCGAAATCCCAGATGGGATGTTTTCATCAAATTTTTGAAATTTTTTAATTTGATGGTGTGCCTAAAAATATGATAATAAATTTTTTTTTACACATTAATTAAAATGGAAAACCAAAGTGTTGATACTAGTATTAGAATTATATTCCATTATAGAATGATATGATGTGACCAAAAATTTAATTCAATAATTCATTTATACTTTTACATTACTAAATATTCATGTTAATATTTAAAATTTCAATAAATTTGACATGTAATAAATTTATAAACCATGATAGAGTTTTATTAACTTATTAAGTAAGTTACTCCATAATTGATTTATAATATATTTGATAATACCAATATTTTTTTGATAATTTTTCACAAATAAATATATTAATCATCGACGTTTCTATTGGTGGTTATTTAATAATGGAAATTTTAGGAGAGTCGTATAAATTATCAGGTTAAATCTAATGTAATAGTTTTTTAATGGAAAATAGATGGATTTAAACCAATATGAGATGATCACATAGTCAGTGGATAAATAACTATGAAATAGAATGAAAATAAAAACATTTCTTCCTCAATTATGTTACTCCGGAAAAACAATCATGAATCTATATGGAAAACATGAAGTATACTGACTATAATAGGACATTTTTTATTATATATGGTGGTTTTAAGTGGTCCAATGATATAGAGGACATGGAATTCAACTATTTAGAGGTGATCTGGGGTTCAAATTAAAACAGAAACAAGGATAGACTACTCAATGTAAAAACAACTTTTGAGATACACATCATATATATTAATTTTTTTTAAATAATCAATCCAATTATATGAAGGTTTAATATTTTAGTTATATATTATGATAATATTCAATTTTATTTATTTTATTTTGTATTTGAGGGGTAAAAGGATCAATTTTTCCTTCAAAATTGAATTAAAAATCTTTTTTAATGACACCACTAAGTTAATGTGTGATGATTTTATTTAGAAATATATCAAACCATAACTCAAAATGAAAATATGTTATGACAGTACTTATTAGGTTTAATTTTCTTTTATTTCTCATGTTATTACAATTTGGGTTCTATAGCTATACTAACCTATTTTAAAACTTTAAATTCTTACTTAATCAATCTTATTATTCATTATCATACATGAATTGAGATAATAGGCTTTTAATTTTCTCTTGATGAATGAAAAAAGGTTCCCCGACTCTTGGTAGGATCTTAGGAATATCTTTTTCAATTTTTATTCACACCACTATTCAAATCTTGATTCACCTATAATAATTTTTTTTGATATTTTGGATTAATAATTTTTTAATTTTTTTAATATTGAACCTTGTTTTACTGAACATGGGTTAACCTATTGATCCCCAATTCCATAAAATTATTATAGTGTGTACCTATAACTTCAGGACCAAAACATATTATATGAAAAATTTACAACACTTGGTTATCCATCTGAGCATGGTTTTACAACCCACATTATTGAGTATTGGGGTAAGTGGAAGTGGATTAAGCTACAATGAAACTGGACTTGAGGAAACTTTTGAAAATTTGAATGTATATTAGATAAAAGGTACTATTGGTTTTTTTATTATTTTCATGGTTTTAAACTTGAGGAAGAGTTATTGGAAAATGTTGGGTGGAAAATTTCATTAAAAATGGTCGGATTGAGTCTGGTGGGTTGTAAATAATGTACACTAGATCCTTAGCGGTCACTTATATAGAGTCCTTCGAGCCAGTTAGTGGGAATTTCCCATCACTCTTGTAGTCAAGAACCTATTTTCAGTTCACTGGGATCTTAGTGGTCCAATGGAATCAAATTTGTGTTTTTAATAGAAATTTAAATAAAATAATTTACCCAGACATAATGTGGGTAATCTTCATCATTTAAAGCGGGGGTTTAAGAATCCATTTGGGGTCATATTGAGTGGGATAGCCATGAAATAGTGGGGTATTCCATGATTTTTCTTCTATAACCTTCTTATTTGTCGATAAAAGTTAGTTCAATAATGGTTATTCATGATAGTTTATGGTAGGAAATTATAGTTCATATTTTTTTTTATTTTCCCATTTGTATCCATATTATTTTGATGTATTGGGTACGGAATTTGATGATGGATTTCACTATAAAATACCATGATCTATCCATTATAAATGGTAGTTTTCATGTAGTATTTATTAGATTTCATAATAGTAGGAACATACCCTACCTCTCACCATTTTATTTGGGGTAAGTAACATTGTGATTTAACATTTTATTTTAGGATAATTTTTTTACAAAACTTTATTGAGAGGGCCACAAATCATGAGGCTTATAATCATTGGAGTACTAAGAGTAATCCATGTACCATCTGTATATTGTTGATTTATGTATCAACATCACCACTCCACTTGGTAATATTTAATAAATTATTCCCTATTTAATTAATTAAATGAAATTAATTGTACATTATTATAATTATTTAATGGAGTCTTGTATCTTGATGTTATTGAATATGTACAAGAATGATGTCTTACGTGGGTTTGTATAGAATTGGATGAGCATCAATAAAGGGGATTAAGTCTAAGAATAAGGTAGGTAGTCCTTGAATTATTATTTTATTATTTATGTGTGTTTTTTGTGTGATTTTATATGAATGTATAGAAATTGGGTAAAGGGGAATCGAGTGGGGATTGAGAGGATCTCCATATTTTGAGATAGAATTAGGAATGCCTATTAGAAATTGAAAAAAAAAATTATTTAGGGGGGAATGGTTTTTGGATTTCTCAGTTGTTTATTTCCCATGTTATCCTTCGGTTATGTTTATTGATCCTCTTTTAATAGATTCTTGGGTGTAAGATAATGCATGCGAGACCTAGTATAGTCTTTTGTGACTGTGTGTGAGATTATATTTGGAGTGGATCAGGTTATTAATTATTTATCTATAGTTTGACTCATGTATTTTGTATAGATAAAGGATATGTGTGGACTATGTAATTGATTTTTTTTACCCTTATTTGAATCTCATATAGATTATATTTAGGTGGTTGGAATGCCTAGTGAGGCGAGTTACTATTTAAGGGTAGAGTTCAAGTGTAGTAAATGTATTCATTGTGGATAATTAGAGTATTTTACTTAGTATATACCACTAGGTTGATAGCCAATGAGTGGTTGAATTAAGGTATTAGTGTATAAATGGAAATTAAATAAGGATTAATGGATTTAGGGTCACCTTGTTCATAGTTTACTAGATAGATTGAGATGTAAGGGAGGACCTCAGAGACTAATAGAGATGAACAATCTGAGTTGGGATAGTTTAGTCGATAGTTTATCTTAAGTTGAATTGAGAGTTTTTATTTTTAAATTATATCTTATAACCTATGACCCATATGTTTATTTCTTGAAATTTTGTTGTTGTTATGCTACACAACCCCACTCAAGTGCACACGGTGTCTACAACAAAACAACTGGGAGTATCCTAGCTTATATCGTCAAGTAAAACATCAATGAAATTAAAAATATAAGATAACTCATATATTAATAAAAGATAAAATAATGAGTAAATGATATATGTGTTTTGTTTTGTCATATTACTATGTGTAAAGATAATGGTAAAATGTATAAATAGTGTTTGGTACATATTCACAATATCATCAAAGAATTATTTAAAATGATATGAGAGGATAATGGGGAAGTTTTGTTTAGTTTTTTGTATCATACTTTTTCTACATGAATTAGTTAAATATATTCTATCATGATTAATCATTCCTTCAAATACTCTATAAACACACCATAAGAATCCTTAGTATAACCACAGGTCCTTGTAAGTTTCACTATGATAGTTTTATTAAGGAAGTTTAGTATTATAGGTATAAAATCAAATTGTGTTTAAGTTGTTAGGATACTATCATTCATCGGACTCACACATATTCCCTTCTAGTGTACATGGATTTAAAATCTCTTTAACGCACCCATACATAAATATAATTCACAAGGTATTCAATATAGTGATTCATTATATAGAAATCTAGGCTTAACAAACATGGATATTAAATCATTTTAGATTAATATTCTTCAAATTACAAAAATACATGCCTAAGGACTGTAATTGAATAGTGTCATTGGAAAATTGGAAACAAAATATTCCATCATAGATTGAGATCTTCAATATCTCTCATAAATTATTATTTATTTAGTACTCCTATGTAAAACATTTCTTCAAATCATGGGTAAAAGAATCATAAGATTGGGGTAAACTCAAATGCTCAGTAAGGGTAAATAAGGGAGATATGTAAGAATAATAATGTGTATAAGGGTTTGATAACTTGATCATGAAAATATAATAACATACCCCACATATCAAATATAATATAAATGAATCATGGCATAAAAATTTTAGTTTATAATTCCTGAATTATATGGAAATAAAGAACATAATCCATCAAATAATAACGTAAAAAATAAAACAAAGGATTGTGGCAGACACATAAGCATATAATATGATTTCTATAGTAGCCAAGGAATTGATTCCAAGACCATATTGGTAGTATGGGTTCAATCTCGATACCATTTTATTAGTCATGGTTTACTCCCATGGCCATCTTAGCATCACGAGTTCACTACTCATACCATCTTTGTGGTGATAGTTCACTCCCATGGACATCTTAGTAGAATGAGTTCACTCCTTATACCATCTTGTAATCATGGTTCACTCCCATGTTCATTTTAATAGTCAAGGTTTACTCCCAAGACCATCTTAGTCTATCTAATGAGATAAAAATCATTACCCAATGCATTATAGGGAGATAAAGGTCTCACCCATCTCATAGTGAAAAAATACATACTTGTGCCACATAATCATAAACAATCATATCTTAACCAATTCAATTAAATGGGTATCATAAAAATATAAAAATATCATAACATGTAGAAAATATAAAGGTTTTATAATCATTTCATCAAAATCATAACTTATGAAAAATAAATATATTTTATAAATATATAACCTATGAAAGAGAAATCGATTTCATAAAAATAAAACATGTGAAAGAGAACCAAGTTTCATAGAGACCCTAAAATTAAACATAAACCTTTAATAGAAAGGATATGAATGGAATATTTAGATCATTTTTTATAAGGTAATGACTATGATAAATATAGGTCATCCTAATTTTGAAATATCATTCAAAAACATATCTTGAGGAAAATATCCTTTATTCTTTGAAAAAATATTTTTAATACATAAAACCATTTGATAATCATTTTTATAGAAAACAACTTTAAAACTTATAAAAAATTATGATATCACTTGAATAGCTCTTTACTTTAAAACTTATAAAATAATTATTATATCATTTTAAAAACATTTTTCTTAGAAAAATAATTGAAAAATTATAAACAAATCTTGAAAATGATTTGAAAATCATTTAATTTAAAATGATTATAAATATTATTAATAGTGTTTGAAAATGTTTTGAGAACAATTTTCCTTAAATGTAAATTGAAAACATATAAATAAATATTGAAAACATATAGAAAACCATTTTCCTTGAAAATACGTTTAAAACATATAAGTAATGTTTGAAAATGTTTTGAAATCTATTTTCTATGAAAACATATTAAAGAAACTTGAAACTGTTTTGAAAACCATTTTCCTTGAAAACTTCAAAAATATGTTTTGAAATGTTTTGAAAACCATTTACCTTGATAATATCATTTTTTTAAAATAACATTTAAACATGAATGTAAAACTTCAATGTATTGACGACTGATAAATCCGTACATGTGGTAAACAAAATTCCTTTTTCATTTTAGAAAGGATGTGAAATTACCTCGTTCAGAAAAAAAGAAAGAATATTCCTTTGAAAAAAATTTAAAAGAAAAAATGGATAAAAATTAATTTTAATGAACATACTAGATTAGTAGAATATTCTTCGATACCCTTTCTTAGAAAACATGGTTATGAAGGAACATAGATTTATGACTAAAGGGATGGAAAAGTCAAGATTTATTAAAAACACCTTCTCAACTATCTTATTTACCAAATAGTAGAAAATGTTATCACTTCATGAATATAGAATGAATAAATATAGGATAAGAAATTTCATGAATTTATTGATATATTTACGATATTAATTCACTAAGGGAAGCAGAAATGTAAAAAATCGCAAAAAGTGATGAGATTGTCTCAGTAAAATCATATAACTTGGAAACATGGGTTAATACTCTATATTTAAGAAAAATAAATAAAATTAAGAATAAAATTTCTTGAAAATAATTATATTCATGAAATAACATGTAAAATTTAAGTATATACACCTTGAAAAAGTGTTTAGGTGAATAACAAAACATGAGCCTCAAAGAAGGCAAATTGTAACAAAAACATTTTACCGATTTGGTAACTTTTGAAACATAAACCCTATGAAGGAATTGTAAAGAAAATGATATTTTAATACCAAAAAATATATGTATAGGGTACATTGAATTTAATAATTTAAATTACTTACACCACACAAATGGAATGAGTGGAAAACCTAACATGTATCTCACGGGAAGAAAAAGGGATATGATATCCCCTTACCGTGTGTCTTGACTCTTGTCGTACATGTTCAAAACACCTATATAATAAATAAAAATTCATTATACATATTTTATAGAACCATATTTTTATAAATAATAACATATATGTTTTTATTATGACTTTATATTATCCAATTGTTAACAATCATATGTTAAGGTTTCACTTCGGTTAATATTCTCTTAATTATTAGCATAGGTCTTAATTTGTTATATCGTTGAAATTTATACTTTATATAATGATTTAAAGAATTTAAACCAAGATAAAATATAATTTATATACAATATAGTAGTATTATAATTATCCATATAACATATAAGTATGAAACAAAATACAACTTTCATGGAGACGGTTTTTCGTACGCACGCGTGAACTTTATTTCCATTTAATTATCGTGTTAATATAATGAAAGTAAAATACTTATATGTATATACATGAATATATATATAATTAATAAAATAGATTTATTATATCATATATATCTTATATATTCAATAATACCATCCCTAATACCGTCCATTTTGTGTATGAACAAATCCTATCACTTTATGGGGCAGTTGTCCTCACTTTCTCAAACGAAGTTATCATATTAAAAAAAACTAGAAAATAAAACGATATATGTTGTAAAAATCCATAAATAATCATAAATAATAAATAAATATGATATATGATATATGTAAATATAGATTCCATCATAATGGCCACCATGGTAGTTGGTAAGGTAAAAATGAACAATCATTGTTCCGTGAGGCTGTAGTTCACCGTACATAGAATCATTATGTTCGTTACCAATTACATAGAGGTGTGTGAAAGTTTAGGTAGAACAATTTAAATAAAAAAATACTAGTATTTTGGGGATAATGGGTTTATTATATAATCATATAATAAATGTATTTGGGGGGGGGGGGTAGAGAATGAGAATAAAAGAAAGGACTTGAGATAAGATGTTACATCTTAATTGGGTAACTCCTTTTGGTTTGTGCCAAATGGCATCCTTAGATTGCCTTATTACCAAAGGAAGAATTCTATAATGAAGTTAGGATTTATATGAAGTGGATTGGTGAGGTATTTTCCAAACTTAATAGGTTTGATACGTGTGAAGAGGAGGGAGAGGTGGTGGCCTTTTATATGGAATGAAAATGACTCACTTGGAATATTTGAAAAAATATTATGTATACATATGTATTTACCTAAATAAATTCATACCAAACCAAATTAAATCAATAATTTATTGTTTTTATGACCTATGGACATCAAATGAGTGTTTTAAAAGTGGATAAGTCATTTTTTCCTTCATTTTAATGTTTAATCAATAATTAAGCTTAATTTGATCTTAATCACTTTGATTAATTTTAATCACTTTTACTAGTCTTTTTGTTCAAAAATTAAGATTATTTTATTAGAATATAAATATTATACTTATTAAAATTGTGTAGGTTTTTTTTAAAAATAAATTAACAGAAGCGGAAAAATTAAGATTAATGCTTATCTCGTAGATGAGACAAAATTAATATTTTTAAAGAAGAAAAATGTTCAAATGTTTGTTTAGTTGTTATATTCAATTTCAAACTAAAATTACTTATAATTACATAAATTTTATTAATTAATGTATAATTAATCTAATTTTATCTTAATAAAGTTAAATTATAGTTTATCTATAATAATTTTTTAATCAAAAGGCTGTTTTAACTAAAACATAGTAGTTTTCATTATTCAACAAAAATTCTGTTTCTCAGAAAAAAAGATTACCCTAGTATCATTTTAAAGTTATGAATTTAATAATGATAATTATTTTATCATATTCAATTTCTTAATTTATTTAATTTTATTTCACAGATAGACATGAATAGTATTTAATTTCAGAAAATATTATTTTTTAAATATGTAAAGGCATTACTAAATATTATATTTTTCATTATAAAATATGTTTTATCTCTATAAAAATTTATTAAAATATTTTAGATATATTTATTACTATTCGTATGACTATGTTTTAATGTATAGGTTATAACTAACTCATTTACATAACTATTACAATAAAACGATGTTTCATAGAAACTTGGTATAGCGTGTAATGTTTGACAAGTTAATGTTCCATGTGAAAGGAATGTTTGAATTAGTGCATTTCAAGACATAAATTAAAATTAAAATTATTTAGGTAAAAGATATTTGTTACCATAATAATATTTCACATTATATTCAGTCAATTTTTATATTCATTTATAATTAATTGGTAACTTATGAATTCATATTATACTGTATAAACAATTTATTTTCATAAATTAGTTAACAATATTAATAAGTTATAATTTAAGTTAAATGTTTTATATTATAATATTAAATAATAACATTTTAATATCATATTTTTTTTGGTAATCCTAGGTGATGCATGTTTCTCATTTCATTGATAAAATTCATTATTGTGTATAACAAAAGATTACGTCAGTGTTCCGTGTAAAGTAGGACAACATTTACATTGTGTGTAGTGCATGATTAACATGTTGTTGAGTACTAATCCAACCAAAAATATTGCTTTAATATAAAATGAACTATCTTCAGTGTTGCATAAAATTAAAAACATCAAAATAGTTAAATTAATTCGAAATAAAATTCACAAAATCTCATGGTGACACATTCTACCCCCCTTAAAATGAATTTCTCTCTCAAAATTCATATGTGCTATCAAAGGCTTAATACTTGAAAGTTTAATTTTTAGAAACCCACATCTAGAAAATTAATACTAACACTTCCTTTAAAAAGGGATTGTTGGTACCATAATGGTTTCCCAAATTAACATATTATTAGGTTTACACAGATGATAACATAGATGGGATGTAAAAACATGGACATAGAATAGAAATATAACATCATGTTCTGATAGAGAGTGATAGAGAATAAGGTCAGGAGAATGTTAAAAATCATGAATCCATAAATCATCAATGTCCTAGGGACCTTTTAATTCATTAGAAACGAAGGTATTGGTATAACATTTTTGGTTTAATGTTATTTTTCTTAATGTTGAGGAATTTTCATGAAAATATATACAAGAATGATTTTATGAAAACATCATCCTTTGGTGTTTTGTGATCCACATCACCTCTTTATCTAAAATGGTTGGTGAATTTTTCATTCTTGAAGTACTAATATCTTATTAGATATATGATATGCCATCACATATGTCATCAGTTTTTATCAACACAAAGTAGTGTGAGAAAACCGTACAATAAGAAAAAAATCATCATATAGAGAGATAAAACATTAATCTTACCAACTTCATCATATGTTTAACTTAAACATTTCTTACATAGTTAGGCACAAAACCCTTCCAAAATATGAAAATTCGAAGCGTTGGAAATAATGTTAAGAAATTGGATTAACATTGATCCCCAATATGTCACTAAGTAGATCTTGGTTGTCACATTCCAAACATGTGAATACCCTCATCATATATTTTCTTGAAACTTGGTAATAACCTAAATTACCACAAATAATTCCAAATAACATGCATGCTTCCTCATTCCAAAGATTAATAAGTACATTATTTAAATCCAAGAGGTTTTAAAATTCATCCTGGATGACATAAAACACATTTTCAATAATCATTTCTAGGGTAATCAGTACCGTCCAACTTACTTATTCATATACAATATATATTTATCCAAAATTCATTATCTTGATGCCATACATTAATTAAGTGGTACCTTCCCTTAATAAAAATATCACCTTTCCATGAAATTACTTTTCCATATCTTCATCACTATACAACATGTCCTTCTCAATACTTAATGAAAATGTATATTGAAGTTATACAATTCATAATATTGGAATTTCAAAAAGTAAATAATTTATTCATCCAAATTTATTCTTAAACCATTACTTAAAATTCATGAAATTATTCTTTAATAACACATTAAATAAATATGAAATGTGAATCATATATTATGTTTCATCAACCTTGATTTAATCTTGATTTTTATGATTAATTTAAAAAAACAGTAAGAGCATAACATACGTTTCACATTTCATTTGTAACGTCTTTATCTTTAAAGATATAATAAATAATTGAACCACCTTCTTAATTCTCTTTATGAGATTTCAACTTGGGAAATAAATTCTCAAAATTCTCATACATTCATCATTTAAAACATTCAATGTTAACCATGTTCTTTATCATTCTCACCATTGAATAATATAATAAAGCACAGTGTGAGAAACATTTATCATAATGGGATACCATATAATCATGAAAAAGTACTTATAGGATGCATTGATTATGTATCCTAATTCAGTAATATATGATGACTTAGTTTGATCCAATTTTATTCATAATAATCCTCTATTTAAATCTTTCATGATGGGTTGTAATGAGTTTGTGAATTCCCAAAGTATATCCACCGGGAGTGTCAAACCATGTGTGTAGTAAGGCCCATTATCGTGTACCTGATTACCTCAAGTCAGGACCAGAAAATCTTGCTAGAGTTGTTACCCCTAGATATATGTTTTCTCGAGCCACATCCAATTGTAGTATACAGATAGAGGTGAATTTATAAGAAACCACTCACTCTACCCTAGACCAAAATTCCAAGACATTTTCCTAAACATGGACTCATCTTTTTACTTATCTATAGAGACATCCCAAGACATATGCTTAGAAATATACATAGTTATATTACTAATGTTTTCTGATACTAGTTTCTAAAGGTTGTATAAACGTTTCCTTTGATACCAAATATAGTGACCTAGGCTTAACACAAATGGATATTACATCATTTTTTAGGAATGTTCTATACATTACTAAAATACATGCTTGAGGACCGTAATAGTTTAGTATCTTTGGGAACATGGAAACAAAATATTTTATCTAGGTTAATGATATTCAATATCTCCCCTAAAGATCTATACCTTTAGTACACCTACATAAAACCATTCTTCATAACCAGGGTAAAGGAAATGTAAGAAAGGGGTGAGCCCAAATGAAAATTAAGGGTAAATAAGGGAGATATATAAACATAATTATGAGCATAAGGGTATTATAATATGATCATGAAATGGGCTTTTGGAAGACACGAACACACATAATATTATTTATATAGTAGCCAAGGCATTTTTTTCAAGACCTTCTTGGTAGTATGGGTTCACTCCCCATACCATCTTAGTAGTCATAGTTCACTCCAATGGCTATCTTAGTAGCATGAGCTCGCTCCTCATACCATCATGGTAGTAATGGTTCACTCCCATAGCCACCTTAGTAGCATGATTTTACTCCTCATACCATGTCAGTAGTCAAGATTCACTCCCTTTTCCGTCTTACTCATCAAGGTTTACACCCAAGACAATATTAGTCTATCAAATGAGATATTAATCTTTTCCCAATTCAGTGGAGGGGGATATACATCCCAACCATATCATTGTGATATAATATATACAGGTGCCACAAAATCATAAAAAATCATATCTTAACCGATGAAATTAAATGGGTATCATAAACATTTAAACATATCATAACGTATGGAAAAAATATGGGTTTAATACTAATTTCATCAAAAGAATAACCCGTGAATGAGAAACCGAATTTATAACCATATAGCCCATAAAATAGAATGACATTTCATAAACATAAAACCCCTTATATATAAATTGGTTTCCTAAATACCATTAAATTAAGTATAACCATTTCATAGAAAGGATATGAATGTAACCTTTAGATCATTTCCTATAAGGGAATAAGTAACATAAAGGGATGTCATCTTAAACAGAAAATATTTTTGACATATTTTTCATAAACATTTCATTAATAAAGTATCCTTTCTTCCTTCAAAATATATTTTTAATATATAAAAATTTTTGATAAACATTTTTATATAACATTAATTTAAAAATTATAAATAATAATTCAAATAATTTGAAAACCTTTTTTCTTAAAAAATTATAAAATAAGTTTAAAAACATTTAAAAAAAATTCTTTAAAACACTTTGAAAACACAGAAAAAATATTAAAATTGATTTGGAAATCATTTCATTGAAAATACATTGAAAACATAAAAATAGATCTTGAAAATGATTTGAAATCTATTTTCCTTGAAAATACCTAAAAAATTATAAAGAAATATTAAAAACATTTTGAAAACCTTTTTACATGATAATACTTTGAAAAATTATAAATAAATCATGAAAATAAATTTAAATCCATTTTACTTTAAAACTTATAAAATAACCATGATATATTTTTGAAAACCATTTTCTATGAAAACTTATAAAATAAGGTTGAAGACATTTCAAAAACCAATTTCCTTGAAAACATATAAAATAACCTTGAAAACGTTTTGAAAACAACTTTACTTGAAAATATATTTTAAGAAAAGTTTATTAAAAAATAAACATTAAACATGAAAATAAAGATTCAATGTATTGATGACATATAAATCCATACGTGTCGTACGTAGTAAAAACATTCATTTTGCACAGTAAAAATGATAGAGAATTGACTTTACTAGAAATAAAAATTAATATTCCTTCGAAAACATTGGTAAAAGACCAAAGGGTAAAAATTTCATTTAATGATCATAGTATATTAGTATAATATTCATGTATTCAATTTTTTAAGGCATTGTTTTGATGGAATATATATTTCGGACCAATGAGATGGTAAAATTGGGATTTATTAAAAGCGATTTCTTAACTATATTATATACTAAAGAGTATAAAATGGTACCACTATATGAATATAGAATTAATAACGAGAGTAGAAGAAAAATAGTGAATTTATTTAGATATGGAACATAATAATACATCCAAGGAAGCATAAACATAAATAATATCGAAAAGCGATGAGAATATCTCAATAAAATCTTATAGCATAGTAACTTGGGATCATACTATCCATGTTAAAAATGAAATTATATGAAGCTTAAAATATCATTAATATACTAATAATCATTATAGAAGATGTAAAATGGAAGTATATAAATCTAGAAAAGGAGTTTTGGTTTATAACAAATCATGAGTCTCAAAGAACGTAAATTGAGATACAATATTTTTACCGATTTGGTAACTTTTGAAACATAAACCCCAGGAATGAATTTTAATAAAATTGATAAGTTAATAACCATAAATTTAGGTATATGATGCATATTATATAATCATGGGTAGTACTTACACCACAGAAAAGGAAAGAGTGAAGAACATAGCATGTAACTCATAGGAGTAAAAGGTGAGATGAAATCCCCTTACCTTGTGACTTGACTCTCACAATACACGTTAAAACCACATATATAATAAATTTTAATTTATTATAAATAATTTAAGAAACCATATTATTATATCTAATACCAAATATGGTTTTATCACGGCCTTATATTACACTCTTGTCAATGATATTATGTTATGGTTTCACTTCTGGTAATATTCTCTTTATTATTCGTATGTGTCTAAATTTGTTATATCTTTGGTATTTATAATTTATATCATGATTTATAAAATCAAAAAACATGATATAAATATAATTTATATATAGTATATCTGTATTATAATAATCCATAGAATATATAAGTATGAAATAGAATACACCGTTCATGGAGAAGGTATGTTGTACGTATACTTGAATGTTATTTCCATTTAATTTTATTATTAATAGAATTAAAGTAAAATACCTATATGTATATACACATATATATAATTATTAAATAATATTTATTATATCTTATATATATATATATATTATATTCACTAAAATAATATTTAATAAAATCCATGTGGTGTTTGAATGAATCATATGACTTTGAGGGGGTGATAGTCCAAATCTCTTCAAATGAACTTATCATATTAACACAAAATAGAAAATAAAAAGAAACTTATTTTAAAAATAAATAAAGAAGGATAAATATATAATAAATATAATATATGAAATCTATAAACATTGTTTCTATTATAATGGCCATTATGATATGTGATACTGGAAAAATGAACAATCATCATTTCATGAGGAAGTAGTTTTCCATACACATAGACAATATGCTCATTACCCATATGATGGAGGTGTGTGTAATTTTAGGTAAAACCATTTAAAAAAACATACTAGTAAATTAGGGATATATTTGGGGACATATAATCATATAATAAGTGGAGTTGAAGGGGGTGGAGAAGGAAAACAAAAGAAAGGACTTGAGAGAAGATGTTACCTCTTAATCAGGTAACTCCTTTTAGTTTGTACCAAAAGGCTTCTTGGATTTATTTATTACCAAGGTAAGTATTAAATTAGGAAGTAAAGATCATTAGGAGGTTAATTGGGTGGTTATTGTTCAATCTTAGGAGGTTTTATAGGTGTGAAGAAGATGGAGAAGGTGGTGGCCTTTTATAGGGAAAGAAAAGGACTCACATGTGATTTTTGGAAACAAGTTAGGTGTACACATGTCCTTACCAAAACAAAAGTCATACCAGAACAATATAAATCAATATAATGATTTTGGAAGAAATAGTTACATTAAATGGATGTTTTATATGTGTAATAGTCATTTGGTCCCTTAATATTAAGGCCTAGTCCATAATTAAGCTTAATTTGACCTTAATCACTATGATTAATTTTAATCCCATTTACTAATATTTTTGCAAAAAAAATAATTTATATTATTAGAATCTAAATATTATACTATTTACACTTTTTTATGTTGGTTTTTTGAAATTGAATTCAAATATGTGGTAAAAATTAATATTAATGCTAATCCTGTAGATAAGACAAAATTAATGGATTTTAAAGTAGAATAATATTCAAAACATTGTTACATTTTTATAAAAAATATAAATGTGAAATTGTTTATAATGTAAAAAATTGTATTAATATATGCCTAATTTCTCTAATGTGACCTGAAAACAAATTTAAAGTATGATTTATCATTAATAATTATTTAAACAAAAGGCTGCTGTTAACTAAAATGCAGTAGTTTTCAATATTCATAAAAAATGAATTTTCTTAGAAAAATCACAAAACATTACACTAGGATAATTTCAATGGTATGAATAAAAATGTTAATTGAATTTTATAATATTAAATTTTTAGTTGTATATAAAATTAATTTTATTATTTTTCACAGATAGACATGGAAGGTAGTTCATTTTAGAAAATAGTTTTTTCTAAACATATAAAGGCTTTACTAAAACTTACATTTTTCATTATCAATAAATTTTATTTATATAAAACCATTATAAAAATATTTTTGAAGTAGATAATACTATTCATGTTACTAAGTTTTAATGTCTAGTTTATAACTAACTTGTTTAAATAATTATAACAATAAAATGATGTTTCATAGAAACTCAATATTGCATGTAACATACGACAAGTGGATGTTTTGGGTGAAAGGATTGTTTGATTTAGTGAATTGCATGACATTAATAATAATTAATTTTTTAGGGAAAAACATCTTTGTGAAAATAATAATATTTCCTATTATATTCAAGAAGTTTTCATATTCATTTATAATAATTAGTAACTAATGAATTCATATTATATTGTATTAACCATATATTTTCATAAAGTAGTTAATAATATTCATAACCTCTAATTTAACATCAATGTTTTATCTTATTATATTATATAATCATATTTTAATAAATTATTATTTTCCAATAAAACTCGGTCTTGTGTGTTACGTAAGACATCGAGGAAAGTCGTTGTTGCATATAATGCAAGATAACCTCGGTGTTCCATGTAGAATAAACCAATGTTTATATTGAATGTAGTGCATGATTAACTAAGTGTTGCGTATAACGCAAACCAAACATAGTGATTTAATATAAGATGAACTATCTTTAGTGTTGTATGAAATTCAAAATATCAAAATTCATCAAATCTCGAGGTGTTGTACATTACATATAAAAGAAAAAATAGTTTATAATTAATTCTTTAAATGAACAAATAGAAATTAAAATATCCACATCACCAAAAATCCATTGATTATTTATCTTCTCTTGATCGTACTATAATAATAAATATTAAATCAAGTTCAAGAAGGATTATTCATGGTTCCTCTTGGGTCTTACTCCTTAGTTGTAGATTCTCTTCTATAATAAACTATATCTTCTAATTGATAGATCCCATTTTTATCTGCATTCCGTATATTTTTTACATCCTCATGAATATGTGTGTTATTAATCCATGTAGGAAATGTATGATAATATCATTCCATGTATCCAATCTACACATAAAACCTCTTTTATCCCCATTATCCATTTAATTTGGGCTATATTAACATTTCTCATGTATTAATATCTTTTCTCTTCAGAATATTTTACACCCATACATGTTATTTTTCAATTACCCAATTTGGTTAGATAGTTGTTCACATGGATTACTTTTTTACACTAAGGCTTCCATATCCCCGATATATCCCTAAAATTAATTTAATATTATTTCGGATTGAGCCTTCCTCTTTCTATGTTAAGATGTTAATATCATATAGTATATTTCTAATTTATTAAAGACTTAATAGGAATAATTTAGGTACATTTCATATCAAATTATGTAACTTAAGAAATTTTGAACACCCATATTACTATAGGTGTCAAAAAATTTCTACATCTAGGATGTAGATAGATTCAGAATTGTGATTCTATATTGATAACACAACACAAGTAGTGATGTTTGGGATTTTATATCTGCATTTCTGGACCTTGGGTGTTAAATGTTTTTATTTTTCAACATTTTCATTACAAATAAAATCCTATTTTATCATTGTATTTAATTTATTCATCTTAAATACTGGAATCATTAGATTAGACACATGACTATTTATGTTTCATATTTCACCTTATCATTGTATTTGTATCACTAGATTAGACACTTAACTATTTATGTTCCATGAAGACAGATTATCATAATAATGATTACATTACCTCTTTGTAAATATCTTATGAAGAAATTTATTTGATGTTAATTTGAGTTTTTTTCCTTTTAAATAAATTCTAATGGAATTAAATGGAATTTCCTATGTATTCAGTTTCCTCATCTTGGACACAGTTGAGATCACCCCACCTTGTTGTTTTGAGCATCCTTTCTATATGGGGTTAATGATTGACATTATACTTATAATTCAATGTACCCATTTTCCATTCATGGTACTTTATTAATAAATAATACCATACAACATTTAATTATTCTTTAGCATTGAGATGGAACACCCAAAACCATCGGATTTTGATGTTTCTTTGAGCCTTAATGCACACAAACTTGTCTATATATTGTTGTCTTTCTAATAATTTATATATGTAGGGAATATATGAGTTTTATTAATTTTATTTTAATATGAAGAAATTTTTTAGGTTGTCACCATATTTGTTTCTTAGAAAATTCATCCTCGACCACTTTATTGATTCATTTAACATTTCGAAACTAGATTCCTATATTAAACCTCAAGAAAGATCATTATGGATTTTTTCATATGAAATGATTTTCAAATATAGAATGAATAAATGTATTTATTTTAAAAATTATCTAATTTTTTATTGGTATACCTAAAATATATAAAAACTATAAATTACTATATTACTACCAATTTTAATATAAAAACACAAAAAATAAAGTTGAATAACTAGATGGAAACAATGAAAACTCTATATTAATAACATTCCCATAAACATGAGAAATTACATACCATTAAGTAATTACTATAAATAATACTTCAAAAATAATACCTTACTTTTTATGTTGGTGTCCAAGATTAGTGAATGTTAGGTGAATAGGGATTATTTTCATCATTATTCTAGAAACATCACCTCTTTAAACTGCTATCTTACGATATTCATTCATTTGTTAAATTTTAAAATTCATTGATTAATCTTATATAATTATTTGATAATTTTTCTATCCAATAATTTTTTCAGTTTATTATTCACTATATTTTCTTTCTCCCTTAATAATAATGAACTCCTTGAAGACATAATTTTCTAATCTATATCTTGTGTATTGAACTTGAGTATAGAAAATATGGAACTAAGAATTTGAAATCTAAAAGAATCCTCCATGTTTAGTTATAGTAACCAAAAAATGAATGGATGTTGGAAAATTTGATCTTATATTTATCTTAACACTCATTTTTGTACTTATTTTTTTCTTTTTCACACTATGTTCTAATTGGTATTGGGAAACTTCCCATTAATTTCCAATAACTAATTTTAATCATGTTTATATAAATTATCAACTTTATAATTTGGTTTCCTCATAGAGGTGTTATAATTTCACAAAAAAATGTCCCCCGTGATTGAATTTAATAATTCAGTGCATGCATGTTAAAATTTAATCCACTGAGATCATTTTTAATTAAACTATAATTATTTTTCACTATTAACAGTATATTGAAAATTTATTAAATTATTTTTATCATAGAGTTAATAAATATAATTAACTAAAATGTTTTATATATACAAAACTAAACACCTCAATCTCCCATAGATATATTTTTTTATTTAATAAAAATTATACATTCACTCATGGAAGTTAAATGAATGATATTAGAATATAATTTGGTTTTAATGGAATTGGAATCTAAATAATAGCATAATACCCATTCTGTGTTTTTTCCTTCCATGTGGTGTGTGATTTAATTTTAAATTTTTTCCTCTTTCTCCATAAC
The DNA here is from genome assembly GCA_963277665.1 of Viscum album. Taxonomy (NCBI): domain Eukaryota; kingdom Viridiplantae; phylum Streptophyta; class Magnoliopsida; order Santalales; family Viscaceae; genus Viscum; species Viscum album. Next base: position 468,288,153 of record OY728119.1, read on the forward strand.
CACCCTATTAAAATAAATATAACAAATATTAAAAAGTACTATTCTTGGGCTGCCACCCAAGTGCATTTGTTTTAAATTCAACACCCCTTTGCTTCATATTTCTAATGCTGTGATGCTAGCTTTCTCTATTTTTTCCTTTAAATTATGGTTTTACTCTCTAACAATTTCCTACAAATTGTTATCATACATTAAAAAAAATTATTATTTCTTTTTTTTCTATTGACATATAGTACCTAAAATTATCCTATCCACCTATATTTAAGTTTTACAAAATAGAACTTGAAACTAAAACTGAATAAAAAACATATATTCCATTTTTGAATAAATTCTATTCAATAAACCAGTCATGGAATAGATTTTTATTCTATTATATAGTTCATCTATTTTAATATGGTTATTCAATTACTTCTTTATGCTCATTTAAATAAAACTCCCACTTCTTAGCTACACTCTTGTAATTAAAAATCACAATCTTAAAAACCCAAAAATGATTTGTTTTCAGTTTCCGTTTTAAAACAACATACCTTTCTAAGAAACAGTATTTAAGTAAAAATTATTATTGGGGTTTTAATTTAATTCTATAAACCCAATGTGAATCATCATGTTTTATTATCAAATATTTACATGAGTTATAATATGTTTTTAAAAAATACCTTTCAATTCATTATTTGATACCTCTACCTATCCAATTGTTTGTGGATAATATGTTTTTACTATTTTATATTTTTTCCATAATTCTCTACTAATGATCATAATTTACTATTCAAGAAGTTAACACCATTGTCACGGATAATGAATTTTGGTACACTATATCTACATAAATTATATTTCATCACAAATATTTTAAACTAACTGAACCATCTTCTTTGGTAAGTCCATTAATTTTACCCACTTTGAGACATCATACAATTGAACAAGTATGTATTCATTCCCTTGTGATTTTAGAAAATAGGGCCATTAAATCTAATATTAAGACATTAAAAATATATTTTTCAAGATTCCCTAATTATTTTATTTATTATATTAAACATATGTTTCCTATACTTTTTCATATCTCATAGATTTTGAAATATTGTTTTTGTTACAACCAGAAGGTTGTCTGTTGGATTTGATTACAATAAGAGATGGATGTGGATAACTAATTTGATATTGATGTTAAAAAAAGAATAAAAGGGAGTAAATATTAAGGATGATCTAGTAACATATAGAAAGGTATAATAGAAGTTAAGGAAGTTGAGGAAGATACAATAAAGGAAGACATATTGATATTACTCTATACCAAGAATATGATATTTGGGATTGCGGCATAATGATTTCTAAAATATTTTATGTACAATATTTGTGTTGTGAGAAGTGATTGATGTTGTTTTGAAATATCTATATCTTTAGAACATGATTGGGATGTTTGGAACAAATTAGAAGTTGGTGATTAGATTTGTGATAGAAGTAGTAATCACACCATTCACTACGTTATGGTGAGTTTTCATATTGAATCTACTTAATTTATATTAGGTCATGAAATATATATAGTGGATAAGTAGTGGTCAATTCAAATTTCATTTCAAATTGGAAGCACATTATAATGGAATATCCATATTGGTTATACCATGGTAGACAACGTTTCAATTAAGATGTGTACCTATGGGAAATGGAGAAGAAATCACTACAACATGGTGATCGTAGATAATTTATGGTTACTATGGTTATGGGCTATTTTATGAAAAATATTATGTAAGATATTTTAGGGATATATAATATCCCATAAATTACATAATTTAGAGAATCCATGGTTTCACCCTATGTGAATAAGTTTTTTTTGAATTGTAGGGGAAAATAAAAAATTCTCATAGGTTTTTTGTATACATGACGTATTATTTGTGGGAGTTGAGTAAGTTTGTTTTTGGATTTATAACATAGAGTTTCTTGTTGTAGTGAATCCAGTAGATTCATTATACATTCAACACTATGAGAAGTTCTGCACAATTCAATGGATTATGGTGTTTTGGGATTAAAAAGACCATAAGTAAAATGAGGAACTCGAAAATGGGAGTTTTGGATATCATGAAAAATATTCATAAAAACATATAATTCAAGTTCCTACAGAAGAATAATGGTGTTAAATAGGATGTGTCAAATATTAGGTTTCTAAGGATTAAGTGGGAACTTACAGGTTTATGTGGAGCTATAAATTTTGTAGGGTATTTTTCTTAGATATTTTCAACATTATATTGATCAATATAGTGCAATTAGATCATTTTAGGTTTTATGAAGTTCATAATTTAAATTTATCACAAAAATTTGGATATAAGGATAAAATTTCCTATAGTTCAGAGTACGTTGTTTAGGTAGATACCTAAATAAGATTTTTAAATATCACCATTCCAAGGTGAATTGAGACCTAGAAAAATAAACTAAACATTTTTAATTTGAATGTGATGATCATGTAGAAATATTTGAAGAATTTATTCAAATTAAAGTTTAACATTTGATCATATAAAAATAATTTAGGATACTTAGCATGATCTTATAACATAAGGAAACATGGTATTATTCACACCATTTATGATTTGTCCTCAAAATAGACATGTTTATTTAAATGCTTATAGTATTTATAGAACAATATAGAGGAATATTGAAAATAAATCTTATAATAATGATAAAATGAATGATGTTCATATTGATATATATTATTTTTAAAATAAAAGGTCCATTAAATATGTCTATTTTCATAACCAGTTTAGTTCAAGAGAAGGATCTAAGAAGAATTAGTTATTACACTTCTATATCTGGTTGGATCATAATAAGATAATTCAAGTTTGGAATTATATACTTCTAGAAAATAACTAATGATAATATTATATCATTGAATACATTGAATAAAATTTCATATAAATGATTTGGTATCATAAGATATTAATTAATTATTGAATATGAAATTAGAGTTCAAATGACCATGAAATATGGATCTATGATGAAAACAATGTCCTATACTAATTATGGAAAGACCTACATGTCTATAAACTATTCAATAAGTCCTTAAAAAATATAAACTAATAAATACTTTCCTCTCAGTAGTGTGAAAAAATATAAATATATCAAACTCCAATAAGATCGATGGTGTGTCTTTCCTAAATCAGTATAACATATATAGTGTATAGTGTTAATCGCTAGTATACCAAACCATCACCATGTGTAAGTTCCTTGGATTAGTGATTAATGGTGAACCATGTAATATACAAACATATTATACATTAATTATATTATATATCCATGATTATTATTATTTTAGACTAATTTGAGAGAATTAGAGTTATTTAATGTGTTCTTGATAACATGATAACAAGATTTGAATGAATTAATAGACTTAAGAGGAGAAACTTTTTAAAAACCATGCACTATGATTCACCCCCTAACAATATTATTCATATCAAACTTGTCCCAAAAAGTGGTATCATATCAAAAATGTTCTTACTTGATGTTCAATATCTATTTTTTAGAATTTTTTATGACATGGAATAAATAATGACACCACAATTTTTTGGAGGAAATTTTTTAATGGTTGTCAATAATAAATGATTACATTTATATAAGATTGTGGTAAGTATATGATGAAACAAATACTTATATATAAAATGTTGATAATGAAAAGTGAATGATTTTGTGATTCTAAGACATATAAAATTTTGATTAAATATTTTTTCAATTATAAACCCAAGAAAACCTCTAATTGTGATACTATAATAAAGTTTTAGAGGACTAGCTAGATCAATTATGGGAAAATAGTGAATGTGAAGGAAATGGAGGAATCTTCCTCAAAACCAGATGAAGTCTATCCCATAAAAATATTAAAAAAGAAAAGTAGAAATAACAATTGGAATCATGAGAATATTTAATCTCAAATATAGCTAATTTCTTTCGAGTTTTCTTATAAATAGGATACTGACATTATTTTAGAATACATAATGAAACTAGTAATTTTAGGTTCTCCCATGTACGTTGAAGAGAATGATGGTTTCAAGGATGGAAAAAATGATATATTGTCAAAAATCCTGGAAATAAACATACAATGATCTAGAGAATATCCAATAACTATACAGTATGGTGAATTAATAACACCCTAATATTTTGTGATATATTTCTCTTTAAATAAATTTAATTTTTTAATAGCTTTCTTTGCACACAATATAGAATTTAAATGAACCGTGATAATCTATTAAATTATAATTATTTAATATGTTAGTTATCTCATATATGTGAGATTACATGGTATGAATATGACTAAATTAATTTTGAAAAATTAATTTATACACATGTATAAAATTATTTCATTGGTTATCAATTAGTTAAAAAATAAAATAAAATAATTTAAAGGTTAAAAGAGATATTTTCTGAAAAACTATTTTTAAACACAAAATGCCAATATATAGTAATGAATTAAATTAATCACTATGATAAATGATTTTAATGAAATTTATAGATAATTTATTTAATAAAATATATTATCTTTAATATAATTATGGTAATTGGACAAATAATAAGAGTATAATCATTTTATGCTTCAGAAATACATTTGATTCAAAATGATTTTATTGGATTTTTTTGTGAATATTATAATTAATCTATGAAAATTTTATAAATTTTATTTGAAAAATAAGTATCTATTTTTGGAATTGTCATTTCATAGTAGCCTTAATATAAATTTTTAGTAATGTTCTGAAAAATTTATTTTTAATTGAATAGTAAAGAATAAAATTGTTACAAATACCATCACATTGATGAAAATATTATGATTTAATAATTACCTAAAAAATTGTAAAACCTCTAGCTCAATCAAATAAATTTTTATGGGGAAAAATAATTCTTTAATAACATTATTTTGAATTTAGAAACCCAAAGGTGACTTTTTTGAAGATAAGTTTCATTTCATTGAAATTAAAAAGTATTTTTAGGTATTTTCATTTAATGGTATGGTAAGATTGTGATATTTATTTGTATTGATAAAAAAGTAAAAAATATTCCTTTTTTTATTAAATAAGCAAAACATTTTTTGGAAACTAAATTTTTACTTGATTTAAAGGTTAAATGATTTTTACACTTAAATCGAGTATTTTTCTAAAAATTATTTTTCATGCATTTTTTTATTGAATCAAAAGTAGTTTTTGACAGATATAAAAATCAAATATAATAAAATGGAATAAAAAATTTTAATAATCATTTCCAAAAAAAAAAATTATTACCTTTTTAATGGTCATATAATTAAGTTATCATGGTGAAATTTTATGATATCATGATTAAGGTTAAAATGGGTTTAAAAAGGATTAACTAGGAGATAAGGATTAAAATGTCTTCAAAATTGTCTAAATGTGATCAGTTGAGTTTATTTAAACTCTATAACATATTTTTTTTTGAATTTGGTCATCCTTGGTTCCATTTTACAAGATTTAAATTTATATATATTTAATTCATTTATGTAACTTCAAGTGTGTCCATCCCCTTACTTAAAAATGATCACATTTTTGTCTCCTTTATTCACAAAGGTTGAGAACTATATCTCATAAAATACCTTATATAATAACATTATAGATAATCTAACATCATCCAAGAACATTTTTTCTTCCTCTTAGACCTTCATACAAACATTTAAGTTGTAACCAATATGAGACCTCTCAAAGAAAGGGTAATCATATGAGCCAGATCATTCATAATTTATTTCTTTATCTAATTCCTATAAATTGGTTGTATCCAAAATAAAATAACCAATACGTTCTCATCAGTTTAATTAGATTAATTAATTATTTTAAAACCATTTTCACCTCATTTTCATCAAATTGGAAATAAAAGTACCACCCATGGGTATGTATCGACTTTTACCTCTACGTAACAATATGATTCATTATTCATAATCATATTTCATTGTTGGTTATTATGATGGAATTAATATTTATATAAGATATTCATGAAATAAGTTTTCTTTTGGTATTAAAATATCTTATTTTCCTTCTTACTTTCCCATCTATTAAAAAATGATAATGTCACTCGTGCGTACGTGTGGACAACCACCTCCACAAAGAGATGTGATCTGTTTACCATTTCTTATTCACTTGGATTGTAAAAAGGATATATTTAATGAATATATATGATATTTATTATATAATAATTATTTTATAATGGTTAATTATTATTTATCTTTCTTTCATTCTAAACATCAAATAGTGGAAACATCACTGGTGTTTATGTACAAATTATTGTCTCTACAAAGTGATTTAATTCATTTTTCATCACCAATTTATTTGATTATTTATAAAATTATATATAATTATTAAATATGAAATTTGTTACTTTATTATAATTCATTATACTATGGATACATCATCAAATCCGAAGGACACAAACATCCAAACTAAACCATGCATGAAAAACAAAACAATTATCACATGGGACAATGATTTTAATAAATGTTTTTTAACAAACAAGTGATGGGATGTTATAGAGAAATCATATATGGATGAAATTTAGGAATATGTTTTTTTAATATAGTTATAGTAAATATATATTTATTATTCTAGAGTATTTAATCCATAAAATTAAAAATAATACTTTAGTTAAGGGTTTCTCATCTCAATTTTATTCCTGGGAGACATAAGACATATTCACTACTTTCTTATTTAATGTGGTCAATATACTACCCCTATGATATGATATATTATTAATCATTTTATATTCGTGGTAATTATAGTATCTTTTAAATTTATTTATTTAATAGGTTTTATGATTCAATTGATACCAATGTAGGTAAGGTCTTATATTACAATCTCATTTCTTTTCAAGATTATATATACTAAATTTTCATTTAAGGGAAATTATATGTATATTATTCTTCAAACCCCATATATATTATTATAAAATGATTATTCATTTATTTTTGGTATATTAATACCATTTTACTCTCTTTAGTACATAAATCAGTCAATAAAATGTTTTTAATGAAATGCTTAACTTATTTCTTTTTTGGTCTATGAAATGTTTCTTTCCAATCCATTCACTTAAAAAGTATTTTATGAAGGTTTTAAATGAAAGTTAAACTATTTAAAAAAAATTAAATTTTCAATACCTTTTACTTTATTTAAAAAGTTTTAAATGGAATATTTTTAATGATACATTCTATGAATAAGTCATTTTTGGATTTTTTTACAGAAGTGTGAAAAGATTGTTCTCCTTTAACACACACGTTATGAATAGAATTTACCACCACCATAATAATTATTTTAATTTAATCTTACTTTATAATTTTATACATTAAATTTAAAATAAAATATTTTCTTTAATTTTTCATTAATTTTTTTAAAAAAAGATAAAAAAACCAAAGAGGTGGGTTTTCTTCATTTTCGAATAATATTTTAATTACTTTTATAAAGGATATCATTCATCTAGGTCAAAAGCCATTAAAAATTATTATTTTTCACTAAGGATATGATATTATGATTCTATCCACTTATTAAGATTACATATGACTATCAAAATATTTGTATTATTACATGGGGCCCATTTCATTCCAATGGGTTAATTAAGTTATGATGAGATAATGAACACTCTTATAATTCCATCCATTTCCATTATATGGATGGATTATTATTTTTTAATATTGAGTTGCTTATAAAACCTATTTAGTTTCCATGGGTTATACTATCATTAATTTATGAATGTTTTATGATCATGTGGCATACATATATTTGGTATTTAATAGGTGGCAAGTGAGATAAAAATTATATTGACATCCAATGCATTGGATGAAGAATGATATCTCATGAGATAATAAGGATTAGAATAAGTAGTGAACATAGATCATTAAGGGGATCTGTCTAATATGATAGTATTCTAAGTTAACCTTGACTATGTAATTAATACAATGGGGAGTGAACCCAATCTATTATGAAAGTCTTGGTAGTGAGCCTTGATTAAGGAAATGATATTATATTATTATATTTCTTCCCAAAAACAATGTCTTAGGATTATGATATGTTATCATAGATCATTATTTATTATCATTTATGACACACTCATATGACTTATGTATTTTTATATGGAAAGTCTTATGCCATGATTCACGATTAAATATATCTGACTAATTGGATATGACTTTCATCATTTATGATAATATTATCATACCCTAATTTTTATCATCTACTCACTTATTATCATTGATTAAAATATCATATGTTTACCCTTATTGAGAATCTAATGTCACCCTTTCTTATATTTACTTTCCCTAGGTTATGAATAATGGTTTTATCTAGGAAATGTCTAGGAAGGGTACTTTGTGAGAATACCAATGTAGGACATATTAAATATCTTTTTTTAAATAATATGATTATCTATCTAGTCTCCAAATATATTAAACATTAAATGTTATAGAGTATGTATTTTTATAAGATGTATTGAATATTCATCTAAATTGATTTTATATTTATGAATTAAATGCTTGGAAACCTTAGTTGGTATCATATGATAGTTTTGTTATTTTAATAGATTTGGAGTAGGATTTATTTTTGAAATCTATTAGGATAATTCTAAGTATATGGTAACATCATGACGTTTTGGTAAAGTATATATTTTTTGGTTTTACAAGGAGATGAATTCCTATATGAATAACGGAAACTAGATATGGATAAAAAATCACTTAGGAATAACAACTCTAAAAGGGTGGATTAGGTATTAAATTGATTTCCATAAACACATGGTGAGTGAGCCTAAGATAGGACACTTGGAAAGATACTCCTATGTGATATTATTTAGTTAATTAAAATTTTATTTATGAACCATTAGGAATGGTTTGAATATATTAAAATCATCAATGAATTATAGTATTCCAAATGTGTTATATATTGAGAAGAAGGTGTGATGATCATGACATCCTATAAATGATTTTTCTTGATTATATGATTTCTCACTTTGATTATTGTTTCTCATACTATGATTTTTTTTCTACCCAATGGATGAAACCAAGTTTAATTGTGTCAATAAAAATGTGATTGAAAATATAATTATTGGACTCCTATGAATCCGAATGAAATGGAAGCTATAATTTCAAATCTTGTGATTATTCCTAACAATCTATCTCAATATATAATGAACAACCACTGTTTTAATGAGTTTTTTAACACATATAATAAGATAAAATGTGTGTTTCATGGTAGTTAAATCGATGAAGGCCCAAATGTAAATAATATTCATCTTTATACATGTAAGAATTTAGGAATAATAACCCAATGAAAAGACTCAAAAAATGGGAATACATTTTATGAGTTAAATATAAGGTTTTACAATAACTAATTGTCGAGGAAAAATTAAGAGTTCAATGAAGGGATATAAAATAAATTCTAAAGTAACGTTTAAAGTTCAATTTATAATTTTTCAAGAACTTAAGAATTATCCAATTCAACTATCTATTTCAAATAACAATTCCTAGACCATGGAAGGTACTATGTTATGCCAATTATTGAAGTGGATCACGATTAGTATGACACATTTATACTATAATCCATAATTGGGGATTACATGCTGATGTTTGAATGAATTTAATGAATTTAAATGTTATTATTAATTATTTAGTTTAATTTTTTGTGGGTTGTAGAATTTATTAAATCTCTCTACATATCTTCTAAATAAATCTCTATAATTATTCAGTCACATTTGATATTTCAAATCAATCTATGATCATATATTGTTTCAAGGAAGAATAAAAGAATGTAATAGAAATTAATTCCATTTTATGTGTCTTGATAACTGTTCATGAGGGGTATTTATCTCAATTTATTGGGAATAAAATAAACAACGAATATATGCCTACTTTTCAAGAGGATACTGATGTGTTTCCTAAGGAAATACTTATTCATCCCCTAAATTTTGAAGTTTATTTTTCAATAGATCTCATACCTTGTGCTATACCTATTTTAAAGACACTATATGGAATGACCCAGATTAAGTTTAAGGAATTGAATAAGAAACCTCATAAGAATATAGATATGTCATTTGACCATGTTCTTCAAAATGGGGTGCCCATGTTGTTTTTCGTAAAAACAAAGATAGATCATTGCTACTCTACAATATTTATTAGGAACTGAACAAGATCATGATAAAGAATAAGTATAATTTACCTCATATTAATAATTTATTAGATCAATTTTGAGGATATTAATACTTCTCTAATATTGAATTTTTATATGGATATCACTAATTAAGGGACAATAAGAAGGATGTGGAACTATAGGAGAAGCCGAGTAATGATTCTAAGTTCAACCATGACCACCATGGAATGACATGATTTAGTAATAGAGTATGTATCCATATAATATAAGATTTTAATAAAGAAACATTGGATTAATACCATTGTTCATTATTCTCTATTCATTAAAGAAGTACAAATATGTATTGAGATCTAAAAGTGTATTTCTTGTGGGATAATAAGAAAAATGATACTTCAGAGTATGTATCTTGATGCCTAGTATATCCGAAAGTTAAGGACAATAGATATAATTAAAAGGGGTCTCAACAACCATTACCCATACTAGTATATAAATAGGAACATTTTACCATGTATTTCATATTAGGAATCCAAAAAACTTCTAAAGGGTATAATGCTATTTGGGTTGTAACTAATAAACATATGAACTCAGCACATTTAGTTATTACAAGAGATGATTTTTATCTTGATCATATTTCCAAGTTATAAATTATTTAATTGGTAAGAAAACATACAATACCAAATTATATTGTCTTTGATATAGATCTATGATTTTCTTCTAAGTTATTGGTATGTCTTTAGCAAGATTACAATACACTGTTGTGTTTCGGTACTGCGTATATTTTTCTCTTACTTTTTTCATATAAGATGTATTTCCGTTCAACCTTTCATCCATAGACTGATGTTAATCTTGAGATAAGAATTTAAATGCTATAATATATTATATCATAATGTTCTATGTATTAAAAATATATTTTGGTTCAACACCTCCGTTTGATAGAATTTTAATATAATAACATCTTTCATTCTATAATTTAAATGGATCATTTTAAAGACCATTATTATATGATGTATGTAACTCCAATGTCTTAGGATGAAGTTGGAGATATAAATCTATTGGGACCTAAGCTAGATGAAGAAATGAAGAGAAGGTCAAATCCAATCATAAATAGATCTAAGCTGCTCAGAGTCAACAAAACATATATGCTAAAAATCAACTGCAGGATCTCGAACTCAAAGTTGGGGATAAGGTATTCCTATAAGTGTCTCCTTGGAAGAATATTATGAGATTTAAGGAAAAGGTAAATATGATATCTAAATATATGGGACCCTTCAAAAATTTTGATTTTATAATGAATGATGATTATCGCTTGGTGATACCACCTTGTCTCTCTTAAGTTCACAATGTGTTCCATTTATATATATTGAGGAACTATATACTCAATCATTCACATGTATTGAATTAATAGATCAAATCACTAGATAATAATATTTCCCACGAAGAAAAACTAGTAGAAATATTGGATCAAAGAGATAAATTTCTACGTAACCAAACTACGAAGATAGTAAAAGTTATTTGGATGAATCAGAAATTTAAGGAATCTATATAGGAACCTGTGGATACAATGAAGAAGAAGAATCCTCATTTTTATTCATTTGAGTAATGAAATTTAATGGATGAAATTAATTTTAATTGGATTATAATGTATCACCACATGATTTTATTATATATTTTTCATTAAACAAATTTAATTTCTTTTATATCTCTCTTTACAAGCTATATCATGTTTAAATGAGCCATGATATACAATTGGATTGTTATTATTTTATGATACAATTATCTTATATTAATAGGATTGGATTATATAAATATGACTAGATAAATTATTAGAAATTATTATTTACACAAGTAGAAAATTAATTAATCAGTTATTACTTTTTTAGAAAATAAAATAAAATCATTTGAACGTTAAAAGATAAGTTTTTTCCTGAAAAATGGTTTTATCTATGCAACATGTCTTTATATTAAAAATTAAATTAATCACCATTGATTTATGTTTTTAATGAATTTTTTTGATAATATATTTAGTCATATATATTTACATTCCCCTAATTACGTTTATTAGTTAATGAATGAGAACAAATTCATTCTATGCTTCAAAAATACATTTTCTTAAAAATGGTTTGTTTTAATTATGTGTGTGAATATTATAATTAATTTATAGAAATTTTATAAATTTTATTTGAAAATTTGTTTTTTTAATCATAATTTCATAATTGGATTAGGATTATGATTTGATAATTTTTGGGAATAGTTGATCTTTGAGTGCATAGTCGAAATACCAATTTTTCAAATACTGTCACTTTTGGAACAATTTTACAATGTAAAGACGAATTAATAAATTATATAAAATTTATATAGACCCTATATATATTTTTGGAGTAAAATAATTATTTTAAATCATTATTTTTTATTTTCGAACTCATTTTCAACTTTTTTGAACATAAGTTACATTTTATTCAAGTTAAAGTGACTTGTTGGGTCATTACATTTAATGGTATGTTTGGAAGGTAAAATTCGGTTTTTGTATTAATCCAAAAGTCAAAAAAACCTTCCATTTTTTATTAAATTACAAATCAAAATTTGGGAATGAAAATTCCTACTTGATATCAATGTAAAAAAAAATTTACACTTAAATTTGCTATTTTTTGAAATCTTTTGTATTTCATGATTTTATTGTTCTTGTATAAAAAAATTTACATCACCTATAGAAGTTGAATATAGTAAAATGGATTCCACATTTGGAATTATAATTTCCAAATTTTATTAGACTTCCCCCCTTTTTTGGTCATATAATTATTTTATCATGGTAAAAACTAATGTTATCGCGATTAAAGTTAAAATGGATTTAATATTGTTTAAATTTGATATAATGCTTAAAATGTCTCAAAAATATGACTAAATATTTTTTTCAGTTTATTTTGAACATCTCACATATTATCTTTGAATTTACGGTGCCTTGGTTCCTCTTTAAATTATTTTATTATATATTACATTTAATTTTTTTATGTCATTCCAAGTGTGTCCTCTCCCTCACTTATACAACGGAACCTCCTCTTCTAATTTATTCACAATTTTTTTTACCACTGTAGATAAGAAAATAAATTACCTAATACCTTCTAATATTCCTTTAATTTTTCGTAGGCCTTATGGTATTCCCCTAATACTATCCTAAGAAGGATTATGGTGTAGGGACAAAGAGGTCTCTCAAAGAAGAGGTAATCATGTTACCCAAATCCTTAAAATTTTATTTCATATTATACATCTTATAAATATATTGTATCTATAATATCATAATTAATCCAATATCATAAATATATTTAGATGTTATTATGATTAAGGGATAACCATTTTCACCATTTTTTATTAAATGAGATATGAAAGCATTGCTCATGCATACGTACAGACTACCATCACCACTTAGAGATATGATATCTCTCGTAACCATAAATTATTATTGGTTGTTATGATGAATTTAATATTTATATATTATATTTATGAAATAATTATGATTTTTGAATTATATAATCTTATCTACCTTCTTATTGTCCCATATATTAGAAAATGATAACGTCACTCATGCGTACGTGTGGAATACTACCTCCACATAGTGATGTGATAATTTTATTATTTATGTTTTATATTTATGGTAAAAAATATGTATTTATTTAATATATATGATATTATAATGATTATAGGAAGGTGAATTATTATTTAATTTTCTTTTGTTTCATCCATCAAAAAGTGTAGACACCACTCATCTGTACCAACATATTACCTTCCTCACAAAGTTTATATAATGGTTAATTACGATTCTTATTTCATTATTAAAATTATAGAGATGATGGAACCACTATTAAAGTATATGGAATAGAACCACCAAACTGAATCAAGCTTAAAAAACAAAAAATTATGACCCAAAATAATTATTTTGATAAATAATTTCTAATAAACTGGTGATAAGATGCTATAAATAAATAATATATGGTATGATATTTATGAAAAATGTTATGTAATATATTTATAATAAGTATATAATTATTATACAAAACTTTTGAACACATACAAAGTAAGATGAAACTTTAGTTAAGGGTTTCTCATCTCAATTTAATTTTTGTGTGACATGTGACATATTAAACACTGGTTTCATTCATGTGGTGTATATACCACGACATTGATATGATATATCATTAATACATTTATATTCAGGGTAATTTTATTTTCATTTGAATTTATTTCTTTCATTGGAGCCATTATTTAAATGTTACCAAAGAAAGTAAGGGTTTATGTTATAATCTCATTTATTTCCAGGATTGTCTGTACAAAACATTAATTAAGTTAAATTATATAGATGTTATCATTTAAAAACCATATATTATCTTATACTAAGTTTATTTCTATAATTATGGTGTATTATTATAATTTTAATCACTTCAATATTTAAAATAACCAGGAAGATGTTTTCATTGAAAAGATGACCTTATTTTTACATTGGTTGACATATATTTTCTTCCACATCCATTCTATAAAAAAATAATTTTATGAAATTTTTTTCCTATAAATTAAATATTTTAAAATTTTATTTATATTACCTTTTAATTTATTTAATTTATTATAAAAGGAATCATTTTAATGAATTATTTTTCAGACAATTCATTTTTGGATTTTTTTTAAAAAATTATTGAAAGAGTGTTCTCTTTCGATGTATATTTTTTGAAAATATTTTTACATTAACCATTAATGTGAATTTATTTTATGATTCCTTTAAAAAATGTATATTTATTTTCAAGGAAAAAAATTTCCTCAATATTCTGGGAAATTTATTTTTTTGAATTTACAAAAATAAATTTTTTTTCTCTCTTTATTTTCATTGTATATTTTAAATGATTTTATAAAATAGATTTTTCATATATGTCAACATACTTTATGGATTGTTACGTTTCACTAGGAATATTATCTTATTATTTTATCCATTTTTCTACATGACTCAGGGATATGAATATCATATGATGATTAATTGAAACCCATTCCTTTATAGTGCTTTAATTAAGCTATAATGAGATATTGAATGATCTTATGATACTATCCAAATTCATTCCCTAGATAGACTATAATTATAAGATGATTAAATGTTTCAGAACCCCATTTATTTTACACAAGTTATGCTCTGTTGAATTTAAGAATATTTTGTGATCTTTTATCACAAAGTTTAATGGTTTTTATTACATAATGGGTTGGCCTGAAATTATATTTCCCTCCAATATATTGGGTAAATAATGATATCTCAAGGGATGATAAGGACCGTATTGAGGAGTGAAACAAGTTCAGTAAGGGATATTTTCCACTATTATAGTCTTAGTAGTGAACTATTAATATATAAATTATGGAATGTGGAGTCAACCTAATCCACTATTCTAGTCTTGGAATTAACCCTTGACTATGAGATGATTTTCTATGTTTATGTGTATTACACAAACTTATAACTTATTCTGATGATATGTTCTCATGGATGATGATTAATTATTGATGTTTCCTCTCTCTTATGACTTTTATTTTTTTATTACAAATCCTTATGATATGATTCATGATTAAGTATATTTTATTGATTAGGTATGAACATGGTAATTTAGGATCATGTTATCATTCCCTTATAATTATATTATTCTCACACATTCCCATTGGTTAAAATATTCAATGTTTAGCCTTACTGGGAATCTGATCTCATCCTTTCTTATCTTTATATTCCATAGGTTATGAAAGAAGGTTTAATGTAGGGTATGAATAAAAAGAATACTATGTTAGATGAAATTTATGGGACATGTTAATGTTTGTTCATGAAATAATATGATTATGTATCTAGTATCCAAAGAAACTAAATCTTTATGGATTTAGATCACTTATTTTTATAGAAAGTATTGAACATTCATCCAAAATGATGTAATTTTTATGTATTAAATTATTGGGTCACCTTGGGATTGACATGAAATTTATAATCAAGTAGGAAAATATTTTATTAAATATATTTTCAAGTTGAAAAAATGAAAAAGAGAATAGAAGTGGACTTGAATGAATAAATATAGAATATTGGTAAAATTATGAATGGTTAAAGTAGTTTTTAATTTTTTTATTAGAAATAGGTAAATAAATATAAATAAAAAATAGTTAATGGTAGGATTTATCAATCTCAAGACATATGTTAATGATAGGAGAAACTATATAATAGAAGTTTTATCATGGTTGAAGGATATGGCTACCCAAATGAAGGATAAAGATTCCATTTTCAAGGATCATGAATCAAATCTTAGATCCTTAAAAGCAAGAGATAATAATTCTTTCATTGAATTACATTAATTAGAAATTGGAATAACAAAATATGGAATCAAGTATAAAAGAAAGGTACTTGATAAACCTAGAAGGGAAGGATCTCTATAGATGGGGACAAAAAAGTTACACTTCTATATAATATTTGGACACACTATGAGTGTGTGTTTAGAAACCCTAGGGCTCTGTGATGGAAGAAGAAGTACTAAAAACAACTCAACCAAAGAAATAAAACACGAGGAATGTATATAATATGGTATTTTTATATATTCTGACCATAAAAACATGGCTATAAATTGATGTGATAAATGAGTAAACATATTTATAAAGAATCCTCCAATTCTTATGGCACATGGTAAGATAAGTTTCACCAAAATAAATATATTTTATTCGAAAATAGATTTACGAATTTTGAGTAAAAAATGGATCTCAATAAATATGTGTCAACAACTAATTATGTTACACTCATAATAACCCTTATGGAAAGAATTAAAGAATATTTGGAAGCATAAGAAGGAATCTTCTCCAGTTTTGATAAATAAAGAAGTTCACTTTAAGAAATAATCGCTAAGGATAAAAAATTCCAATATGCATCTTATGGAAATAAAATATGACAAACACAAGTAATGTATTACTAGTTTCAAAAGACATACCACTAGTAAGTAAGTGATGACGAGTGGAAGAGCCCTCCCATGGTGATGGATGCATGAATGGTGATGCACTACTATTGCATCAAAAGAGGAAACATAGACAAGTGGGATTTGTATCATAAAATGAATGGATCCAAAGATAAAGAAGAAAAATAAACCTTAGGAGAGAATATATAATGAAATATGATGAATTGGTACTTCAAGAATAACCACTGAAAATTCTTGTAATGAAGTGAGAAGTAAAGGTTTTGTTCATTATCATTAATCACATTTCTCAACATGAGGATGGTATAGGTACCCATATCCCTATATAATTAAATTTTTTAGTTTCTATTAGAAGTGGTATAGGTATAAGGGGGAGATATGATCCATGGGATATTTATGAGAAACTAAAATATGTGATATCACTGGTAAAAAGTATGTATTAGTTGAAAAGAGATAAATGAAATTTAAGGAGTGAGTATTTTTCATGTTTTTAATTGGTACAAGATCTTAGTAAAAGTGTATAAATGGTATCAAGGACCTATTCTTACTCAATTCTTTATGTTATGAAACCATTCTAATTTTCAAAACTAAATTTGGATATTCCATTTCAGGAAGAATTAATAGAAATAAAAAACCCTAATTTAAAGTTAATGTGATTTTAAAATATTAAATGATATATATAGTGTTTCAGCACACATTGGGTGTTTAAAAAGTGATATTAGGAAATATTTCAAGTGATAATGAACTATAAAGATATATAATATAGATCATAGGACAATGTAGAAATGAATATGGATTTAACGATAATTAATTTTTACACCAACAAATGTTGTATCAACTGATTGTTTTACAAGATACCAAAAGATGCTATAAAAAAATATAAATAATAAAAAGTATTTCTCCTTGATTAAAATTAACTCAATATATGGTGTAAATAGATAAATAAATTAAAGAGGATTTAGTAATGATCATTAAAAAATCATTCAGCCTCATCAAGAAGTGAATAAGCCTTATAAAGAAATAAAGGATAATGAATATCGAATGGTATCACAATTTTATCATAGAAAATTGATATCAATTGATCCAGCATGTGGTATATCTCATAAAACCTACATTTGTTTTTTACATTTTCATGGTTTTATGAAATATTTATTGGGGTCCCATGAGTATTTTTTAAAGAATTAAGAATCTCAAGATAAGTGTGTTTATGGAATTAGGTGATTGATGGAAAATGTTTATGTTTGTTAACTTAAACTCTTACTTATAGATCGAGTTAATATTATATTGGATTATATAGTTTGTCAATGACTAATTCAAAGTAATAAATTCACTCTTAAAAATTTAGTGTGTACAATGAAATTTAAAAATAAAGTCTATCAGAACATGAAAAAAGTAAATTTAAAATTTTCTCACTTTGTAAAATGGTAAAGAAAAGTGTCCTAAAAGGTCAACAGATAAAATATTAAGAGATGGAGAAGACTTGGAAATTTTTGAAATAACCTGATATATATGATGATAAAATTAAATTGTTTTATTAGGATAATATTTTTTCCATGTCATTTAGTGTTATAAAATTTAAGTGTATGAGTTTGTGAAAAATAAATAGAAAAATATAACTTTATCTAGTCTTCAGAGGTTGTGGTGAATAATTTTTTCTAAATTTTTCTTGTGTGTAAATAATAGAAAATTTGGAGTAATAAAATTATTGAAAAAGGGGTACTAACACTGATTGAGATATATGATATGTAAATCGATGAAAAAAGGGGGAAATATTGAAAAGTTTTTTTGAAAATAAAACCATTTTCTTTTTTTTTGAAAAAGTTGGAGTAAGTTGAATGAACTATAAAAATATGTATTATTTAAATGAATTTATCATTATAAGGTGTAGAAGAATTTATTGTAGTGTTTTCATCAAAATCCAAATGGAAATATTTTCATAAACAGAAGGTTGTGTGTTGCACTTTTTGATAATAAGTTTTGGATATTAACAATATATAAGAAATAGTTGTTGACAGTGAAAAAAATGGGATTTGATTTTGAAGATAATCCTATTATATAAAGTATGGTATCAGGAATGTGAAGGTAGTGAATGAAGATATCATTATGGATGGAATCCTAATTTTACTCTATGTTAAGGACATGTTGTTTTGGAATAAGGTGTATAAATATTTCTGAATCAGTCTGATCCCATAAGTTATTTTAGGATAAGTGGTTGTTATTTTTTTAAATAACCAATGTTTTAAGAAGATGATTAGAAAGTCAGGAAGAATTTATAATTTTATAAATTTTTTGTTTATGGAAGTAATCATCACACCATTCACCACACCATATCGAGTTACCTTAGTGAATCTAGTTAAGCTATAGTGGGCCAGGATATGACTAGAAAAGAGAATCTGTTATAATTTAAAACACCATTTCAGAGTAACATCACTTCAATATAATTAGTAATGATGGGAATTTTGTGGTATATGATATTTTAATTTTGAAGTCTACATATGGTAAATAATGAATAAAGTACCATGCCATGTTGATCCTAGAAAATTCATGGTGGCCATGGCAATAGGATTTTAAATGAAAAATTTTTGTTATATATTTTATGTATAATTAATACCATGAAATTGAAGAATGAGGCAAAGGAAAGGTAACACCCAGTGTGTGTATGTTTTTTTAAAGATGGAAAAGAAATTAAAAGTCTTGGAAGAGTATTTTTATGTGCAAGATATTATTTTTTGGAGTTCTATAAGTTTTATTGGATTTAAAATGGGAATTCCTATGACATAGTTGATCTTCACAAACTTTGGTGTTTGAATAATAGAGAGAAGTCTTACACCACATCATGGATGATGGAATTTTGGGATTAAAAAGTACTTGTGTAAAATGGGGAACAGTTGCATGTGGGTTTTTGTTATCATGTTGGACTTGCATTAGAATAGCTTAATCAGGTTCGTAGAGAAGCACCACACCATGGAAGAGGGCATGTTGAACATCTAGTTTCTAAATTTGAAGTTGAAACATTAAGGTGAATATTGAGTTAATAATTTTGATGGATGTTTTTCTTGGGGAAATTATATATCATTGTTATAAATACATAAATACATGGTTAGTCTAGGTAACATCTATACCCTTTCACATTGGCTTGTGGAGACCGAGAAATCACTAACCTTAAGTGCATCCCTCACACACAAAAGGATGGAATAGATTATTACAGTATACCATATCATTGGTGTATAATTTACCTTTACATATAAATTTAAATTTTTATTTCAAAAAACAATTTTAAGGGGGGAGTGAAAACCCTACGAAAATGAACCTACCCCAAACTCAACCATATAAGAAATTACCAAGACATTCCTGGTTTTTTAAAGAGGACGAGTCCTTTACCTGATATAAAATCCAGTAGATAGAGGTTACCTCCATGTCCTGATATTCCTTGATGAGATCCTTGATGTGATATTCCATATTTTCCCAAGTATTAATATATCCTCCCATGTTAATTATAAACTCATTAATTCTGATACCAAAGATATGATCCTCTTTTATGATGTAATTTGTTTCTAATTATATTGATCAACATGGATCCTCATGTCAAACATTATATCCACCTTCTACATTATGACCTTGATATTGATGGAATCCTCCAGTATCTGCTCTTTAGAGTGCAGAAGAAGAACAAAGTCATTTTCTCTATCAACTAACTTTCATCCACCATCCTCTTAGTCACAGTCAGTTAACTCCCTTTTAATAACCTATACGAGTTATACTGTCCTACGCCATTGAGTTTCCTTGGTTTCAACACAAGGAGTTTCAACAAACTCAACCTACATAACATGAACCTAGGTAAAACCTTTATAAGGTGTTATAACATTTGGCCTTAACCATACCTTAGTTTATTTTGTTTTCCTACTGATTATATGATCATGGGATTTGGTAAAATTGAGTTTGTCCATACATTTCCTTATAAATTTCCCCATATTGATTGGAGAATTTCCATAGTTAAAATTGCCTTGATTTATGTTCCTCGAGATTTTCTTGAGTTTCAAAAATTCCTGATGTTACATTTCATAGTCCAAGGTTTGAAGGGAGTTTGTAAATTTGAACCTCATCTCAGAATTCACCTCTCACCTTAACCCACAATACTTTATTTCTCAATTTTGGAATGAATGGATTCCAATATTTAGAGTTATCATCCTCATCTCCATTCCCATTTTGTGAATTGAAATAGTTTTATATATGGATTGAACACTAGGGAATCTGTAGTTCTGAAGACCCCTTGACCTGAGCATCTATATACTTCATCACTGGTAATGTCTATGAAAGAGGGTTGGAATACACCCCAGTTCCCGAGGTAGCGCACCCTCCAACATTCGAAATGACTGGATTCCTTTTTAAACTGTCATTTATCCTTGGTAGTAAAAGAATACAGTAAATTAACATTGTTAGTAACCCAAACATATAAACTTGTCCAACCTCTTCCATGGTCTTCCTTCTTGACATGACTCCATCCAAGTCACACTTCAAACCAGAAAATAAATATGTGAACCTTGTATATGGATGAAGTATCTTTTCCCACTTCAAATGAACATCAACAATATTAGTTCCCACCTAGTCAAACATACTATCTAAGAGGTCTTCATGATCAACTTACACACCATGTTATATGATGGAAAAATCACGACCAAAGTGACTACATGAAAAACATATGTTGACCTCGGATTAAAATAGAATTCTTGGAATCCATAATAGCTCTCCTTAAATATCAATGAAGATAAAATCCACTAATTCCTTGGAGACATCATCCCTAATGAATATAAGTGGGGTAATGAGATGACTACATGCTCTAGTGTGAATATCAACTTAAATGAAGAAACGAACCATATTTACAATCAATGAAAGAAATACCAGATTCAATAACAAAATTGGATAAACATGAAGGTAAATACAAATTAGTGTGATAGGAAGGACCCATTTAATATGAAATGAAAATGAATTGAGAAAAGTGAGAAGTGGAATCCAAAACACATGTGTAGATAACTCAACCAGGATGAGATGATGTAAAATTCAGATGAAGAACTAATCAGGAAAAGATGAGGATATAGAAGCCCAATGATCTCATTATCATGCAAATCCAAAGATATGAAAATAAACCCCTTGATGAAATCCACCGAGGTACAGTTCATTCCAAAATGATTCACTAAAATGATATTTAATAATGAAAATGATTTTTTAATTCTAGGAGAGAAACCAGAAGTTGTGGAATTCTTTCTTTGCATGGTGTAACTTTAAGGATAACAAAAATATTGTGAATGATGGAAAGAATTATGAGGAAGGTGATTGGGGAGAAATACCAGAGATGAGAATATGCGGAGTTGGATGGAAACCATCCTCCCCTCACCCCTAGAGGAGGGGGAACCATAAGAACAACCATGTTGCCTATTCCCTGGGTAGATGAACCCTTATAGGCTATGTTGAGAGTATTATCATCCAATAAATTTTTACCTTTACACACAACCCAACCTAAAATAAAAAATAAAAAATAAAATAAGGAATAAATATGATGCATGATTGGAAATCAACTAAATAAAAAATAAAAAATAAAACCACAATAAGAATAATGATAGTAAAAAAATTAAATGAGTCTGAAATTTAAAAAAACAAGGAGAAACCAAGGAACCAATGTAGAACACTAATTAATCCATTAAATTACAATAACCAAGCTCCACTTTTGACCTAACTTGACCACATCACAAATAATCTCCACTATAAAATTAATAAATCTCCCCTTCTACCACATCAGGATAAAAAACATCTATATTTGTGACAAGGTGAATATGTAGGGGTAATTATATTACCTAGTAAAAAATACCTATGAACTCCCACACATTCCACTAAAAATAATATATGTTTTCTCATAATGATGAATATATATTAAACTGGGGAGAGTTTCAATAACGTGAAAAAAAACTCAAACCATGAAGTTAAACCATGTAATGAACATATACACACATGTATGGACATAACCAATGTATTTCCCATCCAATATGTCTACTGAATAATCCAAACATGATAGTTGGACCCATCCCTCTAGTCATAAGTATTCACATTATTATATAATCTAGATTTCCACTAAATCATCATGGAATACAATACTAATCTAATAATTCCCAATTATGAATCATGAAAAAACATGTTATTCCGGATACTCACTCCAAAAAACAATTCGTTAGAGAAAAATTACTATTTAATCCTTTTTTCAAACACATTGTGGGTGTCGCCCGTAACTCATAGATTGAATGATATTAAATAAGGGATACCATCATGAGTTTTCCAACTGTAAATAAAATAAATATAATTGGGAAAAATAAATCATTTAAGATATAAGAAATAATATAGTGATAGAGAATCTACCTACTTTTAATAGGTTCTTTATAAATAATCATTACATAATCTCCTTTATTCAGTCAATTCTTTCCTTTCATTTAGAATATCATATGAAATTTTAATTAGAAACAATATTATCCCTTAAATTAAAGAATGTAATCCCCAATATAGGGTTTTTAATAGGTGAAAATGAGATGATCATAAAATTAAAAGAGAACTATAACTCTTACCTTTGATTCTATAGATATAGGGATCAAAGATTTGGTTAAACAACCCTTTGGATGGAAGAAACTCATCAAAATCTCCCAAAGGAAAAGATATGTTTTAGAGACCTAAATAGAAGATAAATAATTAGTGTTATATGTGTGAAACAAGTTTGAAAATGTAATCCTTAAAACCATCTAATTACATGCACTTTTTGGTTGCATGGTTTAGAAAATCCTGTACTAACCATGGTGGTCATGACTGCCAAAAAAATCGTAAGGCTTTATAGTCACCACATATTATTTTAAAATCATGTATCAACCATGAACATTATAAAACATCCCCAAACCATCTCTAATTTATACATGGTAATTATATATAGTCCCCCCTAACAGTTTACAAATCTAGAAAACTTGAAAATCCTTCTAAAACATTCAAAAATTCCCATAGGAATTCCCTTAACTATCACAAACAATTATATAACTAAAAAATAAAATATGAAATAGTAAAATACCTGAAAATTGTGGAGATAAATTCTCCCCATCATATTTATTTAGATAATTGTAAATCTAAAACTTGTTGGTGGAATGAGGTCATTGGTCAAGAATAGTCTTTCCATACACCCATGTCTCTTCCTAAACGTGTCCATGTTTCCACTATACTCACACAAGGGGGGTATGTTTACCTGGGATGACTCCCTCCCCACAATGTGTACCCATCTCGGGATGGAAATGAAAGGAGAGTGATAGTGACACCCTAGTCCCACCTCTAGTAGGCATTGAGATAGTGACTACCATTGAGGGTATAGTAAACACAAAAATGGGAGGCATTACCCTCTAAGAGAAAACATGATAAAGAGAGACATAAGACACCTACCAAATACTACTCAGACTAAGATATAAAATAAATCCCAAGTATACATATGTAATGTTAGGAAATAACTACTTAAAATGAAAGGGAAAACTTTATGTTCCAAAAGAAAGTAAAACTACAGTGACCAAGAAGCCTGAACTACTCCTGAAACCCAAAGGTAGTAGAAACTAGACTGATCTCAAAAATGCTCCAAGTGATCTGAAAAACAGTTTATAAAACATAGGGAGAGTATAACAGTATACTAAGTTGGATCCTCCACGGACCCTATTATGTAAAAGTAAAGAAAGAATTCTAAAGCATAGTGAACAACATGTGAAACTAACTCTACACCTAAACATGTGTACTATGTTCCCAACCTCACTATGGTTATACTCACCAAGTATCACATAAAAGAGTATGTGATATAATAAAGAATATAAAGGGTACCCCACTACCACTTCCCTATTGGTTTTACACTTTTCCCCAATGTTGCACGTCTAAAGCATCTCTCTCCAAAGGGAATTCCCATAGATACCTAGGTGAAGCACCAAAACATAAACCTCATGAAACACAACTAACACATCAACATAACCAAAGTATCCAGGCTTTTTCTAGGAGCCACCACAGCTTTCATAACATGTATCATATGTCAGGTATTATACCTCAATCCATTACAGCCCATACACTAAGTAAGAATCCTCAATCCACCCTAGACTATACACATTGCACCTATAGTATTCAATATCAAACAATATCTAGAATATATGCGAGTGAATAACCACAATACATTACAACCCTCTACACACATATGGGGAAAATGAACCATCGTGACTATTGGCACAAGTAACTAACAAGAGAATAGGGAGAAACCAAATGGGGTAGTATGCCATCCATCCTCCCACCGAGATGTTGGGGAGAACACCCACAGGGGATCAGAATCCCTGGGTTGTCTGTTTCCCTGACCGACTGGGTGGTGTAGCGTATAGAAAAAAAAGTAAAGAATATAACATAGTTCACAACCACACTATATACATAACCTAGTCTCAGACTCAACTATAGCTAACGTCTCTTGAGATCCTGACTGCCTCTGCTAAGACTAGGTTTCCTATAAGAACACAACCATTTGAAGAGCTACATTAGATTAATTTACCCTTTTTTATCAGTTTCACTTTACGTTAATTAATTATTTAACTATTATTTAACTATTAACAATTAGCACATTACATAACATTACCATTTCAACCAAGATCCATGCCCTCCAGGCATAACCAAATCGAGTTTACAGCTTCTTAGAAATATTACCTTAGAAAATTCTACAATGATCCAACCCTATAGGTTAAAATAATTTATTAACAGCATTATAACATTTCTATAATTCACAATAATTCTAAAAGATCATTCTAAGCTACCAAATACAAGGGTCTCAACCTGGTTAGTAGGTGAACTACCCATTAAGTCTTTTCCACCTATAGCAAGAGTGTAGAACCATCCATCCTCGAGAATCTAAACACGAAAATCGTGAGGAATACCTTGCAAATATTCACATATTTTGGAAGGAGAGTCAGTAAAACCATCTTTCTCAAGTGGTAGGAAATGTAAAGTAAATAAAAAAACTATAAGATTCAATAAGCATCAAACATTCACATCCAACCTGTTTCATCATCTCCAGCGTTCTTCTTGATACCAACATGAATAAACAAATGCATATCACCGCTCTAGGAATCCATTAGTACCAACACAACCACTGGGCCTCCCATACCACACATACCACAACACAAGAAGTTATAAACAACAACATAGCAACTAGTCTCTTGGATATAAACAAGGCATTCAGTATTCAGACACAACATGCACTCATGACTCTTCATATTGTATTAAATAATTCAAATAAACATGAATAAATTCATTCAGTTGATTTATAACCACGCACAACAACAACAACAAGATTCATTAACATGCCTCTTCATATTTGGAAGAATAAATTTACAATTAATATTGAGTTTTTGTCTTTTTAACAATTTCAATCAAGAAATACATGCTTAATAGTAAAGTTATATATATCATTTAATCTAGAAAATCAAGAGGCTAACCATTGTGATGATATAAATAAACAACATACAATCAGTACCAATTCATTAATCTGGTCAAAAACTTATTATGTCAATTTCATTGTGGTCCAGTGTATAAATCATACTAACTATAAGATTGCACATAAAATTAATATAGAATCCATGAATCCCATACCTCAAAAGATTTATGATGTTCTCAACCTGAGAATGAACCAACACAATTGATCAAGATCACCTCCACAGTAACAACTGGATTCATCTAAGGACATCGCGACACAATTGTATCAACCAACACCCAAGAAAGGTCCATTGGAAACATGGAGATCACATTCTATAACATGGAAAGGATAACGGGAGGAAAAAAAATCAAGAAACCTAGAAACAAAAGGTATAAAAAAACTTATTTCGAAGGTAGATCGACAAATCAAGGTTGCCCCATGATAGGGGGTGCACATGTAGTATGAAGAACTTTAGGGAAAACACAATCGAAGGTCTACACCACAATCACAAAACTCATTCGGAAATAAAGGTTTCAGGTGTCCTGTTTCAAGGAAAATAAGATGGGAGAACAAGGTGGAATGTATCTTGGCCTATGGAAAATCTAAACAGAGCAATGGTTTAGATACGGTTTAGATTTTACATTAATGGATGATCTCATCATGAATATGCATTTCGACCAAGTAATGGCACTCGGACCACTAGGAAAATGAAGATAGGATTTATGGGATTTGAATCTACCTTAAATCCCTTAAAATAAGGATTTTTAATGTATTTTACGAAAAACTAAATGTCAAATGAAGAAATTGTAGGAAGCTAGAAACATTGTACACCTACCGACCTAGAAATACTATCCATATATAAACAGATGAAAAAACTATACACCTACAGACCTAGAAACACCGTACACCTACCCACCATGAAACACAGTACACCTATCGATAGTTGGAAACACTGTTAAACTACTGATAGATGGAAAAATTGTACACCAACTGATAGATGACTCACCTATAGCAGGAAACACTATTCACCTACTGACAGATGGAAACACTACACACCTACTTATATCTGGAAACATTGTACACCTACTGATAGTTGACTCACTGATAGAAGGAAACATTATACACCTACCAAGAAGTGGAAACACTATACACCTACTAAAAGATGGAAATATTTTACACCAACTAACAACTATAAACTATATACACCTACATACACCAAGAAATATTGTGCACCTACTGTTAGATGACTCACCGATAGTTCGAAACACTATTTAGAAATGTCTCACCAACAACACTATTTACAAAACTAGAAACACTATTCACAGAACAAGAAATTTGGAAAAGTGTTGAGGATAAGTCACCTTGGCCTCCGAGAACACGTTAAAATCCATATTTTAGTAATACAATAGAACAGAGTGCTTTGAACATTACATCAGATACCTCTCAAAACATTCTAATCCTCAAGAATCCAAAACCAACCTAGAGTGGAATAGAAAAGTGGTCGTCCGAACAACCATCCTTTGAGATATTTCTCAATGATCTCATCACCAAAGGAGCTCAACCACTTCCTCAAAGGAACAAAAAAAACTATGTGAACACTACAACCGTATCCTAATTACTCTCTTAGGGATATACCTCTCAAAAAAGAGCTATCCACAGCAAGAAACAAGGGAATCTATCTCATAAATATGAAAGGTCGACAACCACAAGATGAACATCATTTAAAGAAAAGAGATAAACATCAAAAAGCTCAGGGTACTGAGCACGTATCTATGACTCATGTTCCTATGTACTGTCCTCCACGAAATCATTCCACCAACAGACACAAACCTAGGGGATAACACGCCCATGAAACACCTTCTCCGTGTAGTCATGGATCTATGCAGGCCACTCCTCGAAGGTCTTATAACCGTCAAAATTAATCTTTCCCCAATCAATGATGTGAGAATCATCATGAAGATAAAAATGGAGCTGTGACACATAAAAAAGGTTATGTTACCTACTCATCTATGAGGGAAGTGATATCTGATATTCCATGGCTCAAACATGATCTAATAACTCAAAAGGACCAACAAACATGGGAGAAATATTACTCCCACGGCCAAACCTTTCAGTGCCCAAAAAGGGGGAGACCTTTCGAAATATGTGATCCCAAAGTCAAAATCTAAAGATATCCTCCTATGATCAACATAGAATTTAGGATGATCCTACGATTACATAATATTCTCATGGATCACTTGAACCATCTCTGTCGTATTCTATACTAGTTTCGAACCAAGAATATTTGACTCTATGACCCCATTCAGACACAATGTAGAATGGAAAGGTTAGCTATAGAAGGCTTCAAACAATGAAATACTGATGGTGGAGTGGAAACTATTGTCATAGGTGAACTCTACCAAGGGTAAGTGGCTTATCCACAAACCTCCAAAATCCATGAAACAAGAGCACAACATGTCTTCATGCATATGGATGGTTCAATCTATCTGACCATCCATCTACAGATGAAAAGCAGTACTAAGGAATAGCTGTGAACAAAAAGCATGCTATATACCTATCCAAAACATATAAGTAAAATGAGTATCTTGATAGGAAATGATAGTCCTATGGACCCTATGGAGTTTCAACACCTCCTCTAGATATGGCCTTGTCAAAACCTACACAAATCTTGAATCATTGGTTTCTATGAAGTGGGTTGATTTCATCAGGTGATACACTACCACCAATATAGCTTCATGGCCACCCTGTGATCAAGGTAAACTGGTTACAAAGTCCATCGAGATGTCCAACCACTTACACTGAGGAAATCTAACAGCTAGAGAAAACCACTGGGAACACGATACTCAGCCTTCACCGTCTGGAAGACCAAACATTTAGACACAAACTCCGCAACTGCATGCTTTAATCCATGACACAAAAAATAACTCTTCAATGCTCGATACATCTTTTTTATTCCTAGATGTACCACTAAGGGAGAAATATAGAACTATCTGAGAACCGTCTCATGTATCACCAAAGGAATCAAAATCCTTCCCTGAAACAAAAACTGATGTTGTTCATCCTCATACCAACCATCAGGGGCCTCACCACAATCAACTCAGTCTCTCCCAAACTCTGCATCAAGATCCCCCAACTCAGAATCTTCCCCCTTCTCCACCAAATATTACTGCACCGTTATCTAAAAAAGACAACATCTTCTCCTAAATTCTCCCTTATCAGGATGTAATACTAAAGGTTCTTCCATTACTCTCTAGGGATCACCTAATTCATGTACTACATCACTACATGACTTTTTTGCTTAGTGCATCAGCTACAACATTCCCCTTACTTGGTGTATATGATATTTTAAAGTCGTAATCTTATAAGAACTCTATCCACTGACACTATCACAAGTTCATGTAAGGTAGGGAGAAAACACACCTCGGTATTTTAAGATTGATGAAGACCACAAAGCACTATCCGAGGAGGTAATGTCTCCAATTA
This sequence comes from Viscum album, assembly GCA_963277665.1. Classification (NCBI taxonomy): domain Eukaryota; kingdom Viridiplantae; phylum Streptophyta; class Magnoliopsida; order Santalales; family Viscaceae; genus Viscum; species Viscum album. The sequence continues at coordinate 468,318,176 of OY728119.1, forward strand.
TTTAGGGAAAACACCACTACTTCCAACTCTAGATCATGGGTGGAATAGTTACTCTTATGGTGATGTAACTGAAGTGAGCCATATAAAATGACCATCCTATACTACATCAGAACACCACCTAGCCATATATGTGAAGCATCACATAAAACATAAAAATGAACTCCTTCTAATGGAAGAAAAATAAATGGACCGCTAACCAAATTCTCCTTCAGATAATCAAAAGTTTCTTGACACTGATCAGTCCATGAAAACGCATGATCCTTTCTTGTCAAAACTATCATAGGAGTTTCAACCCAAGAAAAATCGGCTAAAAACCTCTTATAATAGCTTGTAATACTAAAGAAACTTTGCACCTCCACCACTATCTTGGAGGTTTCCCAAGACACAACTACTTCTATCTTCAATGGATACATAGCTACTCCCTATTGGGAAACAACATGACCCAAGAAAAGGAATTATCAAGCCAAAAACTAACACTTCAACAACTTCCCAAATATCTTCTACCAATGAAGCAATCCCAAAATGACAAGCAGATACCTTTCATGTTAATCCATATACATGGATTAAACATGGACGCCATCAATGAAGACCACCAAAAAATTATCCAGGAAATCACAGAACACATCTTTCATCAACCCCATGAGCATAGCTGAATCATTCATCAAACCAAACGACATTATCAAAAACTCATAATTCCCATGATGACAAAAGAAAGCAGCATTTGGGATATCCTTAAACATCACACACATATGATGATTTCCTAACCAAAAATTGATCCTAGAGATCAAAATTTAACCCTTCATTTGAATGAGTAAATCATCAATCCATAGAAGAGGATAGTGATTCTTCACTGTCACTTTGTTCATTCAATGATAATCGACCCAAAAACCCAAACTACCATTAGGATTTTTCACGAACAAAACTAGTGCACCCCACGATGACATAGTGAATTGAACAAAACCCTACTGAAACAGACCATCAAGATGTATACACATCTTTTTCATCTCAAAAGCCTCCATCCTATACATAGACATCGATATAGGAGATGCTCCTTATCATATCTTGATACCGAACTTGATCTCTCATTGATTGGCTAATACTTCAACCTCTATTAGAAAGACATTAGGGTAGTCTTTGAAGACCCTGGGAAACTCCAACATCTGAACCTCTAACTAACTCATCATCAACTCATCTATCAAAATGTCAAGGACAAGAAATTGCTATGACCCATTTAAGGGTGTCACTCACCAACAAACACTGCTGACTCTCCATCAGTATCAATGAACACCGCCTACCTGCTGAAGAAATGCATGATATCTTATATAAAATACAACCAATGCATGTTAAGGATGAAATCATATGGTTTTATTAATAAACATAGGAAATTTCCCCAAGAGTGGTGCTACCCAAACACTATCTCATAGTCTGTAAATACTACAAACAAGTCATCTCTACCTCTAAATGGTGTAGTCAATGCCAAGGGCACTAGAAGTATCTCTACATAATTTCTCAAATTAAGAAAAAGGGTAGGTGATGTAAAGGAGTGAGTCGATCCTGAATAAAATAAGGTATACACCCTTATAGAAATCAATAAAAGGGTACCTCAAATGATGTCAAGTTCGCATTGTGATAGTAATGCTAAAGAATGAAGCTTACTATGATCTGCTCTATGGCCTATATGACCCTAATAATGACCACCACCATGACTGCACTCTTCTCTATGGGGATGGGGTGAATCCTAGGGCTATCCTTTGCCTTCCCCATCTACTCTCTACAAATCCAAAAATGGTGGAATCTGCTTATACTACCTTGGCAGGAACTGACTCAACAGAGGAACCTGAAGAGGAACACATGACACACACATACTACTCAGAATGTTCAAGAACTCTTGATTCTAGTGAACTAATCCTCTAAAAAAACATGTGCCTGATCCCTTGGAATTGGTCTGAGATCCACTTCCCCTGATAAACAAGATACTGAGGGCTATGAACTACCCCTGACTGAATGAAAACTCATCTACAAAAAAAAGAACCCCATACCATAGCTCTACATTATGATGAATCCTGATGACTCCTTTCTCATGATGATCAGGTCTTGGATAGAATCCCATCGATAACCTCTACTCATTCCAACACCTCAAGATATGTCTTCAGCATAAATGGGATGACTTGGAAGAGGATCGATGGAAAACAATCCTCCCCAAAATGACTCTCCCTAGCCTCCTCATCTAACAACAGGTCTAAATCATATTATAAAAGGTTCCTGAAATAGATTCCAAACACTCGCACACTAGAGCTCCCCTATCAAAGGGTAAGAAGCTCTTGGAAACATGACACCTTCGTGTTCGAAGAACAAAACTCAACATTGAACTTCTTTTGGAACTCCACACACAAGAAATTCTAATCCTCATGATATAAGAGGAACAACAACCACCACCGTATCTCTACTCCATGGTTTATCATCACAACCAATGACACTCAGTGCTCCTTCCAAGAACAGATCAATCTAAAAGCCATATCAACCTCCTCCTACTAGTTTTCCATCACTACATCAAAAAAGGAACCCTTTTAGTTCTACAGAATTTTGTGTTGAAACTTTTCTAGTGTCCTCTTAAAGGTTTCATCACCATCATCCTCTAATCTATGGTGATCGGCTGGCACAACCTGCTGAACATCTTTTGCACGAACCTGACATGAATGTCGACCTTGAGCCATACTTGAAAAATAACAAACTGTTAGAGCTTATAAACATGGAATATAGATGACTTTAACACTACTTAATTAATTATTTTATTTTATTCAATTTATGTTAACCTATCCCAATGTCTACCCAGTAAAACACATGTGCAGAGAAGATGATGCACAATCATGTTCTATGTCTGTACCCTATAACCAGTATCACCTCATTTATTATCCATTGTAAGCCTAATGGTATTTGTATCATATAACTATGGGCCCTAAATACCTATGTATTAGAGAGTTTATTGTGTTTATAGTTCTTTATAAACATAGATGATAATGTTTTCCTACCAACCCATGTGACGTCACATGTTTATAACTCCAAACTCAATCATATCCCTCAACCAAACCTCTGATATCACTCTGCCACAATCCCCTCCCCAAAAAGGGTACCCCTCCAATGCCCAAATTGAGAGGAGATGGATAGTGACACCTGAGTCCCAACTTTAGTAGGACTCGAGTTAGAAACATGCATTGAGGGTATAGTAAACACACAAATGGGAGGCATTAACCTCTATGAGAACACATGCGAAAGAGAGATATAAGACATACACCAACCAAATCCTGCTCAAACTAAAATATAAAATAAATCCCAAGTACACATATGTAATTTATTGCCAGAACTACTACAACTGAAATGGAAAACTACAAGTACCAAAAGAAATTAAAATGACAGCGACCACAAAGCCCGAAAAGCTCTTACATCCCCTAGATAGTAGAAACCTTCCTGATCTCCAACCTACTCCAAGTGACCTGAAAACAGTTTATATAACATAGGGTGAGTACAAAATTATACTCATTAGGATCCTCCCTAGATCATCTCATGAAAAATTAATGAATGTTTACTAAAGCACAGTGAACAACAAGTGAAACTAACTCATCACATAAACATGCATACTATTTTATCATCCTCAATATGGATAATCTCAACAAGTATCACATACAAGAGTATATAAAACAATAAAGGATATCAGCGGTACCCCACTACCAATTCCCCACTAGTTTTCTATTTTCCCCAACAACGCATGTCCTATGAATCTCTCTCCAAAAAGGCCTACCCGTAGACACTTCGACGAAGCACCAAAATATTTATCTCATGCAACACAACCCCCACATCCTTGTAACCAAATTAACCATGTATTTTTCGGGATCCACAACATATCATATAAAATTTATCATAGATCAGGTATTATACCACACACCATTACATCCCATACACCGAGTAAAGATCCTCAAGCCATCACAGCCTATACACATTACAACTATATTAGTCCAAAGGAAACAATATATAGAATATATATGTGTGAATAGCTAGAATCCATTACACCCCTATACACAAAAATATGGGGATTACTAACTATCATTCCAACCATCACAAGTAAATCCCAAGAGAAGAGAGAGGGGACAAATGGGGTAGTCAGCCTTCCCTCCCCCTAAGATGTTGGGTATAACACCCCCAATGCCCAGATTTCCTCAGCTGTCAGTTTCCCTAACCGACAGGATGGACTAGTATAGAGAAACAAAAAATTAGAGAATATAATATAGCTCGCAACCACACTATGGAAATATCCTATTACTAGACTCAACAACAGCTTACATCTCTCGAACTCCCGACTGCCACAACTAAGGCAAGATGTTATATAAGAACACAACCATATATAGAGCTACATAAGATTATTTTATTCATTTTTATCAATTTCAATTTACGTTAATTAATTATTTAACCATTAATTAACCATTAACATTTACCACATTAAATCCTATTACTATCACAACCACGATCCATGCCCTCTAGGCATAATAAAACCGAGTCCACAACATCTCAGAAATATTACCTCAGCATTGCATTCCACAAAGCTCCAACCCCACATGTTAACAACATTTATTCAATAATTTATTAATAGAATTATTGCTTTTCCATAATTTCCAGGAATTCTAGAAAATAATTCTAAGCCACCAAACACGAGTGGATCAACACGGGGAGTTAGTGAACTACCCGTCTAGTTTTTTTCACCTATAGAAAGAGCGTAGACCCATCCATACTCGAGAAGATAAACACGAAAAGCACATGACATACCCCATACATCATTGCCTATTTTGAAAGGAGAGTATAGAAATCATCTTCCTCAAGTAGTGGGGAATGTAATGAAGATAAACAAGCAATAAAATTCAATAACAATCAAACATTCACATCTAACCCGTTCCATCATCTCTAGTGTCCTCTCCGACACCCACATGCATAAACTGATGCATCTCACTGCTCTAAGAATCAACGTATACCACTAAACCACTGGTCCTTCCTTCCCCCACATACCAAAACACATGTAGTATAAAGAAAAAACAATGAAACTGGTATTCTGGCCCAAAAAATGCATTTATTCTTCACACACAATGAGCACAGACAACTCCAAAGAAAAAGGAACTTGGCCTTTAAAAGAAATAGGGTAACTCAGAACCCTTCAAGGAATTATCTTTATCACAAAACTAGACCTTTATTTCATCTTTAGTTAACATATTCCATTGAACATGCATAACTGTATGCATTTGATTTATCACCAAGTACAACAATAACCAGATTCATTAACATAACTCTTTATCATTGGCCAAATATATATACAATTAATCTTAGATTTACGTTATTTACCAATTTCCATCAAGAAATACATTCTAAACAAGAAATACATATAAATCATGCTATCTAGAATATCAAGAGACAAATCATTATCATGGTACAAAAAAACATACAATCGATACCAATTCTTTACTCTGGTTAAATATTTATTATGTCCATTTCATTGTGGTCTAGTGGAGAAATCATAATAACTATATGAATGCATGTAAAAAGAATATAGAATCCATAAATAACCTACCTCGAAATATTTATATTGTTCTTTGCACGAGAATGGGCCAACACAATAGATCATAATCACCTCTCCCGCAATGACTGCATCCATCCTAGGACACCACAGCACAATCACATCAACCAACACCCAAGAAAGGTCCATTAGAAACATGGAGATCACATGATGTTACATAGAAAGGGGAATGGGAGGAAAAAGATCAAGGAACCCTGAATAACAGAGGTATAAAATATGTTATATCGAATACATATCGATACTTACGGGTTTCACCAAGACAGGGGGTGCACATGCAATATGAAGAACTCTAGGTAAAACACGATCCAAAGTCCACACCACAATCACAAATAGACATGGGAAAGAAAGGTATGTGGAATCCCATTCCGAGGAAAAAATATGGAAGAACAAGGTGGAATGAATCTCAGCCTTTTGAAAATATAAATGGAATAGCAGTTTAAATACAGTTTTGGTTTTCCATTAATGGAGGATCTCATCATGACTACGTTGTTTGGAAGTGTAAAGGAACTCAGACCCTTAGGGAAATTAAGATAGGTTTTATGTTCTTTGAATCAGCCTTAAATCCATTAAAATGAGGTTTTGAATGTGTTTTACCTCAAAAAAACACCAATTGGGTGATATTGTAGGAATATGGAAACACTGTACACCTACAGACCTGGAATCACAATACACCTACCGACAGCTGGAAACACTGTACACCTTGAAATATGGAAACATTGTACACCTACCGACCAGAAAAAAATGTACACCTAACAACAATTGAAAAAACTATACACTTACCGAAAATTGGAAATAATGTACACCTAATGAAAGTTGGACACATTGTACTCCTTCTGATAGATGAATCACCGACACCAGGAAATACTATACACCTACTGACATATAGAAACAGTGTACACCTACCGACATCTAGAAACAATATAAACCAACCAATCGATGACCCACCGATAGCTGGAAACACTATAAACCTTCCAAAAGATAGAAAAAAATTACACCTATAGATAGATTGAAGCACTATACACCTACCTATAGATGACTCATCAATAGTTGGAAATTTTTTTCACAGATGTCTCACTAACAACACTATCCAGAAAACATGAAACACTATTCAAAAAACTAGAAATTTGGAAAAGTGATGGGGATTAGTCACCGTGACCTCCCAGAACACCTCAAACACCAGATTTTAGCAAAGGAATGGACCAAAGCTTTCCATGACATTACATTACCACAACATATCTTTTGTTGCCTATCTATAATACAAATTAGTGTACAGAAAATGTCACTTTAGGATCATGTTCTATATATACCCAACTAATCACAAGGGTAGGTCTAATCGGATTCTTCTCTAATTACGAGACATAAAAAACAATCTGAATTAGACTAAATATTTATAGTTGAGAATGATAATTTGAAACTTCACCAATATACTATTACATTTTAAGATGTCCAGCATAATGAAGAACTAATTTAACTATCTTATCCAAAAGAAGGTTCCTCAACCTTGGAGAATCCTACAAGAATATAGAATCGCCATATTTAAAAGTTTATGGGTAATGAAAATGATCCACATAATATTCCTAATGGATTTGGGATATTTTTATCCTTTTCTAGTTAATTTGTATTTTCTCAGTAGTTTCACACCCAAGGCTTGGTCTAATCAATAATTTTCCCCCAATCACTACCAAATTAGTAGGAGATAAATATAGATGATCATATAATGACTTATACGAGGCCATATGTAACATAGAATGATAACTATTATTTTAGAAAAAAAATCACTAAATGAAAATAGTCTTCCCATGAACCACTAAAGTCTATTACACAAGATCTAAGATTGAATTATAACGTATGAATCATACATTATAGAATTTAATCTATTTTAGGATGGTATGTCCTGATCATGGTCAACATTATTCTAAGGGCCCATTCCAAGGAGAACCAAAATTGTGTGGTAAATATAGGGTCTCAGTCAGAGAAAATAGAAACTGATACCTCATGAAATTTAACAACATACAAAATATGTATTTTTAATAATTCCTCTATTATATTAGTCTCTCAAATTTTAATAAGGTATAATGAATTAATGAGACAAACCAAGATCACCTAAATTAAATCATGTTTTTGAAGTGTTCTCGGTACACCCAAGATAATGTAAATAGAAATTTTCTACAAATTCCATAAATGAATGGGAAATGTTTGTGTCATTCCATATAGTAATTTATAATCACCCTTAACTTATTGAAAAGTGATACATATCCTAACATACTTGACCACCTTCCTCTTCATATCCGACCACAATAAATGGTTCCTAATTTCCGTGTACATTTTCTGACTACTTGGGTTGATTAAACAACTTAAATAGTTGTAAGTACAACATAATTTCTATTAGAAAGATAGCATATCCAAAATCTGATCTCAAAAGAGTAATAAAAAATTTTCATTCTTTGTCTATCCATTAGTGGTCTCCCTACCGTAGAGTTTTAACCTATTAATAAGATAGTCATAGTCTATCTATTGAGCCTCCTTTACATTTTCATATAAGTCAATAATAAGAGTGACCATCAAGAAAACAACAACATAATTACTATCAATACACTTCAAGTCTATGTTATTAATTACTCCAATAAATTTCCATTGGTCATGGGATTCTATAACCACTTTGTAATATGAATTATGAATTAATGAATTAGCCAATGAATTTTATATACTAGGTGTATAATCTAAGTCAAAGTTGAATATATATATATATACACACATCCGGTGTCATTGTATCATGTTCAATTAATTATCTAATATTTAGTGATCAATGAACAAGGTAAATTTTCACCAAATAGATAGTGACACCATTTTTTTAAAACTAGGTCCACCATGGATAATTCGAGTTCATTATTTGAATTATTTTGATTTTCCTCAGTTGTAATGATCCATAAGATATGACGTGATCACCCTGTATGAGAACATAACCCGAAAAACCAACAAACACGTCAAAAATTAATGTGTAGCCCTCACCTAGTTTTTGAAAGATAAGGATTGGTACCAAATAGATCTAGTCCTTTAGTTCCATGAAATAGTTTTTGAAAATAAATACTTCAAATCAATGGAATAAGCTTCCTTATCAAATAATTAATGGCATAAAACATAAAAGATAAATCATAGAAAAATTCATTACAATAGCTTGATAATCATAAAAACTCCATATATCCAAGACATTCTCAAGTGGTTTCCAAGAAATAACAAACTCAATGTTTATATAGTTGACCAATATGACTTTTTTCAGGACTAAAATTCAAAAGGAAGTGAACTTATTTTAACTATAGGTAATAATTTTAGAGATAGGTATAAAGAAAGTGGTCTTTTAACAAACCCAATTTGATTTTTAGGTTCCTTTCATGGCCATATTTTGTGTGAGAGTACACCAAGATGTCATCCATGAATTCCACCAAGAAATAATCAAGTTATTTATGAAGGATACGATTCATCAATATCATGAATACTTTTGTAAAATTAGTAATACTAAAGTTCATGTCTTAGTATTCATAGGCGTTGTAAAAGAATCTAATTTTTTTTATGAATATCCACTCTACTGAATCAGAGTTTGTGATACCGTGATGAGAGATCAATTTTGGAAAACCATTGAGATCCCATCAATTAATCAAATCAATAATCAATTCGAGTATGTGGGTATTTATTTTTGATCATAAGTTGATTTAGTTTATGACAATAGAGATAAAGATTAGTATTCCCATACACCTTCTTTACAAATAAAACTAAAGAAACCCGAGGTTATGTACGTTGTCTTGTAAGCCAGTTCTTTAAAATTGTCCTTACTAGAACTTATGTTCTTGTAATTTTCTTTTTTTACATTATATATGATGGAAGTTAAATTGTTTTTTATAGTATATTGATAGTAAATTACACTTCTATTTTAGGTGGTAGTATAAATAAATTATATAGAAAAATTCCTACGTATTCATCTACTATGATATGAAAATATCTATACTCAGTTGGTTATATAGTCCCCAAGGTGATTATTTCATATTGATACAGATAGTCCCAACCACTATCACCAAAGGTCTTGCTTTGATGACATTCAAATCCCATCCCCCATTGTATAATTGAACAACCCCTTTAGGGTATTTAAAAATCACTAGTCAAGTGTAGTAGTTAATTTGAGACATGAATGACACTATCTAATATATTCCCCAGACTAAATTGACGATTCTCATGTGTAGGAATGAAAACACCTAAAAAACTGGACCAATTTAATGGTTATAGAACTTACAAACATTTATATCCATTATACCCTCATTGCCCAAGTGGTGTATTTATCCTCATAACAAGAGGCATCATTTTCTTAGTCAATCCTAGTTTCCTTACCACCTAAGAACCAATAAAATAATATAAATCACTAGTATAAAAAATATTCGTTATGGTAATTTCCAGGAGGGTGGAACCTCATACCTTCTAGGGTACTATTTATTTGTTTGGAATAATATTGACCACTAGTTATTTTCTTGGTATTTTTATAATAATTATTAATATGTTCATTCTAGACATAGTTATGATAGTGTTGAGGCGACGTCATGACTATATGTGATCAAATAAACCACATTGGAAACAACTTGGTTGGTTACTATGACACTAATGAAATGAAACTAATCTAGTGCAATGGATCTATATTTATCTTCTACCCTAGTATTAGATTTCCCTTATATGATTATTCCTACCACCTATGATTCGACCTATGTTTTGGAGGAATAACGGTTTCCCTCAACAGATATTTCCAGCTATGTACTTTCCTACAACTATAGATTGGTTCAACAAATAGGTGAAATTATCAATGAAGAACATCAGTAGTCAATAATAAAAGAATGATTATAGACTCAATTTTAACATGTGAACCTTCAGTGATTCACTAGTTTCCACTTCTGGTAAAAAAAGGAGCAAGGTATGTAAAATGGGCCCCATATTCCATAATGGTGAGGTTTGATAGCTTCAGTGTGGAGAAAACTGTTGTTCATCATACTTAGAAATTGTATAGGTAGATTTTTTTTAATAAGTTCCTCAAATCCCACAAATGTAAGGCCTCAATCAACCTTATCTTGAAGATCCATTCCCCACCATTGTAAATTTAGACCCTTTAGAATATAAAATATATGATTCACTTTAATTTCATATGAGGTTCTTATGAAATTGAATATTTTATTCATTAATCTAAGACAAAAATTCACTTTCTTAGGACTTGATTCACCCTAAAAAATCAATGGATTCAACCATTATAATTATAGTGAGTGATCCAAATAATTTGGTTTCATAGGTCAATTTGTTTTGCTGGAAACATGAAAATATTAAAAAATAATTTTGACTTGTTGTTGATCTGCCTCTGGTTCAGGTGGAACCATATTCTGAATATCACTCTCTTGAAAATTTCTAAGCCTCATGACTAATGACATTTTCCAATAATCATAGAAAATTCATTATTCATTCTTAATTTAGAATATAAATCCCATATCTTATACCATATATTACATCATGACAAGAAATAAAATAAATTATCAAATAATTGATTATATTATACTGAGAAGTATTTTTAATAGTGAATGATATTGGACTCTCATCGTCCTAACCCACGATGATGAGATGATGATAAACTAATAAGTTATTAACAATAATTTTCATACTTAATCAACCTTAGTGGCATGATTTTTAGTATAAATATATCTTCCAATCCTTTTATACATTACATTTATGTCTTGAAAAATCCTATATTTATGCCCACCATACTAACTAAAAAACCATACCAAACTAATAATATTTGTAACATCATGACCATTAACCTTTATCTTTGGAATGAAAAATACTCCACAAACCTTTGGTTGATCCACAAATTACTAATGATTGAAAATAACTTCCAAGGGTATATAATATCATTGGTGGATGATTTTCCTTTACACACAACACAAATTTAAATAAACAACCAAAAACAATACAATTAATAAATATGATTCATGATTGAAAACCCAATTAAGAAATAACGCATAATAATACTACAATAAGATTAAAATAATCAAAATAACACCACATGAGTCTCTAAATCAAATGACTCAAGGAGACACTAAGTCACCAATGTGGAACCCAGACTAACTACAATACAAAATTATCTCCAAGATACACCCCCAATAAATAAATATTCTACATTAATATGATCAACTAGAAATTTATGAGATATTCACCTTAATAATATCATGATTAACAATATATTTATATAGAAAACGGTGCATATGTCGGGGGTAATTATACAACCCAATAGAAAATCCCTAAGACTTCCCACACATGAAATTATAAAAAGAATAATTTTGCTTACAATAATGAATATATATAAAACCATATAGAGTATCCAAAATGTGAAATAAGAAGAAATGTGGATTCTTTAAAGGAAACATATATAAAAAATTCCACCCTTTTCATGAACAGACACACATGAAAGAGCCCAACCAATGTATTCACCATCCCATATGCCCATTAAATAGTCCAAACTAATGAGGTAAAACCATCTATATAGACCCACATCATAACTAAGTGCTCAAATCGATAATTCCCCCAAATTAATACAATAGATTATTACAATCTAATAAATCCCTAATGTGCATCAGGAAAACATTCCATCTATGTTATATCATCTTCTCACACCAAAAACATGATTAAAAACAAATTATCATTTAAGATATTTTTCAAACACATTGTGGGTGTCACCCAAAATACATAGTTTTAATGTTAATAAATAAAGGAGGCCATCAATGTTTTTATAAGGATAAATACAAAAAATTTATTTTTGAATACCAAACACTTCATGTTCAAAATAATAGTAGAGTAGAAGAGAAGCCACCTACCTCCAATGGGCTCATCTTTAAGAATCATTCTATAAACCCACTTATTTTGGGATATCCTCTACTCCAATTTAGGGGATCATAATAAATTTACATTAAAACCCACACTAGACCATAAATATGGTCATGTATGACTTATTATAGGGGTCCTTCTAGGAGAAAATGTTTCTTCCATGAAGGGAAAGAGAAATGAAACTCTTACCTTTGATTCCCTTTCTACCATGCTTTAAGATTTTATGAAATAAATATTTGAAGGGAATAAAGAAATAAAAATCTCAGAAATGATGATATAGGATTGAGTGACCTAGTAACATAAAGAGTAATTACCATTAAAGGGTGTAACTAGGTTAAAAAAATATATTTTTCAAAATCATTAAATTATGAACATAGTTTGGACACATGGTTTATAAAGACATCTTTCAATTGTTTATGTGTTATTGGAAAATATATATGGATATATGATTTCAGTAGATGATTTGGAAAACTATGCACCAACTATGTGAAACTATACTATTGAAAAACTCATTAGGTTGCATGGTTTTTACAGCGTTTTTTAAAACAATTCACCAACCATGTGCCTACCCAGACTCACCCAAACACTCTCACATGTTTACCTAGGATATTTTAATTGTTCTATCTAACTGTGTCACCTCCAAAGTCATTTTAAAACATTAAAAACCCCTCTAAGGATTCCTATAACCATACAAAACCATTTCATATCTGAAAACAAAATAATAAATGGTAATATACCTAATGTCGGAGGTGTTCCAATCTAGGTTTGGAAAATTTTATTATTGCAAAAAGATTTACAATCTTGTTATATGAGGAGAACACTACATGGATTTCCAAGCACATTATTAATATGGATATTTAAGTGGTCATTACATATTTCAACTTACAATAATGGATTGGAACCTATAAAAATAAAAGAAGTATATTTTTTAAATGTGGAGACTGGAAAAATATATGTTGTATTCATTCAAATTAAGGAGGTTGTTTTTTACGAAAATAAAATCACGTGGGACATTTGTTGTGATCATGGAACCTTGAAAAATAAGGTCTGATCCAAACCGTTGAATGTAAAGCATGGAAGTTTAAATTTTTTATTTAACTACTTGTAGTATTAATAGAAAAAATAGGGAGGAATATTGAATATCTGATTTAGAAGAAAGATATGAGAGATCTTGAGCATATTGAAATATCTGATTCTTTGAATAATTGAGACAAAAAAATATTTTTATTATCATATCTAGTTTTTTTCAAGATAAGGATTGAAAAACCAAGTATTACACTGGTATATCTTGTAAGAGAATAACAAGATAACTCATATTTGGAAATATATTTATGTAGAGAAGAATTGTGGTTACTATTATATTATGGAAGATGTAGAATAAACCCACATATATAGAAGTTGATCTCATTGTACAATGAATAAGGAGAGCATATAAAATTATAGTTCAAAGGAGAATTCAATATAGAGAGATGATGTATGTAGTGTCATATGCTATACACGAACAAACCTATATGTCTCAAAACTATTGAATAATTTCTCATTTTCTACTGTCTAATAAAACATTGTGTCTGATAATTACACAAAAAGACCAGAATATGGAGTTAAAATAATATTTAATATGTATCCTTCCCAAATCATTATAACAAAAATAGTGTGTAGTTTTAATTTATAGTACACTAACACATCACCATGTGTATTCTCCTTGGATTATCACATAGTGGTTAAACATGTAAAATATATGCATCCCATGTATGCTTTATAGAATCGATCAATGTTTATTATTTGTTTGGATCAGAATGAGTTAACATGAGAGATTAAAGTTTATATTTATAACATGGGAACATAATTTGAACGATCAAGATGGCTTAATAGGATACATGTTTCAATTATTATACACTCTAATTCACCCCCTCTCAGTTCCATTCTTGTCAACCTAGTGCAAACCCTTTTTTCACTTTTAAAATTAATGGGAAATAAAAATCTATAATGAAATATTTTAAAAATGTTCTTCAAGATTCATTGGTGACATATACCTGGAAATGAGTGATAATGATTCAAAATTGATGATACATTTTATTCAAGAATGTACCTTTTAATAACTCTATTATCTATTTATTTGTATAATAATAGGTCTACTCATTGATTATAATTAATATTATCCTTAAACATCTTTTAAAACCCAATAATCATCTTCTAATTATAACTATAACATTTCAATTTGATATTTCTATGTACCATGGAATATATATGGTCTTTAATAAAAATAAATACTTATTGGTGAATCAACACTAATAGGATTAGAGTGATCATATTTTATGTATTCTAATTTTGAAAAGTGGTATGAAACTTCCTTTTTATCTCCATTTTTCATCATTGATCTCTAAATAAATATCTTGTAAATGAAGAAACAAAATGATTAATAGTGATTGGATTCCTCCTTTAAGAGTAGACATTTCAATATTGAGTGATTAGTGTACCCAATGACCTTTCTTCTAATGAGATACAACCTAAATTTTTCCACAATGTAAAATACTATAAGCATAACATTATATATTATGTAATACATGAACCAGTAATTCTTGATTTCATTTATATAATAATAGATCACATGTTCTTCCATATCCCTTCTCCAACCAAGTGTAACTCCAACTGAAAAATCACTTATATCACACCTGATCTCAAAGGGAAAACTACAATATTATATAATGATTATTAGAGATGGAATTTATTTTTTAGTATATAAAATTATTCAAAACACTCCTTATAAAACTTTAATTTCAAATACTACACTAGAAGTGAACAAAATGGTATACTAATCATTGAAAATTATTTTATGATACATTGGTAAAATTTTATACATCCTAAAAAACTCCTCCATACATTTACTGAGTGTTGTGGTGGAAATCTAGATATAACCTCTATTTTAAACTTGTGAGTTATTAATTCAATAATTGTAGACTATATGGAACAACATAATACCTTATATAACCATTAAGTGATATTTTTCTAAATTCAATACATGATGAAACCAAATAATAACATAAAAAAATATTATATCATTCTAGAGGTATGGCAACCCTGATCTTTTATTACACAACTAAACATACTTTATTACATAAACATCACTTGATAAAACATAGAAGATCGAGATTTCTAGTGTATTTGGAGATTAGGATCATTAAATAACAACTTAAAACATGAAATACAACATATTTATTGAAAAAATGCATTTAATTGACCACTATATTCCCTCATACATAGCATTTCATAGGATAACCTGAGGACATGCACAAGAAAAGAGTGAGCTATAAAGCCCAGTAAGGGAATAATCATGGTATAACATGAGGAATACAATAAATTTTAGAAAATAGGCATATGAATAGATAAAAATATAATCATAAACATAAAGGCATGATAAAGCATGATAATCATAATATGGAAATGTGGCAACAACTCATAACATGGAATTAGCATGAGCCATGGCTCATTGCACATGGAGAATTAGTAAATCATCATTGCACATGAATCATCAGTAAAAACTCATTGCACATGAATTATCATGAGTAAACACCCATCGTACATGACGTATCATGATACTATACTTTACCCAATGCATTGGAGCGCTATAAGTGTGCACCCTTCTTAAACATTTAACTTCATGCATAAGTGTGCCACATGGATCATATAACATGGATTCATAAAACATTATCATTTATTCCACGATAAAGGAATGTGGAATACATTCATGAACCTTTATAATCAATAATTATATGTGCATAAAGGTGAATACCCTTTATAGAGAAATGTGTAGGTTATTTACTACACAATGACATTGCCTTGGAAAATTGTTCCAATTTCGGCTGTGGAACCGTGTGACGTAAGAATTCATAAAAATAGTTGATGAGAGATAAAGGGGTGTCTCATTATATTTACATGAAATATAATGTAAGGGGCCATATAGATACATTTCCAATAAATTTTAATGAAATTTAGAGTCATGATACAAAATAATTGCTTGAATGTAAAATAGGAGAGATAAATTCCTTTAGGAATTTCGGCATAGTTACGAGTGTACGTGGGAAGAATTTAATGAGAGAGAAAGGGGTATCCCATAATTCGAACATAAATACGGTAGTATGGGGGAGGTGTGAAACCATACACAAACATTTATAATTGAAATTAAAAGGGCATAACAATTTAAATAATATTGGAAAAAAATAAGAAAGGGAGAAAAACCTTTACATGGAAGTGTTCTTCCGAAGGCTTGAGAGAGGACTGAGAGAGGATTCCTAAAATATTGGGGCACCTTGGGAGGATTATGGAGAGATGAGGGAAGAGGTTGGATGTACTTCAAAGGCTTTGAGTGGGTAGGAAGTGGGAGTTTGGGAGGGTTTATATAGGAAAGGTGATGGAATTATTTATTATTTTGGTTTGGGACTCCTCACATTAAAATAATACAAACCAAAAACCTGCCCATGGTTTTTTCCCATGGTTTTTGGAAAAGGGAAGTGGAAAAAAAATATTTTATAAGGCCAAAGTCTGAACTTCTTAAAATAATGGGGTTGCTTATGTGGATGTGAGTCACACTCCCAAGGAAAACAATTTAAAAAGACAAGATGTTTAATAAGTCTTGAAGAGTCCATTAATGCTTTGTAAAATAAGTCAAACCATCCCAAAACCACATTATTTTAATGGTAAATAATATATTGGCTGGAAATAAAGCTTATAGTATTTTATTACATCACAATTGGGTCATTAGGATGTCATAAAACTCATTATATATTTAAACTGTATTTAAATTTTACAAAAACATTTGACTTTCTCGGAAAATTATGAAAAATTCACCATTGGATAATTTCGACAACCTGATTCCAGAAAGAATATTTATTTTATCTAAATAATTTTCTAAATATGTTAATTTTCACTTTTAAATTAAGAACTGACATTTATCGAAAGTTCACGGGTTTTGATAAAAATGGATTTCAAAACTTAATAAAAATTACAATTGCATTCATAAAATTATATGATAATTTATATTTAACAAAAATTAATTTAATAATAATAATATTTTATTAAAATAATATTTAATTCAATAATCCATTAATTCATCAAAATAGATTTCTTAGTTGAACATTAACTAAAATACTATTTGGGCTTTAAAAACTATTAATAAGGAAACAATAATAAAATGAAAGTATATTCATTATTATATAAAAAAATAATGTACATAACCATAGTTCTATGGTCTTGTTACATATCCCATTATAACACCCGCATAATACTAAAGAGTAAGGTGTGTGATGGTGATCTACTTTTGGGGTGGCTCAGATAATATTGCTCGGATGGTAATCTCTATCAACTTCAACTTCTCTCATAGGCGGTCCCACTCGAGCTTAACATATTCCAGATCGGCTTGGGATTGGTCAAGAGTGAATCCCAATGAAACCACCTCCTTTCTGAGCTCTGACAAATGGGCTTCGTATGGGGAACGTCAACTGGGTGAGGCCATCGCTTCCCTTGTCTGAGTAAATTGGATTTGTTAAATCCCTATATTTATACTAATCAGGTAATCACTATTCAATGACTATATTAGTAACGGTCACAATTATTAACATAAAAATAAGAAGTTGACATTTTATATTACCATTTTATATAAAGATACATTTAATTAGATCAATAGGAATTTCCATTAATGAAATTTTGGGTCATTACAATCTTCCCCCCTTAAAAAAATTCGCCCTGAGAATTTTCTTTTCCCACACTAAAACAGATCTGGGTAACTCTACTTCCTCATTTCCTCCGATTCGCACATCACTTCTTCAAACATGCGGTTTCTCCACAACACCTTGATGAGGGGCATTGAATTTTTTCTTAGAACTTTTTCTATACGGTCTAAGATCTTCACTGGTTTATCCTCATAAGAAAGATCATCCTCTAACTGTACCACCTCTGAAGAGAGTACATGTGAAGGGTCTAGTATGTACTTTATTAAGAGGGATACATGAAATAAATCATGTACCTTGGCCATGGTAGGTGGAAGTTCTAGTCGATAGGCCAGATCCCTTACACGATCAAGAATTTCGAAGGGGCTGATGTACCTTGGACATAACTTCCCTTTTTTCCAAACCTCATGACCTTCTTCCACAGAGATATGTGTAGAAGTACCATTTCACCAACTTTAAACTCAAGGTCTCATTGATAGTTATATACATAACTCTTCTGTCAAATCTGGGCATCCTTGATATACTGTTGAATGATTTTCACTTTATCTACCATTTCTTTGACCATTTCTGGTCCATGTAACTTACGCTCACTGACCTCATACTAACATGCTGGTGTTTTTCACCTTTTTCTATAAAGGGCATCATATGGTTCCATTTGAATTCTTGAGTGGAAATTGTTATTATAAGAGAACTCAACCAGAGGAAGATGTTGATCCCATCCTCCTTTAAAGTCCATTGAGAATGCTCTGAACATTACCTCAAGTGTTTAGATATTCCCCTCATATTTTCCATCTGTTTGACGATGATAGGCCGTATTGATATTCATTTTAGTATTTAGAGCATGCTGAAGACTCTTCCAAAACATAGAGGGAAATCTTGTATCTCAATCGGACACAATAGATAGTGGTACTCTATGTAGCCTTACCACATCTCTGATATATATCTATACCAGTTGATCCAATGAGAAATCCTCCCAAATAATAATGTAGTGTGAAACCTTTGTAAGACGATCCACAATAACCCATATTGCATTATTGCCTTTGGATTTCTTCAGAAGCCTGGTGAAAAAGTCTATTGTGATGTTCTTCCCTTTCCATTCTGGGATGGGCAATGGTTGGATCATCCCCTTAGACTTATACCTCTCTTCCTTCACTTGCTGACACACCAGGAACTTTGATGTATATTCAACGATCTCCATCTTCATATTATCCCACCAATAATGCCCTAAGAGATCTAGATACATCTTTTTGTTTCCGGGGTGAATAGAGAAGTTTGAACTATGTGCATCATCCAAAAGTTCCTTCTTCATCTCCAGACTTGATAGAACACATAGTCTTTTCCCAAATCTCACAAATCCTTCTTCATTAAAATTAAACTCCAAGGATTTCCCTTATCCGATAGCTTCCACTTTTTCCTGAATTCCCACATTAACTTTTTCAGAATCCTTTAACCTTTCCCAAAGTGACGGTTGAGAAACCATTTGTGAAAGGATTGATGATGTTCCCTTCTTTATTATTCCCATGTCAATCTTCATCAAATATATGATGGTTGGATAATTTTAAATTATTTTTAATGACAAAATCATATGGTCATTTCCACATAGGGAATCTGCCACCTTGTTCTCTTTCCCAGGGTGGTAATGGATTGATTAGTCATAGTCTTTGATCAGCTCTAACCATCATCGTTGGTGAATTTTCAACTCTTTCTATGTGAATATATAATTGAGGATTTTGTGGTCTGTATATATTTCAAACATCTCCCCAAAGAGATAATGCCACCAAATTTTCAAAGCGAAGATCACCGCAGCCTACTCAAGGTCATGTGTTTGATTGTTCTATTCATGAAATTTCAATTGCCTTGAAGCATAGGTAATGAATTTTTCATTTTGAATCAACACACATCCCATGCCCTTGTTCGGAGCATCACTAAATACCACAAAAAGTTCTCCACTTGTGCGTAAAGTGATCATGGGTGCAGTGATATGCCTCTTTTTTAACTCCTTGAAGCTTTCTTCACATTCATCACTCCCAGAAAACTTTACTCCCTTACAAGTTATCTTGGTAAGAGGGTTGGACAATCGTGAGAAATATCTCACAAATTGTTGATAATATCCACCTAACCCCAAGAAGCTACAGATATCTATTATTGATGTTGGCCTCAACCATCCCTCAATTGCATCTGTTTTGGAGGGATCCACATATATCCCATTTCTTGTGTTGATATGGCCCAATAATGAGACCTCCTTAAACCAGAACTCACACTTGTTGTACTTTTCCTAGAGCTTCTCCTTCCGCAAGGTCTCTAGTATAGTTCTTATATGCTCCTCATGATCATCCTTGGTTCTGGAGTATATTAGAATGTCATATATAAAGACTACCACAAACATGTCGAGGTAATATCTAAAGACACAATTCATCATGTCCATGAAGATTTCTAGAGAATTAGTGAGTCTGAAAGGCATTACTATGAATTCATCGTGCTCGTATCTTCTACGAAAAGAAGTCTTGGGGATATCTTCCCTTTTCACCCTTACTTGATTATATCCCAACCACAAATACACCTTGGATAAATATTCTACTCCACACAACTAATCGAACAAGTCATCAATTAATGGGATAAGATACTTGTTCATTATCATGATTTTTTAGAGCTCACGATAATTTATGCAAAGGCCATTAACCCATCCTTCTTCTTGACGAAGGGGACTGGTGCACCCCATGGTGAAGCACTTAGGTGTATAAACCCTTTATCCAGATTATCGTGTAGTTGTTTCTTCAGCTCCTCAACCTCTACAAAAATCATTTTATATGGTTTCATGGATATTGGCAATGCCCCAAGTATATGATCAATTGAGAATTCAACATCTCTTCTAGGAGGAAGTACAAGAAATTCATCGAGAAACACTTCAGCGAATTCCCTCAATATAGGCATGTCCTCTATGATGGTTTCCTCCTTAGACTCAATCATCTGAGCCGGATACGCATGCTCATAGGGTATTAATATCCACTCTTGAGGTGATAGAGCTAATGAATATTCATCTTCCTCATTGCACTTGTAATGAATCGGGGGTTGATTCTCCATATGGAGAGTGATTTCCCTCTCACGACAATTTATGTTGGATTTATAAAAGGAAAGGAAATCCATGCCACGAATTGCATCAAATTCCACCAGTGCGAGTATGATGAGGTTCACTACGAATTTTAATCCACAGATTATGATATGGGAGCAGTTATATTCATGGGATGCAATGATTTTCCCTATTTCCATACTCACCGACATCTTCACTTCCATGATTTGTGGTAGTGATGGGATTGATGTATTAAACTTTCAGGATATAAAAGAATGCGTAGAACCTAAATAAAAAATTACATTCACTATTCTTGAATGAATAACTAGCGTACCTATCACCTCTTCATTTTCAGGGTTCACTTCAGTAGTAGTGATGATAAAATCTCTCCCTTTATGCCTTGCAGGTTGTTGGTTGCCTCTAAAAACCCTTGGCATGGGGCACAAATTTTCAAGATGCCCTGGTTCTTCCAGTTGTAGAAATGAACAACACGTTGAAGTTCGAATGGACTGTTCCTCTCCTCTATTGTAGCAGTGGGTTTTTCTTGTTGGCAGTTAATAGATAGGTTCCCGCCTCTTCCACACCTATATAATTTCCTCGTCTCCTTTAGGAAATTTCCGGGGTGCTTCTTTCGGCACCTTTGGCAAGTGGGGTGTAGAATCTTCATAGCACCATTGGATTTATCCATCGGACCGACATCATTGATTTCTCCATTACGATTCTTATCGCCATGATACCCCTAACATTATCTGATCTCCATTTCGACCTTGAGGGAATATCAGACAATTTCATTATAGCTGTCGAAGTCACGGATTGCCAGCACTTTCCGCAGGCTATGTTTCAGCCCACCAAAGAAGTTGTGAAAATTGCATTCAGGGGTAACGAAAAAGATATAAGTGTATCGTGCAAGCCTTTTGAAGTTTTCCTCGTACGCTCCAACATATTATTCATCGTTTTGCTTGAGGGAAAGGATGTCCCTTTCCATCTTAAGCCGGAGGGTGTACGAAAAATATTTATCGAAAAATCTTCCGAAAATCCTTCCATTCCAACACCTCGATATCCTCCTCAGGCTTCGTATTTTTGATAAATGTCCACCATTTATCAGCTTCACACTACATATGATAAGCTTCCAAGAGAACCTTCTCTTTTTCATAACATTAAAGGATGGAGAAGTTATTTTCAATGGAGTTGATCCATTGTTCAGAGATTGAGGGATCGAATGATCCATCAAAACTAGGAGGCCTTTGTCTCATGAATCTCTCGATAGAAACTTGTTCTTTCTTAGGGGGGGGGGGTTGAACGTTCTTTATGACCCATGTTCCTATTCTAATCTCGATCTAGTTGAGAGAGAATCATGACAAAGTTCATGATTCCCACTCCCATTAAATTGGGCATTTCATTAGTATAATCATCACATTGATCTTCACATCGGTTGTTAGCTCGAGTCCTCCTATTACCAGTTGTTGGCTGGAATAAAAGGAAATCTAGGGGTAACACATAAAGGGTAATCCAAGAAAAAAACTAATGACTTATAAATAAATTTTATTTCCATAACATATGAATCTATTGGCTTCAATCTATGTTATCCATGATCCACTTTCTAAAATATATTCTTAGGGATTTTTTTGTACCTTAATAATGGTTCATACTAATCATGTGAATTTACCAAAGCATATACCCTGGGAGTATTGTAACCAAGAGTGCAGCAAGGCCCATTTTCATGAACCAGTTCCCATTCGATTCTACCTCAAAGCGGTGTTTTTGGGTTTAACCCCTTGGATACATCTATGCCAGAGCCGCCTCTACCTGATCTTATCCAGACAGGGATGTATTTTCTTGATAAACCTCTTAATCAACACTCACCAAAACATAGGGAAGTTTTTTATTATACTTAGTCTTATCTCTAAGGCTTTACTAGGGTTTCCTAATTCGAATCCAAAAAATAACAAATCCTATCCTCTGATACCCACTATGACAACCCTGAACTTTTATTACACAATTAAACATAATTTATTACATAAAATTCACTTGATATAGCATAGAATATTGAGAGTTCTAGTGTCTTTGGGGATTAGTAACATTACATAACAACATAAAACATTAAATAAAACATCTTTATTGAAAACTTCCTTTTCATGACCACTACATTCCCTCGTACTTAGCATTGCATGGGATAACCTGAGGACATGTATAAGAAAAGGGTGAGCTTTAATGCCGAGTAAGGAAATAATCATGGAATGACGTGAAGAATACAACACCTGTTAGACAATAGATATATCAATAGATCATAAGAGATTCATAAAAATAAAGGAATGATAAAGTATGATAATCATAACATGGAAATGTGGCAAGAACACTTAACATGGAATTAGTATGAGCCAAGGCTCATTGCACATGGGGAATGAGTAAATTCTAATTGCACATGAAGCACGAGTAAAAACTCGTTGCACTTGAATTATCATGTTTAAACACCCAATTCATATGACATGTCATGATAGTATACTTTACCCAATGCATTGGAGTGCTGTAAGGGCACACCCTTTTTAAACATTTCATTTCTTGAATAAGTGTTCCACATGTATCATATAACATTGATTCATAAAACATAATCATTTATTCCATGATATAGGAATATATAATTCATACATGAAACATTATAATCAATAATTAAATGATCCTAATGGTGAATACCCTTGATAAATAAATGGGAATGGTATTCACTACACAATGACATTGGCTTGGAAAATAGTTGTAATTTCGACAACGTAATGGCGTGACACAAGAATTCATAAAAATGGTTTATGACCAAGAAAGGGGTGTCTCATCATATTTACATGAAATTTACAGTAAGGGGGTCATATAGATACATGTCCAAACAATTTTAATGGAATTTAGAGTCTTGATACAAAAGAGTTTCCTGAATGTAAAATAGGAGAGATAAATTCCTTTCAGAATTTCAGCATATTAACAAGTGTACATGCAAGGCATTAAAGGAGAGATAAAGGGGTCTCACATAATTAAAACATAAATAGGAAATTATGGGTGAGGATAAAAACCATACTCCAACATTTATAATTGAAATTAAAAGGGCATAACAATTTAAAGAATGTTGGACAAAAATTAGAAAGGGAGAAAAACCCTTACTTGGAAGTGTGCTATCAAAGGCTTGAGAGAGGCTTGAGAGAGGATTCATGGGAGCTTGGGGAACCTTTAGAGGATTATAGAGAGATGGAATAGGTTGGACGAACTCAATAGGCTTTTATTGAGGAGGAAGTGGGAGCTTGGATGGGTTTATATAGGAAAGGTGAGGGAATTCTTTATTATTTAGGTTTGGGACACCTCATATTAAACTAATCCAAACCACAAACCAGCCCATGGTTGTTGCCCATGGATTTTGGATAAGTGAAGTGTAAAAAAAATATTTTATAAGTCTAAAGTCAAAACATCTTAATATAATGGGGTTGCATATGTGAAGGTGCGTCACACTCCCAAGGAAAACAATTTTTAAAGACAAGATGTTTAGTAAGTCTTGAAGAGTCCATTAATGCTTTGTAAACAAATTCAAACAAACCCAAAAGCAAATTATTTTAATGTTAAAACATATATTGGACGAACATAAATCTTATAGTATTTTATTACATCACTATTGAGTCATTATGATGTCATAAAACACATTATATATTTAAACGGTATATAATTTTTACCCAAAAATTTGACTATCTCATAAAATTATGAAAAATTCACCTTTGGATAATTTCAACATCCTGATTCCATATATAATAATAATTTTATCTAAATAATTTTCTTAATATGTTAATTTACACTTTTAAAATAAAAATAGAAATTTATCGAAAATTCACGGGTTTTGACAAAAATGGCTTTCAAACCTTAATAAAAATAACACTTGCATTCGTAAAATTATATGATAATTTATATTTAATAAAAATTAATTTAATAATAATAATAATATTTTATTAAAACTTTCTTTAATTCAAAAATCCATTAATTCATTAAAATATATTTCTTAGTTGAACTTTAACTAAAAATACTATTTGAGTTTTAAAAACTATTTACAACATAAAAATAATAAAATGAAAGTATATTAATTATTATATAAAAAAATAATGTACAGAAGCATAGTTTTAAGGTCTTGTTAAATAACCCCTTATAACACCCTCATAAGACCGAAGAGTAACATGTGCGATGGCGACATACTCTTGGGGTGGCTCAGATAACATTGCTCGAGTGGTAATCTCTATCAACTTCCACTTCTCTCATAGGCAGTCCTGCTCAAGCTTAACATATTCTGGTTTGGCTAGGGCTTGGTCAAGAGAAAATCCCAATGATTCCACCTCCTTTTTGAGCTCTGAAAAATGGGCTTCATAAGGGGCACATCAATTGGATGAGGTCATCGCTTCCTTTTTCTGAGTAAATTGGATTTGGTAAAGCCCTATATTTATATTAATTAGGTGATCATTGTTCAACAGATATGTTAGCAATGGTCACAATTATTATCATAAATCTAATGATGTTGACATTTTATATAAACATTTTATAAAAAGAGACATTTAATTAGATCAATAGGGATTTCCATTAATGAATGTTTGGGTCGTTATAAGAGTAATATTCAATATATATCATTAATATATATCATCAATGAAAATAAAATATTATTGTATTTGGAGACTATAAAAAATGAAATTATTTAAAAATCTATCTTCAAAATATACAACAAATATTTTCATATTAAAACCTTTGTAAAAATATAATACTTTTAACATTCCATAAAAACCCAGGGAAGGAATCATACAAACGGGTGTGGTAAGACTTTCAACAAGGGTAAAGATTATAGATATTAACCATAAGATCATAAGATGAGTATAAGGGTATGATAGGATAATGAATTTCATGTCCTCAATAGAAAATATTCACATCATTAAAATCATATATTATGACCTCAAAAATGAAGTCACATATAGAAGAATGATTAACAGGGGGTTAAATTAGAAATCATCAATCAATATTCATGACATAGGCATGTGGAATTATAAGCATAGGAAATCAATTTTTTTAACATATCTATTAAAAATAATTTCCACACACAATATTGAGAATATAACTAGAATCAGTCATACTCATATATCAAAATGTGAACATATCTTTTCACAATCCCGTCTATACATATTATTTTTAGCATAGTTAAAATAAATCATACTCAAGAATCAAAATATGATCAGAGTTGTCCACAATCATGTCTGCACTTATCATCATCTCTTAATGATATATCTACATCAAATTATCTAATTCATTAGAGGTATATAATTTTAGGATCAAAATAATTATGTAGATGCTCAATATACAAGAGGGGGGTGAATTGTATACTTTAAAAAAATCCTTTGGAACCATTAATGTTGGTTAAAACTTTCTATAGTTTAAAAAGTTAAACAGGGTAAATTGACAAGAACTCTTAGTTCTACAAACTCGCTTGATTGTAGAAATATGGTTCCAAAAATGAAACATAAGAAAATTTTACAAGGAAAATGATTCTACCATAAAGCATATAGAATCTTACTAATCTGAGTATACATGTACAAGAAAGTATAAGATAGTTATAATTTTCTTATTAATCAAAATTCAGTGGAAAAAAACATGAAATAATACAAGTAACATGTACGAAATCTTTTAACCCAAGGAGTAGGGTATCCAAAAACCTTAGATAAAGGTCCCTTGATCTATACTTTAAAGAAATTATGTCTTACCCACACCAGGGTAAGCCCTAAATAGGAATATCAGAGTCTATCTTTCTATCCCCAGAAGCCCTCGAACTTCAAGGAAGTTGGAACCTATGTCTTCTTTATCAAAGAAGTCCTAGAACTTTAAGGTAGTCGGAACCTCTGTCTTTCTATCCCCAGAAGCCCTCGATTGTACATAGTAACAATCAGAGTCACATGAAGTAATCTAAAAAGGATATTTAGTATGCCCAAAGAATGAGAGTCTCTCTCTCTAAAATCACTTCAGCAGTATGTAATATCTAGAGTTCTAGGGTTTCTCTTTGGTGGTAGTTCGGAGCGGGGGAGTCCATTGCGTGGCTCTCCAACATCGTCTCCCCCGCCCCTTCTCATCATGATTCTTGCCTCTGTTAGCACTCTTTTCTCCATTGTTTTCCCATTTATTCTTCTCTGGATTTGGCTTCCTTCTAGATTTGATTTTCTCCTTTGGTCATTGTTCTTTGTAGCCGCAATCGTCGCTCACTTCCTCTGCCTTTTTCATCCTTCCATTCGTACTAGACTCCATCTATGGTCCAACACAAGGGTTCTTATGCTGAATTAGGATGGTGAGAAGGCTCGACTAGTGATGGCACGACAATGCTCAGTTTCATTCTGAAGAAGAAATCTTCGTGTTTTTTTGTGGTTTGCATTATCCGATTGTTCTTCAGTCGTAAAGGCATTATTGGTGGTTCTATTTCTATTTATTTCTTTTCAAAGTAAAGATTTTTTATCCTAGCAAATGTCGTGTACCATTAGGGTAACCATTGTCTGCTTCAATCTTTGCTCTTTCCTTATGTTCTACCACTTCCCCTGGTTGGTGTGGTGTTGGTAGTGTACTACCGGGTTTTGGGATGTGCTGGTTTAGCTTTCGATGGTGTACTAGGAGGCGTGGCCTGAGTAGGCATCAGTCCTTGTTGTTTCTTCTTGTTTTTCTACTGCTTAATTGATTTGGATAGGGTGCGTCATCCCTGGTGATGTTTTTTGTGCCATTTTTTTTCTTTTTTCGTTGGTTTGGTGATCTATTGAGATCGTGTTGGTAGGCCATTCATTCTTGTGGATGATAAAGGTTTTTTGATGTCTGCTGGTTTTGTTTCCCAAAGAATATGGCTATATTTTCAGGTGATCGGTGGTGATGAAAGGTGCGTTGTTTATTGGTGTTGCTATGGTGACGATGACCGGTGAAGTGGAGACGACGGTCATTGTGAGGATATTTCTGCTCGACGATAGGTGATGGCTATGAAAAATATATTAGGAGTGGATGGCGGGGACGTGATGATGACGATGGTGGTGTGTTGATGGTGGCAACGACGTCGATGGCACAATTGACTCGACGTGTCTTACCTTGATGCAGCGTTTCTCGGGATTGCGGGATTTGAGGGATGTGTTTCCCTTGTTTTTGAATTTTGGAATTCATTACTGCCAAAATGTGTGATTATTTGGACAATGTTTGGGTTTCCCACTATTCCACTAAAAGTGGTTTTCTGAAAATAAAATAAAAATTAGAGGTATAGTTGTAGAAAAGTATCTTGGGCTTGTTCAAATGAGATTCTATTTATAGACACATCTCCAACGGTTGTCTCCCTCCTCCAACGGTCATATTTTTCCTTGAATTTCAGAGGAACCTATACACATATCACTCAAACAAAAGTTATTTAGAAACAGAATGCACGACATTGTTTTATAACAATAACATGGGTATATAGAATATGGTCCCTCTATCAAATCTATTTTTCGAAGTCTAAGGAAAAAATAAATTTCAGAGTCTATGGAAAAATATTCAGAGTCTATATTACAGGTATATTTGGATTCTATTTTCCAAGGAATTTGGAAAAAAAAATTATTTAGACTTTAGAGTCTAAATTCTATGGAATTCGGATTCTGAATTATAATGAATTCAGAAACTGAATTATATGAAATTTTTAACCTGAATTATAAGGAATTCAGAGTCTGAATTCTAAGGAATTCGGAACCTAAATTCTATGGAATTCGGAACCTGAATTCTAAGGAATTTGGAGTCTTAATTCTAAGGGATTCAGAGTCTGAATTCTAAGGAATTCAGAGTCTGAATTCTAAGGAGTTCAGAACCAAAATTATAAGGAATTTGGAGTCAAAATTCTATGGAATTCGAAAACTGAATTATAAGGAATTAGGAGTCTAAATTCTAAGGAATTCAGAACATAAATTCGAAGGAATTTGGAGTCTGAATTTTATGTAATTCATAGTCTGAATTATGAGGAATTTGGAGTTTGAATTTCAAAGAATTCAAAATTTGAATACGGATACTGAAAATTGAATACTATATATCTATGTATTTATATAATTATGAGGTTTTAGATGTGAAACCAAATTTTTAACTTAGGAATAAAAAGAGTTAGATTTAGAGAAATATGAAAAAACAGGTAAGGATAAATTTCCTTCAGGAAGGAAAATTTCACTTATTAAGGAAAATCTGATAGGAAAAGAAATTTTCCCTAAGATCAAGTCTTGGTGATTTTAAAAACATAGCGGAATGGAAAAGTCATAAAGAAACTTTATTGATTCAAAAAGCTCCCCCTTTTTGGAATGCAAAAACATCCTTTCTAAAAAAAATATAAGGACTTTCAAATTTTTTATCTTGAAAAAAAATATGTATCTCCCTTTAGTTATTGATCATTGTGAATATGAATAACTCCCCCTTAGGCTTTGTAAACCCTAAGGATCGTATTCTTGATTTTTTGAAAGAGATTTTACAATATCGTGCATACAAAAATATTCATGATAAATACTCCCCTTGGATGAACTCCCTATTACATAGGTATATTTCTTCTTTACGTTGTATTATTTTTGACATTCCTTTCCACCACTTTGGGGTTTTCTAAAAGGAATAAAGGGAATGGAAAAAAATATGGTATCTAAAATATTAGTACTAAACAACCGAAAATATAAAGTGCAACAATAATTTCATTAAGATTGAAAGAATTTATAAAATATGGAAATACAAAAAAAGATTAGATTTGAATGAAATTATCTCTCTTTCCGTTTCGGCATATCCTCTTCACAATAGTCTTGAGCTTCTTGAGTTTCTTGTGATCATCTTCGATGTGATTGAGAAGCTGATCTTGATCTTCACTTTTATTTTATAAGGAATTAATTTTTTCTTCATGAGCATTAAGCATATCAACCTGAACCATCAAGGCTTCTTCTTGTTTAGTAATTCTTTCCTCATGATCGATTCTAAGATCCCTTTCCTTCTTCCAAGTGTAAGTAACTGAATACAATTTCCCATTCAGATCTTTCCCTTCTTGCTTCTGAGTAATTTCTTCAAGAGATAGCTTTTCTTCAAAATACTTAGTGAGATGTTTGAACCTAGAATATTCGGTTTCAAAATCACCCTTGACATTATCTTTAATATCATTGAGAATTCCCATTTATTCAACTATTTTCCTTGACCAACTAGTCATCTTCTTGCAAGATCTTTTATGGGCTTCATAATTAATGAAAAAAGTTTTGAAGTCTGCCTAAAGCTTGATACACTTATCCATCACCATGGATACTAAATCTATTTTCTGATTTAAGTAATACTGAATCATTTGACACATTGAATCTATGGTTGGAAATATCAGAATAGTACCAACCATCTTCTTTTTAGACTGAAAAAAAATTCATGTCCAAGGGAAGATGATTCTGAATTAGAATTATTTGATGATAAGGATTCTTTCTCAAGCACAGTAGCTTTCTGCTTTGATGAAGAACTAACATCTTTCTTACTAACCAAAGACCAGGTAGAAGTATCAACCATCACCTACTTACCCTTATCAATTTTTTGAAATGATCTAATTATCTTTTGGTGATTAATTCTCACTTTCTGATAGCTAAACAATTTTATATTTATCAAAATTTTCCTTCTCTGCTTTTTCATTATGTTATCCTTTATGAATAATATCATGATTAATACTTTCGTCCTCGAATTGATTATTGGATCCTTAATGATCCTTATTATCATTTCCTGGTGTAGCAATCTTAGATGATTCAGCTTCAGAAATTCAGATAGACGACTTCTTAGAAGGTCTTTCCTTCTCATGATAATCTTCCACTTGTTGTATCATGTCATCAGTGTCACCACTTACTTCTTCTTTTTATTTTTCCACTTATATATCTACTTCTTCCTCAACTTCCTCTTCCACTTATATTTCCACTACTTCTTCTTCTCATTCTTGATTTGGTTCTGGAATCACCAACTTATTTCCCGGAGTCTCTAGAAGTAATTCTTTAAAAAATGATTTTGTTACTGGAATATTCTGGGAGGCTTTCTCAACAGCCTTAAGAAGGGAATGAATGATTTCAGCTTCAGAAAATTTCTTTCTCTGCTTCTTCTCTTTCTCTTGTTTCTCAGGATCTTCGGCAACTTTCATCTTTAAGGCTTTTGCCTCAAAAAGATCCAAGCCAATCTTAGGATCCCCTTATTTGTAATTTTTCTTGTCTTCTCTCCACTTAGCCACTACTTCATTAGGATATGCTTATTTCTTCTTTGATTTTGGAGGTGCAGACTGAATTTCCTTGGCAACATAAACTTTTTCTATCCCTGGAATTTCTTTCAATTTCCTATTCCTTCCACCTTTCTTGGAGGTTTCATCTACAATAGGCTTATTTGATAAATATTCAACTTCTTCATTTGATAAATAATAAAACTCTCTAGATTCACCAGAAAACCCATTTTCATTCTCCTTAGAGTGTCATATCTTAGTAACAATACCCTGAAATATATTGACTTCAATTTGAAGGAAATTTTCATTGATTCTAAACAAGAAACAACAATCATTGATAGAATTTCCAGATACATGATAATTGGGGACTTCAAATTTCCATTCTTGATATTCTCAATCGTAACCAAAATATACTTAACCAGATTCAACAACCGGAGGTTCACTATGAATTCCAAAACATACATATCACTTTTCTTCAGAGTATCTTTATCTCCATTTCATGGAATGATAAAGTCTTGATCCCAATGTTCTAGAATCCGTAAATTCATAGAGAGATGAAGAATCTTCAGAGTCCTTACCTCTGAAAGACCAAGAGAAGATAAATAATTTTCCTTGTCAAATATTCCTATATCATCAGGTAACTTATGGGAACAAAATTAATCTTCTCCTTCATAAGGTATTACAATAAAATTGGATACCTTAGAATAAGAAAGACAATAATTTATACCATAAATCTTGAAAGAAAATTTGTCTTCGCCTCCTTGATTGAAAAAAGATTCAAATTCATAAAACTCCACTAGCTACTCCAGAATCACCAGATCCTCTACCTTGGGTTTTGATACAGCTATACTCTCCCTTCCATTTAACACGATATTCTTTGAGATGATTGAATCATACTTACTAACGAAGTCTAGGTCTACCAAAAATTCATGATAAATCTTCAATTCAGAGATTTCCTTTACAATTGACATTTCTTTCTGAGGAGAGGCTTCTTTAGACATTTAAAACTAAGGAAGACATGTGAAATTCGGAATGGTCTTAACTAGGAGGGGAAAATCTTCATCACACAAGAGCTCAGGGTTCAATGTGGGACAACCATTGGGGGTCCTTTATATAGTCAATTGAAGAAAAATTTCAACTTCTTTGATTGATCCAATGGTTGAAATCTTCTTGAAGAGATCTGATGGTTGAGATGATAGTCGAAGAAGGATTTTGATAGATTCTGATCTTTTGAGGATTTTAAGAAAAACATTCAGATTTAAGGAATGGTGAATCCAAAAAATTTAAAAAAGAAAATACCAAAAGGTAAAAGATGATTGCAAAAATATTGAAAAGAAAACATAACTTTCAGAATGCTAGGAAATTATTCATAATAAGAAAATTTTCTTTTTGAATATCATTAGATTCCAAAATTTTGACGAATAAAAAATTTTAGACTATGAAAATTTTGATTATGAAAAATTTTTACTGTGAAAATTTTTACTACGAAAATTTTGATTATGAAAATTTTGATTACAAAAATTTTAGACAATGAAAATTTTGACTACAAAAATTTTGATTATGAAAATTTTTATTATGAAAATTTTGATTACATATTTTTTTACAAAAATTTTACTAATAATAAAATGTATTCCCCCTATGAAAAGGAGTTTCTTACTATAAAGAGATAGGTCTCAACCAAAAGATAATATGGAAGATTACCTTATGGTTATCATTCCTAACTTCTGTTTAATATATTCAAATATATCGAATGGTAAAGATTTTGTGAAAATATTAGCAAGTTGATCTTTCATTATGATAAATTGAAGAATGATATCTCCTTTTTGTGTGTGATCCCTAAATAGGTGATGCCTAATAACTAGGTGTTTTTCATGATAATTATGTGTAGGTTTTTTACTTAGGGAAATGGCACTAGTATTATCACATAATATTTTTTTTGGTAAAACTCATACCATAGTCTGTGAGTTTGTGTTGAATCCATAATAATTGAGCTCAAAAACTTCCAGCTGCTACATATTTATCTTCAGTAGTGAAAAGTCCTACTGAGTGTTGATTTTTTCATGAACAAGAATCTGATGAATCTCCTAAGAAATGAAAAGTTATGGATTTACTTTTCCTATCCATTCTATATCCACCAAAGTCAGCATCTGAAAAATGTTTTCAAACAAAATAATTTACATAAGTATAAAAGAGTCCTAGATCAATGGTTCCCTTTAAGTAGCCAAAAATACTTTTCATTTCATTTAAACAAGATTCTTTAGGATTGTATTGATATCTTGCACGTAAACATATCGAAAACATTAAGTCTGGATGACTAGTGTCAAGTAAATTTGACATTCTATCATACCTCTAAAAAATGTTTGATCTACTGGTTTCTCAGCTTCATCAAGATCAAGTGAATTTAAGGTATAAATGGGAGTAATTATACTTTTAGTGTTGTCATATCCATTGTTTTTAAAAATATCCTTAATATAATTATGTTGGGATATATAGATTCCTTCCAGTTTTTGAGAAATTTAAAAACCATGGGAAAATGTTAACTAACCTATCATACTCATTTCGAACTCATATTTCATTAGATCTATGAAGTAATTAGTTAAATACTGAGGAGCTGAACCAAATATAATGTCTTCAACATAAATTTGAATAATCAAAACATTTTTATTATCTTTCTTTATAAAAAAAGTTGGATTAGCATTTCCCTTAACATTATTTTTTTAAAGAAAAAATCATATAAGTCTATCACACATGGCTCTTGGGGCTTGTTTAAGTCTATATAATGCTTTGGTAAGTTTAAAAACATGTTCATGATGTTTTTTATCTTCAAAACTAGAATGTTGTTCAACAAAAACTTCCTCTTGAACATAACCATTAATGAAAGCACATTTAACATCCATTTGAAAAAGTTTGAAATTATAGAATGCTACAAAGACAATTAGAATATGAATGGATTCTAGTCTAGCTACTAGAGCATAGTTTTCTTCATAGTCTATTCTTTCTTGTTGATTATAACCTTTAGCGACAAATCTATATTTATTTCTTACTATGATTCCATTTTTATCACACTTATTTCTGAAGACCCATTTTACTCAAATAATAGATGTTTCGTTAGGTATTTAAACCACGGTCCTGATTTTATTCATTTCGAATTCATTTAGCTCATCTTGCTTATCTTTTATCCAATATTCATCACCTAAATCTTCATCTATGCCTTTTTGTTCTAATTGGTAAAATAAATCTAGATGTTCTATTTCATTTCTTAAGGAACCTCTAGTCTTTAAAGGTTGATTTAAATCACCAATGATACTATCACAGGGATGAATCTAATGAAACAGATGATTTGGGTTTTGTAAAACCTGTTTATCGATGTATGGTAGGAAGTCTTTTGGGGTAAATGCTTTAGAAACATTTTCTTGAACATTTTCCTTATCAGAAGGATCTTCTATCAAAGGTCGATAATTGGTTTTTGAAAACTCATATGAAGATGTAGGTTGAGGATGATTAAAAACAAAAGGATCAGTTTCATCGAATTTGAAAGGTACCGTTTCTTCAACAGTACAGGTATTTTTATTGAAAACCCTATAAGCCTTAGAAGTTGTAGAGAATCCTAAGAAAATTCCTTCATCAGATTTTGGTGAAAATTTGTGTAGATTATATTTAGTATTCATAATGAATACATTGCAACCAAAAACTTTTAAGAAGGAAAGTCTAGGTTTTCTACCATTCCATAACTCATAAAGAGTCTTATTAATAAAACGTCTCATCAAAACATGATTTATAGTATATCAAGAAGTACTTACAACTTCAGGCCAAAAATCTTTTTCTACCGAATATTCACTCAACATGGTTCTTATTGTCTCTTGAAAAATTCTATTTCTTCTTTCAACAACACCAATCTGTTGAGGTGTTCTTAGGGCTGGGAAGTTATGAGTAATTCATTTTCTACTACAAACAGTTTCGAAATCAAAATTTTGAAATTCTTCTGCACGATCACTGTGAATATTTATCAATGGAAGTTTTTTCTCATTTTTAACTTGGGATCTACAAAGTTTGAAATAAGAAAAATATTCATATTTATTTTCTAGAAAATAGACCCACGTAAATATTGTGTTATCATCAATGAAGACAAATACATAATATTTGCCTCCAATGCTTCCAGTTTGTATTGGACCAAAAAGATCCATATGCACCAACTATAATGCATCAGTGGTTGAGACTTCAATGACTGATTTAAAACTTGATTTATGTTTCTTACCATATTTACAACGATCACAAACATTTTAAGAATCAAATCTATGCTCCGGTAGATCCTGAACTAGTCTTCTCATAGAGAGTTTGCATAGGTTCTTAAGGTTATACTGTCATGACCTTCTATTCTATAACCAAGAATGATCTTCCATTGCACTAAGACAAGGTCAATCCAGGCTCCTAAGGTCATATAAGTTTAGTGTGTATACATTCTCTTGCATATGGGAAGAAAGAATAAACTCTTCCTTGGTATTGTGTAATAAACAACTTTCATTCCTAAAATTCACAAGGTAACCTTCATCACATAATTTAATTAATCTAATAACGTTGTGATTAAGACCCTTCACAAATAGAACATTTGAAATCAATGTTTTCCAAGAAGAACGATGTTACATTTACCAATAATTTCTCCCTGAGCATTATCTCAAAAAGTTACTTTTCCTCCTTTCATCTTGATAATTTTTTAAAGAAGTTTTTGTTACCAGTCATATGATTGGAACATCCACTATCCATGCACCATGTATTTTTGTTGGTACTATCTTTATTTTCCTAAAAACAAGAGTGTTAGACATTCAGAACCCAAACATTCTTGGATCTGGAAACTTCAAAAAGCATAATGTTAGGAATCCACATTTTATTTGAGAAATAAGCTATATGAAAACCTAAAGAATGAGTTTTTTTTAAGGAAAAATTTTTCCCCAATGCCCACCACACTAACACTTACTACAAAATGGAGCACTTTGAGGTACAAAATAATTGTTACTAAAAATCTGTTTTGAATGAGTATAACCAAAACCAAAATTATTCATTGGAGGTCGAATTTGGGAATACAACTTATCAAAATTTTCCTTTCCTCGGGTTATGTTTGAAAAACACTTCCTCAATGAAAATATTTCTGACTTCAGCTTAATAACTATGTTTTTATCCTTGAAAACATTAGTTTTAGCACTAGAGTTAGTCTCAAAAACATTTATCATAGAAATTAATTTTTCTAGATCCATAGAAAGTTTTTTCTTATAAAAATTATTATGCTACAGATTTTTTTAAATACATTCAAAATCAAGGGTTTTCTTATCAAGATCTTTAGAAAGATCTTATATTTACTTATTAAGAATAGAAATCCAAGAAGTTTGTTTATCAAGCTTTGTATTCACTTTAGAATTTCTATTCTCAAGGAGCTTAGAAAACATAGAACTTCTTAATAAGTAGGTAAAGTATTATATTCATCAGAAGAAGATTATTCATCCGAAGATTCATAATATTTACTATCACTATATTTAGATTTCAAGGATACATTGGTGATGGATTCAACATTGTGTAACTTATCCATTAAACACTAATTTTCAATCGGTATCTTGGCTAGTAAACCAAGATTATTCTAACCAAATGATTCATACTATGATAATTCATCAGAAGAGTCACCACCAATGGAACTCTAGGTGTCATTGGCTATCAAAACAATCTTAGATTTAGCCTTATAGTGCTTCTTTATATTCCTCTCAGAATGATTTTCCTTTCTGTCATTTCTCTTAAGCCTAACATAATTTGGCCTTATATGCCCTGCTCTCTTGCATTCATAACAAGTAACTTCTGAGTATTTCTTCTCCATTATTTCTTTCTTATTGTATCTAAAATGAAATTTCTAATGTCCAAAAATCTTGTTCATCGTTCGAGAAATATTGGATAACTCTTTTTTTTTTGAAGATTCACTTCCACTAGATTCAGATTGAATAACGGTCCCCTTAGATTTGGATCTTGTAACTCTCTTAGGAGTCCTGTATTTTATTTTATTTGAAGTAGTTATAAAAGAAACACTTCCATTTACATTCATGTTATTATTTAGATCATCGTCTCTTTTCATTATTGTCTCATGTTGAAGAAGAGTTCCAAAAATATCATCAAGAGTAATCTGTGAGACTTTCCTATTTTCATCGGTATCTGTTCTCTTTGATTCCCACTCATTAGGCCTGATATCGATAATATTGTCCACAAGTGGCACATCATCTAAACCTTTTCTACCCATGGATTATAAACTATTAACTATGGTCATAAACCTCTGTTGAACCTTTCACACTGGTTCTCCATAAGGAAATAGAAATCCATGATATTATTCCCTAAACATAGATCTTCTAGTTTCGATAACTTTAGATGTTCCAAAGTTAGTAACCTCCAATTTCTTTGAAATAAAATTTGAATCTTAACAAGAATAAATGTATCTATATATATTCCTGGTCATGGAATATAACAAAGTATTGCATACCTTATATTTAAGTTGATATTCTAACATTTCTTGATTAGTAAAAGTACTGACATTTTTATCAGGAATCTTGTAATCTCTAGTAAGAATTACAATGTTTTCCACTACAGTGTTAATGATAAAAGTATTCATAATATCTCTCCAATATTCATAATCATTCCCATCAAATATAGGTGGTCTAGTATGGTTAAGATTGTAAATCAAACCAATATTCATTCATGCCATCTAAAAGAAAATATCGTTCCACAAAATCTTGTTAGTAATAAAATTTTGTAAACAAGGATAAAAATCATATGCAAAGAAAAATAGAACAAAGGAAACATGAGCAGGAAATCTTATGTGTGAATATAAGTA
The DNA here is from genome assembly GCA_963277665.1 of Viscum album. NCBI lineage: Eukaryota > Viridiplantae > Streptophyta > Magnoliopsida > Santalales > Viscaceae > Viscum > Viscum album. Next base: position 468,356,570 of record OY728119.1, read on the forward strand.
TTTCAGATACCTCCTCTGATACCAATTGTAGGATCTAAATAATAATGTAGATGCTCAATATATATGAGTGGGTGAATTTTATACTTTAAAAATTCCCGTGAAACCTTTAAAGTTGGTTAAAAATTTCTATTGTTTAACAAAGTTAAACAAGGTAAATTCACAAGACCTCTTAGTTCTATAAACATGCTAGATTATAGAAATATGGTTCCAGAAATGAAACTTATGAAAGGTTAACAAGGAAAAATATTCTACCTTAAAGCGTATAGAATCTTACTAATTAGAGTATACAAGTACATGAAAGTATAATATAGTTATACATTCCTTATTAATCAAAATGAAGTGGAAAAAAACGTGAAACAATACAAGTAACAATTAAGAAATCTTTTAACCCAATGAGTAGGGTATCCAACAAACTTGGATAAAGGTCCCTTGATTTATACTTTCAAGAAATCATATCTTACCCATACCAGGGTAAGACCTCGATTGGAATATCAGAGTCTACCTTTCTATCCCAGGAAGCACTTGAATATCAAGGTAGTCGGAACCATTGTCTTCATTATCAAGGAAGTCCTCGAACATTAAGGTAGTCAGAAAATCTGTCTTCCTATCCCCATAATCCCTCGATTGTACATAACAATAATCAGAGTCGCACAAAGTAATATGAATAAGAAGTTCAGTATGCACAAAGCATGAGAGTCTCTCTCTCTGGAAATCACTTTATCAACATGTACTCTCTAGAGTTGTAGAACTGTATCTTGGGATCATTCAAATGAGCTCCTATTTATAGGCACATCTCTAATGGCTGGATCCCTCCTCCAACGGTCATATTATTCCTTGAATTTTATAGGGACCTGTACATGTGTCACTCAAACAATGGTTAGTTAGAAATAGAATGCACAACATTGTTTTATAACTCTAATAAGGGTACGTAAAATGTGGTTGCTCTATCAAATCTATTTTTCATATTCTATGGAAAAAATTATGTTCGAAGTCTAAGGAAAAATATTTAGAGTCTATATTACATGGATATTCTGATTTAATTTTTCAAGGAATTTAGAATCAGAATTATATAGACTTCGGAGTCTGAATTCTTAGTAATTCTGAGTCTGAATTCTAAGGAATTCGCAGTCCAAATTATAAAGAATTTAGAGTATGAATTCTAAGAAATTCATATTCTTAATTATAAGTAATTTGGAACCGGAATTATAAGGAATTCGGAGTCTATGTTATGAGGAATTCAGAACCTGAATTCTAAGGAATTCAGAGACTGAATTATAAGGAATTCAGAGTCTGAATTCTAAAGAATTTGGAGTCTGAATTTTGTTGAATTAGGAACCAAAATCCTAAGAATTCGGAGTCTGAATTATAATAAAATTAAGAACCTGAATTATAATGAATTCGGAGACTGAATTATAAAGATTTCGGAACCAAAATTCTGAGGAATTCAGAGTCCGAATTCTAAGGGATTAAGAGTCTCAATTCTATAGAATTTGGAGTCTAAATTTCAAGGAATTTGGAATCTGAATTCTGATCCAAAAAACAGAATTCTCTATATATAAGTATTTATAGAATTCAGAGGATTGAGATGTGAAACCAAATTTTTCACTTTGGAACAAAAACAGTTAGATTTAGAGAAATATGAAAAAAATTACTGGTAAGGATAAATTTCCTTAGGGAAGAAAAATTTTCCTTATTAAGAAAAATCTGAGAGGAAAATAAATTTTCCCTGAGATAGAGTGTTTGTGATTTTCAAAACATGGAGTAATGGAAAATTCATAAGGAAACCTTATTGACTCAACAATAATATACCCAAATATCACAAAATAACAATTCATTCATATCCATTCCTCAATATAATGAAATAATTTATCATTTCATCCTAGATTGACCCATTGAAATGGAAAAGGGGTTTATCTAAATTTCATCCTCATAATAAATAACCATATAGAGAAAGAATAAGGATGGTATCATTGGATAATTTCCCCAATAAATTATTTATAACATTAATGTTTTTTTATAGATGAAAATTACATTAAAATATCATGGGAACATTTCTAGAGTGAAATACCATTTTCATTTTCAAGTCACTTATTTAGAATATAATAATTTCAAATATTATTATGGAAACCAATTTCATAGAAAAAACCATGTAAACTTATTAATAAATTGGTAAATAAAAGTGTATTCAAAATGGAGGGAAAATTCATTCAAGTAGTATATGTTAAAACAAATATTCCATTTACACATTTTGTAAAATGTAGCTCATTCAAAAAATGACATGAGGATTACTTTTAATCCTTTTGTTAGAAACTAAAATTTTGGTTAAAATTTCAAGAATAATAAAAACATCATTTTATTTTTCTTAAATAAATTATTAACATCGAAGAAAAATATTTCTAACTAAAGAAGAAAAAATGTTAGTTTTTCATTAAAACATTCTCTTGATCATTTGAAGTACTAAAGAGAGGAAAATTGTACTATTAATTGAAAATTCCATGAATAATCGATGAAGATAAAAATAGATGGGGTTTAAAGGATACGAACTATATAATTTACATTGAAAATTATTATAAACCACCAAAAAATAAATGATATTGTAATAGAAATCCATTACCTCAAGTCTCATCTTGCTTCATATATGTTCAAACCTCCTCTTCATCGAGAAACCTCCAATGTATTACCCCTTAAGCCTTGAAATGGTGTTATTATAATAAAACCATAACCTATTGTATGTCATGTGGGATGTTTTTAAAATATTTGGGTAGGTATTGGATAAATTATAAGGCCCATTAAATGTGTGGAAGAGGGGAGAGTTGGTGTCCTTTTTCAAGGGAGGGAGAAGATACACTTGGAATTTTTCCAAATACTAAAATATATTAATGTATTAATCAATAAAATGGATAAAATGGATTCATATTTTAATAATAGATGATATAGGGTCTAAATATGTCCATACCATAATATAGATTCATGTTTTTGGTCCATTTTATCCATGATCTATTTAGTTTAACCCTTGTTAACCCCTTTTAACATTCAATGTACTAATGAATTTTAACCTTTGTTACTATTCATATTGACCAAAAATTATGTTGACATTATTACATAATATTAATTATGATGATTTAAAATATGGAATAAATTTTATAATATTAAACCCCTATAAGTGGTAGAAATTACATTTAAAATAATATTGAAAAACATGAAGAAAAATGGTTTTCTAGGAAAATTCATTTTTCAGTATAAAAATGTTTTTATTAAAGAATTATGAATAATATATATTAAAATGAACTTTCTTAGATTATTTTTAATTTAAATTAATGAATTATTTTTTAAAATAAATTCCAAATAAAATAGAACTTGTAAATACTTGCATGGAAAAGATATTTTTCAATAAAATCTACAATTTTCACTATTCAATGAAAAATTAATCTTTCTAGAAAAATACCAAAATTTCCCCGTAATCTAATTTTGATATGAAAAATTGAAATATAATAACCCTTTTATATAATAAAATTTTTAATATTGATATAAATTATTTATAATATTTCCTCACAAATGAAAATAAAAATCATTTTTGAAGAAAAAAGTATTTTTGATGCATTAAATTACTTCACTAAAAATAGAGTGAATAATTAAAAATAATTAATCAATAAATTGGTATTTAGTAAGAAAATTAGACAAATATTTTATAATTTTTCCTCACTTATTCATAATTTTGGATTCAATGACTAGGTTAGAAAAATTTAATGTTAAATTATAATATTTCAATAGTATATTACAACCCATTTAAACATAGTTCTATGTTTGAAGTAATATATCAAATAAATAATACATATTTAAATTGAATTGTACTAGAAAATATTGGGGTGTTACATTATACCTCATTATAATAATTTCTCCCTTGAAATTCCATCACATAGATAAAAATAATTGAGGATACTTCTTCCTCGTTGCATTGTTAGGTTCCTACATAGCTTCTGCAAATTTGTGGTTTCACCATAAAACTTTGACCAAGTGAGTGGTATTGTTCATAAAAACATTGTCTCTTCAATATAAAATCCCCACTTGTTTTCCCTTTTAATATATATTATTCTGTAATAGTAAAAACTCTGAGTTCACCACATGTGAAGGAACGAGTATGTAAATCTTCAGGAGAGATACATATAACACATCATGATCTTGAGAGATATTTTCTAGAAGTCCAATGTGATAACCAAATTCCTTGATATGATTTTGAATTTCAAAGGGACTAATATATCTATGGATAATATTTCACTTCTTTCCAAATTTACATAAATTATTTTATGGAGATATTCTTCGGAATACCTTATCACCAATATTTAACTCTATATCTCATTAATGATTTTCATCAAAACTTATTTATTGTCCATGAGCTATTTATATGTGTTTCTGAATGGATCTAACCTGATATATCATTTACTCATCTAACTCAATTCCCAATAAACTTATTTCTTCAACTTCATTCCAACATGTTGGAGTTTTTTGCTTCCTTCCATAGAGAGCTTCATAATGATCCATATAAATGATTGAGTGAAAGATATTATTGTAAGAAAATTATACAAAAGGATGGTGTTTATCCTAAAAACCATTAAAATATATATAACATGATCTCAAAATATAATCTAGTGTTTTTATGGTAATCTCTACATAGCATCTATCTATGGATGATATTTAGTTCTAAATTTCAAATCTATATTCAATTCCAACTGATGAATTCTCTAGAACATTGACATAAACCTCAGGTCTCGATTAGATAAAATAAAATTTTGTACTCCAAAAAATATTACCAATTAATTGAAGTATATCTTTGAAATTTAATCAAGATAAAATTATTCTCTAATATAAATAAAATGTATGGAATTCATTTAGGTATCAAATACAAACAAAATACCTTTATTCCCTTTAGATGTTTTATGGATTCCAAGGATAAAATCCATGGTGATGTTTCCCCATTTAAATTATGATATGATAAATGGTTGTAATATCCATTTAGATTTATATCTGTCTCCATTAAATTACTAACATAAAATTCATTTAGATACATACTTTTCAATATCCATTTTCATGTTATCCCACCATAAAGACCCTTTCATATTTCTTTACATTTTCAAACTTATCGGAGGAATAAAGAATGATGAACTATGAGATTAATCAATCAACTCATTCTCGAAATATGATATTTATAGTAAATTTACTTAGTTTTTAAATATTATAATTATATCACAATCATGATTGAACTTAGAGATACTCCTTAAATTCTTTTACAGTTCCAAATCCTCCTTCTGTGACACATTTATCCTCACATAGATGGATAGTTAAACCATATTCTATGAATTATATGATCAATCCCATTTTTTCAAGACATCAAGATTCATATTCTGAAAATACATAAATTTTGGATCATTTTCAATCCCTATCATGGATAAAATAGAATGGTTCTGGATAAATAGAGCATCAGCCACCTTGTTTACCTTCATAGGATGGTAGTGTTTGTAGTAGTCACACTCTTTAATCAATTATCACTATCTCCTTTGGTTCATATTCATCTCTTTATATGTGAATATATAATTCAATAATTTATTATTAATATATATATATCTATCTATAACATCTTTAACCATAATGATAATTCCTTTATAATTTCAATGTAAAAAATATCGCATCTATCTTGAAATCATGAGATGGGTAATTTTTATCTAGAGTTTTTAATTGGTGTGATGGATAATCACTCAGAATATAATTTTTGATTGAATATAAATCCTAATACCTTATTTATTGAATCACTATAAATCAAAAACCCTTATCCACTATAGGTTAGTGTGAATATAGGTTCACTGAACAATATTCTGTTCATATCCTTTAATTTTTTTCCCACTTTCTTCTATCAAAAGGAACTTATCTCCCTTATATTTCAGCCTAGTTAATGAATTAGATAGAAATTATATTTTATTTTAAAATCATCTATAATATCCATCCAGCATAAGAAAATATTAATCTTAGTTACATTGGTTGCTATGGGCCATTGGTCAACAACATCCCTCTTTTTAAGGATCTATCAATGTACGCTCACCTGTCATATATGAACAAAGAATGATTTTTTTTGCAATTATAATTCAACCATACTAAATTTATAATAAAAAATATAAATCCTCATGGTCTTTAATACAATTCTCAATTTACCTTCATTCCCTTTTTTAGTCATTGAATATATAAGAATATCATATGCAATGGAAACCAGAAACTAATCAATGTAATCTTTAAATACTCTATTCAATAGATCTTTAATGATTTTAGGGGAATCTATAAATCTGAATGGAATAACTATAAATTCATAATGAATATACCTATTATAGAAGGTTTTCTTTAGTATATCCTTGTTTTTAACCTTAATTGATGATATCTGAAAAAATGTTCAATATTTAAAGATTATTATGCTCCCTATAGTTGGTCAAACAAGTCATTAATAATGGGTAAATAATATTTTTTAATATTTATCTTGTTTAGTTTTTGATAATCAAGGAAATGATTAATTTACCCATGATTATTCTTAAAAAATAATATGTTCACCCTAGGGTGATGTACATGCCGGTATGAATCTTTTATCAAGATTCTTCAGGAGTTAGTTTGTCAATTCGTGTAAATAAATTCTGGCTATTAAATAATAAGCCTTTAAAATAATTGTAGAACTTCATATGAGTTCTATTAAAATATAAACTTAACTATTTGGGGGAAGACTAGAAATGTATTTAGTAAATATATCATCATAATCCCAAATATTAGAAATATCTTAGATGTTGAGTTTTTCCCAAATCATTTGAGATAAATATCCCCCATGAATAGGCAGTAAGAACCATATAATATAAGTAACTTACCTTGGAAGTTCATATCCATCCTCACACCGAAAAAAAATCATAGGTTGATTTGGAATATCAAACATGAATTCCCTTCCTTATAAATTGATATTGTCTCTATATAGGGAGAGCCAATCCATAAAAACATCACATCAAATTCAACTAGAGGTAGAATCATAAGATTTTTAGGAAGAATATCCTCACAAACTTTTATTCTATATGCGATATATAATTGAGATGGAATCATCATTACATCAAGAGTTTTTACTAAAAAGTCAATATACAATCATTGAGGTGGTTATGCGATACCTTTAAAGAATTATCCTGTCATAAAATAGTGGGTAAATCCAAAATTAAATTCGAAATTTTCAGTACTAAAGTGGATGGTAATTGTATGTTTTAACATGTAATTCTATTGATCAAAAAAAAATTATGATAGAAAAGGCCTTCCATTTATCCTTTTTATTAATGGGTTTTGAGTCATACCATCCTCATTAGCTCATGGATTAGGTAATTTATTCAGTTAATTCCCAATATAACTGAATTGGAAACATTAAATTCTATTGGTTGAATCCTTCATCTCCTATATTTCATTTTTTATCATATTTTCCCCCTTTGATAGTCAATGACTTGATGGATTTATTTTTAACAATTGATGATTTTCCGACTTCCATTCAAAAAAAATCTTGTGTGCTTTCCCCCACATTTTTTGAATGTAAGTGGTTTAAATTTATATCTTCCATTTTATTTACCATTTGAGTTTCCATGAAGCTCTATTTTTCTCCTCATTTAACAAAAACTAGAAGAATAATAAGAGTTACCACTACCCATTTCAACATTCATAAAACATTGAATAATTATTCAATGTCACCAAAGTCTCTTGTGTCTAAATATTTTTGAACAAATTGTTTTAGGACACTAAATAATTGATTAATTTTCTTTATAGGGTCAAATATAATGCCAATTGAGTGCCATGAATGTTTTGTAAATTTTATTCATAGGTACCAAGGATTCATCAATATTCTATTTCATCTATAGAAATTCTCTTTCCATCTTAGTATGAAGAGTTTTAGGATAGTATTTATGGATAAATAACATCCTAAACTACACCAATTATAGGGAGTTTATTTCTTCATCTTGCCTTCTATTTTTTATACGATTCTAACATTGATAAAATTCATCTTCTATGTGAAATAATACTAAGAAAACCGTTTCATTGTTTAAGTAATGATGAATAGAAAATATCTTTTCCACTGTATTGATCAATTTCCTAGAAACAATTTTTTTATAAGACCCACAAAAGGAGGGTGGTTGTTGTAATTCCCTGACCCCAGTTACCCAGAGTCGGTGCATTATTACATAACATTGTAATGATCTCAAAAGATCAAGTCTCGAAATACCGATTAGTTTAGTAGTCTTGGAAACAGTATATATATTCATAAGTCTTACATTACATCATAACGTAAACAAACTGCAACAACATCTTGTCTTCATATCCCCTCATACTATCCCTATAGGTCATTCATAAATTATTTCTTCAAATCCTGGGAAAAATAAAAAATTTAATGGGGTGAGCTCAGATGCTCAGAAAGGATAACAATATAGTGGAAACTTTCATAAATAACCATAAACATTTAAGGCAATGTATAACTAAAACAAAAGCCTTTTAAACTTGAACTTCAACATTATATGGAAAATATAAAATGAAATAATTTCATTCACATATTCACATGGATATTCTACTAGTCGAATAACCACATGTAATATCCATATCCATTTTCATAATGATGCAATGCATAATGCCAGACTATCATAACCACATAGTCAAGGCCTCGTGCCAAGACTACAAATAAGATTTTGTCAAGGCCATGTGCCAAGACACTAGTATGTCTCAGGAGACCTACTAATGCATCAAGGAGATATAGCGGGCTCTAACCGTCACTTACTAAGTCCAATGCATTCCTCATATAAAAAGATTGAAACATAACATAAATATTCGTATTAAAACTAGCATACAAAATGTCAATATTTTAACCACAAACCTTGAATGGTATAAAAATAGCACATCCAGAGTCAAACATAAATCATTCGACACAATATAGAAGCTTTTATTGTATCAGATTAACCTCAATCGAGAATAATAAAGGATATTGACATGGATTAAAATAATCATCAAACTATTGAGATAAATAACCCTCTTTTTCTTGAAAACATTTAAAAGTCACACTATGTGTCAAGAAGCCATTTAAATTAAATTTTTGAATCAAAGTGTCCCATACCACTTTGAAAATTTTAAAATGAATTTTGATTTGAAAACATTAATGTCCATATAAATAAATCCTTAAAACCATTTTTATAACATGGACATTAATGAGAAATATTTAGAATAATAAATCTTTAAAACACTTTAAAATGATATTTTAGTTAGAGTTCCTAACCAAAATAGAGAAACTTGAATACAAATAATTCAACTAATAAAAACTTTGTAATATAATGAGAATAAAGGGATTAATGATATAATATGTCAAAGTACATTATATACACCATATAAAAGTGATTTGGTGTATAACAAAAAAGGAGTCTCAGTGGAATGTAAGTTGAGATGAAATATATCATAAAAGCCGTATCTTCAGATAAGGATAAATCAATGACATAATTATGTGCGACAAATATAAATACACTCAATATGATTTTATATTCAGTGTAAAACAATCAAAGGGCATTCACACATATTTTTGTAAAAACAACAACAATGAATTAGATGTTTAACTCAACAAATGGAGATTGAGTTAAAATTACTTGATCAAGTTCATATAAATGACTTGAGAATTTATCAATAGAGTGATTATGTGTATAAAAACTATATCCATAGAAAGGGGAGTGGAAATTATGACATAAGAAAATAAATTGTGATTCCACACATAATCTTGGAGTAAAATAATCAATGAAGTATGCGTAAATCCGAATGAGTGGAAATTGAAATTTCAAATTCCCTTATCGATTTGGTAAATTAAGAAGCATAAAACCATGAAAGAAGGATCATACAATGATGATGTAAATATACATAAATTATATTATATTACACAATGAATGAAATCATGGGTAGTACACACACCACATGCAATAAATAAGTGGTGAACAATGGAAATCTCAAGGAATTAAAAGTGAGATAAGAAACCCCTAACTTTGTACTTTTTCCTTGGTCGAGGGTAGGTTAGACTCCTATATAATGGTGAAATAATTGTTATTGAATTTTACAAGAATCATATACATTAATATGATATCATATATTATCTTTTAACATTTATTTGTTAATAATATCCTAGCATTATCGTCATTTCGGGTGTTAACTTACTCGTTTGCTTTTATATGTTTTGTTACATAAGTTTTGTTTTTTATGGATAGTTTGTAAATTATTCAGATACAGAGTGATATATAGTCCTCAAAACATTATTTTTAATCATGAAATGAGAATTAGACTTGTATGGATATGATGGGGAATGAATCTCATCGCGTTCGTGGAGACAGTAGTCCGTACGTACACACGAGCGATAATATCATTCTTTTGATATTAAACTCATATATAATGGACGGTATATCATATATACAGAATCATTATATTCTTATAATTATTATTTACATGAATTACACAACATTATTATACCCATCCAAATAATAATGTATTGAATAACAGTTATACCATGGCGTGGAGATGGTAGGCCGTACGTACGCACGTATGGTGACATGTCATTAAAAGGATAGATAGAATACTGAATATGGTTGTAACATATTTATAATTACATAAAAGTATATAAAATATATTGGAGTTATTATTTTATAATGGAAATAACATATAAATAAGAAGTTTAAGAAGAAAGGAACTTGAAAGAGGGTGGCGAAAACATTGCCTCTTCTTCGAGTTCTTCCTTTTGATTTGATGAAAAGGGCTCCTTAGGTTGGCTTTCTAATCAAAATAGGGACTCTAGGTTGAAGGGAGGGAAGTATAGAGAATATTTGGGCAGGTTTTGGCCGAGTCGAAAGTATTTTAAGGTGTAAATTAGAGAGAAGGGGGGGTACCCTTTTATAAGCGGGGTGAGGGGCACCTTTGGAAAAGCTAGAAATATTATTTTATAATAAATTCATATTCAGTTTCTAATGGCTCCAAAGTGGATTATTTAAAGCTTAAGGCGAGGATGGGTCGGAATCCTTTCAACAAATGTATTTTAGACAGGGTTGGGTCACTATATTGACTTTATCATTTATATTTAACTCTTAGTAAAATAGTTTGACATTTACCATGTCTCTTTGTATTTTTATATTATATAGTTAATAAACTTACTGTATACCTTTAATATGCCCCCAAGTGGTCCATTAATGATAAACCTATCATTATATAAGTCCTTTTTCCGAACCTTATATTTTTAGGAATAGAATATTAATTAATAATATAATATTTGTTTTCAAAACTCTTTTATTTCAATTTTGACACTATTGGGTATTTTGTTTTTGATAATTTCATAACATCATTATTACTTCGAAAAAAATTTATATAACCAATCCTAATATGTCATATTAACCTAGAAAATTTTTGGAAGTCATAAAATGTTTCAAATTACATTTATTTTGATATTTATAATATCAATTATTTTAATATTTCATTAATTAGGTAATTACTGCATCACCATTGTGTCATTAATAAATTAAATTATTTAATGTCTAAAAATTATAAATAAAATACCATTATGTATTAAATCTTTTTTTATTTATAATGAATATTTACAATCGAATTTATCTTATGTATAAACCTATATTAAAATTTTTTAGTTATTAAACTTTGATTTTATCTCTTTTAACTCTTCCTTGAATTAAATAATAATAAATGTCCTAATCTAATCCAAATGGACCTAAATGATAATATTTTATTCCTATGGTTGTTTTTGTCGAGATACACTTGTCCAATAGAATTAGTACATGTGTTAGGGTAATATTCATATCATTTTTACCCTTAATTACCCTATTTACTTTTAACTGTGGTAAATAAAAGTAAAAAGTTACTATTCACCAAAAATTATTTTCATCTCATTGAACAACATTTTCCTCCTTGATATTAAACGTGTATCTCAAATTTTCGAAATTCCACTCACAGAAGCGGTAAAATTATGTTTTATGTGAATTTCTAAATTCTCCAAGGAGGTGGGTAAAAAACGGTGAAAAGTTCAATAAGCTTTTTATATATCTAAAATTATTCTAAACTGTCTCCAATGAATTAAATTGAACTTATATATGTATTATGTATCTATTTTTACCGTAACTACATTTAAATAAAATAAACAGTTATTTAACTAAAAATTCAGTTTTAAACTATAACTCAGTGTTTTTTCACTATTCATCAAAAAATAGAATGTTTTCAGAAAAATACCAAAAATTCACCCAAAGCTAATTTCGATATTCCGAATCCAAAAATGAATTCCATTTTGAAAGATAAAATTTATAAAATTTCTAGAAGTGGGTATTACTATTCACAATGGCTTGTTTGATTGGTTTTGGTGTGTGTTAGAACTCGAAGTTGCGTACAAAACATGATACTGTATTATTCAAAGAGAAGCGTACTGTGGAAGCTTCGGGTGTTACAGTTGTGTTAGAGTTGGTTTCCTAGAAACAACTATTTTAACTTCGATTACATGGATATTTAATGTATATAAATATTAAATATCTTATTATATATTGTTAATTGTTCTAAATGACTATGATGTAACAATGTATTAGAGTATTTTTTTCATTGATAAGGTCATGAAAGTTCCCCACTATGTTGATAACCATGAAATTCTATAAAAATATTCTTAAATATAGTTCTGTGGTTGGATGAAATACTATGATTGGACAGATAGCAGACATACCATCAGGTGTGAGTACTCGTAAGTAGATTAGAATTCCACTCATGAAGTTCATAATTGGTAATCTCCAAGATAAGAGATTATGAGAACATTCCCGGTAGTTGGAATTATTCATGTTCTGGTGTCATTAGATATTCGTATCTACAAGCATGTGTAATGGTCCTTAGAATTTTATATTTCCATTAATACATGTCATGACTCACACACTTTGATTTACTATCGAAAACCATCATGCAGACAGTTGGTGGGAAGTGGAGTACGTTGGGTGCGTCACAAGTGGCCTGTTGTTAATGGATAAGTCAAGGATGGATTTGTCCCTTTAATTTATGGAATTTTATATCTTATCCCATGATTGAAATAGAACCATCATGCAAAATTCCATGGACATGGTGTAATGATGAGTTTATTTTAGGATGTCAAAGAACTACGTATCATGCATAAATGTTTATGAAAATATCATGAAACCAGCTTCTTGAGATATTGATACAATTATATTATATTACATAGTTAGTGTTCGTATGTGTATGTCATTTTTGCGACATTAATTTTTTTTTCTCTAGGGTTCCTTGACCCGTTGGTAGGTAGTAATCTTGTACTTTAGGCAAGTCTTCCTAATGCCAATGATAAAGAATCCGAGAGGGTCACACACTAAGAGTTTCTGATGGTCTGAGTTAAATTATATTTGAATTTAATTAATAAATATTATTCTCAAGATAGTGGAATAATTTTATTCATGTTAAAATGATTTCATAAATTAAATAAATATTTATTCTCCAGATTGTGGGTAAAATATATTTAATTATTTTATCAAACATTTAATTAATATGTATTTACTAGTTTGTAAATAATATTTTTATTTAATAGAATACATTATTTATTTATTTATTTAGGTGTTCAATAAATGGAAGTGTATTTTTAGCAGACCAAGGATGGTCTGGTAGTAAATAATTATTTGAAGGATGATAAATAATTATTTAACTAGTTGGCATAAATTAAAATAATAATAGCACTTCTATTATTTTGTGACGTGGAATTGTATTTATAATTCCATTCTGCACAATTTGGCACACCATAAATAATAAAACAATATTATTATTAAAAAAATGTGTTTAATCTAAGGTTATGAATGTATTTAATTTATATTCTGCAATTAAATATTATAACCGAAGCCCAAATGTCGATAAATATACATGTTGGTCTGTTTTTTCATGAATCAAACTACACGACCTGGTGAATTGAGAAATTTCAAGCTAAATGATTTCTATCTCAAATCCTCTTCCCACCCCTATAAAGAATGAGTGATGTTCTTCAAGACCAAAGAACAAGTGATCAATAAAGACCGACACCTGAGACTCGCTTCACCGCGCTATCACCCAAAGAACAAGTGGTGTCGATCAGAAGCCATCTGAGCACGTGTGGATCACCACTAGTGGGATTCTTCTTTGGGTCCTCACAAGTACAACGAGAAAATCCGGAAGGGTTATTTCTGATGATCAAAAACATTAATGAATAAATTAAAAAATATCCAAGTATTATTTTCTTTATGAAATTAATTAAATTAATAATAAACATGATGTGCAAGACCCCCTCGAAAGGTTTTAGGCCTCTACTATATTTATCTAAATCTTTCATTCTATTCCATTGAGACCGGAATTCATCGTCATATGGATCATAGAATAACCATTCATCATGGTAAAAATTAATGTTGGGTTCTGTCCCAACAACACTTCTGATGTGCCCAGAACCATCATGTGGTATCAGAGTGGTTACATCATAGTTCATAATAATTTAAAGGATTCGTCTATGATTTACAGTTTAATAATTTGTCTTTTAAATTCATGTTAATTTTTCCGAAAATATAAATCTTGAGATCTATTCCACCTCTTTTGTTTCCTGTTCACCCAACAGAAACAAACTTCTCTTTTAATATTGATTAAAATAAAATAGAGAATCTCATCAAGAGGTGCCAAAGGTTCCAATCCATACAACACTAGAATTCATGACTTGTAGTTGTATTCCCACATTGTGTATAAGGTTTAGTGAATTAGGAATGGTCCACCAAACCAAGACTTGTCATTGGAGTTTGTCTAAGTCTTAAAGACTCAGTGTGTTGACCAGGAACAGGTGGCTCATGGTTTCTAGATAACGCGTCTTGTGGCCCACTAGACACAACATGCAGTCCCTGTGGTATAGGTATGGATTGTGTACCCTGTACATAGATTTCCCGGCTATAAACTATGTAACACAGATACTACACAACATGTAACCCACTAGACACGTCATGTACTCCAAGGAATTATAAATTACATTTACCCACTGTATCATTGGGTGCATACATCAGATGAACAAGGAATGATAGTACACGCCATGTAGTAGGAACTACACACTATGTAATCATCCAAAGTACACAATTTTTTTAAAATTTATTATTATATTGTAAAAACCATTGTATATTGTACTATGGTGAAGACATAAATATAGGTCACAACATGTGATAGGTGATTTATATATATGTTATTAAATTAACATCTGAATAATGTTCATTCATACTCATTGGGTAGGTATGAATTGGAATTAACCGGGTTTCCTCCTAAGTACAAGTTACTTACAAATATAATTTTAAATGAATTTATTTTTTTAAATTTATGATGGATAAATATCTTAAAGAAATTCAGAAAGAGGTTTTAAGATAAAATGATTTATTTATTGAATATGATAATTAATTCATTCGAGTGTGATTTCTCTTAAATAAGATTGATTAAATAATTGAAAGAATGTTTTATTAAATGTGTAACATATTGCATGTATTTGGGTGATCATGAGTAAGACCAAGACCTTTTTATGTGATTTGTTTCCTTTTCATTTATTTATTCAATTAATTGTTTCCCTATGATCCATCTCTCATTAATATGTAGGGCTTGCGTTCCCATGATTTCTTTTATGTAAACCCCCCTTTTACCCCCCACCAACATGTGAGTTTAAAATAATATGTAATGAATGGAACTCCTAAGCTAGTGGAGGTGGTTCAAACGGGATCCGAGATGAAACCTATCCCAGGAGATACAGAGGTGGATAGGTGGAAAGATGTAAACATGAAACCAAATGGTTCATGTTGTTTTCTCCCATAGGTTAGGGTTATTTTATCAACCTTTAGATAAACAAACCATTAGAAAATATCATGATTATGCCCTTTTCTTTATTTTATTTCTCTCAGTTGCATGGTTTATCATTATGGATGTGTTTTCATGATCACATAATTAATGAATTAAGAAATCATGCAAGATGGGAAAAAAAATAAACCAGTTATATGAGTAAATATTATCAAGACACAGTTAATCACTAGATTATGTTCTGCTTAATATTAACAATCATGTGATAATGATAATAATACATTCATTCATAAGAGATAAAAATCCCTCAAATAAAATTTTACGTTATACCATGCCTTCCGTTGCTTGATTAAGGAAAAAACTAAATAAAACAATGTGTTTGAAAAACTCCTGTTGGGAAACTTACTTTTATATAGGAATAACTTATGGAAGGTTTTGGGTTGAATTAACCATATTACATCAAGATAATTAGTCCTTTCTAAACTTGGTGAAATACTGGAGGTAAGAGTTTAGGAAATCCAAAGTCAGGATTTTAGGATTGGGGAGTCCACTCAACAGATGAAGGAGTCGCAAGCTCACAATTGACAAAGACCTGCCTACCTAAATACCTTCAAATAACTTTACCAACCCCTGTTGGGGTTATGAAAAGGGGAATATGAATCATTTAAACTATAATTTCTTGGAAAAATGAAATTCAGAGTTCAATGGTGAGGGAAATTGGGACTTGATAAAATAGTGGGAGACTGAAATTAATTTATTATTTATTATAAAATGTAATCAAGAAAGTTTTAATGGTATGATATTTTAAATTTAGAATAAATATGTAGATCTCATCAACCAAACTATCCCCGAAATAAATTTTTGATATAGACAACTTCCTTATCGGCAATAACTTCTATGATTTTTTTAAATGCCTCGGGTTATCTTATTCCATGAATGGAAGTCTTATGTTTTGGAGTCAGCATTACCTGATCTTCCTGCCAAAGAGGAAAGGGATAAGGATTTCCTGGTCTATGAGAAAAATATGAATGACATGGTCAACGTTAAATTTTTAAAGCTATCATCAATGACTAGTGAGCTCATGAAGACTCACAAAAACATGGATGCTTATAGCATGCTCAAGAACCTTTGTGTTTTTTAATAGGAGAGAGAAAGATAAGAAATTTTTGTGATCTCTAAGGAACTATTTCAGAGTATGCTTAGATAGTGTTCCCAAGCTGGGCCTCTTGTAGTCAAGATCATTAGATACATTGAGCACCTGTAGGTTCTAGAATTTAAACTCCCTAAAGAACTGGGCTTCGATCTCATTCTTGCATTACTCCCTCAGAGATTCTCTAGCTTCGTTGTTAATTTAAATATGTACAACATTGAGAAGTCCTTATCTGATCTTCTTATCCTCATTCACTATGTGGACAAAGATATGAAGCACGAAACACCTTATATACTTATATTGAATAAGAAGAAAGAGAAGGTTATGATCTTAAAACCAAAAGTATCTTCACACCATTTAAATAAAAGAAATATAAAAAGGGAGGCAAGGGAACATAATGCTATTTGTTTTTCATGTGGCAAGAAGGGCCCCTAGAAGAAGAACTGCACCCTTCCTAAGAAGCGAGGGGAAGCTTGAAGTGCATTTTTTATCAAATTTAATATATCTATTTCTACAAATTGGGTATTAGATACAACTTTTGGTTCTCAAATATGTGTCTAAATACAAGAACCTTGTAGATTCAAGAAGATTGACTGATGGGAGGTAGATCTACGAGCATCCAATAGAGCCGGATATGATGTTGTAGTTGTCAATGACTACCATCTCATGTTTCCAACTTGGATGATCTTGGTATTATAGTGTTGTTATTATGTGCCATAAATTACTAAAAACATTATTTATGTATTCAGATTAGATACATGTGGATTTTTTTCATGATTGTAAATGAATGGTTCTTCTTTTACTATGATTGAATTTCTTTTGGTTGGGAAAATATATACAACGGTATTTACATGTTGGATTAAACAAACCAAGTAATGGAAATCGATAAAAAAGATACTTCTCCGGACACATACCACACCCAACATTGGAATAACTTTCTAGGTCATGTTAACAAGAAATTCATGACAATGTTACATCCAGATGGATATTTAGGTTCATTCAAACTAAAACCAGTTGGCGTATGTCATGCATGTTTACAGGGAAAAATGAAAAAATCCCCATTTAGTGGGAAAGGTGAAAGGGAAAAATAGCTTATTGAATTGGTTCATACAGATGTGTGTGGACCATTTTAGTTGAATCAATGGGAGGGTACTCATAGTTCATAACTTTTACTAATGATTTTAGTAGATATAGATATATCTATATAATGAGGTATAAGTCATATTATTTTGATAAGTTCAAAGAATACAAGAATTGTGTTAAGAACCATATTGGTTAGAATATGAAGAAACTCGACTCAAGTCGAGGTGGATAATCAATTAATCAAGACTTCAGTGATTACTTATGATATTTTGGGATCCGATCCCAACTCACTTCTCCTTACATGCCCTAGTGGAATGGTGTGAGAGAAAGGAGGAAACACACCTTGTTGGACATGGTGAGATCAATTATGAGTCATGCAAGTCTTCCATTATACTTTTGTGGATATGTGTTACAAATTTAAGAACACATACAAAACCACTTACCAACTAAACCGATAAATGATATTCTATATGAGTTCTGGAGTGGAAAGAAAGCCATGTTATTGAATTTACATGTGTGGGGGAAGTGATGCATTTGTTAAGGCCTCTTCAGGTAACAATCTTGCAACCTGAGGAACAAAGTGTACATTTATATGTTACCCCAAGGAAAAAAGTTGATATTACCTATACAACACCTTATACCAAATGGTTATAGTGGAACATATTCCTGGGGAGGGACTACATCTCAAAAAGAGATAGTGGGAGCGAGATATACTTCAATGAAGTCGAGGATCAAGGTACACAAGAGTTGGTATAAGAACAAATTCTATAAATCCCATGGAATAAAGAACTATTCTAGAGACACAAGATTTTCTTCAGAGTTCAAGAGATGTTTGAGAACTGTAATGATATGATTTTATAGTTACCGATATTGGTGATTCATTATTATTTGATAACAATGGTCCTCTAACCTAAAAAATAAGAAATTAGTGTTAAGCCGAAGTAGCTATAGTGATAACACAAGAGGATGATGAATTGTATTCTTTTATGAATTTCACAATTCTATCCATTGACAAAAACAATAGATAAAGCAGGAAACATTTCTATAAGAGAATATATATGAAGCGGATAATGAACAGAGAACAAGGAACATCAATTTATAGTGGTTTGGGACATGAAGGTCCCCTATTCTACTCCACCATTCACCCTCTATGCAAGCTTGATGAATTTCACTAGTAAGGTTATCATATCATAAGACTGATCCACAACTAAGTGTAGGGAGTTGTTACCCTTACAAACAAAGGCTTACAAAACAGAGCATTCCAGTACTTTTATAGGAACCAATAAAACCACAGCTTAGTGAAAGAAGCTGACACTAATCCACGACTAAATGTGGGTAGCCAAAACTCAAGATAGATAATATGTAGTTTGGTAAAAAAAATTGATGTATCTCATAGTTGCAACAAAACAAAAATGATAAAATATGAATATTGTATTCAGAAGAGTAATTATCTTGAAATGTATCTGAATAGATCAGGTTGCATACAAGATCATTGAATATAAGAAAAAAAACAAAAACTAAGCATTAAGAATAATGATTTGAACATCTATATCTCTGAAATGTAGACCTTGAATCTTGGATGCTCGATCACCGAGAAGTGGAATAATTTTCACAAGAAATCTTGAAGAATAAATATTATATATAATTCCATGAAATCTCTAGAATTCTGTTTCAAAATATCTGATGAAAAAAGATATATATAACAATATATATCGTCAAAATATTTTAGATCTGCAAAAGACACCTCATAAATCGAGTCAATTTAAATTCAAATAATACAGCTCAGAGTAATCATAACGCCCCTTAAGAATAAGAGAGAGAATCTCTGCTATAAATGTCTCTTCAAATCATTTAAAATGAAATTTGAATCAATTGAAATCTACTTTTAAATTTTCCAAACATTCTACAATGATTATGGAAAAACTCTCCGATAAAGATGAAAATTCAAATTTCTGACGTTGAAAAGTCAAATGTAAGGTTCCTTCAAAAAATGACAAAATAAAAAATATAGGTTTCAACTCCATATTGTAGGGTTGATTATCCATACATTTTTTCATATCAGTATATATCTCTGAACATAACATTGATTATACATTCATCCAATTTTCCAAACATATGGTTGACAACATATGGTTGATCATAAAAGTAAGGTTCATGATCTATATATTTGTAAAGTTCCATACATACATAGGGTTCTTTAACCATAATTTTTCTTTCTGGAAAATGTAAGGTTCTTATCAAAACATAATGTTGCTTTACTTTATGTTTCATTAAAGGAAAACTTCACTAACCACACACACATATCTTTCAGCATATATGTAAGTTTTGTTTCATACATTACTTTCATTGATGTATTGAATGAATAGTATTTCAAGTAAATGACAAATGGTGAAATATGTTTTCAGAATACACGTAATATCATTCTGAACACTTTAACGAATATTTCTTGTAAATAAATAGTCAAATGTTATTTTAAGATAAGAATTAATAAGGAATATAATTTTTTTGAAATATACTCAAAATAAAATCATTAGTAAAACAAAAAAGGGTATTTGTGAGCATCAAAATAATTAATATTTATAGAGTATTGTTGAGAAAATATGTGCCCAACAATCTCCCCCTTTTTGATGATGAAGAAAATCATAAATTATAATTATAATCTTAGAAAAAATTATTTAGAATTTTGTAAGCATTAAAAGAAAATAATTTCGATTTGACGAAATTATTTAGATAAAGAACAAATATTTGAATTTCTCCCCCAAAGATAGATTTCAAAGAAATGTTTGAATTTATCTAAATAAAATTATGTGTGATCTAATTTCTCCAAAATAAAATTATAAATTATTTCTGTAAAGAAGAAATATTTGAATGTTTCAAATAAAAGAAATGTTATGTTTTTCTAAATTTATCCTCCTTTTGTGATATCAAAAAGAAAGTATAGAAACATATTAAAATACATTTAATATAGAACATAATGATAATTGAAAGTTATAAGTAACAATAAGGAATAAATATAAATGGGTTTTGGCTATCAGTTAAAAAAATATAAAAGTAAATATAAAAAATATAACACAAAGTTGGAAGACAAACTAATTGATTAATAAAGACCTGAATAAAATAGATTTTGTGGCTGAGAAACAAAAACATCTATTTCCATGAGTAAATGTTGGAAAGAAAAAGAAGGAAAAAGATTGTCTTGTTGAGAATTCGGTTTGGAATCAAACATATCTTTTTGATCATCCATATGCAATATCAGATTCTTCGTCAAAATATCTCCTAGATAAATTATCAACTACCAGGCATCATTATTGACATACAAAATATCCACAATGTTGAATTCCAGAAACTCATGAAGTCTTTCATCTTACTTCATGAACAGCTCTAGCTTCACTAAAAATGTAACACCCTGACCCCAGTTATGAGAGTCGGTGCATTATTTTAATACATTAGAATAATTACAAGTAATCAAGTCCCGGAAGACCGACCGGTTTAACAGTCTTGGAAAATAGATTACATACGTGAACATTATATAACACATTAGAAAATAGAACACCACATAAATGATCTTCTGAGAATTCTATTAATCCTCTATCTTAACCCTTCTTATCAATCATAAAATACTTCTCCACATCTTGGGAAATATAAAACATATAAATGGGGGAAGATCATATGCTCAGTAAGGATAACAATATAGCAGAACCATTCATAAATAAGCATAAACAATTAAGGAAATTCATTAGAGTATAACAAAAATCCATTTAAACATAAACTTTATCTTAATATGGAAATAATAAAATCAAGTAATTCCATTTACTTATTCATATGGATATTCTAATAGTCGAATAATCACATGCAATATCAATAACCACTTTCATAATGATGGAATGCATAATGCCAGAAATCACAACCACATAGTCAAGGCCTTGTGCCAAGACTACAAATAAGATTTTGTCAAGGCCTTGTTCGAAGACACTAGTTTGTCGCATGAGACCCACCGATGTATCGAGGAGCTATAGCAGTATCCACGCATCACTTACTAAGTTCAATTCATTCCTCATATGAAATGGTTTAAACATAACATAAACATTAGTATTCAATCTAGCATAAGAAATATCAATACTTTATCCATAAACAATGAATGATATAAAAATAACACATCCACAGTCAAACATATCACACAACCATCAATACAATATGGAAGATTTGTATCATAATAAACCAACTTCTAACAAGTTTAAAATCCATCAAAGGATGTTGACATAGATGAAAATGATTTGTAAAACTCTTTGATAGAAATATCACTTTTTCCTGAAAACCATTAAAAGACACATAATTTAGAAAGGAAGACATTTGAAGACATTTTTGAATCAAATTGTCTCATACCACTTTGAATATTTTGAAATGAATTAACATTTTAAAAACATTCTTGTCCATATAAATAAATCCTTAAAACCCATTTTTGAAAACATGGACATTAATGAGAATGATTTACAAGAATAAATATTTAAAACATTTAAAATGATGTTTTAGTAAAAATGTACCTTAAAATAGTCCATTTGAAAAATATTTCATGAAACATATAAAAGAATAATAAATATGTCCTAGAATATACTTACAAAAAAATAACCTCATGAAATAAAGAGATTGTGAAACTAAACCTTACCTTGCACTTTCCTTTAGTCGAGGGTACGTTTAACCTTCTGTATAAAGGCCGTATTATGTTATAAAATTATACCAGAACCATATTAATATTTATTATATCAAACATGATTCATTTATGACTTTATACTTCCCATTTAATAATAATTTCCATTTTAAGTTAACATTTTGGGTAATAATCACTTTCTTTATCGTACATGTTTTAACTTGTTACTCTTGATTCTTTCACTTAGATCCTGATTTAAATATTTCCAAAATATAAAAAAATGATTTATATGTCATATATATTTATAATATAATTATGTATAATAGATGTATATATGAAATGGAAAACACCATATATGGAGATGGTATGCCTTACATATGCATAAACGATGTTTCCGTTTTCATATAGTATTGAATAGAAATAAGTGAATAAGATATATGTATGTACACACACACACACATATATCACCAGAATAATTATTATGTCATGTATTACATACTTATTAATGATATATATTTTATAATCATCGTTGAATGGTGAACGTGGAAATGAATCTCATCGAGTCATGGTGATGGGATCATCACGGCTCTGCCTTTTTGGCCTTCTCTGCCAGATTTGGAAGTGGTACCTCTATTCAAGTGGAGGCAAAAGCCTTGATGACCAGCTTCACCATTTTCCACCAGAAAGGGATCACGACCTCATAGGTGGAAACCGACTCCCTCATTGTTTACAATTCCCTTCTAGGTTACGAGACTCCCCCATGGTCGATCTGCTATGAGATTAGGAGGTGAAAGAATTTGATTGGCAAACAAACTCGAGTTATCCATACCTAGAGATAGGGGAACAAATTAGCTAACCACCTAGTTGCCCTGGAAACACCCATGGATGAGGTTGTGCATTTTCACACGTTGCATAGAATTCAGCCGAAAGGACTGGAGTACATCAAAGGGCATGCGATGGGGTTACATTACTTTAGGCCACCTTGAACTCACCCTTGGGTGGAGGGGTTTTCTCTATGATTGGGTCTTTTGTTGCTTGTTGCTTTTGACCTTGCAATTTTTCTAAAGATAATAATAATAATTATGATGATGAAAAAAACTACACCCCGACGTGGAGACGGTAATCTGTACGTACGCACGTATGGTGACTTTGTCTTTTATAGGATGGAAAAAATAATGAATATGATTGTACCATTTTTATAATAAAATCATTTTATATAGAACATACTAGAGTTATTATTTTAGAATGGAAAAAACGAGGAAGTGGAAGAAGAAAATAATTTGAAAGAGGTGATGGAATATTTACCTCTTCTTCTGGTTATTCCTTTTAATTTGATCAAAAGGGCTCTTTAGGTTGGATTTATAACCAAATCAAGGCCTTTAGGATGAAGGGAGTAAATTTGGGAGGATATTTTGATAGGGTTTGGCAGAGCCAAAAGGCTTTGGAGGTGTGAAATTAAGAGAAGGGGGAGTTTCCTTTTACAAGAGAGGTAAGGGTCACTTTAGGAAAAGCTTGAAATATTATTTTATAATAAAGTAATTATTAGTTTCTACTGGATCCAAAAAGAATTATTTAAAGGATAAGTTGGATATTTGTCAAAAACATCTCAACTAATAGGTTTTAGAAAGGTTTAGTTCATCATATTAACATTATATTTTAGATTTAACTCTTAGTTAAATAGTTTGACATTTACCACATCTCTTTGTATTTTTATATTATAAGGGTAATAAACTTTCAATAAACTTTCAAGAGAACCCCAACAGGTTTATTAATGACATATATAATATTATTAATGCTATTTGGACAAAACATATTTGTTAAAAAATATTATATCAACCAATAATATTATATTTGTTTTAAAAACCCAATTATGCCAATTTTGATATTTTTTAATAAATGATATTTGCTAAAGTCGAAAAAAAATTATTAATTCAAAATATATTCATATTTTCACTAATAAACTGTCATATTAACCAATAAAATTCGTTTAATTCATCAAAAGACTCAAATTACATTTATTTGGATATTTATAATATCAATTATTTTAATATTTTATTATTAAGGTAATTACTGTGTCATCATTGTGTCATAAATAAATTAAATTATTTAATGTCTAAAAATTATAAATAAAATATCATTATGTAGGAAATATTTTTATCTTCCAAATGAATATTTATAGTCTAATTTATATTATATATAACTCTATATTAAGAACGGTTTAGTTATTAAACATTGAATTTATCTCTTTTAACTCTTCTTTAAATAAAATAATAATGAATGTCCTAATCTAATACAAGTGGGACAAAGAGGATTATATTTTATTCCTAAGGTTGTTTTTGGGCTAATTATACCTTTCCAATAGAATTAGGACATTTTTTAGGGTAATTATGATATCATTTTTACCCTTAATTACCATATTTATGTTTAACCGTGGTAAATAAAAGTCAAAAGTTACTATTCACCAAAATTTATTTTCAACTTATTGAAACACATTTTATATAATGATATTTACCATGTATTTGGATTTTTTAAATTCAACTCACTAAATAGGTAAAATTAAGTTTTACACAAATTTTCAAATGCTCATATAAGGTGGATAAAAGACGGTAAAATGTTTTATAAAATTATATATATATATATATATAATTATTATAAAATTAATCCAATGAATTACGTTTAACATAAGTATGTATTATGTATCTATTTTTACCAAAAATAAATTAAAATAAAATAACTAATTATTTAAATAAATGGTCGGTTTAATATAATAACGCAGTGTTTTTCACTATTAATCATAAATTGAAAGTTTTCAGAAAAATACCAAAAAATTACCCTAAGATAATTTTGATATTACGAATTCAAAAATGAAGTCTATTTTACCAAATTAAAAACATATAAGTTTCATTTATTAATTTAAAATTAATACCTCTTTACAAAACCAAAAAACGGTTTTTAAAAAAAGTACAAACTATCATAAGCTTGACATGTGTTTATAACAAATGAAAATGTGAAATTACTTACAATGACCTATATTGTATTAAATGATAAAAATATAATCTAATTATACTTATAAAAAATTCAAATGCATAATTTATCACTATAAATTATTTTAATGAAAAATATCGTTTTCAATTAAAACATAGTATTTTTCACTATTCATCAAAATATGAAAGTTATCAGAAAAGTACCAAAAATTTATCTAAACTAAATTTTTATGTCCTAATTATTAAAAAAATTTAATTTCATTAAATTGAATATATAAAAGTGTCAAATGGTATTTTTTTAAAAAGGGTTCTCTATTAAAAGGCGGTTAAATTGTATTTTTTGAAAAATACTTCTTTCCTTTGAAAAAATGAATTTGTTATTATATTATGTCTAAGAAACACATAATATGGATGTTAAAATTTTATAGAGTATATAAGATTCAAAATTCAGCTAATACTATACATAACCGCTTTTTGAACAGTTAGTGTGGTAAGTTGTGGTGCGCTCGAACTCGGTGTGGCGTGTAACGCAAGCTTTTGAATTACTTTAATTAGATAACATACTATGAAATCTTGGGGTGTTACATTCTGTCATCCTTCAATAAATTTCATCCTCCCAATTTTAAATTGTACTTCGAAAATAGGTGGTTAAAAATAGAAAATTACATTTATGGAAAACCCACTTCGGAAATTGGGTTAATAAAATTTATTCCTAATAAGAGGGAAAGATAAATGAAAAAGTCACGACCAAATTATGATCTTGATTAAGAAAATGTTGGTGTAAATTATAGATACATAATTATAGGAAGACGTAAATATTTATAGTGAGTGATTGAGGTCATCAATCACAAGAAAGTGTAACATTGAGGGCCTCAAAGCCATCAATCTAAGATGATGTAAAATATCATCAGTTTAACAAAACATATGGTATTAGGGTAACACATTTTTGGTTTTAATATCTGTTCTATAAAGTTTAAAAATTAATTTATTTATATAATAAGAGGATATATATATATATACTTGACAAGTTGAGTTTCATCCTTCAAATAATTCATACTACAAACTCATCTTTCACTGCAAAAGACAATAGAATTAAAAAATATTCTATTTATCCTAATCGTATAGGGTTCCAAAAATAATGAATATATAATTAATTTTTAGGACTATCTAAACAAACTAAATTATACAAAGTAGGACATCATGTAGGCTAGTGGTAGGTGATGAACCCTTGTCACCCTTCAGTTGCAGGTTTAAGTCTCACGGTTGTGCCGAAAGCGACGGGTTGTCGTCCGACCTCTGGGTTGTCCTTTTTATGACAATACAAAAATAATATCAAGAAATGATTTATCCTTAACAATAGTATCCAATGTCAAACATAATCGATTCCAACCTTTAGACTTATCTAAAATACTTTTTTCCAAATTCACATTCCAAAATTTATATAAAAGGTAAACACAATGAAGATCCATTTTGCTACATAATAACATGTGAATACCTTCATCATGTATTCTTTTAAAACACAATAACACCCTGAATTATCATATAACCATTTTGATTACATTCATGCTCCCTTATTCTTTATAGAATACTGGATATACTCCTTAAATCCAAAAATGTTGTAAACTTAAACAATAATGGAATAACCAAACCATTAACCAGTTCCAAGGATATCAATAATATCCTATATTATTTACCCAAATCAATCATCTCTTTTTCCAAAATCAATACCTCAGATATAAAGACCATGTTAACGTTTTTTCTTTCCTTCAACCATGTATTTACTATGAATTTTCACTTTCCATTGAGTCACTTTTCTTGGTTCCACAAATCTCAATTCCTTAATGAAAAAATACTTCAGTAAAATCCTTATATACTCTATAATTCTTATAAAATTTACATCATTAATACAATACTCAAATGAAACAATACTTTAATAACAACATAAGAAATCTTAATCATTCCTCTTTATCTTCAGTAGTATCATAAATTTATTATTATCCAATAGCATCATTTGGGGTATACTATGATGATTTGGACATTAATTCATGTAGTTTCCCAACTCCTTGCAAATGAAGCATCGAACATTTGAATCCTTTTCTTCACACTTGCAATCATGTACTCGGTGTCCCTTTTCTCCACACTTATAACAAACTCCCATTCCCTTCAAACATTTACCAAGATGATTATTTCCACAGTTATCACATATGGGAAATTCCTTCTTTCCCTTATTCCCATCATCTATATTTATATCTACCATCTTTTTCTTCTTTGACTTCCCTTCAAATCCATAGGACTAAAAAATGAATTACTTATATTATTAACACATGATACTATTTATTCATATGATGATAATATGTAGGAGACTATTTAGTTCCTAAATTTTGTCTTAACACTATTAAAGATATGATTATTCTTACTCTTTGGATCTTGCGTATTACTGGAGGTCTCATTCCATCTACCAGGCACCATTTCTAAACAATGACATACACTAGGTTAGTTTATGAATCACAATGAATAATTCAAAACATGTAAAATAGTTAACATAAACTGAACATTTCATGCATGTAATCCATAATCATAAAAATGTTTTCTTTGAGGAGGTATATACTCATTAACCCTTCATAGCGGTTAGTAAAGAAAATAAGAATTATCCTAAGCATATCCCCCGAGAGTGACGTAACCAAGAGTGAAACAAGGCCCATTGTCGTGCACTAGTTCCCATTCGATTCTAGCTCAAAGTGGTTTTTTAGGTTTTACCCATATGTACATCCGTGCCAGAGCTGCCACTACCTGCTCTTATCCAGACATGGATGTATTTCTGGGAAAACTCACAAAATATCTGCAGTACCAAAATTTTAGGATAGTGTTATCTAATTAGAGTTTTTATAAATCTAATTTCCAAGGTTATTCTTAAACTTCCTCTGATACCAACTGTAAAGCCCCGACCTGAGTTAGGGGAGTCGATTCATTATTTTAATACATTTTCCTGATTACATGGGATCAAATCCCGAAAGACCAATCATTTTAGCAGTCATGGAAAATAGATTACATAAATGAACATTAAAATACACATTAGAAAATAAAACACAACATAAATGGTCATTTGAGAATGCCATTAAAACCTAAGCTCAACCCTTCTTATCAATCATAAAATACTCCTTCACATCTTCAGAAAAATAAAACATAGAAAGGGGTGAGGTCAAATGCTCAGTAGGGATAACAATATAGAGGAATCTTTCATAAATAAGCATAAACATTTAAATAAATTTATTAGACAAAAAAATCCTTTTAAAATTAAACTTAAGCATAATATGGCTAACATAAAATCAAAAAATTCCATTTACTTATTACCATGGATATTCTACTAGTCTAATAATCAAATGCAATATCAATAGCAACTTTCATAATGATGGAAGGCATAATTACAGACATCATAACCACATAGTCAAGGCCTTGTTCTAAGACTACAAATAAGAATTTGTCAAGGCCTTGTGCTAAGACACCAGTTTGTCTCATGAGACCTACTGATGCATTTAGGAGCTATAGTGGGCTCCAACCGTCACTTACTAAGTCCAATTCATTCCTCATATGAAAAGGTTTAAACATAACATAAACATTCGTATTAAAAATACCATATTAAATGTCAATACATTATCCATAAACCATGAATGATATAAAAATAACACATCCATAATCAAACATATCACAAAACCTTCAACCTAATATAAATGATTTGTATCATAATAAATCAACAACAAACAAGTTTAAAATTCATCAAAGGATATTGACATATATGAAAATGATTTGTAAAACTCTTTGAGAGAAATATCACTATCTCATGAAAACCTTTAAAAATCACACAATTTAGAATGGAATAAATTTAAAGACATTTTCTAATCAATGTGTCCCATACCACTTTGAAACTTTTGAAATGAATTAACATTTTAAAACATTCATGTCCATATAAATATATACTTAAAACCCATTTTTGAAAAGATTGAAATTAATGAGAATTATTTACAAGAATAAATATTTAAAACATTTAAAATTATATTTTAGTAAAAATTTTCCTTTAAAGAATCCCTTTTAAAAATATTTCATTATACATGGACATGGATAATAAATTTTTCCCAGAAGATACTTACGTAAAAACAACCTCGGATAATAAATAGATTGTGAACTTAACCATTACCTTGCACTTTCCTTTAGTCGAGGGTACGTTTAACCACCTGTATAAAGACCATAGTATGTTATTTAAAAATAACAGAACCATATTAATATTTATGATATCATAACTAACTCATTTATGACTTTATACTACACATTTAATAATAATTTCCATGTTAAATTAACATTTTAGGTAATAATCAATTTCTTTATCGTACGTGTTTTAACTTCTTACTCTTGATTGTATCACTTAGATCATAATTTTAATACTTCAAAAATATAAAAAATGATTTATATATCATATATATTTAGAATATAAATATGTATAATAGAAATATATAAGAAATGGAAAACACCATTTAGGGAGACGGTAGGCTGTACGTACGCGTAAACGATGTTTCCGTTTTCATATTTTATTGAACAGAACTAAGTGAATAAGATATGTATAATTAAACATATATATATGTCTACACTAGCATTAAAATTTCATATATTACATACTTATTAATGATATATATTTTATAATCATCGTTTAATGGTGAATGTGGAAATGAATCACATCGGTTCGTGGAGACGGTAATCCGTACGTATGCACGTAAGGTGACTTTGTCATTTATAGGATGGATATAATAATGAATATGGTTTTACCATTTTTATAATAACATAAATGTAGATATATGATACTGGAGTTATTATTTTATAATGGAAACAACAATGAAAGAAGAAGTGTAAGTAGAAAAGAACATGAAAGAGGTGATGAAATATTTACCTCTTCTTCGGGTTCTTCCTTTTGATTTGATCAAAAGGGATCCATAGGTTGGATTTCTGAACAAAGGAACTAATCTAGGGTAAAGGTATGAAATTTGTGATGATATTTGGGCAGGGTTTGGCTGAGACAAAAGTCGTTGGAGATGTGAAATTAAGAGAAGGGGAAGTTCCCTTTTATAAGAGAGGTGAGGGCAACTTTAAGAAAATCTTGAAATATTATTTTATAATAAAATCATTTATGGTTTCTAATGGCACAAAAATGAATTATTTAAAGGATATGGTGGGTATGGGTATAAAAACACACAAACAATAGGTTTTATACTTTTTTAGGTCGTCATATTAGCCTTATCTTTTAGATTTAACTCTTAGTTAAATCGTTTGACATTTACCATGTCTCTTTGTATTTTTATATTATATGGTTAATATACATACAATAAACATCCAAGATAACCCCAATAGGTTTATTAATGACATATATAATATTATTAAGTCCCTTTGGCCGAACCATATATTTTTAGGAATGTTATATCAACCAATAATATAGTATTTGTTTTAAAAACTAAATAATATCAATTTTGACATTATTTAATAAATTATTTTTGTTAAAGTAATAGAAACATATTTAATTAGAACTAAATTAATATGTTAAATCCTAACATGTCATGTTAACCTTGGAAATTAGTTTAATTCATCAAAAGTTTCAAAATACAGTTATTTGGATATTTATAATATCAATTATTTTAATATTTAATTATTAAGGTAATTACTGCATCATCATTGTGTCATTAATAAATTTAATTTTTTAATGTCTAAAAATTATAAATAAAATATCATTAGTCGGAAAATATTTTTACCTTTCAAATGAATAATTATAGTCGAATTTATATTATGGATAATCCTATATTAAAAATGGGTTAGTTATTAATCTTTGAATTTAACTCTTTTAACTCTTCTTTAAATAAAATAATAATAAATTTCCTAATCTAATCCAAGTGAACATAAGTGGATCATATTTTATTCCTAGGGTTTTATTAGTCTAATTATACTTATACAATAGAATTAGGACTCGTTTTAGGGTAATTAAGATATCATTGTTACCCACAATTACCCTATTTACTTTTAACCGTGGTATATAAAAGCCAAAAGTTACTATTCCCAAAAAATTATTTTCATCTTATTGAACCACATTTTACTTATTGATATTATCCATGCCTCTTAGATTTTTTAAATTCAACTCACAAAAGTAGTAAAATTATGTTTCATACAAATTTACAAATGCTCATAGAAGGTGGGTAAAAGAAGGTAAAATGTTCGATAAAATTATATATATATATAAACTTATTATAAAATGGCTACAATTAATTAAATTGAACATATATATGTATTATGTATCTATTTTGGTATAAAATAAATTAAAATAAAATAACTAATTATTTAAATAAAAATTCGGTTTTATATAATAACGGAGTGTTTTTCACTATTCATCAAAAATTAAATGTTTTTAAAAAATACCAATAATTTACCCTAATATAATTTTGATTTTATGAATTAAAAAATGAAGTCTATTTTACCAAATTTCAAACAATGAAGTTGCGTTTATTAATTTAAAATTAATTTCCGTTGTCAAAACCAAAACGCGGGTTTTTTAAAAAGTAAAAACTATCAAATGATTGACATGAGTTTGTGTCAAATTTAAATGTGAAATTACTTATAATGACATAAATTGTATTAAATGATAAAAATATAATCTAATTAAACTTCCAAACCATTAAAATGCATAATTTATCACTATAAATTATTTTGATTAAAAAATGTTGTTTTCAATTAAAACACAATATTTTTCACTATTTATCAAAACATGAAAGTTATCAGAAAAGTACCAAAAATTTATATAAAATAAATTTTTATGTCCCAATTCTAAAGAAATATTTAATTTCATTAAATTTAATATATAAAAGTTTTCAATATTGGTTTCAAAAATGGATCGCCATTAAAAGGCGGTAAAATTTCATTTTTTAAAAAATACCTCTTTTATCTAAAAATATGAATTTGTTCTTATATTATGTCTAAGAACCACATAATATGGATTTTTAAATTATATAGAGTATATAAGATTAAAATGCAGTTAATATTATTCATAACCGCTTTTTGAACGGTTAGTGTGGTAATTTGTGGTGCGCTCGGACTCAGTGTTGCGTGCAGTGCAAGCTATTGAATTAATTTAATGAGATAATGTAATATGGAATCTTGAGGTGTTATAGAAAACTTTCACAACATCAATCTAATTCTTTGTTCTCCTTGAGTTAACTGATCAACAAGAAATTTTTTATTGTTCAATAAAACTGATAGAGGAGCACAATTGTGTTGAACATCCTAAAGTCAAATATTCATATCTTCTATAATGGATGTAATGGTTTGAAATATTCTGATTAAATCTAGACATGTTGTAGGGGTTGGAGTAGATGAACTCGCCTAATTCAAAGAACCTTTCACATATTCAAATTGACTTCCGAAGTTGAATTTAAATTCTGTAAAAACTGTTTTTGACATAGCTTCAGATCTCGTCTTTCGAAGCTCATTTAACATGTCTCTTTTGAAGGCATCAAAATTCCTTTTACAAAAAGTATTCTCATTAAGCTTATAAATATTTTTCTTTGCAACTTTATGTTCTTACTGAAGATTGGAATTCTTCTCTTGAGACTTATTTTATTTCATCACAACTTCTTCTACTTTATGAGATAATAAATCAGATGACCCATCATCTACATTCATATCCTGATTTTCATTTTCCATAGTAAAGCGATCTTCCACTATTTTCATTGCATATTCTTTACAAGAAAATAAATTATTATCCAATACTTCAGTCTCCCCACCAAAAATATGATCTGAAAATCTCATAGTTGAATCTATAATTACAGGATCAATTTTAGTAACTGATTCTTGTAAAAGATGCCCTTATTAAACATCTCCTTATTCAGTAAATTTTTCACTAAAAAACATTTATTGAACATTTTCAGATTGACTATTCTGTTCTTGATCTACTTACACTTGACTGATTTCTTATACTTTTTCACTCTCCAAAGGTACAATCATAAGCTCTCTATCTTGACACTCCACCTGAACTACCTTTTCAAAAAAAATCTCTTCCAAATGAACTGAGCTTGTTGCTTCTCCAGAATCCAACATTTTCTCTTCAACTTGAGGAGGATCTCTTTTTCTAGGTTTCATAACAAGACCTTCTTGACATTCATCATCTTTATCTTCTTTATCAGTTTTAAATCTAAGTCTTCTCATAGATGGTTTTGAAACTACATCTGTTCGAGATTCAGCTACTTCCTCCTTTCGACCACCAACATCCTACCCTTAAGAAAAAGCACTTGAGCTCTATTCTTCCTTAGCTCCAACGTGTAATTTTTTTTTCTTTCATAGTGCTCCAAAAAAGTCCGTGTTTTCATAATGTTCCAGTATTCAACACATTACAATGATGACATTTTACTCTTTCCTCAACAAGTCTGATCATATCATTCTTAAACCAATTCTTTGAAATTACCCGTTTATATGGATAAAAATTCATTCTCGAATCTTGTGAACAACAGTGTGGAAGATTTATAAATAAATACCTTGTGAAATTTAATTTGATATCACTTAGAAAAATAAACATGGTTTACATGTCTGGGTAATGGATTTTATCCAACTCATCCATCCTTGGTGTTATTCTAATCTGAATGAATTTCAATAAAATCTTTTGATGAGGTTCTAAATCCTCAAAAAACAGATTTATGTTATGTATTGAGTTGAACAAAAAATACATAATGTCTTTGGAAGAATGGTCCTTATCTCCAATCAACACAAGGTCAAAATGGATAACTCCTTCATCAAAATAGTTCAAAATCTTCGCAACCTCAGTACCTGAAACACAGAAATACCTATCTTCAATACTAGATAAAAATTATTTCCTCTATATCCCTAAACTAAAACTACACACTATTATAAAAATAATTCTGGTCTACCCCATAGAGAAATTTTGAATTGTTTTTAGCAAAATCTGTCTCCGTACCTTGAAAAGCCAATGCTTGTTTCTGGAGCAAGTTTTTCCGGTATAATCATTCCACATCAATAACATTTCCCTAAAGAATTTATCTTTCCTGAAGTTCTTTGATGTTTCAGTTTACTTGCATCTCCTACTTCAATTCTCTTGGTTTTCTTCGTTCATGAATATCTGAAAATCTGAGGTTTTTGACTTCTTGGATTAAAAGGACGAATGAAGATTGATGGTTTGTCAAAGTAGTTTTTTTGGGTTATCATGATTTGGAAGACAAGAGGTTTGGAAAATGAATGGATTCTGAAAAATGAAATATGTCCTTGTTTCCCGTATCATAGAGTAATTATGACAAAAATTTATAATAATATATATTAACTTAAATATTGTAAAATAAAAATAATAAACAAAAATAAAATTTACAAAAAATAAATTAGGCATAAATTAAACAAAAAAAATTAGATAAAATAAATATTTAATTAAAAATTAAATAAAACAAACTCCCCCTTAAGGAAATCAAAACAAGTAGTAGGAAGAGGTTTAGTAAAAATATCAGCTAATTGATTTTTAGTATTAATAAATTCTAAATATATTTTTTTAAGAACATGGCCTCTCAGAAAATGATTTCTAATATCAATATTCTTAGTTCTAAAATGACTTATTGTATTTTTTTGAAATGTTTATATCACTTGTATCATCACAGAAAATATGTGTTTTATTAAAATAAGGTCCAGAGTTCATTAGAGTGTTTTCATCCACATCCCTTGTGCACCAAAACTGCCTGTAGATACACATTCTACTTCAGCTATTGATAGTGCAACTGAGTGTTGCTTTTCACATGACCATGACACTAACAATTTTCCTAAAAAGTGAATGGTTCTGGATGTACATTTTCAATATAATCTACATCCTCCAAAATCTAAATCTAAATATGATAATAAATTAAAATCATAAGTTTTTGGATAAATAAGAGATTGAACAAATGTTCCTTTTAAATATCTAAAATCATTTATACAGTAGTATGATGGAATTATTTTGGATTTGATTGAAATCTATCACAAAGACATACTGAAAAAAATAAAATCAGGCCTTCTTGCAGCAAGATACAGTTAACTTCCAATCATACCTCTGTATAAATTGTTTTCCATTGGTTTCCCAGCTTCATCCATGTCATGTTTAATATCAGTATACATAAGAGGGGAATATTTCTAGTGGTTACCAGGAACAAACTTTTTCAATAAATCTGTAAAGTATTTACCATGATTTAAAACATTTCCAAAATCCTTTTTATAAATTTGAATTCCTAAAAAGATATTTAATTCTCCCATCATGTTTATTTAAAATTCTATTTGTATATGTTCTCAAAAATCATAGCAATTTTTTTTGAATAAAAAATAACTACATCCACATAGATTTTAAATAATAATAAATTAGAAAAAAAATGTTTTCCTAAAGAGGGTTGGGTATAGAAAACCAATAGTAAAACCAATTTTCAAAATAAATTAACTTAATATTTCATAAGAAGCTCGAAGTTCTTTTTTTTGGCCATAGAGAGATTTAGTAATTTTATAAATTAAATTAAGTTTCTGAGAATTTTCAAAACCGAGAGGTTTCTCTAAATAAACAACATCCATTAAATATCTATTTAAAAAAATCAGATTTTTCATCCATTTGATATAATTTAAAATTTATATGAGATTTATAGGTTAAAAAAATTACTAATTTCATCATGTATAGATACCGGAGAAAAGGTTTTATCATAATCTCAACCTTCTTCTTGATTATACCCTTTAGCTACTAGTCTAGCTTTATTTCTAGTTATAATATCTTGATCAACTTCATTATTCCTAAAGACCCATTTCATTCATATAACTATATAAATAAATGGACTTTCAACTAATTTCAATACTTTTTTTCTTTTAAACTGATTTAGATATTCTTTCATTTCTAACAACAAACATTCATCTTCTAAGGCTTCTTCAAAAGACATAGGCTCTAGTTTCGATAGGGAAGAAAAAAAATTTAGTTGGTTTTATAAACACCTCATAGATTTTATTCCTATGTCTAGATCTACTATAATAGTCTCTCATGGGTGATTCTTCAATATTCTAGACTTTATAGGTAGATTAATTTTAAGTTCATTAGTATCATGTTATTCTGAAATGGAATAAATTTTATTTATATTTTCAAAATAATTTTCCATGTTATCAAGTCTCATGTTGTTAGAAGAATCATTAGCTTCATATATTTGATCTTTTCCTTTATTAAATGGATCAGTTTCATCAAACTTCACATGAAATGATTCTTCAACAGTCCTTGACTTTTTAATAAGTACTCTATAGGATTTAAAAGTTGCAGAATATCCTAAGAATATTCATTCATCAGATTTTGGATCAAACTTTCCAATATTATCCTTGGTGGTCAAGATATATACCTTTCATCCAAAAAACTTAAGGTACTTTACCATAGGCATTATATTATTTTGAAGTTCATAAGGAGTCTTTTTGGAAAATAGGTCTAATTAAAATTCAATTTATAATATAAAATGTTATGCTTAAAACTTCTTCCCAAAAGTAGGTTGAAAGACTGTATTCATTCATCATTGTTCTAGACATTTCTTGAATAGTTATTTTTTTTTTCTTTTAGCAATTCCATTTTGGTGAGGTGTTCTCAGTGTAGAAAATATGTGTTTAATCCCCATATATGAGCAAAAAGAATTAAATTATTGAATCTCAAATTCTCCACCATGATTACTTCTTAATGATATTATCTTAAAAACATTTTCAATTTCAAATCTTTTATAAAAACATTCAAAAACATAAAAAGCTTCATTTTTGAATTTTAGAAAATATACCCAAATAAATATAGAATAATTATATATTAAAACATAAACATATAATTTACTATCCATACTTTCTGTTCTAGATGATCTAAAAAATCCATATAAATAAGTTCTAGGGGATTTTATGTAGCAATTTTGTTAACATATTTGAAGGAGGATTTGTGTTTCTTGTCTATTTAACATGTATCAAAGAATCGATCACTATCAAATTTTAGACTAGGTAAATTTGAAACTAATTGTTTCTAAGATAACATATGTAAAGAAAAATATCACAATGATCATCTATTCTATGCCAAATCCCTGACTCATTTATATAAGTAGTTAAAATTTTCACTTTCTATTTACAAAAGGAATTTAAATCCAAAGTGTAGGAATTATTTATTCCATGTGCTCCAAATTTTGGTAAATTTTTTTTAAAAATATAATAGTAGTTATTAAAAAATCAACATAGTATCCTTCATCACATATTTGAGAGATACTTATCATATTTAGGTTCAATCCCCATACACAGTGTATTTTATTAATTGAGACATTATCTAGATCTCCAACTATTCCATGTCCAATAATTTTTCCTTTGCCATTATAACTGAAGGGGACTAGGCCGCCATATATTTTAGTCATAGTACAGAATTATGATGAATTTCCACTCATATGTATTGAACAACCACTTTCCATATACCATCTATGTTTTATGTTTCTCTGACCTATTACCTACAAGGTCAAATTAAACAATGATTTTTTGGGTACCCATATATTTTAGGTCCAGTAGTGTTAACTATCAAAGACATAAGAATCCAAATAGATATATTTTGTTTAACACTGTTATAATTACAATTAGACAATTCTTTTGAATAATGAACATGTTTGACACCACATAATTGAGGTTTTCTTAAATAACAGTCATTAGCATAATGTCTATTAGTACCACGATAAAAACATTTAACTCTATTCATGCTTTGGCCGTTAGAACTGGGAACAAAATAGTTTTTTACAGTTCAAGTTTTTCACCCTTAATACCTATACCAAATCATTCTTTTTTAATTACATTTTTACTAAGAATTTCATTTAGAACATTTTCTCCTTTTTTAAATTTATGATCATAACTTTTATATGTTTCTACTTCATGATTTAGTTTTTTAATCTTATTTTCATAATTAGTACAATTTGTAGTACATAAAATAAATTTCTCAATTATTTCTTGATGTTTTTTAAATAAAGTTTCCATTTCTCCTAAAATAGCATTATGAATATTTTTTAAAGATTTGTGTTTCATTAATAGAAAGTCATATTATTCTTCTAGAATAGTGCAATAGGAAGTCATTTTATCATTTGAGTAACTACAATTAGAATCAGATGAATAGTAAGAATGTACCTTCTCTTATTCATCCATAAAGCACATATTAGCTTTCAGTTTTGATTCTTCCTTCTCGGAATCAGAGATTGACGAGCTACTAGAGTCTCCAAAAACACTTTAATTGGCCTTCATAGAACATTTATCATTTTTCTCATAATCATCATTATTATGATATTTCTTTTATATCTTTATCTTTTCTCCTTTCAATTGAGGACAATCACATCTTATATGACCCAATTTTTGGCACTCATAAAATCTTACTTCACTTGAGTCTTTCACATCCTTTTTGAAGTTTGTTCTTAATCCTTTATTATTCC
Organism: Viscum album; assembly: GCA_963277665.1. Classification (NCBI taxonomy): domain Eukaryota; kingdom Viridiplantae; phylum Streptophyta; class Magnoliopsida; order Santalales; family Viscaceae; genus Viscum; species Viscum album. The sequence continues at coordinate 468,395,795 of OY728119.1, forward strand.
TATAAATTTTTCTGAATTATCTAGCTATTTGAGCCAGCTCAACTTCTGATTCAGATGAGTCTGAATTCATTTCTTCTTGTTTTAGTTTTCTGTTCTTCCTTTGGGATAAAACTTTTAAAGTACTATTATCCTATTTTACGAGAAATTTTTGGTCTTCAACTTTATCTTCCATTTCATCCCCATATATCATTGGGGTTTCAATCAATTCTCTCATTGTTATATTCTTGACATGTGATGATCGGAAAATTGCAGCAGAAATTCTATTCCACTTTGCTTGTAGAACACTTAGAACATTCAAATATTTATCAGGTTGACTAATAGGTTCACCTAAAGATGTTATATTATTTATAATTTATGTCAGCCTTCTATTTATCTGTGTGATTCTCTCTCCATCATACATTCTGAAAGTGTCAAGTATTAATTTTGATATAGCATATCTCATTAGTCTAACATTGTTAGTATCTCCATAGGCTACTGCAATTATCTGCCACATTTCATAGGCTATTAGGAATTGCAATACAAGATTGAATTAATTTGGTCCACGACCAAAAATAATGGAATTCATTGCTTTCTAATTCACATTATACTTATCCTCGGTAGTATTATTCCATGTTTCTGGTTTTTTAGGAATTGTGTAAGGTCTAAAAATCGATGAGTATACTTTAAATAAAAGATATTTAAAGTATATAATCATTCGTGAATTTCAACATCCATAATTCTTACTATTGAAATATGGAGCATGAACCATTGACATTCCTCCCTTGACATTCTCCATTATCATCAGTATATTAGATCTTATGCCATTCTCATGTACTAGCTCTGTTGAAATTTACAACCTCTGATACAGAATGTTAGGTGAGAATAGCTATACTAATAACACAAGAGGGGGTGAATTGTGTACTTTTAAGAATTTCACAATTCTTCCAATTCACATAAATAATATATAAAGAAGGTGACATTTTAGTATGAGTATATAAATACAAAGGATAATGAACTGAGAGAAAGGCACAACAATTTATAGTGGTTCGGGGAACAAAGGTCCCCTAGTCCACTTAAAAAATCACCCTCTCTCTAGGCTTGGTGAATTTCACTAGTAAGGTCATCATATTATAAGATCAATCCACAACTAAGTGTAGTAAGTTTTCACCCTTACAAACAATGGCATACAAAACAGATCCATCTAGTTCTCTTACAAAGAACCGATAAAACCACAGCTTAGTGTGAGAAGCTAACACTCAACCATGAATGAATATGAGTATTAGAAACTCAAGATAGATAATATGTAGTTTGTTAACAAACGCATATAGATCGTAGTTGTAGTAGAACACAACTGATAAAAGATGAATCTTGTCTATAGAAGAATAATAATTATGAAATATATATGAAGATAACAAGTTGCACAAGAGATATTTGATTTTAAGAACCACAACTATAATAGAGCATCATGATTCCAGATTTGAACATGTATATCCCCAAAATGTAGTCCTTGAATCTAAGATGCTTGATCACTGAGCAGTGAAATAATTTGTATAATAAATCTTAATGAATAGGAATTATATATAGAGCAATAAAATCTCCTGATCAATGTATGAGAATTTCAGATGCAGAAAGATATATATAATAATATATCTCGTAGCAATATTTTAGATCCGCAAAAGATGCCTGAGAAATTGTGTGAATTCAAATTCAATGAATATAGCTCAGAGTAATCATAATTTCCCTTATGAATAGCAGAGAAAATATCTAATGTAAAAAAGCTCTTTTAATCATTTCAAACGGTCTTTGAATAAATCAAAATCATGTTTTATATCACCTTGACATTCTGAAAATATTTTTTCAAAATGCTTTGATAAAGACATAAATTCAAATTTCCAATTTTGAAAAGTCAAACGTAAGCTTCCTTTACAAAATGAAAAAATAACATAGGGTTCAACTTCATAATCTAGGGTTGATGATCCATATTTGTTTCCATGTCAGTATAGATCTCTGAATGTAACATTGATTATCCATTTGTACAATTTTCCAAATGTAAGGTTCACAATGTAAGGTTTATCATAAAATTTAGGTTGATGATATGTATGTTTGTAAAGTTCGATACTTACGTAGGGTTCTTTAACCACACTTTTTCTTTTTGGAAAACATAATGTTCTTTACCAAACATAATTCTCCTTAATGATATATTTCATCAAATGTAAGGTTGATTAACCATACACGTTGATATTTTAACATGAACATATGGTTTGTTCCTCACTATACTTTCTTCAATGTATTGAATGATTAGTATTTCCAGTAAATGATAAATGGTGAAAAATGTTTCCAGAAAACTCTTATAAGCCTTCTAGACACATTAACGAATATTTCTAACAAATAAATAGTTAAATATTATTTCAAGATAAGAATTAATAAAGAATATAAATTTCATGAAATAAACTAAAAATAAAATCATTATTAAAACAAACAAGGGTATTTGTGAGCAATAAAATCATTAATATTTATAGAGTAATGTTGATATAATAAATTCCTAACAACATCTATCACATATGTTGCCAAGTGGAAAGAATCCATGAACTCATAAATGGATTCCACGTACCAAATCCAAGTTTTGATTTTTGTAGATCCTCCAGTTTATGCAAAGCCTACTAGTTGCAAATGGGTATTCAAGAAGAAAATAGATATAAAAGGACAAGTCAGTACCAATAAGGAAAAACAAGTCGAAAAAGGTTTCAAGCAGCATCAAGGCATTGACTTCGACAGAACCATTTCACCAATTTTAATACTGAAATCCATCATAATACTATTGTCCAATGCTGCCTGCCATGTTTATGATACTGGTAAAATGGATTCTGAAACAACCTTCCTTAATGGGAACCTTTAGGAAGATGTCTACACGACACAATCTAAAGGATTTTTGACCAAAAATGGATACCAATTAGGTATGCAAGTTGTAGAAATCCATTTTTGGATTAAAGCGTGAATCCAGGTCATGGAACATTCAATTTGATGAAGCCATAATGAAATTTGGTTTTATCAAGATTGAATGTGCACCTTGTATCAACAAACCGTTTAGCGAGAGTGTAGACATTTTACTAATAGTATATGTTGATGACATATTACATATCGAAAATTAGATACTAGTCTTAATGTCTGTTAAAGAATGGTTGAATCACTACTTCTCTATGAAGGACTTTGGAGAGGCATCATATATTCTTGGGGTAAATGTCCATCATGATAGATCTAGGAGATTGTTGGGAATAAGTCAAAGTACATACATTGATAAGATACTAAATAGATTTATTATGGAACAATACAAGAGGGGATTGTAGCCAGCATCACATTGCATTCCTATTTCCAAGAAAATGTGTCCTCAAACACATGAGGAAAGAAATATAATTTCAAGGACTCCATACACATCAACGATTGGTTCAGTCATGTATACCATGATATGTACTAGGCTATATGTTGCTTATGCATTGAGTGTGGTAGGTAGATATCAGCTGACCCAGGTGACTGCTATTAGATGAAATTCAAGACTATCCTAAAGTATCTAATGCATACTAAGGATATGTTCCAGATTTATGGAGGAGATGAGAAACTAGTCATCATTGGATATGAAAATGTTTGTTTTCAGACTGATTAAGATTGCATGAAGTCACAAACAAGAATCAACTTCACTCTCAATGGAGGTGCAGTGAGCTAATAGAGCTCAAAGAAGATTGTGGTTATAGATTCTATAATAGATTCTGAGTATATCACTGATTTTAAGGAATTTAAAGAAGTAGTTTGGATGTGAATCTTCGTCTATGATATGGATGTGGTACCTAGTAGTAATGATCCCATCACACTCAATTATGATAATTCTATAGCGGTGGCTCTTGGAAAAGAGTCAAGGTCTTATAAGTGGAAAAATATCATACTTCATAAGTATCATCTCTTGAGGGACTTTTCTCAGATAGGCAATGTATTTTTGAAAAATATTTCCATGAAAGACAACGTGGTAAACCAATTGACTAAAGCCTTGACTCAGCAGAAATACGATCTGTACGAGAGGTCTTGTAGATTGAAAATTGTAGGCAGTTGTCTCTAGTCCATGTGGAAGTATGTTAGAGTTTCTTTCCTAGAACTGACTATTTGTACTTTTATTACATAGATATTTAATTTATTTAAATATAAAAAATAATATTATATATTTTTCATTATTCTACATGACTATGATGTAATAATGTCTTAGAGTATTTGTTGCATTGATAAGGTCATGGAAGTTCCCTACTATAATGAGAACATTGAAAAGATATAACAATATTATTAAATATAGTTTTTTTGGTTGGATGACATAATATTATGGGAAACATAACATACATACCGTCAGGTGTGAGTACTCATAAGTAGATGATATTTCCCCTCATGAAGTTCACACTTTGTAGTCTCCAAGACATGAGAATATGATAACAAACCTGCTAGTAGGAATTCTGCATGTTTTGGTGTCATCAGATATTCATATCTGTGAGTGTGTTTAATGATCCTTAGACTTTATGATTATCATTAATACGTGTAACGACTCGCATACTTTGAGTTACTGATGAAAACCATCAATCATACAGTTGGCAGGAAGTAGGGTACGTTGGGTGTGTCACGAGTGACATGTTATTAATTGATAAGTCGAAGAAGGATTTGTCCCTTCCATTTATGGAATTAAATATCTCAGCCCTTTGATTGAAATAGAATTGGTGCACAAAATTCCATAGCCATGGTGTAACGACGAGTTTTTTTATGGTAGTAAATGAATAACGTACCATGCCAAAAGGTTGCTGACACTATCATTAAACTAGCATGATGAGATATTGAAAAAAAGGGATTATATTACACATTGATCATTAGTATGTGGAAGTCATTGTAGAAACTTTATGTTCTTTCTCTTGGGTTCCTTGACCCATTTCTAGGAAAACCCGCCTAATGCAAACGAGAAATAATCATAGATTGTCACACACTAAGTGTTTCTGATGGTCTTGGTTAAATTCTATTTGAATTTAATTAATAAATATTATTCTCAAGACTGTGGAATAATTTTATTGAAGTTAAAATTATTACATAAATTAAATAAATATTTATTCACTGGATTGTGGATAAAATATATTTATTTTTTTTGTTGAACATTTAATAAATATTTATTTACTAGTTTTTAAAAAAAATTATTTTTTGAAGAGAATAATTTATTTATTTATTTATTTATTCGGGTGATCAATAAATGGATGTTTAGTTCGAGTGGACCAAGGCTAGTTCTATAGTAAAATAAATATTTTCAAGATGGTAAATAATTATTTAACCAGATGGAACAAATTAAAATAATAAAAATTATTCTATTATTTTTTGACATAGTATTTTATTTATAATTCTGTTTTGCACAAGTCATCGCACTATAAATAAAGACGTGGAGTTATTATTAAAATCATTGGTTTTCTCTATGGTTATGAATGTATTAAATTGTTTTTAAACAATTAAATTTTGCAACTGAAGCCCCATGACAACAAATTGACACAAACCTATATTGTTCAATGTTACGAACTTCACGCCCGGTGAATTGATAATTGTTGACCTAAATTATTTCTCTCTCAAATCCTCCTCCTACCCCTCTCAATAATGGGAGAGGTTCTTCAAGACCTAATAACAACCGATCAATAACGACTGACACTAGATACTCGCTTCAGCACACTAGCACCCAAAGAACAAGTGGTGTCGATCAGAGGCCATCAGAGCACGTGTGGATAACCGTTAGAGGGATTCTGGTTTGGATCCTCATAAGCAGAACGAGACAATTTGGAAGGGCATTCGGGATGATCAACATCCTCAATGGATAAATTACCGAAGATACATGTATTATTTTATTTATGAAATTAGTTAAATTAATTATAAACATAATGTGAAAGATCCTCTCTAAAGGTTTTGGGACTCATACATCTTTATCTAAATATTTGATTATATTTTATGGAGACTGGAATTTATCATCGTATTTTTCTCAAAATAATCATTGATCATGGTAAAAATTATAGTTGGGTTCCATCCCAACCAGACTTCCTCTGCATTGGGAACCTTTAGGTTATTGTCGCATAAAATACAAAGTGGCATGTTTCTCCTACTTTGGTGATTTCAGAATCTCAAAATGGATCACATTATTACTAACTTATTGAGGGAGTTTATGGAGAATAACCATAAGATAATGCATCCAATCTCCGAACATTTTTCCCATAATGATGGTTACTCCATTTCCAATCACATTCATTTTTAGCATGATTCATTCTGGTTGCAACCACTAATAAACCCAAAAGAAAATAACATGAGTATAGAAGAAAAATAAATAGAGTAAGAAATCATAATAAAATAATTTACGAGATGTCTTAATTTTTTATACCTTCTTATATACCTATGTTACCTTAGATCCTTCCTACGTCACTTTTTTCTCACTATTGGTTTTCTTAGGTTTTAAACTCATATTTCCCAAAACCAAATCTAAAAAACAATTAAACTATCCAATGATCCCAAATAATGTGACACAATCATAACTTACATAAAAAATTATATCATTCTAGATGAATATTCAATACACATCACATCCATACATGGTTGAGGGTCAAAAAATTCTATATTTAGAGACTATATAAATAATAAATTTATTTCTTAAATGATATTCAATTTACTACATAAATAGATTCATATTAGTCCCCTTATTAATACATCATAGTTATAACCTTCCACCAACACATGGGGAAGGAAAACATAAGAATGGGTGAGATCAAATTTTTATTAAGGTTAAATTTGGTAGGTATAAATCATAATACCATAATATGATCGTCAGGGTATGAGATCAAAATAACGTAGATGTCATCATGAAAAAATATTCATATCTAAAAAATATTAGATCATAAAATCCAAAATCAAGTCAAATCCTGAAGCATGATTAATAAGGGTGTCAAATCAGTGATCTTCAATCCATAATAATAACATATAAATGTGACACTATAATAATAAGAAGTAATAATCCAATTAACATAGTTATTCCACTTCATGTTCATGCATAATATTGTGATAATATCAAGAATAATTCAAAATAACACACAAAAATATGTACATTTACAATCATAATCGTTTCCACGCACATTCTTGTGAGCATAAAAAGTATCAATCATACTCACACATCAAAATGTGAACATATCTATCTATAGTCATGCCATGCTAGTCATAATCTTCCCATGAGATATATATATATATATATATCATATTACACAATGAATTGGAGGGATATAAGGGACCCAAATATCACATAATCATAATTCATTCATATATATTCCACTAGATCATGAAAAAATTATAATTTCATTACAGCATAACCCATGTAAATGAAAATATGATTCATTAAGATTTTGTCTTCAGAATATATAACCATATAGAGAATGGATATAGAGAGTATCATTAGAACATGCCTTAAGTGAATCATCATAAACATAAAATTATTTTTCCTTATATAAAAATATATTTAAATAATCACAAAAACATTTTTTAGGAAAAATTATTTACATATTTACACAACTTATTAAAATCTATAAATTTCAGAATGTTAGGAATTTTGTTATGTTTAATAGAACCCTAGAAACATGAAAATATATATTTAAATAAAATTTTTTTCTTAATACTGCAAAAATCCATTTATGTTTCATAATTTAAAATAATTATTCCATTAATAATAATAGTAAAAAGTTCCTTGTTCAAAAAATGAAAAAAAATATTCATTTTAAACCATTTTAGAGAAATTCAAATATTGGAAAAATTGAATTTATTCAATGATTATAGAATATAAAAAACATTTTTGAAAATTTTTGAAAAAAAATTTAGACAATGGAGAAAATTATCCTTGACCAAAGAAGAAATAATGTTAGTTTTTCATTAAATCATTTTCTGTATTAAAGAGAAGTAAATGACACTATTACTTAAAAATTACATGAATAAGTATAGGAGGATAAAATATATAGGACTTAAAGGATAAGATCCGTATAATTTTTCTAAACTAAAATTTATTATACAATCCTTAAAAGACATTACATTGGAACATAAATCCATTACCTCAACCCTATGTTGATTCATACAGGTTCAAACCTTCTATTTGGTGATAAACCACCTTCGAATTACACCTTCCACCTTGAATATATGTTATTATTATAAAAAGGACCTCAATTGTGTGAGGATGGATGTTATAAATAGGTTTGGATATGGATTGTTAGAACTAGAAATCTCATTAATTTTGAGGAAAAGAGGAGTAGTGGTATCCTCTTTTAAGGGAAGGAGAGGAAACACATGGTGTTTTTCAAAAGATTAAAATATATTATTGTATTACATAAGAAAAATGGATCCAAAATGATTCATATTAAAATAATATATAATATATGGTCAAAACCTAACTATAATGTAGGATTAAGATAACTTTTGTGGTCATTTTAACCCTTTCTCTTTAATTTAACCCCTTCTAATCTTTAATGTAGTGATGAATTTTGACCTCAATTACTATTCATAATGACTAAAAATTAATATGAACGTATTAAATAATATAAATTTTAATGATCCCAAATGTGAAATCAATTTTACAGGATTGAATACCTATAAGTGTTAGAAATTACATCAAAAAATAAACCTGTAAGCTGTGACAAAAAGCCGTTTTCTAGAGAAATGAATTTCTAAGTAAAATATGAAATTGTTAAAAATAATCATAATATAGATCCTAATGAAATTATTTAGATCATGTTTAATAAAAAGTAACTAATTAAATTTTAAAATCAATTAAGAAAATGGTTCATGAATTTAATGGAAAAAGTCATTTTTAATACAATCTGTGCTTTTTTACCATTCAGTGATAAATTAGTCTTCTTAGAAAAATATCAAAATTTAAAACTAAGATTATTTTGATATTATAAATTACAAAATTAAATCCTTTTATAAAATACGATTTCTTAATGTTTCTAAAATTGATTATAAATTTTTAGCATAAAAAAAGGAAAAAATATTTTTGAAGAAAAATTATTTTTGAATCATTAAATGACTTCACTAAAAATTGAGTTCTTAATGCCTATGAATTAATAAAAAATATTATTGAGTAGGAATATATATATATATATATATCTCACTTTATCAACTCTTATTTCTACCTAAAAATTCAAAAAGATGGTTATAACTATCATATTTCAAATAATTACAGTTTAATAGTATATTGTGGTCCAATTAAACTTGAGGTTACATGTAATGAAAGATATAAATGAGATGAAATTTTATTAAAGATAAGTATATCGTTAATTAATAGTGTGATATATTACAATATTCGTATCATCAAACCTTTTAAGTAATTTAGACCAATTTTTGAAACATTATTCATAAGTTATTCCAACAAAAAACAAGTCATTCGTGAATATTTCTGTTAACTTCTTCATCATGTAAATTCTAATTAACATGACACACCTTTAAAATATTGTAAGAGCACAAAATTTCCTAAAATTAATTCCTTAGTAAGAAAAATATTTATATGTACATGTAATATAATTCTTCTCTTCATCTGATCGGTCAATTGGAACCAGATTATATATTGAGTAACTGTATGGGAAATAGGAGCATGAGTGTCTAACAATTCCTTCTTGAATTAGATCAAAAAAAGGAAGAGGGAAATCGTCCTAACTTTCAAATAATTTTATTTTTATATAATCAGTAATTACTCTTCATTTTTTAATTTCCTTTATAGAGATATTTTCATTATTCTCATTCGTCATAACTCTAATTCCACCCTACTTAGGTAAAATATTAATTGGTATTACCTATGTACTAACTAGGATAGGATAATATTATCCATAAATTAAAAAATGCTTTTATATTAAAAAACACATTAATTTTTTTTATTTAATATTATATAACACTCTATAGTTGGATTTACTTCACCCTCCATCAATATTTTATGCATGTATAAGGATGGACATATCCATTTTTCTGTCTATAATTTTCTAATATTTAATAGTCTTGTGACTTTTAAACACATCATGTAACTTATTTTTCTTGATCCTTTTCTAAATCAGTTGATAAAATCACAAAACATGTGTTTTATTTCCTTTAGATGTGAATATTTTAGTTTTGAAAGAAAAGTATCCAAATAGATACTTAGAGGATATTGAATGGACATTTTAATTTCTTGCCCACTATCTCCCAGTTATTTTCTTAGTTACCCATATGATGTTTTACTATAGTCATTATGACGTTTCACATCTAGTTAGTATTCCATATCATAAAGTATTTAATTCTTCTAAATTATTTCAATTCATAACTAAATATGTGTTTGATGATAAATGTACTTACCGACAACATAAATAGAAAAATAGTAATCCAACATGTTTGGATATTTCATATCTTGAGAAACATTGAGTATATTCTTGTTTTTACCACTTGAAATATTAGTTTCCCTTGAGAAACATTGTTAACGTAACATAGATTTTCTAAAAGTTCTTCCATGTATTCTATATACCATTAAATCTATATATAAATAAAGTAAAAAATATAGATACTGGTTAGATAATCTCTCTGATTCTCACTATGATATCTTTAATTAATTTTTTATGTTGTGTAATTAATCTATATTCATTTTTCAAAGACACCATTATTGGGTTTAAATTTTCTATTCCCAATTACATATATATTTTAAATTTAATAATGTTAATAATGGCTCTAAAATCAACCAAACAAGAAAATATTCTCATCCCGTTAAATTCACAGGGAATCATCGAATGTCCCTAGATCATTTAGCTCTTGGGGAATCTTCCTTTGAAATGAAACACTATATTACTTCAGTAATGGATTAGTAAAAAATCCTAAATACCTTTATTGTTTTAAATTCGGTTATTTATGAAATTTTTATAAGAGGAAACCTTAGATAATGACTCTATAAATGACATTTCTACCTTTATCTTTTAAAACATTTTGATTAGTCCCATAAGATAGTAATCCCTATATTTTTTAGGATCTTTGTTTCTTTCTAAAAATAGTGTATATGGTTTATATTATTTCAAATAACCATATAAATATATTAAAATTACTATCCCATAGATTTTTTCCCGATTTTTTTCCATTTTATTGAGTTCTTTAGAATTCAATTGTTTCTATTTATGAATACTATCATCTTTCATTAATTTAAAATGATTTTCTTCTTCCCTTAATTATAATTTAGATCATTTCTTATTTTTCGAGTATTTACCCTTTATTATATATCCTCTTTTGGTTTTTATTACCATGTATCATTTCTTTAATTTGTTTTATTAGTTTTTAGAATCTTTACCTTTTCACTCATAGTGTTTTTATTTGAAATAAATCCATCTTTTATACGATTTTGACATTATACCTACACATGTGTAATTTACAATTATTATTTAACCATTTTTTAATATTTCTAATTTGTTTTTTAAAATCATCTATCACCGTGACTTCATTAAAAAAATATTTCATTCTATTGATAGGTTTCTTTTAAAAATTCATAGAAAGAATATTTCAGATGTGATTTATCTCTTAAACGCCCTTATGTCCATAATTTCCTCTTAAAATTATATCAATAAGTAGTTTTCACATTTTGTTAATTCACTTAGTTACAAATTTCATCAATAATAAATATAGAAACTTATTTTTGGGAGAATTATAATTTATAATCCCTGAATCAATTCTAGGACTCATGGAATGGTTCTTATTCCTTATATATAATATTTGAGACTACGGTCCTCAAGTCCATAGTTATCTAATTGAGGTAAAATATACTGATAAATTCATTATAATTATATTCTAATGTTTTGAATGAGTTCTCCAATTACATAAAAATTAAATTTCAAGATTTTTGCTTCATGTAGTAGGGAAACAATATTTATCTTAGTTAATCCTCTGAAATTTCATTTGTGAAAAAACATTGGAAAGTTGTTAAAAATTCATTAACAAAGGTTAGTGTATCATTTCATGGAATAAGATTTTATATATGGGAGTATTGAAGGTGATGATGTCTAAAATCACAATATCATTAATTCCATATGAGTATAATATAAAAAGGATTTACAAGTACTTTATAGGCTTGTATTTCCCTAGTACATACTGAAATTTACTTATTCTTTATAATAGTATATATAAATTATTAGTCTCTGACTAAAGGTTTCATCCAGATAGGATTATGTCAGTCAATTTACCCTTTTGTTTTTCCAGAGTTTCTTTGAAAATAAATCCCTTTCAATGTAATTCTATTTATTTAATTTAATATCAAATTTTTGTATTTTTCTATGTAAAATAGAATCTAAAATAATGAAAATAATATTTTTCCTATAATAATAACACCAAATACTATTGAATGTTTCATATAGTGGAATATAAAAAAACTCATTGAAATTTTACAAGGTATCTATAGTGAATTAACTGGTAGTACACTCGGTTATAAACTTCAGGATAACATCATAGAAATTCAAAAGTTCAGTTCACTTTTATAAAAAAAAATAAAATAATTAATGAATGATATATGTGGTTGCTGATTTAATTTAACCACGAATAAATAGAGTGGTTATGGGATGAAAAAAATGTTTTGTACCTATAAAAAATATTATTAAACAAGGTTATATGAATATAATGAGATGGAAATGGGGGTGTTGGGGTTAGTTTTATTATATCACAAAATTTATACTTGAATTTAGTGAATCCATGCTTACATGGTCTCTCATTCCTTCAAGTTCTCTTTTGAAACAATATCCATATCCTTATTATAAAAACAAGTACCCACAATATTTCATGTTCTAGCACACAAAAATAGTTTTGTTCTCCTAGAATATATCTACTCTTTTCAATTGAACTTGAGATATTAACTGATACTATAACAAACCAACCCATAAGGGCCTTCCTGGACAGTGAAAGGTCAATCCATAACAACCTAAGCCCGCCTCCATAATCCAGGGTTTGGGGACAAGTGCAAAGAAGGAAAACTACTATGGGAGGACTTTTTCTATTGTACCTACATGAAGGATCATAAATATCTCTATGTATAAGTGCAGACTAATAATAATAAAAGAAATAAACCTCTAGAGTGAAAACCATGGATGTAATAAACACTAGGGAATACAAAAGAGTGTGAAAAAGTAAACCAAAATGAATGGATAAAAATACATGGCCATATAAAAAAGATATCACAACCAGACAATAATTGGAAATGAAATGCAGAGAGAGCTTGGCTTCAGATATAAAATCCCCAAACACCATATGTGATCAAATTTACATAGGTATCCCTATGCAACTATGAAATCACCACTGAAATTTTTATCATATGCATGAGACATGACACATGTGGTAAAATCCCATGAAATAGTGATTATATATATACCAATTGGGAAACCTCTAAGACTGGGGGTAGAAATAAGATACATGATAGAAGAAATAATATCAATCTAAGAAAGGTGGAATCAAAACCCAATAATTATAGATATATATGTTTATATAAGCTATTTATATGATAAAGAAAATGGTTCTTCTTATCCTAGATAATCCCATGGTGATGAGTCTACCAATACTTCAAAAGGTTCGTTAATGATGTCCATCATCTTGAGTGCTTATTTGAATAATCAACCTCATAAAGGACCTAAATCATTCCATTATTCCATATAGTCAAGGGTGAATAACCTCTAGATAGAGGAATCATGACCCATTCCTTCGGAGGAGGGGGGGGGGGGATCTCATTACATAGAGGAACCATTCAATTGTATAACAAGAGCATGCCACTTATAAGATATATGGTCCATGCCCTGATATAACAAGAGGGTGGAAGTCAGTAGGTAGAGCATTCAAGTCCCAATACAATAGGAGGTTTCCACTATGTAAGTAGAGGACCAAACCCAAATACAATAGGAAGTTTCCACATAGTAGGTAGATAACCCATACCTTGATATAATAGGAGGGTTCCATTGAGTAGATATAGTACCCATTCTTAGATACAATAAAAGTTTATAACTCAATAGGTAGACGACCAATTCCGTGATACAACATTGGGGTGCCACTCAATAGGTAGTGTTGTATGGAGGACCCACACAAATTACTAAAGGGTTATCTCCAACCACAACCACTCTCGGATGATCATGCTAGATCACTACTATCATCAACCACCGTCTAAATTAGTGTCATGCTTAGAACATCTCATATCATGTATCAAAATCCCATATAAAATCCACCATTATGTTTTATGTGGAAAAAAATACAGATAGGATACTTATGGGGTAGAATCTCATTAAAGAAAGGAGATATGAGACGTAGAAGTTTCAGAAGGAAGTACATGATGTGTAAGGTGGGTCACATACTGTGTGACCACACTTGGCCTATTAGACATGTCATCACTAACAAATTTATCACTAGTCATGAAGTATTACATGGAGTGGATGGGTAATTCCTAATATGTATCAGCCTCCCAATGCCAAGCCGTGTGCTCCTAGAAAAGCACATGTCCTTTGGACTATTTCTGTTTACTTCCATAGTACACAATGTGTCCCCCAACCAAGTTTACTAGTTGTTTAAATATATCACAATATATAGATTCCATGGGAAGGTCACATGGCATGTGGCCCAACCATATATTGTTTGTTCCTTTTCCGTTCTAGAATCCCTAGCTATTGGAGTCAGGGGACTACATAGTGTTTTTTCATCCGAGTACACTCCATGTAGTTTGGATTTTTTAAAACTCTAGATCCATCAAATGACATTCAGATAATATACTAAAACCACAAAATATTCTCCTTTCCTCATGGAATATTTATGAAAAAAAGTATAATGATGTCTTCCATATATTTAACAGCATCTGGTGGCTAGATATCTTAATCCATCCAACTATAGGAAACCTATAGTGCATACCACACATTGACCATAATCATTGTTCTTGGACCCACATAAAAGTATCGAATGATGTCCACATTGGGCAATGATGAAGAATGTGATGAACATATTGGGGAAAAGAATCAGAAAAAATATGCTCCAATCATTAGCGGAGTTTTCATGGACAATGATAACAGACCAGAGATGTAAAATATGAGAAATATAGAATAGTCCATAATAAATAGAATAAATGATTTATTTTTTACATGGGATCATTTGATGGATTAAATTAATTAGATATAAAATAATAATAGAAAAGGTCATTCCTAATATTTTAATCAATGGATAAAACCACAAGTTATGAGCCTTACGTCTATATTGGATTGTTCATTGGTTAAGAATAAATTCAAAAAATGGCAAGGAAGATCCTCTATTATCGATGTCTGGAAATCCACCTCGATCTGGTTACCATTCATTGTCTAAAGTCAACCCTTCAACAAAGAATGATGAATCCCCCTATTAATGATAGTAGGTTTATGCCAGTAACAAATGAAATTATACATAATAGGATAATTATAAATGGAAATAAGTTTTTAGAATTAAATTAATTAATTAAATGAATTCATTGATTAATTTAATTAATATACCCACCAATGATTGCCTCATTCTAACGTCCATCACTAACTAACTTTATGTGGAACCTAGGATAAAAATATAATATATAATTAGAAATGGTATCACATTTCCAATGTGAGAAATAATTCATAAGATATTCCATTATTTATAAAAATGAATACACACAGGATACAAAACTGAATATTTTTATAAAAATTAATTCCGGCATAACTGGGCCTCTAAATAATTCATTGTCTTAGCACTTTGCTCCGAAAATATTTATTAATATATTTTAAAATCATAAATGTTGAGTCAAAAATATTACTTATGACGTTTCTCATTCCTTTTTGTTTTAGAAATAAAAAAACATTTATTTAATAATACTTCCTATCTATGATGAAATTTATATGAAAATATTATTCTAATTGGAATCATGTTCCTTTACCATTTTATAGCTAATTATAATATTTTTATTAAGAATTAATAACTTCTAGAACAAATTACATCTTTACTGAATCTCAGAATCCTTACTTTCTGAATTCTGATTCACCCGAAATTCCATAAGGACATATATATCTGGCACATAAAATAATAATACAATAATATTTTGGATGACATCATTTAGTATAATAAAATATCATGAGAAACATTAAGTGTGTATGAATTTGATTATATAAAACACCACATTATATAAATATTGTATCTTTTAAAAAGATATAAAATTGGATCCTTAAACAAAAGGGAATTAGGTAAGAAACTATGAGAATCAGATATGAAAATTATTTAGAATTGGAATTTAGAATCACTGTAAATCGGATTTTCAAATCTATGCGAATCAGAGTTGGTAAAGTGAGAATCAGTTTGCAAAATTTAGATGAAGAGGTATTAAGAAACTATAAATCAGATACTATATTTTGATACAACTAGATTCTGTATTTTGAAGGAATATAAATTTATAAATTCACATAAGATTCAACTTTTTGGTGATTTGGAATTTAGAAACAAGATGAATCAAATTCAAAATTTAAGGTGAATCAAAATTAAGAAAGTGAAGGATTCTGAGTTTCAGTAAGGATCTGATTAGTTCTATTAGCTATTATTTAATAAGAAAAATATTATACATTTCTAAAAAATGTTAAAATAACATCATTCCAATTAGAATAAGATTTTCATATAAATTTACTAATGGATAAAAAGTATTATTAAGTAAATGTGTTATTGATTTGAAAAATATAAAGTATTGATAAAAGCCATAAGGATACATTTTTGAATCAGCAATCTCTCCATTTTTTGAAAGCACAAACAATCTATTTAAGAAAATAATATTAAGGCCAAAATACATTATATTTGAACTTAAAAGAATAACTTATCACCCCCTTAGTTTATGACTCAAGATGAATACGACTAACTCCCCCTTAGATTATGAAATCCCCCTAATTATCATATTATGACTTTATATATTTTTCTAAAAATAAATATCTCCCCCTTACTGAAGGATGTCTTCTTTAAAAATTCTCCCATTTACATTTTCCTCATTAGACTAATATTATTTTTTGAACATTCTTCCCCTCTATTGTAATTTACAAAATGGAATGGGAAAAAGTATAATGTACCTAAAAATTTTTAGAAAACATATAAAAAACAGAGGAGATAAAAATTACTTATCATTGTAACGGATTTTTACAACAAAGGATTACAAATTCATGAAAAATAAATCGTTCTTCAGCATTATGGTTTAACTATGGATTTTAACTACTTCAAATCCTTGATGTTATATTGAATCTTTGTTAGGAGATCTCCGTGATTCTTATTATTTATCTAAATATTCTGAATATTTTATTCTTGGAATAGAATATTCTCTTCTAGAGACTTAATATTTTAATCTTGAGACTTATTATTTTCAAAAACATATTCTTTGTAAGCCTTCACTATGATAACTTTATATATGAGAGAATTTATTTACCCATAAAAATATTTATCTTTTTGAAATCAAATTCCCTGGCCTTCCTTAAACTTCTCTGAAAAACTATTAGAATGTTCTTTGAGGGAGACTTCTGATTATTTTAAATTATTGTTGACTAATTCAAACATATCATCAAAATATTTAAGATAAATATTAATATGTTTTTACCACTTCATCATCTCTCCAAATGATTTCCTATGATAATCATAATTCTAAAAAAAATTTAAATTCGGCTTTAAGGTTAATCAAATTATCTATGAAAAGGGTTATTGAGTCTGATTTTAGATTTATCGATTCTTGAATAAGTTGAAATCTTGACTCAATTAATCAAAAATATCGAATGGAGTTCACAAAATTCTTCTAATAGTGAACACAAAATTCTTCTCCTATGGATGAGGAAGACCTTTCTATTTATGATACATCTTTCTTAGATGTTCCAACATATTCTTTCATCCTTTTTTATTTCACTGTGACATATTTCTTTATCCTCTGATTCACATTCATTTCATCAAAAAACAAGAATAATCTTATAATCCCCATCACCACCATCATCTTTTTCATTATTATCAATACCACCATCATCATTATCATCTTAATCATTAGAGGGATGTTTTGGAACATGAATTTCTATAACATTTTATTTCTAATATGGCTTCTCTACTAAAGAAATCTTGGATGAAGAGTTTTGAGAGGTTCATATAAATAACATAACAGATTGAATCTACCTATGAGTATCTATAAATTTTTGTATATCATCATCACTTTATTTTTGTTTTCTATTTTCATCCTCTTATTCTTCTTGAGACTGAACATCAACCGTCAGAACTGAGTATGAAAAAACCACCATTCCTTTTTCTGTTGGGGAAGCCTATACTTCCACATGATGCGATTTTTGGGGATGTTAGGTTTCTTGTAGATAATATTTCTCAAAATAAAATTTCTAAGGCCTTTTCTATATCTTTCAACAGGGCATGAACTGTCTAAACATTTGTTAACTTCTTCTTAAACTTCTTGTACTTTTTCTTATTTCCCAAGCTATTATACGTCCCTAAATTTAAAAGAATTATCTTATTTTAGATCTATTAAAAATACTAGATCACCTTCCTTCTTTATCTCTTCATATTGTGATCACTTTGTTACAATTTCATCTAGGTAGGAATTCTATTTCTTTACCTTCAAGGTTTTTAAAGATTTAATTGTTTTCTATGGTTCTGATAATTGAAAATTTATTTTCTTCAGTTACGATTTAGAAATCTCACCCACATGGCCTGACTTTGCCGCAAAATAAACAAAGTAATTTGTTTTATCACTAAATTAATATTTCATTTTTTACGTGTCTCATCACTTGAAATAATAATCTAGAACTTCATTTGATTTTTTTAATATGGAATATTAAAAGAGTTCAAGAATTTAACCATTTTCTTAGTTAGTGTAGCTAGAAGCAGAAGGATCTAAGACTTGATCTAATCATCTTTTATCTTACCAATATTAAGAATGATATACTTCAGTAGGTTAATCTTTCTATGATTAAAAATAAAATCAAATATGATGTTGTCTGTTATTTCCATGTTGTTAGTGTATTCTTTTCTCGGTATTAATAGAACATGCATCCATAAATCCAAGATCTTGTAGTTAGCAGATAGGTGGAAAATATTTGGATTCTTTACTCCTTGAAGGCCTAAGAAATCGATAGCCTTATCATTGTTAAAATTCCTTTTATAATCTACAAACTAATGAGAGGGATAATAAGATTCACCATCATAGGGTATCGTAAGGATATCTGTAGCTTTCTTAAAAGACATAGAATATATTTTCTCATAACATTTAAAATAAAACATATCATTTCATACTTCATGGAATAGTTTAACTGATTCATAAAATGAAATTAACATGTCTGTATACACAGGATCTTGTTCTCCCTTATTTTTGGAAATAAAAACATTTTCCTAGCCATGGACCAGTATGATCTTTCTTATTAAATAATCATACCTTAGAAATAAATTCAGATCAACTAACCTTAAATCTGTAAATGAACCAATCCGTGAAATCCTTGAAATGAATTTATGTCTAAGAATATATAGACAGAGACATTTGAAACAAAATACCAAGATCAGAAAATTACAATAGCGACTTTGAATAATGGAAACAACTCAAGAAAAAAATTTAGAAAATGATGTGGGACATAGGGTGGTCCCCTCATTTATATAGGCACAAGAGATGACGGTTCATCTTCTAAAGGTAATCCAACATTTGAAAACACACAGATCTGATATAACAGTTCGGATTAAACTAAAAAAGGTTTTATAGGTTCTGATCTATTGAGGTTTTAAGAAATCAAATAGGATTTAATGAAAGATTAATCCTTTTTTTTAAAAGTTTTAAAATACCAACATACAAAAATGAAAGATAATAAGTAATAGATAAGATAACTTACCTTTCAGAGTTCTCAGAAGGTTTGTTAGTGTTTGATAAGATTATTCTTAGAAATATTAAATTCTGAAACATTTTATTAGTGTTTGAATACTTTTAATAGGCTTTATGAACATTTGTTAGGTTTCAAAAAAATATTAAGAAAGCCCTGTTTAATCCCTCTATGAAATGGATTATCTTAATGTTAAGAGATAGTTTTAAAAAATGTACACATGAATGATTAAATTATAGTTATCATTCCTATCTTTTGTTTAATATATTCAAATCTATTGAAAGGTAATGATTTTGTAAAAATATCATCATGTTTTTCTTTCATTCTAATGAATTGTAAATTGATATCTTATTTAAGTGTGTGCTCCCTAATAAAGTGATTTATAATATCTATATGTTTTTCACAAGAGTGATGTGAATGGTTTTTGATTAAGTCTATAGAACTAGTTTTTTCATATAGTATCTGATTTTTAGTAAATTCCATTCTATAATTAGGTACTTTTGGTTGCATCTAAAACTCTTAAGCACATTAAATTTCTATTTCCACATATTCAGCTTCAAATGCAGAAAGTACTATCAATTGTTGTTTCATACATGACTAAGAAACTAATGAACCTTCTATGAAATGAAATGTTATGGATTTAATTTTTTTATCCATTATACAACCACCAATGAGAGAATTTGAAAAACATTTTAAAACAAAATCATTTCTCGAAGAATATAAATGTTTTAAATCCATTATTCCATTTAAATAGATAAAAATTATTTTCTATAATTTTTAATTAGATTATTTTAGATTATATTGATATATCATACAGAATAATAATAAAATATTAATTCTAGAAAAATGGCCATTAAGTATTATAAATTTTTGTTCATACCTCTAAAAGATGTTTGATCTACTAGTTTCACAACTTTATCAGGATCAAGGGTATTCGATGCACCGATGAGAGTACTTATACATTTAGTGTTGTAATATCCATAATTTTAAAGAATATGTTTAATATAAATATGTTGATATGTATAGGTTTATTCTATTTTTTGAGAAACTTGATAACTAAAGGAAAAATGCTAACTCAGCCATCATACTCATTTCAAACTCATATTTATAAGATTCACAAATGAATCATTTAAGGATTTCTGAGTTGATCCAAATAAAATTTCATCAACATAAATTTCAAAAAAAAACATTTTTGGTTTTCTTTATTATATAAAGGGTTGTATCAGCAATTCCCTTAATATATTTCTTTATAAAAAAATCCAATACGTATATTATACTTGGATCCAGGGGCTTGTTTAAGGATGTATAAAGCATTGGTAAGTTTAAAAAATTGTTCAAGATATTTTGTGTCTTCATTATCAAATGGTTTTTTCAATATAAGCTTCCTCTTGAACTTATCCATTAAGGAAATCACACATCAAACACATTTCCAAAAATTTTTAGTTAAATAATACAACAAATATGATTTTTCTAATTTTTTTTAATACGGTTCTCACATCCTCAAATATGTTTCACACAGATATTTAAATATGATTTACCGTATTTCCCAATTCATGTTCTCAATAACTTTCTGATCTAATTCTCATAATTCCTTATTTAATTACATTTTTTTAAGGATCCAATATTATAGATTTTTTAGAGATACTGTATTTCCTTAATGTAATGTTTCATATAATTGGATTCATAAAAATTTAATATATCTCATGTTATTTTATTTTACTAAATGAGGTTATCTAATCTGTTATTATATGACTGTTGTAAGTTCCAACTGTATAACCCCTCTTAAATTTCAGGAAATATACGACCGTTGGAGGAAATTTCAACTATTGGAGATATCACTTATTAATACCTGGTTATTTTGAAGATTTAATATGTTTTGGATTTTGAGACACATGAGATCTCTACCAAAAATCTAATTTGTGTGAATTCCTTTAAGTTATCATGTTAGGAACCATGTATTCAACATGCTTGAAATATTAAATAAATATTTGTTCTACTTAGTGATACATCAATTGTTGGTGATTACGATCGACGACTTCCGAGGCTCAAAAGACAGAGGTGCTGATCACCTTACAGATCGAGGGCATGTAGGGATAGAAAGACTTACACTGATCTTTGTATCGATGGGTTACCCTGTTGTGGGTAATATAGACTTTCTTGAATGTATTAATCAAGGAACCTCTATCCAAGTTGTTTGGAAACACTAATATTTGGGTTAAAATAATTTTACTCTTGTATATGTATATTAAATTTTCAATATTATTTTTAACAATTAGAAAGTTTTTCTTATACTTTATTTTTTTGTAACTCTAATTTACGATTCTATACACTTTAAGGTAGAATCACATTTATGTAAACCTATATGCTTATTTCAATTAGATAATAATCTTTATTAGGTCCAATGTGTTTTTCCTTAGTCTTATAGAAGAGGGTTTATGTGAATATAATTTTTTAACCTTCTTAAACAATTTTTCCTTAAGGTTTAAAATGAATATTTTTAAACTTAAAATTCACCCCCACATATTATTCAGTTTCTACATCTAAATTTTTATCCTATATTAAATGTGAAAAAAGAGTCTCTAAATTATTCTCTTCGTTAATGTTTTCATCTCAAAAAAGTAGAAACTATGAAAAAATGTGGGGATAATGAGCCCACAACCCGCTATCCTGATATTAGTATCTATCCTTCATGATCCCATGCAACAACCACACACAAAACAATATAACAGCACATCCATGAAAGATCCTATCCTACCAATCCTCAATCTCTACTGGGCACTCTACAAAGGTGGATCCTTGATCGATTGCTAGATCTCCCCAATCAATAATGAGTATAGGATCATATAATTATCTCTTCAGTTGCGACACATGGAATACATCATGAATCTGATCTAACTATGGGGGTATAGAGAAGGAAAAATAAACCTTACCAATCATCTATAATATTTTCATTGTTTTAAAGAAGCTCAGTGAAATATTCCCTCCACAAACAGATCTCTATAATCCTCGTCATGGGGAGATAATAAAGAAAACACGGTATCCCTACGCAAACTCCATGGTCCTACAACTTCTATATGTATAATATTTCTTCTCACTCTAGGAATTCCACAAACACTCATGGATCACCTGGTCCTTCTTCTTCATCGTATACACCATCTCTACCCCAACAAGTGGTGCCTCACCGATCTCATTCTATCACATGGGTGACATATAGGGTCTCCCATTATTGACCTAAAAGGTATCATGATGATAGTATATTTATAACTATTATTATAGTAAAACACTTCCAATGGTAAGTGATCCTCCCAACTCTGGATGATGACTAACATGTAAGCGATCAACATGTCACCTAATGCCTGGATAGTGTAATCAGTTTTATCAACCATCTAGTGGTGAAATGTCATACCTATCCTCATCTAGTAATAGAATTCATCCTATGTTCCTCTCCACAATCGTGACATGAAATGTGTTTCATGGTTGTAAAAAATCCTAGATGAGACCCCATGAAGGCGTACAATATCCTACATGTACAAGTTCCCCAAACTCTCCACTAAACCTTGGTCACTGATAGAATGGAAGTTTGGAGACATGAAAATATGATCAAATATGACCCAAATGGAATCAAGACCTCTCACTATCCATGGAATCCTTGTTAAAAATTCCATGGGTATTCAATCTCATTTCCACTTCAGGATCTCAAGAGAGTATAACATACTCGTTGGAACCTAGTACTATGCATTCACCGGTTAACAAGTAAGATACCAAGAGACAAAATCAGCAACACTCGACCTCA
This sequence comes from Viscum album, assembly GCA_963277665.1. Classification (NCBI taxonomy): domain Eukaryota; kingdom Viridiplantae; phylum Streptophyta; class Magnoliopsida; order Santalales; family Viscaceae; genus Viscum; species Viscum album. Next base: position 468,419,471 of record OY728119.1, read on the forward strand.
TGCCTACCCACCAAAACTACCACTGAGGGTACCTACACATATTACCAACACAAGGATATACAACAAAATGGTATGTGTAAAAATATCTCCTCAAATCATCTCACATTACAATTGGAACCACATTCTTTCCATGGAAAATGTTGGCATGATTTCCTTTTTTAGATATCTATCTAGTGAATGTTCTATGGATATATAGTCATGTGGGAATTCATAGTAAATGTATCGTAACTGAAACCCTATCACACACTAGAAAATCATATGAGTCAACAACAATGGATTAAGATAATATGCACCCTCATCTATTAGGTTAAACTGCAGTGAAGCCAACTATGTAGATTCATTCTCAACCATGTGATAGTAGGACTTATCACTAAGGGAATCTACCACAACATTTCCCTTCCCTAGAGTATAGACTATCCAAAAGTCATATTCCTATGGGATACTCAACTAAAACCTCTATTTAAGGTTCAAGTCTCTTTATGGGAAGACATAACTGAGACTCTTATGGTATGAGAAAACAACAAGGCACTCTCCCAAAAGATAGTGCCCCCACATCCTTAAAGAGAAGACTACCACTACCAACTATAGGTCATGAGTAGTGTATTTATACTCATAGTGTTTAAACTTCATTGACCCATATATGGTTACTACATGCCTATGCATAAATACACAATCGATCCAAGCTCCAAAGAAATTATAATATATGATTTACTCCATGAAATCCTCTGATAGTCTCAAAACAGGATCACTCATCAACCTCACCCTCAACTCCTCAATGGATCTTTGACACTTCTCAGTCTAGGTAAAAAAATTATTTTTGTGTTAGGGTATTCAATGGGACTACAATACTAGATAATTTTTCCATGAATCTCATGTAGTACCTATCAAAGACAAGAAAACTCCACACATTTGATACACTATTGGTTAGCTCCCAAGAAATAAGTACATCAACATTCACATGGTCCATAGATAGTCCATGTTCATAAATGACATGACCCATAAAGTGAACATCATGGATCCTGAACTAGATCATCAAGATCTTACAATAAATTTAGTTATCCCAAAGCAATTATAAGACCATCCTCAATTTCTCTACATGTTTCTATGACGCGGATTAGATGAGTATGCTATCAATAAAGAAAAAAAGGCCAACATATGGATAGAAAATCATGTTCTTCCAAGACATAAACATATTGGGGGAATTCATCACCATAAATGAGATCACTAGAAACTCATAGTGTCTGTAGAGACATCAGGATTCCATCTTTGAAATATCAATATGGAAAACCCTCAAAATGGTGGTAACTAGACCTAAGATCAATATTCACGAACCATATCATGAGTAGAAACTATACAAATAGGTTATAAATCCTCAATAAGTGGTACTTGTTATTTATCTTTGTATGATTTAGGTGATGATAATCAATAAATAGAAAAACAAATCTCATCTTCCTTCTTCATGAAAAGCACTAGAGATTACTAGGGGACATTCTAGGACAGCTAAAATCCTTCTCTATAAGGTCCTCAACCTGAAATCTCAGCTCCCAAATCTCGTTAGTATCTATATGATATGATGAAGAAGAAATCCAAAAGGTATCAGGGGTAAAGTTGAGGAAATAAATCCATCTTTCACCAAAGAGATAGTTTCAAAACATCCTCATGGAAGATTTCCATGTAATCCCCCATGATTTAAGGAACCGAGATGACTAAATAGTCCATGAGACCATGTATAATATTTATAATTTTTGGATTTTGAGTTACAAATTCTATCTCACAAAACCCACTCATTCTTCCCAAAGAACTCTCTGTCTCCTACAAAGAAGAATATCATCAAATCAATTTGAAGGCATCTGACTCATCTGTGGTGAAAATAAAATGAGGTTTAGAAAATAAAAAACCATTTTGTATATGAGATGAAATCATATAGTCTCTACATGATTAAAAATAGTTGACATGATAAAATCTCTCCAACAAGATATATCTCACACTTCTAGAAGATAAGTGATATTGAAGAAGCGTTCCATGTTTAAACCTCATGGTAAATCTGTTGGACTAACGTCTCAACTGGGAGCTCCATCTATCACACCAAAAGTTATTATATGAATGAATGAATTTTACCTATATCTACTAGTACTAAATAAAGAGTTAAATAAACACATATTCTAGATATAATCATCTCCTTAGTTACTAGGTCAAAAGCCTCCATAGCCAGTACCTGCCTGTGGCCTCAACCGCCAAATCCCTGAGACTAGCATTGGCCTCCTTATGGTGGTGTTGGAAGGATCGCATAACATTTTCTCCCACCATAATTTACAACATGGGAGCCCCACATTCTCTTATACCATCTTATCCTCCCTATGGGTTACCCTAACAACACCTGAGAGAACCATGACCATAGTGTTGTCTCTATCTTGGTGATCCATCCACGACCTACCAACCATCCTCAGTATGTCATGTTGGGAAATCATATTCAATGTGACCTCACCCATAACATTCATTGCATTGCCTCTATTTGGGCTACCATGTTCCTCGGCATAGTCCCTATAGCGTTCTAGGCTTAACATACATGGATATTACATCATTTTAGATCAATATTTAGTACATTGAGAAACTACCTGCCTGAGGACCATAATAGTTTACTATTTTTGGAAACATGGAAACAAAAGCTTCTATACTGGTGAAAGATCTTCACCATATCCCATAAATATTGACATAGTTAGTACTTATACCTAAAACCACTTTTTGTCACCTGGATAAAGTAAACATAAGAAAGGGGTGATCTAGATTCTCAATAAGGGTAAATAAATAAAATAAATAAGAATAAAATGAACACATGGGTATGAACTTGATCATAACATTTGAATATCATACCCTACATATAAGAGATCATAATAAATACAAGAAGTTCATAAGATACAAATCATAATGAAATATTGACTATAATCCCTGAAAGTATAACATAGGAAAAAAATATGGAATTATGGTAGACACATAAGAATATAATATTTTGAACATGTATAAGTAGAAATAAGTTTTATCATTAGGTTAAGTACATGAGATCAATCCCTCTCATAAACTTATGGAAATGAAACCAGGTCTATACATAACATTGTGACCATGTAATCAAGTTTAATCATAATAGTCAAGGAAGTTCTGCCAAGGCCATCTTGGTAGTATGGGTTAACTCCCCATACCATCTTGGAAGTCATAGTTCACTCCCTTGTCCATCTTAGTACCATAAGTTCACTCCTCATTTCATATTGGTAGTCATGGTTCACCTCCATGGCTATATTAGTATCATGAATTCACTCATACCATCAAGGTAGTCATGGTTCACTCCCATTTCCATGTTAGTTTATATGAGTTTAGTCCTCATACCATCTTGGTAGTCATGGTTCACTCCCATGGAAATATTAGTAGTCAAGTTTCATTCTCAATACCATCATAGTATATCTCATGAGATATAAATATATAACCAATTCATTTGAGGGAGATATATGTCATACCCATCTCATATTGAAAGTATACATACATGTACCACAAAATCATAAAAAATAATATCTTAACCCATGAAATTAAATCGGTATCATAAAAATGTAAACATATCATAACCCCTGGAAAAGATATCAGTTTCAAAATCATTTCATCAAAACCCTAACTCATACAAGAGAAACAAAATTCATAAACATATATATCTTAAAAGAGAAATGGATTTTATAAACCTAAAACTCGTGAAACGGTGACAAGATCCATAAAGGCCATGACTATATGCATAACCCATTCACAGAAAGGAATTGAGCAGAACATTTAGATAATATTTTAGAAGGGAATGAGTAACATCAATGGATGTCATCATAAATGGAAAATAATTTTGAAATATCTTTCAAAATAATTTTTTCATGAAGATATTATTTTTCTTTGAAAAATTATTTTTTATATATAAAACCAATTTAAAATAATTTTATTAACAAATAATTATAAATCTTGAAATCATTTTAAAAAGAGTTTTTATTTAAAACATATAAAATCAGCTTGAAAACATATTTAAAGACTTTATCTTCAAAAAAACATTGAAAACTTATTAATAATTCTTGAAAATGTTTGAAAAACAATTTCATTGAAAATAATTTGAAGACATATGAATGAGGATTGAAAACATTTTGAAAACCATTTTCCTTGAAAACTTATAAAATAAGATTGAAAAAATTTTGATAATCATTTTCCCTGAAAACATATAATATTTCCTTAAAAAAATTTGGAAAATATTTTTTACTTGAAAAATTATAAAATAAGATTGAAAACGTTTTGAAAAAAAATTTCTTTGGAAACTTATAAAGGAAACATGAAAACATTTAGAAAAAATTTTAAAACATAAAAAATTTGAAAATAGTTTTCTATAAAAATATTTTAAAAAAATCAATATCTATAATATTAGGAAAAAATTTTATTTCAAAATGAATAATTTTTTAATCTTTAATGGAGGGTTCAAGGAAATGATTACAGGTAAATCTGTACATGTCGTATTCGCTAAAAAGAACATTCCTTTTTTTCATGGAAAAAAGGCTAAAAATATGTCTTGTTTAGAAAGAGGAAAGGGGATTCAATTGTTAAAATTTGTAAAATACAAAAGGGTTTAAATTTTATTTTAAATATTAAAGGATAATTGTACAATATTCTTATAAACCCTTTTTTGAAAAGATGATTTTGAAGGAACAAAGATTTCCAACCGAAGAGAGGGTAATGTCGGGAATTTTAAAAACACTTTCCTAAAGTTATTATGAACGAAAGAGTGGAATAATTGGTACCAATATATGAAAAAATAATTAATATCTAGTGGAGAATAAAATTCATGAATTTTCTTCAGATATGGCTCATAATATTTCATCAAAGGAATCATAAACATAAACTATCTTTTAAAGCGATGATGTTGTTTGAATAGACTATTATAACTTGGTAACAAAGGATCATACTTCTATATAAGATAAGTGAATTAATTGAATATTAAAATATCATGGAATGTAGTATATTAATGATATAAAATGTAAAATGTAATTATATACACCTCAAAAAATAATTTAGGTGAATAAAAAAACCCGAGTCTCAAAGAAGTTAAATTGACACAATACTATTTTACCGATTTGGTAACTTTTGAAAAATAAACCCCATAAAATAAAGGTCCTAAAATGGATATATGAATAATTATAAATTTTATAATTAGTAACATAGAATAAAATCATGGGTATTACATGCCCCACACAAAATGAAAGGGTTTCAAGCATTACATATATCTCCTGAAAATAAAGAGTGAGATTAATTCCCCTTACCTTGTGTCTTGACCCTCATCATACTCATTCAAACCACCTGTATAATAAATATAAATTTCTTATAAATATTTCATATAAAAATATTATTATATCTAATACCATATTTTTTTTATTAAGATATTATATTAACCTCTTTATAACTACCCAATGTTAAGGTTTCACTTCGGGTAATATTCACTTTGTTTTTCAGATGTGTTTTAATTTGTTATATTGTTGGTATTTAAACTTATATCATGATTCAAAAATGTAAAACATGAGATAAATTTCATTTATATACATTTAATTTTTATTATAATAATATATATAATATATAAGTATGAAACATAATACACTGTTCATGGAGAGGGTTGGTTGTATATATGCCTGAACGCTATTTCTGTTAAAATGTTGTATTGAGAGAAAGAAAGTAAAATATATACATATATATAATTATTAAATTATATTTAGGATATCATATATATAATATATATTCACTAAAACCATCATTAATATAATCCATTTAGTATATTAATGAATCGTATTGCTTTGAGGGGGTGGTAGTCCACACATTCCTCAAATGAAATTATCGTATTAACATAAGATGGAAAGAATAAAGGAATGTTACAAATACAAATTAAAGAAAAATAAAGAAATTATAAATCTAATATTTATCATATACAAAAATATTTTCCATCATAATGGAAACCATAATAGTTGGTAATGAAAAATTGAACAAACATATATTTGTGAGGCAGTAGTTCATCGTACATAGAAATAGTATGTTCGTTACCCATTAGATGGATGAGTGTGTAAGTGTAGGTAAAAAAAATTAAATAAAAACATAAAAATGTATTTATGATATTTTTTTATTTATATAAACATTTAATAAAGGGAGTTGGAGGGAGAAGGAAAATTAAAAAGGACTTGAGAGAAGACATTACCTCTTAATCGGATAACTCCTTTTTGTTTGTGCCAAATGGATTCCTCGGTTTGCCTTATGAATAAGGGAAGGATTATTTGAGGAAGTTAATATTTTTAGAATGTTTTTTGGGTGGGTCTTGGCCGAAAATAAGAGTTTTTAGAGGTTTGGGTAAGTGGGTGAGGTGGTGGGTTTTTATAGGGAGGGAAAATGACTCACATAGAATTTTTAGAAACAAGATAGGTGTACACATGATCTTTCCTAAAAAAGTCATAAAAAACAAAAAAATAAAAATTGAACGTTTATGGCCTAAAAATGGATATCCAATGGGTTTTTTTCAAGTGTATAGTTCATTTGATCCCTTAATTGTAGGGTTTAGTAACAAATATCGCTTCATTTTGTCTTAATCGTTGTGATTATTTTAAGTCAATTTTACTGATAATTATGGTCAAAAACTAACCTCATTTTTTATAGTTTAAATATTATACTGAATAGAATGATTTATAAATTTTTTTAAAATATCAAATCACTGAATTGAAAAGATTAAGATTAATGCTCATCCCACAGATGAGACGAAATATGGGGTTTTTAATGTAGAAAAATGGCCAAACGTTTGTTATGATTCTGTATTCAATTTTAAAGTCAAATTGATTCTAATGAGTTTAGTGGTATTAATATATGTAATATTTATCTAATTTTACCATAAAAAATTATAATATCATTTAATAATAATAATTAACTATATAAAAAGGTAGTTTTTAACTAAAAATCAGTACTTTTCACTATTCATCCAAAAATCATGTTTCATAGAAAATCTCAAAAATTCACCCTAGGATAATTTTGACATTATAAATTAAAAAAATTAATTTTAATTTATAATATTAAATTTATAAATGTTGCTAAAATTAATTTTATTATTAAAATAGTTTCATTATAGAAAATGTTAATTTTAATATAAAAGTAATTCACCAAAAATCATATCTTCCATTGTAAATATGATTTATTTATATAAAAAAATATAAAAAATATTTGAAAAGTAGTTATTAATAATAATATAACTAATTTTAATGGATATGTTATAATTATCTCATTTACATAATGGTATAAAAAAAGATGTTTCAGAAGAAACTTGGTGTTGTGTGCATCATACGCCAAGTTACTGTTGTGTTTAACATAAGCCATATCATATGAAAAATTAGTGTTGTGTGTAACATACATTGAGTTGGTTCCCTATAAAAGGAATGTTTTACTTAGAGCATCACTAAAAATAAATGAAAATTTTATTTATTAGGGTAAAAAAAATTGTGACCATAATAATATTTCTTTTTATATTCAATCTGATTTCATATTCATTTATAAATAATTGTTTAGCTATGAATTCAAATTATATTCTGTAAACCAAATATTTTTAAAGATTAATTAATCATATTCATAACCTTTAATATACCATCAATGTTTTATCTTATTATATATAATAATCATATATTATTAATATATTATTGTTCAGTAAACCACAGTTAGTCATGTTACACAAGTCATCGAGGAAAATCGTTATTCCCTATAAGGAAAGATAACCTCGGTGTTACATATAGATAAAGCCAATGATTATGTTGCGTGTAAAACATGATTTACCTGATGTTTCATATAATTTAATCCAAACATATTTCTTTAATAAATTAAGCTATATTCATTGTTTCCTGAAAAGATAAATATCAAAAAGGATATATTAATTTGAAAAAAAATAATTCATAAAATCATGGGGTGTTAGAGTCCATCTACTACAATACCATGTGCTTGTGTCAAACCATGAAAATATATCCTATTCAAAGGCACTACCGAATCAAGTCTACAAGGCATTGTAGATTACATAGAACTATAACATCTACTTCCAACTCTACCCACATTGAGTCCCTCAGATACGACACTCATCTTCACCAGTGCCTGCTCTAGAACTCTAGCATATGTTGGAATTCACAGGGGTACCAAACTAGCACAAATGTATTTATAGAGACCCTAATTTAACTTCTTCACCAGATAGTAACAATTATGAATCATGTTGAGGGAGTACCATGCATGTTCATCAAATCTTGTAGCAGACTCTATAACTGTCATCCCTCCATATTGCTTCTCCAAAACATTATGAATCTTGGTGGAGTGAAATCATGAGGGGTATAAATCATCATAAATAGCTACTAGAATTTGGACCATGATAGAGCAATCTCATCATGTTTCTATGTGAAAAAACTACACCGGCACCCAATTACTCCATAGAGAAGGATGGAAACTAGTGAACTATCTAATCCGTTAGGGTCCACACATGCCTGGAAAATTGGATCACTAACTCAATCCAATCCTCTACTTCCTGGGGATATGGCTCCCCATATAACATCAGTGGTATCTGGTGCTAGAACATGGGGAGTGGACTATGACTGCATGCACCTTCATTATGAACTTTTGGTATAATCTTATACTTTATAGGATAATGTGCTACTACCTTCCTTCTCGGAGGAAATATCTTACCAGATATACCATAAAATGAGGCCTTATTATATCATCATCAAGATAATGAATTAGTAACAAGGATGGCTATCTTCCAAGAGGAAAACTGAAAATTGAACAGGATGTACCATGGTTAGATAAGAATATATATATGGGAAAACGAATTAATAAGAACAGTAAAAGGACTAAATAATATATGATGCATGTAAAAATATTCATTGCAACCAATGTCTTGGTATACTACATCAAAAAGAAGGTAGTTAGAGTCATGATGAATGGATACATCAGCCGTCACACCAATAATGGTTTCCCTGGCCTAAAATTCACACTTGAGACACTTTGACATAATTAACATTAGTTCTCAACCAAATATCAGAAGGGTAAAATATTTTAATCACTATTCTAAGGTTAAACCACCATTGAAACTAATTTATTACCCCCAAAACCAATGGGTCCTGCCAAACCGTTGGATGGTTTAGCCAAAAATACCCCAATCCAACCTCCATAGGCCCATGTATGTCGACAAGAGCTTAGAATTCTTAACTAATATGGGAGTATTTTTTGTAATATACTTGTATGCACACAACCAACAATCCCCATGCAAAAGTGAAGAAAAATAATAAGAAAAGACAAAAAATATCTTGAGTAAAAACCATGAATGTAATAACTTCTAGTGAATAAAAATGTTTGTGACAAATTATACCCAAATGAATGGAAAATACAGTCCCACCCACAAATGATATCTCTACTATATAATAATTGGAAAATAAATGATGATAGAGACTGGATTCAGATCACCAAGACCAAACCACCCTACATGATTAAATGCACCTGTGTATCTCTATGTTAATCTAAAATCATCGTTGACCTATCCATCATCTACATAAGATGTGACACATTCATGCAAACAGCATGCAGGCGTGATTATATACACACCAAGTATGATTCCCCAAAAACATGAGGGGGAAAAATATGAGACATGATGGGACAAATCTGCTCCATCCAAAGAAAGGGAAAAATAAAACATACCAATAAATTATTTATCTACTCAAATAATAAACCCAAGAAAAGAGAGATAGGGGATATACATCTCTTATCCCATACAAGGACAATGATTCTACAAAAAATTCTGAAATATATACAAATGATGCCCACCATCACATGTGTCTTTCAAAATAAGCAATGGTATGGAGGACCCAAACCTCATCACCATGCCACACAATCGAGGGGACATAATCTCTAGATAGAAGACCCATTCAATAGTTCATTAGGTGGTACAACATTGTAGATAGAGTACACATGACCTGGTATAATAGGAGGGCTACAATCACTAATTAGATAATTGATTCCCTGGTAGAATAGGAGGGTTACATTTAGTTGGTAGATGAAATAAACCCTAATACAATAGGAGGGTTTCACTCAGTAGGTAAAGGATCTATTCCCTAAAACAATAGGAGGGTTCCACTTAGTAAGTAGTGGATCCATGCCCGGATAAAATAGGAGAGTTATAATTAGTTGGCAGAGGACCCATGGAATTTTAAAATAGGAGGAAACCACTTATAATGTAGAGGAACCATTCCCTAATACAGCAGGTCGGTGTCAATCAGTATATAGAGGTGTATGGGGGACCCACGCCCTGGTATGAATGGTGGATTACTTACCCCAACATCCCTCTGATGATCCAACTGAATCAATTTCATCATTGAGCACCACCTAAATAATTTTCATTATTGTAGCATCTCATATCATATCTCAAAATCCTCTAAAAAGTCCACCATCATGTTTTATGTTGAAAAACACTTAGGATTTTCTACAAGGTGGGTAAAATACAAGTAAATATTAAAGTAATATGAGATGTATAAGTTTCAAAAAGAATTCTATGCTATGTATGGTGGGTCACATAACTATTGACCTCACTTATCATCCTAGTCATGGCCACACCAACACACAACTCACATCTAGGTAGTGCTAAAAGACATGTAAGTTCTCTCCATGGAATGTATTGGATCCCCGGTGCTATGATCCGTGCTCCTGGCCATTACTATTCCCTTTAGGCTATTTTTGTGTACTCCCAGAGTACATAATGTGGCCTACCACACAATTTCCTAGGCATGTGTAGTAGGAACATGGCATGTCTTCCCCTGGGAGGGTCACATGGTGTAAGACCCAACAACATGATGTGTGACCCTGATCATTTTCCAAAAAATCAAACCGGTATATACAGGGGTCTACACATCATGTGTTCATTATACCAAATCTAACTATTTATTCCTAGAATCTCATAAAAACAAGGATAAGGATTTCGGTTGTTGATTTACCAGCCACCGTAGGCTGAAAATCTGGATCTGGCCACTTGTAGGAATCCTATAGCACATCTCACATCCCACCCATCAGTGTTTCCCCTGAGATCCCATATTATAGGAGTACCAACTTTGTTCCACCCCAATTCATCCACACAACATTTATCCAGTAATTATGTGCACATCATCATGAATCCCAGTGTCTTATCACACTCAGACTCACCTGATAATGTCAAACTATGGCCCTATAGGCCAAGGAAAAATAAAATAAAATACATGTCGTGGGAAAGAACAAAAATAAAGGTAAATCAATAGTTAGAAACGTTTTGTTGTAAAATTCATATAGATCAAGGATATAAAAGGGGTGATAAATATAGAATAAACAAATATAAATTGAATAAATAATTTAATTTGATACACTGGCTCATGGAAAGGATTAAATTTTCCACAGACCAATGAATAGAAGATAAAAACATTATAAATCCATTAATAATGGGTGAAAACCATAATTTATGATCCCTATTACAATATTGGACCATTCATTATTGAAGAACACATTCTCCAGTGACGAGGAAGATCCAAAACGATTGCCTTATGTCAATCCACCTTGATCTGGTCAACGGTCGTCCACCAATCTCGATCCACCAACAAAGAATGATAGATCCTTCTCTCAATGATCCCAAGGTTATGTGTATAACCCTATAGATTTTTCATAATAACCTACTTATATAAATAAATAGTATTTATGAATAAGAATAAATAAATAATTAAATTAATTAATTAATTCACTTAACATACCTACCAAAAACTCCTTCATCCAAATATCCTCTTTCGACCAACTTTTGTTGCCATATAGGGAAAACCCCATACACCATATTCAACCATGGTCTCATATTTTTGATACGAGACTCTTTTCAGGAGATATTATATTATTCATAAAAAATTTGAGTGCATGATGTAAAATTTAATATTTTTATAAAAATTAATTTCGGGCTTAGCAGGCCTCAAAATTGCACGCAATCTCAATGCCTGGATTTGAAAATATTTAATAATATATTTTAATGTATTATAAGGAAAATTTGAAGTCCATAAATATATACCCCCTTTATCATTTCATTTATTCTCTTTTTTACTTATTCTGGAATCTCTGCTAGTGTGGGATTAATTCACATAGGTATTATAGGGTCATATAATTCCATGATTCCAAGTCATTCATAAAAACTCAAATATATCAACAATTTATCAATTTTAAGGTTTATTATCATTTCTATTGTTTGTATCTTTTATTATTTTAGTATTTATTTACAAAAATATTTATTAAAAAAATTAATACATTTTTTTAGAGAGTGTTCTATGAGTATTTTTTTTATTCCCCTAGTCTTATAATCAATCGACGCATCCATGAAACTCATCCATAATTCTCAGTTTTTATGTATTCATTTTTCATAACATATAAAGAATTTAGAATATTTTGGTATATTATTGAACCCTTAGAGACTTCACCAAACCCATTTGGGAATATTGTAGATTAACAAAAAAAATCAACTATTTCTAAACATTATGTACTATTAGGTGGCCAGTTCTATCTATATTGTTCATAAAAATGGCATCTAGATTGTTATTCTGTATTGAGAATGTGACATAGATAACATTGTTTAGGATTCACATTATATAGGGATAAATCTTGATTATTGAAATGTTATCAATTTTTAATTGGCACTAAATAAATTATTTTCTTCATTCACCATCCTATCTCGTGACACCATATCATCAGGATGGTATTGTTGGATTGGGTAGGAATATATATGGTTTTGATTTTTGGTTGACTAAATATAATGAAATGATCATGGTATTGAATGGAACATATAATTTCATGATTTCACTCTTTTCAAATGCACATAGTATCACCTCTGCAAATTTTTCTATATACACTTTCCATAAAATATTAATGATAGTTCTTTTAATAGTAAGTCAACACTTGTAGAATCCATGTTTACCACTTCGTTGAAACATATTGTGATACATTAATTATGAATTTTATTATTATTGATATGGAATGTGAGGATGTATTTAATTTTAATTATTCTTTGATTCATGACTCACATAGAATTAGCTATATAATGTTATCTTCATTATAAGTGAAATAGATAGTGATAATTTGAGTTCACCTGATTGGTTTTTTATGTAGGTAGTTTTATGATGTAATCACTATCATTGTTTCTCAAAAAAATTATACACAAACCCTTTATTATTTCATTTTACCCCACACAAAAATCTTTTTTATATTAAATATAAATAAATATATTTAGGGAGTTACTAATATAATACATGTTTTAAAATATTGATTGAATTAATGAGTTTCCAAAAATAAAAGACTAATATTTTTTTATTAAAAAAATACCCTAAAACAATTAAAATACTATAATGAAAATATTTTTAAAGAAAAGGAAATAAAATTAATCTAAATTACTCTTTTGAAACAACATTAATTTTATAATAATCATATATCTAATATATGATCATGGATCGTGATAATATATGATTAGGTAGTCTAGGATTTTTATAGAGATAGTTGGACTATGAGATGTATATGGTGTGTTAGTGACTAGAGGAGTGTTGGGTAGCGTACATAGAGAAATGATATATTAGATGTGTGTTGGTGTATGTTAAAGGGAAAGGATTATTAGTGGGATTATTATATTATTATTTATTTTCCCAATAGTTGTTTCATATGAGGGGCCTGAATGTGGGTTTTTAATTCCTACAATGTGTTTCATTCTAGAGTGGCCTTAGATTCTAGGGGTTGAGGGTGATTCCTAAGGTACTAGGGGTATTATATTATCTTTATTTATATATTTACTATGGAACCACGTTCAATTATCATGGAAATCAACTAGTGTGACTCCCAAGGGTTTGGTATTTTTTTAATAAACTAGTGACCATGGAAACATTGCTAAGCTAGTATGGTTAGACCAACCTTTGAGAATGATAAACAATTTATATAATATGATGGTTAGATAATATTATAATATATTACCTACACTTGGTATGATTTGATACTAATCTAATAATGGTTAAGCTAACATAAAGATCGGGGTACCATCTTGGTGTGATTTTGGCGTGGTAGGGATCCTTCACTAACAGTAGTTGATATAGGTACGGCAGAGCAACATGGTGGATTATTTAGGAGATGATAACAATAAGAGACTAGGTTTCCCTATGAGTTATTAATCTATTTAATTTCATCTTAAATGATAATTTACGGCCGAATTTGAATACCCTTTGGGGTCATGGGGGTATCAAGTTTGTTAAGGGCTTGTCCGGAGCCCAGATCATTTTTTTTTTGAAAAAGAAGACATGCCACATAGATAGAAGAAATGATGTGGGGAATTAAGCATGGTCTAAATAAACATGTGAGACCTGGGAAGAGGTAAATAGGATCTTAAACAGTTTTAGGACATTGTGTGAATGGAGGCACATGCCCGTTCTTGGCACCTACAGTTTTTAGTAGAGAAAAAATTGAAATGTTTTCACACAATTAGGAAAACTATGCACAATGACCTTGTGGGTACACGATTAGAATAGTAGAGGTCACACATTTGGTTCATAGTTTGGGAAAAATATATAACCATACCATGTGGCCCAATGTTTTGAGGAAATTGACCATTTTTCACTTAAATTATTTTAAAACCTTAAATATTTTTAGTTTTCCTTCATTGGGTAGCATCACATGTTGTGAGATCATATTGAAATCCCAATCATAGGCTTTGTTGAGGTTACTCCATATAAAAATGGAACCGAGCATCGTTAGCATCATTATATTCAAACAAGTGAGTACTCCATTCCTTTTATATCATTCTTCATTATTCTTGGTATCAAAGGAGTTATTTAGGTGCAAGATAATATGCCATATATTCAAGTTCTTCTTCCCCTCGTCATTTTTATTTTGATATAGATAATATTAGAAGATTATACTAGATGATATCTCTACAAAATACCTATTATAGGTGTTATATACATTCACCAAGTGGTTTAATGTTTTTAGTTCTAGATAACACTGCCAGGCACACCAGAATTTTGGGATTCACCCCTAAAATGAATTGAATGTTTGAATTTAAAATATTAGAACCTTTTAGGGATTTACACTAATTTCATGAGACTTGTTAGAGTTAGTTTCCCTAACAAAGGTCACCCATTGTGCATGTATTTGAGTTTTTTTCTATACCACCCATGGGGTGTGTGTTTTATCTTCCATAGTTAGAGGAATCCAATTTATAAATTAATTGAACAAAATGGCTTGATTATGATATGTTATGATTATTTGTTCATGTGATACATGATGTTAAATTGTTATACTCTTGAAATGTGAATTATTATTTGTTAAACATAAGAAATTAAATTCTTGTCAATTGATAAATTGAATAATTGAAAAATGTTCCATAAATTCACTACATGTTACTCCATAGATCTTGATACCAATAGTGGGTATCCTGGAAGATATTTCTCATCGGGTATTGATTTAATGGGATTCTCTGGGTCTTATTACACCTTGGATATGGATTTTTTGGCCTCTATGTGGACATAGACTATGTACATTCTCCTTGGACCCCACAAAAATCCTAATCGAGTTTTCATCGAGATTCTCTTGGGACATGATGATGATTCCTTATTTCACAACACCATGGGTCCAGCCCTAAGGGGTCTACCACTTCTGGTATATGTCTCAATTTTGGTTTATATGGCACTTCTATTTATATGGAATGAGTATAGTTGATATGACACTTCTTATTATATGGCTCATCCGTGGTCGTTTTTAAACTTCTGCTTATATAGAATGGATGTGGCTGAAATGTCAAACTTGTTATATACTCAATCCATGGGTGAATCAATATATTTTGTATATAGAATGGCCCTAGTTTTAACATACTTTTTTTACTACTAACTTCCTATTGGATTTTGACACTTATTTGATGGGGGATTATTTTCCTAAGACAGAACCACTTGACTTGTTTGTTTTACTTTTAGTACTACAATACCTTTTATATGACTTTACTTTAACTTTTATTTCACAGTCATGATTTATATGGACACCATGGGTGGTGACCCTTTAGGATCATAGTCCATGCACTATTTGAGATGTAGTTGGGTACTCATAGAGAGTATTTGGATGTGGGTAGGGATCAGGGAAGGAACCCAGAGTACGATGCTTGACTTGTCTCCTTGCTTAGGTGTAGGGGAGCACCAGATTGATCTAAGGATCATGATTCTATATGGAGATAATGATTTTTGGACTTTTATTATTATGAAACAAGTATTTTACTGATGCATTTATACATGTTTTTTCTATTTTGTAGACACATGACAATATCATATTTATATATGGGATTATATATGGTATTATTATACCTATATGTCTTTGATGTTTACATCATGTGCTATTGTTATGATGCTTCCTCTATTTCTCAACTATGATATTACATTATGTTACACATTGAAAATAGGGAATATTATTCCCACAAACACACCATAGTCCCTTTCTTCTAGTTAATAGCCTCTGGTGTTTGGGGAAATGCATTTGAGGCCATGTGACCAACTAGGCTCAGTGCACTATTATGTGAAATCCTGGTCTGGGGTGTTACTATAACTAAAATCGTACAATAAATATATATTATTATTTATTTATTGTTTTCTTTATATATATACTCATATATATTAGTATATTTTAGGGTCATATTTGGTGGTGGCCTTCTATGTTTTGTGCACAAACCCTACACATGCATCTCAATGAATATGTAACTTCTCATGGATGAACCGTATGTAAGGGTAAGGACTTAAAGATGAGTGATCATGTTGGAGTGTCCTAGAAGATATTGGAATGGAATTTAAGGTGTGGTAAATGACGTTTTCTATCTGGGTAATTTTATATGATTATAACACTAAGGGAGATCAAGTATACGTATATCCAATGTATGTTTTATCACCAACACCATTTTGATAATGCATTTTTTATATTAACATTCATGGTTGGATTTCTAGTTTAATCCAATATTTCCATAAGTTATGTATTTTAATGGTCCTTTGTTTTAATATCATTGGTTTTTCATGATTTTAAAGGTATTATCTTCTTATTGGGTTGATTAGACCCCTATCACTAGATGAAAACTTCTAGTGTTTAAGGATGCATGCTTGAGGTTCTTGGTGAATCATCTCTATTACTGCTTAGGTATGCTAGGCCATGGATGTTGAAAAATCACCAAAGCACCATGTTTTGTTTGATTTATTTATTTAGTATTGGAAAACATAGATATATAGGATGGAACATTAGATGAAATCTATGTGTATTCATAGATAAAAAATATTCAGTGAATGTTTGATCTTCAATGGGGATGAGATATACATTTATAAGTTTTTCAACTATATTTTTTTCATTTTTTACGAAATCCTGAGGTTTATGTATTTTTTTACTCTTGTAATAATATGAAAAGGGGGTTTTCGTTTATACAACATTCTTGGCATGTATGTTCACATGAAATGCACATGAATATTCTAGACTAGAAAAAGAATAATATAAAATTATTTTTTTGGGAGAATGTTTTCAAACATATCTTTTTAAAAGGATATGTGGAATGGGAGATTAATTAAATTAATGGTTAATGATAAATTATTTAGAGTTTTCATTAATATTTTATTAGGATCATTTTAATTAATAGAATCTTATGATGTTTATATATATATATACCATTTGATACTTCTTGGGGTATGTGCACTGGGTGTAATAATAACCCTAAAATGGATGAGAACATCATTTTATGACATGAATATAACATAGGAGAGGCATTAGAAGATTAATATATAGGATAGATAATAAAACCATAGAGAGTACAATGTGATGTGGGACTCAGTGTAATGAGTTGAATTTGTAGGATTAAAATCATGGTAGATGTTTATTGAGAGCCTAAGGATATTAGGAGAACACTCAATATAACATGAGTTTGGTTGAATGGTAGGGTCGTATGATAGTGTATGCCTACTTACAATGAAAATTGATTATTATTGAAGAGGTGTGGATAAAATAGTCATGATATTTGTATTTATGGGTAAACTCTTTCCATCGAGGAAAGAGAGTGGGTCCTCTTATATCATATAAGGTACATGGTTTGGGTTTTGGTTTGACTTCTAAGGAATTATTGTGAGAGTTCATGTAAAATTCTTGGTAAATGGGGTGAACATTATGAGATTGATGGTGGGATGACATAATTAGTTTTTTTCTAAGTTATGAATTTTTTATAAGGAAGAACTATTATGTTAATTAGAAGGTAATTATATGTCAAAGAGTGGGAATAGGGTTTGGAATAACTCATGAATCCTCATGTCATGGATTGAGCTTACAAATCCATGTAACCAATGGATGCTAGAATATATGGTGGGAGTGATATTTTGGGATATATTATGGTTATATTAATGTTTAAAAATTAAACAAGTCCCAGATATGAGGAAAGTAATATGTGATTTGTGGGTGAATTTCCCAAGGCAAGTGTTTTTGGGATAGAAATGTCTAAAGGGAATTTTAGGTTGGTATGGATGTGTAATTATGGTAAATGACCCATATGGTCATATTGGATAGTGAGTACACTTGTGTGGTATAATACATGGAGATGTACGATGGATGGATAATTATGAAAATACTATTGAGTGAGTATATTAATGTTTTAGACATATGTTTGAGAGGAAGCCACTAAAAAGGATTTAATAGGGAATGTGAAACATATTTTTTGGGTAGAACCCTAAAAAACTACCCATTGTAGGGATTCTGTCTTCTCCATTTTGGACACTTGATTAAGATATTATAGAAGAAATATTTGTGATGGACATTTTTGTTGATAAATTCTATATCAACGCTAATGAGAGGGGATATGTTGAATTTGTAACAGCCCAAGATTTTATGAAAAATATTCTTTTTAATTTCACTAATGTCTTGTGTTGTACGCAACACAAAAAGGAGCTTGCACTACACACATCCTTGACTTGCCTTGCATTACACGCAATCACAACCTTCCTCGATAGCGTGTGTAGTACGCAATACTGAGTTTCACGAAACAACGATATGCTATTAAAATATTATTAAAACTAGCCATTATGAATAGTAATAACCACTTTTTAAATTTTAGAAATTTTAGCTCTCAAAATGGACTTCATTTTTGGATTCGGAGTATCGAATTTAGCCTAAGGTGAAATTTTGGTACTTTTCGGATAACTTTCATATTCTGATGAATAGTGAAAATTACTAAATTATAATTAAAAACAACTTTTTTAATCGAAATAATTAATAGTGATAAATCATTAATTTGAGTGGTTTTAAAGTATATTTAGAATATATTTTTACAATTTAATACAATGTTGGTCCTTGGATGTAATTTCACATTTAAACCAGACATAATCAAGTGTCAATCTTTTGATAGATATTGTTTCTTAAAAACACGCTATTTGTTTTAACAGTGGGATTTAATTATAAAATTAATTAATTCAATTTCTATGTTATGAATTTGGTAAAATAGACTTCATTTTTGAATTTGGAATATGAAATATAGCTTAGGATGAAATTTTGGCATTTTTCTGAAAACTTTCAATTTTTGATGAATAGTGAAACCACTAAGTGGTAGGTTAAAAACTGAATTTTGCATAAAACTTAATTTTACCGCTTCTGTGAATGGAATTTCGAAAATCCTACAGACACGGTTAATATCAAGGACTAAAATGTGGTTCAATGAGATGAAAATAATTTTTGGTGAATAGTAACTTTTTACTTTTTTTTACCACGGTTAATAGTAAATAGGGTAACTAAGGGTAAATATGATATTACTATTACCCTAACACATGTCCTAATTCTATTGGATAAGTGTAATTAGACAAAAAACAACCTTATGAATATAATATGACCATTTAGGTCCACTTGGATTAGATTATGACATTTAATATTATTTTATTTAATGAATAGTTAAAATAGTTAAAATCAAAGTTTAATAACTAAAACATTTTTAATATGGGGTTATACATAAGCTAAATTCTACTATAAATATTCATTAGAAAGATAAAAATATTTTCTACATAATGATATTTTATTTATAATTTTAGACTTTAAATAAATTAATTTGTTTATGACACAACGATGATGCAGTAATTACCCTTTTAAGGAAATATTAACATAATTGATGTTATAAATGCTCAAATGAATGTAATTTGAGACTTTTTATGCATTACAATAATTTTCTAGGTTACTATGATATATTAGTGTTGATTTAATCAACTTCGTTCGAACATATAATTCTGTTATGACTTTCACAAAAATCATATATCAAATAGTGTCAAAATTGAGACAAAATAGTTTTTAAATCAAATATTATATTATTAATTGTTATTTTATTCCTAAAAATCTAAGGTTCGGCAAAATGACTTAGATAAGGATATATATATTAATAATAAACAATTTGGGGTTCGTTTTGCATGTTATAGTATGTGTATTAACCATATAGTGAAAGAAAACAAAAAGACACGGTAAAAGTTAAATTATTTAACTTAGAGTTAAATCTAATTGATAAGGTTAAAATAATACCCTAAACTTGTCTAAATCCTATTAGATGATAGGATTTTGACCCATCCCCACTTTAGCTTCGAAATAAGACCCTTTGGAACCATTATAAACTGATTTTGACTTTAATGTAAAATAATATTTTGAGATATTCCAAAGGTGCCCCTCTCCTCCCTTATAAAAGGGTACCTCCTCCCGCTCCTCCTCACACCAATTTGTGCACTCAAGCTCGTCCAACCCCTAACAAAATTCCTTCTCCACTTCCCTAGAATAATACTAGAGGTCCTGGACTTCTTCAAAGACCAATCTTAGTTCACTAAGTAGAGGATTCAAAGAAGCGTTCCAAAGAAGAGGTAATATCCATTACCGATCTTTTCAATTTCTTTCTTCTTCAACTTCTTCTTCTTTAGTTGTTTCATGATAAAGTAATAGAATCAGTATTTCTTATATACTGATATGTTATTATAAATATGAAACAACTCTAATTAACCTTCTATCCATCCTACGGAAAAAGGAAATCACCGCGCATGCGTACGTACGGAATACCGTCTCCACGCCGTGGTGTAATCTATTTTCCACCACCACCTTAATAGGATGGGTATAATGGTGTAATGATTAACTATATATGATTATTATAAAGTGATATTGATACTGAAATAGTCTACATACACTTCAACACAATTCCACGACCATGGGAACGATATCATCGCTCGTGCGTATGTACGGACTACCATCTCCACGACGCGATGAGATTCATTCTCAATGATTAACCATTCATGAATGATTATAAAGTATATATAATAAGTACTAATGAAATATATGACATAATAATGATACTGGATTTATGTAAATTTATATGTATGTCATCTACTTAATTCCATTCACTTCAATAAGGAAACGAAAACAGCGTTCATGCGTACGTACGGACTACCGTCTCCATGAACGGTGTTTTTCATTTCATTTATCTATCTATTATATACATATATACTGAATATATATGATATATAAATCATATTTTATATTCTGGAAGTAATTAAATCATGATATAAGTAATAATAATTTCAAGAACAACAAGTCAAAACACCTACGATAAATGAAACGATTTTACCCAAAACGCTTCTTTAACATGGAATTTACAAAAGAACGGGTAATATAATGTCATATGTGAACCATATATGATATCATAACAATGAATATGATTCTGGAATAAGTCAATAACATGATTTAAATCATTATACAGGAGGTTCGGACACTTACAAATCAAGTCGGACCTAAGGTAAGGGAAAATATCACAATCTCATTTTTATTCGAGATTGTTTATACTTTGAAATTTACTGGGTTGTATTTTATCATCCACATCCATGTTTCCTCAATATGTAATATTATTTTCATCCACCTACAATTGTTTAAATCCAATTTTAACCTTCGGTGAGTTTTTAGTAAATGATATGAAAGGAATCTTTTGTCGTTTTTCGTACGAGGTACTTTTTTGACTTTTCCGACAAAAGTACGAGAAGAATGTTTTTTTTAACTTATACGGAATGAATGGATTTTTAAAACATTATTTCCAAGAATCTTCCTTTACAAGTTTTCAAGTTTATTTTTAATCAACTTCTTTTAGTTTTAAATTGTAAGACATGTTAAGAAAGGAAAATGTTTTTGAAGTAGAAAGGATATTTTCCTCAAGAATGGATTTCAAGTGTTTTATCAAAATTATTTTCCATCTAAGATAATAAAGGGTTATGTTTCTATCCCTATTATTAAATGGATTTGATTATGTTGTGATGGAAATATTTTTATGAATTCCTTTATCTTATATGAATTGTTTTATGATGTCATGTTGTTTAAGAATCCCATTTTTATTACATGGGTTACGCTATGATGTATGGTTTATGATTATGTGGCACACATAAGAAAGGATTCATTATAAGATGGGTGGGACCTATATCTCCCTCCAATGCATTGGGTAAAGATTTTATATCTCATGAGATTGACATGGCTGGAATGGTAGGTTATACCGGTTTAGTGAAACAGGACTGAAATGAGGGTTGCTCGATTCAGAAAGGGACTTTGTCCACTAAGATAGTCTTGGAAATGAGTCTTGACTAACAAGAAATGATTCTCTATGATTATGTGTGAATGCCACAAAGTTTCATGTTTTAAGTTATTATTATTTTGATTACATTTCACTTCCATGATTTATCCCATGTTATGAAATTATGCTCTCTTTTGCAGGTTATGATTTCCAAAATGTTATGTTCTTATGAATATGATGTGATTGATATTTCTTTTGTTTAACCTTACTGATCATTTGAGCTCACCCCTTTATGTTTTCTTTTCCCCAGGATATAAAGAAAGGTTTTAGGTAAAAAAAGGAAGATCTTTATGGGATATGTTGAAGATCTTTCACCACGATTAGAAGTTTATATTCCGAGTTTCCAAAGACACTAAAATATTACGGTCCTTGTGTGTGTGTTTTTGTAATGTACTAAGTATTCCGAAAAAGTAATGTAATATACATGTACGATAAGATTTGGGTCTCTACAGAATTAGTGTTCAAGACTGAGGAAGAAAATTTTATATCATTCAAAATTCATTTTTTATGATGCCAATTTGAAAAAGGTGATGAGACCAAATCAATGTGATACCACTATGAAAGGGAGGGGTGAATGAGTGAACCCTTTTCATTTACAAATTATTCCTTCTTAGTTTGACTTCTACGATCAGTTAAAGGCTTGATCCACTATTATTATTCTTGTCAGCCTCACCATGAATAATTATATAAGTTAATGTATTATAACACAAAGAATTTCATGTTTTGGTACAATGGTCTACTCCATTACTTGTTGGTTAGACTCACCAACATGGATTCTAAACTGTAATATTTTTAGAAATTATATTGGATGATAAAGAGTCACACTGTTTATTAACTCTTGAGTCCCCATTGAGGTATCTCTAGACCACTTCAAAAAGTGCTACAAAAGTCCATAGTATTATTATACTATTTATTACACACAAGAGGTTGTTTATTCTACTTCATATAGTGTTACTAGAGTCCACACAAGGCTTCAACTCTGTAGTCTACATAGAAGGGTATTTATACTGCTTCACACCATTTTTTCATTTGATTAAGGCTTGATCAACTATAATAATATCTTTTCATATTTATCCAGGAATTTTCTTGATTTTAATTTCTCATGTACACTTCAAGAACATTTTTAGATTAATTTTATTTATCAAATATATATATGATCCTATGTAAGATCAGTTTTTTTATTTGAACAATGGTTATGAAATTTTCTCGTCTTCTAATGAATCCCTGATCTCACATAATCAATAGAAACGTGGGAGTAAATACCTTACAAAATAATCCTTGACTTAATACTAAAATTTACTGATCACTATTCAGGAAATGTATGTCACATTTGGCTCACTCAACATTATGAATTCCTAAAACACATTATTCATGAATATGTTGATCATGTATGTTTTAGAAATAATTCATGTACCTTATATACATTTTCATTGTCATGTTTTATACACACTTCCTATGAATACATTCTAGGTACTCTTTGGAAAACCATCGACAACACAGGGAACACCTAATTATTCTATTTCAATGACTTTATGTTATGGAAAATACTATTTTAGTCGACATCATGTAAGGTAAATCTCTCTCAATCAACATCACGTAAGGTTACAAGTGTTTGGTATCACACTTCCCTTCACACAACATTTACTATCATGTAAGTGAGTGTGTAATGATTTTGTTACACAAAGTAGTAAACAATTTTGAGAATCATATTTTTTGAAAAATATTAAAAATGATTTTTGGAATATCATAACCAACTTCATGTAACAGAGTGTGTCATGGGGTCTTGTCTTCTTCATAGAATCTAGGTATGGCTCAAAGATCTCACTTCCATGAAACAAGAGTTACAATGATGTTTTTTATAAATAATGAGATATCTATCTCCCATGAGGTCACTAAAAACCCTAAAACATGTATTATTTAATATTTATAGGAAAATAACCACAACCTATACACCATATTATACTCTGATAAATTAGACACATCATGGATATCTTTAATGACCTCTGAAAATATACTATGTCAAGAATATTTTAAATCACAAAGGATTTTGGCATTTATAAAATAATATGATTTTTAAGAACATGGAATCATTTTCTTCATGATGAAATCCTTAGGTGCACATGAGAATAATCACATTTTCTATATGTTTTAGAAGTTTAAATCATTGATTCATTATTATTATGTGATTCAAATCCTTCATACATAACGATCCTCATAAAAGTTTCAATATTTGAGTTATTTTTTATTTTTCATAACATAACATGTTAGTGAATTTAGTTTCTAATTATGGAGAAACTCATGATTTAATTTTATCAACTCCATGGATATAATGATCTTGGTTATATGACTAGGTATTTTAGTATGAAAAATAAAAAACATAAACCCTTGGGTAAAGGTTAGAGGTACAATATGACATCTATACTTGATTGGATAGATTTCATGTGTCAGATAAGAAATGAAATTTAATTTTAATATAATTTAATAAAAGAGTTATATTTATTACCTTACGCTTTCCAATATCAATCCATTATTTAGTCAAGTAGTACAGTATAAGACAATCTATCTCAGTGACTCAGTAGGTATGAGCAACCTGGGATCCTCTCCCGAAACCACACCTCACACACTTTGCACACCATTGTTCCACCTCACATATAAGAACCACCATTATTATCAATTAACCTTACATGTGTGTAAAACCCAAAAATTATAAAATAATAAAATTTTATCTAATAGTATATGTGATACAAATCCTAGAACATAAACAACCCAGAAAATATTTCCCTTCAAATATAATCTCTTCGATAGGATGTAGAACATGAAACCCTAAGTCTAAAAGAACCAAAATATAGTATATCATTATTAAATATACAATATATTTTTAGATATTAATTGAAATTTTAAAATGTTTAATGTTATGGTTTTGTATTCATTATAAATAAAAATAAATTCATTTAAAAGAAAAAGAATTTTTTTTTGAAAAATTGTATTTTTTCTAATATACGATTTAGTCGGGCATTGTCCACATAATATAATATTAATTTTTTAGAATTTTGTAAAATTTATTTGAAAATATTAAATTCATTTTTAAATAATAATATAAAAATTATCTTTGGGTGATTTTTTGGTACTTTTCTGAAATGTTTCATTCTTTGATGAATTGTGGAAACAAATAATTGTTTATTGAAATATTCATTTTCATTTAAATTATTTATAAGGATAAATTATATTTATAATTGGTTTAAAATAGAAATTAGTTATAATATATATCTATTCATCCAATTTATGTCTTTGGAATCATTTTCATATTGAATTTTGATATAAAATATTTGTAAAATTTTAATCTTTTTCTATTTGAAAATATATTTCTCATTGCATCCGCTAGACAAGTTTTAAGTTAATATTCTACACGAATAGTAATTAAATTTAGAAAAAAGTATTTCATATATGGAATAATAATAATTTATATTATCTAATAATTTCATCTTAAATTTTGACCAAAATGAAGGGTGAAAACTGTAAAAATTATCTAATCTGGTTAAGTTGAAATGGATTTATCAAGGGTTAAACAAAAAATATAATGGTTAAAATGAATTTTTTTTATAAAATATATTATCAAGAAATATTAAAACCCTATAATTTCTGAGGCTATATAATAATTCGTTTTTACTTTTTTTTAAACGAAAAAACATGGGTACACCTTTTTTCTTTTCAAAAAATAAAATTGTGCCCCTCCCCTCAATTATAAAAGGCCACTCCTATTATCCAATTTGAACCATTTAGACCTTTTGGTTCATCCATGACCTTTCCATATCAATTTTAAACTTACATTTTCTCATAAAATTATCCTTAGTGAGTTCATAATGTAATACTTGGATGAATTTGTTGAAAACCTAAGGAGGTTACCATAAGAAGAGGTAACGTTCATCAGTGAGAATTTTCTTTTTATTTTTTACTCCACTTATGTATTTTTTTATTAAAACAATATGATATAATAATATAATTATGTTATATATACTAATATATTTTGATACTAATTTAATTACCTAAACCTTCCACATTTCCATCCAATGGGTTACAAAATCATCATCCATAGGTATGAGAGACTACTGCCTTGGGAAACATTGTTGTTCATTTTTCCTTTACCACCTCTCACAATTGTGTATCATGATGGATATATATTATATATGTGATATTTATAAAATATTTATACCAATGGAGTGATTATATCATGTATAAATTTTTAAATTTCCCTTTCGTAAGGGATATGATGATGTTGCTTGTGTGTACGGTGGACTGCCGCACCGCGAAGCGATGTGATTTGTTTTTCACTAACGCTTTACATTGAAGGTAATATAGATATATTTAATGAATATATGTGATATAAATGTAAAACTTATAGGACTAATTACATATTTATCATTTTTAAATGATAATATATCATTTTATTTCTTACTTTTTCACACATTAAAATATGTTAACGTCGTTTGTGTACGTATGGACTATCACCTTTATAAAGTGATGTGACTCTCTATTTTCATCACCAAACAACATGGATGATTCTTATAAATATATTTAAATAAATAATATTATAATATAATCATTATTTAAATATAAAATATTAATTTCTTCCTTTCCATAGGGATCGTTGAAAAATGGAAATGTTAGTCATGCGTACGTATGACCTACCGTATGCATGATGGTAACATACGTAATTTAAAAAACAAATCAATAATTATTGGTATGAATACTATAGTTGATGTAATATGGTAATTATTTAATGATTATTATTCCGAAGATGATGGAACTATATAATTTCAAAAATAACTAGATCATTCCTGACAAAACATGAAAGAGAAAACAAGGAAATTAATAACATGAACAAGGAAAATAAGGAATGATTATTAATGAATGGGTGATCAGATATTATAAATGGATAATATATGATATTATAAAAATTAATATGGTTTTTTATAATTTAATAACATGTGTTAAACCATTATACATTATGTTAAATAACGTTCAACCAAAAAGAAGGGTGAGGTAAGAGATTTTTTCTCAATTTTCTTTTCATTGAGGCACATTTCTATGTTATGCACCAATTAATTTTATATGGTCAATAAATTACCCATTTATTATGTAATATCATGAATAATAAATAATTCATTATATTTTATGTTTCAATTTTAATGGTTTCATCCATGTGGGGTTGGCTTCAGTATTATCAAGTGGTAAGGGACATCATCTGAATTTCCCTTCATTGAGGAATATTGTAATGTTATAAACCTATTTAATATTATATGGTGTATATAATTACCATTTAAAATGTTATATCATTATTACTTAATTATTATGGGTATTTTTAGTTTCTATTTTAATTATTTCATCCACGGGGATTTGACTTGAAAATCACCAAGTGGTAATGAATTTCATAACTCAATTTCTTTTCAGTGGGTCATATTACATCTTCATTGTATTCGATATTATAAGATTATGTTTTTAATTATAGAACCACTAGTATTTGGTACATGAATATTTATTTATTTATTTTATGTTTATATAGTTATCAAGTTATGTTTTGGGAGGTTCATAGGGGATGTGGCTCGATTTGGAGCCATTTTAAGAGGTGCATAGTTTGATTATGGTTAATACAAACCATGAACCACATCCAAGAATCCATAAATATTATGGTAGGAGGGATTATATATCTTCATGTAATATCAACAAATATTTTGTATGCATTGTTCCAAACTGTGAGGCCTAATCATGAGATGTACAGTTGTAGATTTTAAATTTTTGGATCTAACTATGATTATGTCCTAAAAACCATTTTATTTTCCATATATTTCATAATATGAAATTCCTTTTTCTACCAAGGTCTTGGAGATTTTTCATTGATCCAGGATCATTTTTTAGGTGATTTAAATCCCATTAGAGATCCTGATTCCCCATTAAGTCTCTATTATTTTATTTTTTTATTGGATCTCTTTTCCATCATTTTTTTAAAACCTTAGTTTTAATATGATAATGATAGATCCAAGTTCCTTGATGGGAATTTTGAAGTTTAACTGGTTTATCTATTGAATGAATATAGATCCAAGCCTAGATCTAGATGACTATAACATCATTATTCACTTTCTCTAATTATTGTGAGGTAGGTTTATTCTCTCTTGACATCACATGAATAAAACATGAAGTATTATACTGAAATAAATCTTTTTCTTGATGTTATTGTGATATTATTGTGTGATTATTATTGGAAACCTATTTTGTGATGGTTTTGAGAAATTGTGGAAATTGGATGGTTTTGTGGAAAATACTCTTTGACGATATTTTTAAAATCAATATTTTAAAATTATGGTATTGATTTCATATATATAAATTGGTTTTTGATTGTTTTAAATAAGTAAAGTCTTTTAGTGAAATAGATTGGCATGGATTTTGGTTGACATGGTTGGTGTGATTTCATTTTCACAAGACGTGACCCTCTGGAAGGGGTGTCTGGCATTGTGGCACCAAGTATTTGTTAACTTGAGATTAATTGGTAGATCAATGGTAGAATAATCATGAGTATATAACTATCAATTTGGAATTCATGTGTGGTTGTGTGGATGTGTGGAATCATTGAATGGGTATACAAAATAAGATGGGAAATATTTTAAAGGGTTTATTTATTGATTTCCAAAAAAAACTATTTTTGATCTTATATATACTTTTTTAACTATTTTTAATTGTTTAATATATATGTGATAATGAGTATTTTCCTAGTCTAATGAGTAGGGATGTCATTAGGGGAAATCCTACTGAGTTAGAAAAACCCCTTATTGGGAACTATTGTGTGTTTATAGATGTCATATATCAATACATAGGTAAAGGTGTGGTATCTTAGATCTTTAGTGATGCTTCTTGATACCCTAGAATGGTGTGTAGAGTTTGATCTTAGATCAGGTTGATTGTTTTGGTTGATACCAATTTAGAATTTTTATTTTTTGGCCATTTGTTTACCTTTGAGTATGTATTTGGTTTCTTATTTTACTCTGATATTATTGATTTTTTTGGTCATTTTTTTGTTGTATTTTGTACTCATGCAGAATATAGAAAATTAATTAGTTAATGTTAATTTAGTTTGGGTGTTTTATATTTCAGAGGGAAAATGTCACACAATTTTTTGTGAGGACATTGGCATTTATTTCCATCATTTAGTGTCCTGGGGATGTCCCCTATGGCCTAGTAACACCACCTCATCTTCCCAATCCAATTGGCGAGGGGTGGGATGATATTAATGGTATCAGTTGGTTTAGTCCTTTAGTTGAAAATATTATAAGTTTCTCTCGTAGGATGGTAGTAAGATTTCAGATTATTTTAAATTTAAATTTTGTGGAAAAAAATCATATATAACCTCTTTATACTGAACATTATGTTTCTAGGGTATTTGGGTACATGAGGTTTTAAGAAATTTCTAGGTGAGTTGTCACCACATCTTTGTGGGTTTAACCGATGAGTGTTGCATGACCTGAATTCATAGTATGACTTCCCAATAGGACTTTATATTTCATTATTGAGTTAATGTTTTATGGAAATGGTGAAAATTAATTCTTTTTGAAAAATATTGGAAATATTTTAAAATGATAAGATTTTTAGAAACATGAAATTAGTATTTCAAAAATTATTAAAATGGTTCATTATTGAAAAACATGATTATGAAACTTGTTTACTTGGTAATTGAGAAATTATAAGCCTTTATTTGATAATGATTAAGTCTAATTAGATTTAATTTTGGTTATAAATAATGGAACAAGTTGGGAATTGAAGAAACCATCTAAATAAAGCTACCGAGAATGTGGTTTCACCATAATAAAAGGTGATCCAACAATTTTCCCAATGTATTGTTTCAGATTTTCAATCTATGAATAGAGAAAATTAGAAGGATGAATCATGGAAAGTGGACTATTTAGTCCAGTTCCAAAACCAAAATCCTCCCATATTTCTGGGGGATTCAGAGCCATTAAAAGTACAAGTATGGCTACATATGATGAATCAAATATAAGGTTTCCTTGTGACACTAGTATATATGAAATTGTAGTTGGAAATGTATATATTGGAGGATTTGGAACACCAATAGTGGGAAATAGCAGTCCATATAAAATTGGAACAAGCCATGGCATGGGAGGTTATTGAAGAACTTTTTAACAAAAAACTCTACCATCACACATTTATAATTTCTAGAACAATATAAATCTTAAATTTGGGGTAGGATAATCTCTTGGTAACAATATATGTAGTTGAATTTATTATTGTGGTCCAATTTTCACTGAATGTTTCTACAAGTGCATCCTTGAAGGCACACATTTTTGAGTAAGGTATGAAACTATAAATTCAATCAAATATTTACATTATATATATTATGAATTATAAATAAATGGAAAATATATTGATAATAATAGAAAAAGACATCACAGTAAATATCATTGGAGGAAACTTTCTTATTTCAAAAGGAAAAGGTGGGAAGTCCAATACTGGGAACATGTAGAGGAGGGAAACCTATTCCCAATGGAGTGGTATATCTTAGAATCAGACAATGGGATCATCCAACATTCCTCCCCATATAAAGAATAAGACTAAATTTATTCATTGTGGTTATTTTTAGAATATAATGTGAGATTGTATGACACCACCTAGAGTATGTCACAATTGTAACTAGATGGGAATTTTTAGCACTTTTGTCACATTGCTCCACAGCCTGGTGCCAAAGACACATCCCATGTTTCTCAAAATTCTTATTATTTTTTGAGATGATTTTTTAATAATAATTTTCATTATCAAATTGTATAGAACCACGGCGATTCTCCGAACACCATGACTCCACAACCAGTGCAATCTCAACAGGGTAATAAATTGAAAAATAATATGGGTAAGAAATTGTATAGGGATGAGTAAGTGATTGTATATGATCATTCAGGTCCATAGATAGTGAGAGGTATTATTATATTCAATTATACCCTTATAAAATATTTGTTTGATAAGGGGGTGTCCCATTTTTTTATTACTTCTTATGTTGTTGATCATATGGGTTTATACATAAAGATAGTACCATATATTTTGTAACTCAAAAAAACTTTGTGACAATGAGAGTGTCGAGTTTTGAAATTTGAAGCGTATTTGACAAAAATAGATGGGAATTAGATGAAATGGGACTTCTAAATGTTAAAAATGGATTTCTATGACTTTATTTTTGGAATGGATTGGATGAATAACTTTGAGTCCCATATTGTTTTTTATTCATGGAATATGAGTTTCAAATATTTTGATAGTGTAAGGAATATATTTAAAGGATACTACGAAGTGGATGTTAAAAGAACCAAAACCTTGTTATGGGTGGCTGGAACTATATCTTATTAGTTGTAAATGTTTACCGTTGAATCTATAGATGAGGAAATATATAAACATTTTCCAACTATAGATGAATGGTTCCTTGATCATTTTCCTGAAATATGTTCATGGATACCACCCAAAAGTGAGGTGGAGTTTAGGATGGATAACTTATTTGGGACCAGTCCTATTTCCCTTCATTATGATTAGATTTCACCAATAGAAATGATGGAATTGAAGGATAAGTTGGAATAGTTGTAATGTAAAGGTTTTGTCTGACTGAGTATGTCCTTATGGGAAACAATAGTTCTATTTTTAAAGAACTTGGATGGAAATAGTATGGTTTTTATAAATTATCATAATCATAACCAAGTTAAAATAAATAATTTGTATTATCTTTCAAGAATTAGTGACATGTTATATCAATTGAAGGGAGCCATGTTGTTCTCTAAAATTTAATTATGTTTAGGATATCACAAATTATGGGACTAGAAAGATGATATTATAAAGAAAACATTCAAAATTATATATGTCTATTACGAGTTTTTTATTGGACCTTTTGTCCTTATGAATGCACCGTCCATATTTTTGGAATTTATGAATCATATATTTCGATGGTATATTGATTCCTTTAAGGTAGTATTTTTGGATGATATAATAGTGTATTTAAGGAAAATAACAGACCATGAATAAAACATG
Organism: Viscum album; assembly: GCA_963277665.1. Taxonomy (NCBI): domain Eukaryota; kingdom Viridiplantae; phylum Streptophyta; class Magnoliopsida; order Santalales; family Viscaceae; genus Viscum; species Viscum album. The sequence continues at coordinate 468,452,238 of OY728119.1, forward strand.
GCTACTATGATTGGTATCTTGTGGGAGAATCATCTTTATTCCATGCTTTCAAAGTGTGATTTCAAGAGACAAGAGGTACCCATCCTTGGCCTTTAAATATCTGGAAAAGGTGTTTTTATAGGTCCATATAATATAGAAGTTGTTATTTATTTTCAACCACTGATTAATGACTCAGATATAAATTGATTTTTTAGCCTGGAAGGATATAAAAAACATTTAGTAGGTGGATTCACACATTCCAAATCGCAAATAAAAACTTTGATAAGGAAAAATATTTCTTTCCAATGGAACAAAGAGTATCATAAATCCTTCCAAGATCTTATGGTTATACTTACATAAACACCTATCCTCACATTTCTAGAATCTGGACAATGCTATATAGTCTATTATATTGCATCAGGATCTGAGTTGGGATTTGTTCTCATGCATAAAGATTATGTTCTTTCTTATTGATCATAATAATTCTAGTTTCATGAGAAGAACTCCACAACAAATGATATGGAATTAGATGATGTGTTCAATAATTTGAATACATTGCGTCATTACCTCTTTAGTGATAAATTCATAGTGTCTATGGATAATTAGAGTTTGATGCACATTTTATCATAAAGATATTTGAATTTAATATTGCATAGATGGATGATGTATCTTTAGATTTTTGAATTTGATTTGATGAATACACCAAGTAAAGGGAATTCCTTAGCATATTAATTATTTAGTAAGACATATACTAATTTGGATAATGTAGACTTTGATTAGTTGAAGCAGATGAAATTTATAGAATATATGCATCTATATTTCTTGGAGGCAGGAAGTGTTGCATTTTTATTTCCATTTTATTCTTTACAAATTTTTTTGATCAAGGTGGAAATTGATTGACATCCAATTATTAATGTGTTGAGATGGAGAAAAATATCAATGCTGAGGATACCATTAAATGATGGAAACTAGATGGGAATTCAGTTTTTTAGTTTTGATATTGTATGGAAATACATTTTTATTATCAGGAAAAACCAATTTGTGCCTACTACTATTTGGGATGGGATATATACCCTAGGATTATTATTTTTTAATGCATTGAAAGCATAATTTTTGTGGGCCACCATGAAAAATGATATAGTGGAGTATGTCTTGATATGAATCACCTATCAGTAAGTGAAGGAGGAGCATCACTAACTAGTAAGAATCAAACAGTCTTTACCAATTACCATATGGAAGAGGGTGAAGATCTCTATTCTATTTGGAAATGATTATAATGAACGATAAGGAAACAAAATTACAAATTTTTAATTGTAGATCACATCATGAATTTAGCACATTTTATATCAATTCTTGAATACCGTATGATGGAGGACTTGCCCAAAATCTATATCTGAAATTTTTTAATGATTTATGATGTTCTAGTATAGATTGTGTCATACATGAACACGAGGATTACATATCATTTTTTTTAATCATTGCAAAAATCCGTTGGAACATAGTTGACTATATGTTCGACTTTTCATCCGAAAACAGATGGGAAGTCTGAATAGACAATCAAAAAATTGTAGGACATTCTCAGGGATTGTGTATTGTAATATTGTGGCTCATGGAAGGATCACATACTATTAGTGGATTTCACATACAACAACAATTTCCAGGATTTGATACATATAGATCCTTTGGAATCATTATATGGGTTTCCATGCTGTTCTCTAGTTTTTTGGGTGGAAATAGGTTAGAATTAATTAATTGGACCCATACTTATGCAAGATACAATGAAGAAGGTACAGTTGATTAGAAAGGTAATTTAGATGTCTTAGAGTCACCATAAATCATATGTTGAACATTATTGATGACCATTTTCATTTGATTTGAATGATCATATGTTCTTGAGAATCTATCTAAGGCTTGGGAATCAAAATTTTGGTATGAAGGGTAAAATATATGTATGATACATATGAAATTTTGAGATACTTGACCAAGTTAGTGAGGTGGAATACTGGTTTTACATTCTTCCAAGGTTTAGTTCACTACATACAGTGTTTCATGTTTCTTATTTGAAGAAGTGAAAAAAGATCCTAACCATATGATCTGAGGGGATCATGTGGGCCCATAGCCAAATTCTATGATGATTCATGTGATGGAAATGAATTTGGATAATAAAGGAAAATTATTTAGTGGTAAAAACATCATTCCAGTGTGGGTTTTATGTAAACATGGTTGGATTCATAAAGAAACATGGAAGTATGAAAAAGATATGTAAAAGCAGTGTCCTGAACACTTCTTGGACAACTTAGGGATTTTACTTTAAGGGGATAGAAAGAATAAATTTTTATAGAATTTAACATCCATAGTTTAAGGTAGTTTTCCATTAATTTATTTATTTTAATTATATATTATTATCAGGTTATGTTTCTAAAGGTTTAGAGGGGGTTTTGATAGATTGTTGGCTTTTCTTGAGGTGTACAGTTTGAGCACAATTATTATGAACCATGCAGTCAATCCAAGAATGTGTGTTTCTTGTGTAATTAGGGACAATATCTCTACATGGTTGGGGAATAGTTTTTAAAAACCACAAGGATTTCTGGGGGAAGTATTACATTTCAAGATAGAGAGGAAAAAGCATAGTTGGTGTATTATTTTTCAAACCATGCAATCCAACCATGCATATATACATGGGAGACTGTGAATTTATGGATAGTGGTGAAATCGTGGTTTTTATATTATTTTTCTAACCATTAGATTTAGCTATGGGATGGGTTACCTTAAAGATATATCCCCACATGATTAGTGCTCGGGTTTCCAAATTGTGCAGCATAACCATGTAGTGTATAGTTGAAAATATGAAATTGGCGGATCTAATTTAGATTAGGAATCAAGACCCCATTTATTTACCCAAATCTACATAATCCCAAACTTATTTTTCTCCTAAGTCCTGAGAGTAATTTTCCATTGATCTTGGAGAATGTTTTTGGGGATTCAAAGCTCATTAGAGAGCAATATTCATTGGTGTGTCTCCGTTCTTTATTGTTCATCTAATATATCTTCATCTCCTCTTTTATAGAACCACATATCTAATAAACCATGGATATATCCATATCCCTTTATGTTAATTATTGTGTTTTTTGGTTGTAAATGTTGATGTAAAGGAGAATCAAGCACAGATATAAAGTATTGTAGTGTTTTTCATTTTTTTCTATTGTTTCTGAGGTAGGAGGATTCTTTATTAACTCCACTTGATTAGAATTTTATGTCTTGTCTTGAAATAATTTTTTTTGTGTGAATATTTTTTGAAAACACATTAGTAATGGTTTTGAGAAATTGTAGAAATTGTAGGGTTTTTTAGAAAATACTCTTTGATTATAATTTTAAAATGGAATCTTTAAAATCATGGGTGTGATTAGATACAAGGAAGTTGTTAATTCAAATTTTTTAAAGAATTAATGGTTTTATGTGAAATGTATTTTCTTGTATTTCGTCATATATGGTCTGTTTGAATTCATTTTCATTAGTCATGAACCTGTGGATGGGGTGAGAACTATTGGAGAAGCTATTATTTTTTACATTATGAAGATATGGTAGATCAAAAAATGACCACTCATGAGTTTGGAGCTCTCACATGGGAATGAAAATATGAATTTTTGATGTGTATAATCATGGAATGGTTATAAAAAATGAGATGAGAAATGTTTTAATGGATTTTTTTTATTTATTCACATGGAAAACAATTTTTTCTTTAATATAAACTATTTTAACTATTTTATATAAATTTTCAATGATGTTCTTCCCTAGTGGCATGAGTTTGGAAGTCATTAGGTAAATCATATAAAGTTAAGACTCACCCCATTCTTGGGAACTATTGTGAATTTATATATTTCATCTATCAAGACATAGTTAAGGGAAACTTATCTTAGTTCTCTAGTGATTCTTTTTTATAAAGAGTCTTGGAGTGTGAAGTTCGATCCAGGAGTTAGTTTTTTATTATCGGTTTGTGCCACTTTGGAATTTTCAATCTTATGATCGTTTGTTTTCCTTAGAGTATGTCATTCATTTCTTCTTGTATTATGATATAGTTGGATATTTTGTTTATGTTTTTAGTTCTATTTTTTCTTTTTCATCATATAGAGTATTTAAATTATTTTTTAGAGTTTTAATGTTTTATATATAAAATAGAAACTAATCTAACAATTGTTCATGAAGCTCTTAACATTTATTTCCAAGATTTGGTGTCTTGGAGATGTCACTTAAGGCCTAGTTACACCACAATATCTTCCCAAAGAAATGGGTGAGGGAAGGGAAGTTAAATTATTGAATTTTGAATATATTTGGTTTAATTTCATCTTCTTTTACATGGATTTATTTTTGATACACATAATAAATAAATTGATTAATTCCAAGTTTAACTTTATGATCTATCTGAGGGTTTATCTCACAATTTCATTTTAATCAGGAATTTTTATGATTGAATTTCTATTGAAGAAAATTATTATATCATTTGATAATAAATATATTTCAATTTATTATCGTATATAAATTTTCATTTCTTCAATTTATAGTACCATTTTCTACTCTTTGGTATTTAAAATATTTGAGAAATTCATTTTATGAAATTATCCCTTCATTTTTCTCTTCCGTTGGAAATCCATTTTCTTCTTAAATAATGTTTTCTAAAAAAAATTTCAAAATTTTTTTTATCCTTCCATAAAATATATAATAAATAAAATTTCTACAATTTTGAATTTTAACAAAAACAAATGAAAGAAATTTTCATTTTGTTTCCAAAACAAGGCTCATTTTACTTTTTCTGAAAATGTTAAAAGAATCCTTATTTTAACATACTTAGTATTTATGGAATTTATTACCACCATGGACACTCATTATTTTAAATATTAAATTATATGTTTCAAAAATTATTTTTATAGAAACGTATTTTTAAAATTTTTTGTAACTTTTTATTTCAAAAAGTGATTTTCAAAATGAAAAAGATATTTTCCTCAAAAAGGTTTTAAAGAAATTTATATTGTATTCCTATTCATCAATGATAAAAACAATTTATTGTTAATCCAATGGGTATAAATTGGATTAATACTAACCTTATTCTTTTGATGGATTGTTATGATCATTTTTAATAAAGAATGTATTAACATTCATATTCTTTATTCATCTTTGTTTCAATTGGGTTTCCCTTGAAATATTCACTTAAATATGATCAATGGACCTTAAATATCCCCAAAATATCCATATTTTTTATCATATATATTTTCATTTCTTAAATATTATATCATTTCAAAATATGGTGTTTTACCTTGATTGTTATTTTATTTACTGGGGAGATATTGATAAATTTGTATCCTTTACTTAGTATTGATATTTAATGATAAATAAAATTGTACATGAATTAAATATATTATTCATTATATGAGGAATACTTTGGACATGGAGATATAGGTGGGTCCCCAGTTTAGATAGCCCCTCAATGCATCGAATGATCTCTTGAGAAGAATCAGTTGGCTAATCTTTATAAAATGGGTTTCTTGTATATACAAACCCATCAATTTTAAACCATATTGAGGATAGATTTTGATGATAAAGGTATCGTGATGCATGAGATCATGAAGAAAAATAAATAAAATTCCCATTCATTGGTAATTCAGTTATTATTATCCTTGATATTTTCATAATGATATCAGATTTGGATGAATTTCATATTTAGTTTATTGATTTAATTCCATGTGTTTCCAATTATATACATTTCCATATTAACCATGCCTTATCTAGTTATGATATTCATGTTTTTGATTAAATGAAATGTGTTTTTAATTATTTACCATTCCTTTCATTATGTTAGTAAATTATTTAAATGATATGTGTGTTCATATTTTTACCTTTCCATATTGTTCATTCCTTATTCATTATGATTCAGTCGTACTTAATCCTTAATTAGAATTTGTGCTCACCCATATTTTGTTTCATTTCACAGGTGTCTTTGAAGTATACTATTTTTAAAATTCAAAGATAATATATAGGGGTTAATGTAATTATCCAAAAAAAATTATATATATGTATATTTTAGTTTTCAAATGTAATGTAAGACTCAATTATGTATCTAGTTTACCATGTCTAATAAAATATTTAATCATTCAAGATGATAATTATTGAATCTAATGCCAATGTATTATTTCATAACCTTGCTTTGGGTTAATGGAGTTCAGGTCACAATTGTGTGAACAACCATCTCCCCCCTTATTCCCATAGAGGCAATCACCCATGTTCTCCCTTTGGGCTCTATGATTCTTCCCCTACTAACTTGTGATCTACTTGTGATGGGTCTCCATTGTGGTTGGGATTTCTCCCACAATAAGTTAGATAATGGTTTCCCTTTTTGAATGTGTGGTTGGCCATATTCATTTATATACTAGACCCCATAAAGACATAGTAAAAACTATGTATAAGCACACAACAATTCTGAAATGTTTATTATATATTATCCACAAGGAATCCAAAAAAATTATTGTTTTACATGGTCTATATTAATATCTTCTTATTTATTGTATAAAATAATGTGTTAGTTATTCAACACCACTGAAACAAGTATTTTATTTTTATGGAATGTTTGACAAGCATAAAAATTGGGATACACATATTAACATGCATCTTAAAACACCAAATAGTCATACCTTAATGAAAAAATGAAGCTCAAGTTCATTAGTCTAAAAAATATCTCCATTTGAATTTTTATTCAATACCAACAAAAAATTAATCATGTAAATATATGAATGTTTTATATTTTTCTCCACATAATTGATAATAAATGAAACAATGTATTTATTGGTACTTATTTGAACATAAATAATATAACCACATTATTTCCCAAAGAAATGATCTTTTGGTAAGTAAACTCTAATTCTACATGTGATAAACCATTGTGGAAAACAAGAGTGATGATGCTAAAGAATAAAAATATATCCCTGATAATAATTGATCCATAGTATTATCCTCAATCTCATTCAACTTTTCCATTTTTAGGTGTTTTTAAGGCAATGTAATCAATTTATATCCTATAATTATTTCAAAAACCCTTTTAAAATAATTCAATTGCATAAAATATTTCTCACCCTACACCAAATTATTCTCATGATCCATTACTTCCCCTTAAGAATCAGTTTGAAATAATCACAGAAGATGATCAAGTTTGATGATCAAACCTCATCTTCAATGTTACTGCACTTGGAGGGATACACTCCATTCATCATTATCGAAATAGGTGTTCTCTATGATGAATAACTCTTTTCCATCAATCCCATGCATGTTTTTTAATATACAATGATTAATGGAATAATAAGGGACTGGTAATTTCTAGTGAACATACTAAAGATTAGAGTTTCCTCTCAACCTTCCATTACTCTTCCCGTTATACTCACCATTTGATGATCCTTATTTCTTAATTTTCTCAAAATGTGTTTATTTTTCATGCCATCAGTTGAAAATTCATGTCCAACTGTATTCTTTTCCTTACTTGAAAAGGCCTCATCATTGCCTTTTCTTTCTCTCTTTGAAAATTCTCTATTGTTTTGGAAAATTTTGACTTATTGGGAATAATTTATTCATTTTACTACCAAATAATATTGGTATTATTGTATTTACCCTAATATTACTTTTCTAATTCATTATAGACACTTTAAAGAAAATTCATAACATCTTTATTGGGGATATCTTCATTCAACATAATATTCTATTTTTTTGCATGAATTGATTAATTATTTTATTGTAATATTCATCTATGACTTTTTACCATGATCCATGATATAACCTTTCATTCCATATTTTAAGAATATTATCATAGTTTGTTTGAAATCCTTTTCTACTTTATTTACAAAATTACCAGGAGTAATGTAATCATCCTTTTTATTATTTTGTTTACATACAAAGGTTTTCCTACCTTCCACTTATTTTGAAATCTCTCTTTTGTTATCTTTTCTAACACCCCCCCCCCTTATGCAGGCCTTATTTATTTATTATACTATAGAAAAAAATTCTAATAATTCCTAGCTTCATATAGAAATTTTCACAATACCAATAGTAAGGAAAATATATTGGTTTCCTTTTTTGTGTAATATTCATTCTAGATTTTAAACCTTTTATTTGTTTGGATACTATTATTATTCTTATGATATTTCTCTAGGGAATAAGAGTTCTTTCATTTCATTACATCCACCTTTGATGATATAATGGGTTTTCTATCTGGTGTTATCTCCAATATATGTCCAATATTCAATTTGTAACATGTACTAGTAGATGAAACTATATTAGTATGAAAAAATTTAGTTGAAAAATGTTTTAACTCATTCCATGATATGGATTTGGATGCTTCAATACAAGATTTCAGTCTTCTTTTTCCACACTTATGAGCCTTCATGGAATCTAGAACTTCTTAAATTATTTGTACAAAACATCATTTTTTCGACTGTTTATGAAGAAAAATAAAATATTATTTCCAAGTCCTTAAATATTGGATAAATTAAAAATATTTCATATTGAAATAATTTCTCTCTTTTTCTACTCTTCTCAAACTATCTTGAAAAAAATATTCAACATTGGGTTATGATCTTCATTCTTTTTTACCTTCATTTTTTAGTGAATTATCAAACACATCAATCTTCCTTTCCTAATTATATATATTAACTTCTTCAACATTATAATTTTTTTATGATGTATATTCTACGCATGGATAAAATCTAAAATAACTATTTATGTTACATAATTCTCATACAAGTGTCTTTGAAATTTTTCACCAACATGAGAAAATATTATTTTTGAAAGAGTTAAAATTTCATCCTATAATTATTAAACCAAGAAACTCTCACTTTAAAAAAAATTTAGGTTTCATCCTTCGATATTTCAAGTTTTATGGGATTATTAAAAAAAATTATCTTCTTAGGAAGAACTTAATCCATTATATATTCTTGTTTAGAATCTCATTCTTCATTATAATGTGTTATGATATATTGAAATATATGTTAAACTACTCAAATAGTAGATTTCTTAAAATAATACATGATTTTGGAGACTAAATCACTGAATGTATATTTACTAATTTCTTTTTCAATGATTGATTAATCAAACAGTACTTCTTTCTATACTGAAGTCATTTTCACCATCCTTATCCCTCTTCTCTTCCTTTTTAGAGTCTTTACTGAGAATTCACATTCTTCTATAATAGGAATAGATATTAAATCATCTCTATGGGGTTGTTATAAAAAATCATAAAATATACACTTATTTATTCCAATATCATTCAATAACTCTAAAAGGTTATACCACCTTATATATATGGTCTGGATCTAATAGAGGGAATCTTCCTTTGATACTTATTGAAGAGTCTAGATCTGTGTGAGACCACCGAGAGAGGGAGGGGTAAATCGATTATTCCATTTTCTTTTAACAAAATCAATCATTTTAAATCCAACCTATGTGGATGATTATAGCCTCGATATACTCTTCTTTTATCTCTCAGCCACACCTTGAGTACTTATATAAATTAAAAGCACAAAGCATAAGGATTTACATGGTTCTGTATAGAGACCCACTTCTTTCCATTTTAGTTAGAACTCCATCATGGAATCCAAACTATAATCCAATGGCTAATAGAGAGTCACATTTTATCATAACTCATGATTCCATACATGAGGATCAATTGACTAATTCACACTATATTACCTAAGCCTACAGTTTCCTTCTACTCCTATGTGCACCCATGAGCGTATTTAAAATTCTTAACACAGTGTTACTTGAGTAAACCCTATCCTTATACTCCCAAGTCCACAGAAGAGGATAATTTTACTTATTTACATAGAATTTTCCATTATTCTAGGCCTGGGACACTACTGATGATATTTTGATCTACCTCCATGATCTTGCTAGATCAGACTAGCTCATGTACATTTGAATAACCTTTGTAGCTTCTCAGTCTTTCTCAAATATATCTTATCACCTTTGTAATATTAGTTTCATCATTAAAATAATTCTCATGCAATTATTCCTTAAACTAAAGAAGTCTCGACGTAACTTAATCATTGAATTCTCAATAATAATAACCTATGAAATACTGTTCAGATTAATACTCAAATTTACAACTCACTATTCATGAAATTTATATTTAATTTGGTTCAATATTCTCTAGAAATGCATAGAAAACATTATTCCTTCACATATCGATCATATATGTTTTAAAAAGAATTTATGAAACTAATATACTTATTCACTATAACATTAGTTACACATAACCTAAGCAGACATTCATTCTAATCTTTGTGACAACCTGGAAAACTCATGATAATCCTAATTTTTCAAGTTCATTGCCTTCACATAATGGTACATTGGATATGGAAAATAACACTCAATCCATATCATGTAAGGGTATAAGAATGTAGTATCAAACTTAACTTTTTCAAATATTATTTCATCAAAATGTTGTGTGTGTGAAGCATCTACTTCAAGAAATAGTAAATAATTGGGAAAATCTTCTTCTTTATGAATTATTTAAAAAAATCAAAAAAACATTGAGACTCCTCTATGTAATAATGTGTGAATGCATTATCTTGTTTTATTCATGGAATAAAAGTAAGTTTCAAGGATCTTACATCCACGAAAATATAATTTCAAGGATACTCTATTTTTCTAGAAAATGATAGATCTCTATATCAAGAGGAAACTAGTAACCCTCAACCTTAGGTGATTCGGTATTTACTGGAAATGAGCCACCACCTATGAACCAACTTAGGCTCTGATAAATAATCCAAGTCAATGTTCTATTAAAATCCCCCAAAAAATACTCCATGTCAAGAATATTTTAAATCACCGAGGATTTCATCAAATCTAAAAGAATATGATTTCAAAAACATGGCATGTTTTCCAATGAGATAAACTCCTCACATGAATGACAATGTAATCATTTGTGCTAATAGTGATATAGGAAAAATTGAATCATTACTTATTTTCATGTGATACAAACCATTCATGCACGAAGATCCTCATAACATTTGTAAAATTCATGTTATTAACTATTTTTCATAAAATAACATATCACTGAATTCCATTTTTAACTCTAGAGTGTCTTATGAATTAATATTTTCATCTTCATGGAAACAATAAGCTCGGTTCGATAAATGGTCATTTTAGTATGGATAATGGATAAAAAACCCTTAGGTGAAGGATATAGACAGATGATGGTGTCTCGACATGATGGAATAGATCTCTCACAATATATTAAATGGGATGCGTTCATTACATATCTTTTAATAATAGATCTGTTACTCATACTTTGCGCTATGACACTTTGATCAAGGTTTAAGTTGAGTGTAACTATATATGTAAATCCATCACAATCGATCGACATATGAAAGTAGCCCAAGGTATAATCTTGAAACCACAAATCACACATAGTACATACCGTTGTGCCACATCACATAGTGACACTACTTTTATACACCTGTTCTCCTCTGTGTTTACTCCAACTTTATTATATAGTCACTCAACCATGTTCTCCATGTAGGAACTATCCTTCCTCACTTTCCACCATGTAAGCCACTCCTATTAGATTTACCTTATGTTTAAACTTTATCGCATAGTATGTTAGATCATGATGGACCATGTTTATTATGTGGTTTGACATATTTGTCACTAAAGGCCCACATAAATACTTACAAGAATCTATGTATAATCCATTGTCAAATGTATATTCTATCTTCTCTATAAATTATCAGGAAAAAATATTTTTTGTATGGTATTCATTAAAATGTTATTATTCAATATTGAAAATAATGTGTTAGTTCTTCAACATTATTGAAACATGACTTTGATGCAACATCCCGAGTTTTTAAAAGGAAACACAATGTTTGATAGTGTGTATCCTAAGCCACATGGAGCTTAAAAGTACAACTAAATATTATTATTTATCTTGGTAATTATCACCTAGATGATAGAATAGGGGAATGAAAAGTGTTAACTGAATTATGAAAATATTGTTTACACATGTTTATATAATTATTCATTGGTTACAAAAATAACTATAAATGAAATTAAAAAAAATAATTTAAATCAAAGGATGTGGTTTTATGAAAAACAATTCACAAGTGAATAATTGTGTTTATAAGATAATATAATTACCCATATTAGATTATATTAAAGAAATTTAAATTCATTATAATGTTTAAGATTCATATTATGTGTTTTCTTGACATTATAAAAGAACAAATACAATTTTACGGATAAAAAGAGTATTTTTATAAAGATGCAGTTTTGCAGCCTTTGGATTGAGTGCCTAATTTATAAGCAGTTTTGACAATTTTATATAATATATTTGTAAATTTAAACTTAATTTTGTAATTTTTAATATCAAAATTATCGTATGGTGATTTTTTTGTATTTTTTTGAAAATTTTTCTTTTTTGATAAATAGTGAAAAGTACTACATTGTAGTTAAAAACCAATTTTTCATTTAAATAATTATTATACATTTAACTGATTTTTTAACATCACAATAAATCAATAGTACATTTATTAATCCAATTTAGGACATTGAAATTCTTTTTATATTGAAATTATATATAAAATCTTTTTGATATTTTGAATATCTCTTTTACCTGCCTTCTCGCCACATCTGTAGGATTAGTGTTAAACATAATTTAGCCAATCATGTGAATTGATTTTTTGAAAAAGGAAATAAATTGTTTTAATAATTATAATAATTGTGTTCTAATAATATCAACTTAATTTTTGGTGAATTGTAACTTGAGTATTTTATTTACCATCATTAAGGGTAAATTGGGTAATTAAAGGTATAAAAGTATTATAATAATATAAAATTACCATAGCACTAGTAAAAATTTCATTCATTGTGTGGGTTTATAAAAAGAATTATATGGTGAAATTATAACATTTTTATGCCACTTGGGTAAGAATATGACATTTATTATATTTTATTTAAAGTTCAGTTAAAAATGTCATACTCATATTTTTATTGAGTAAATAAATTTTAATATAGGGTTATATTGAAGATAAATTCGAATATATATAATTATTTTAATGAAAAAGATGTTTATAAAAATCATGAAAATTTATTTATAATTTTTAGACATTAAATAAATAAATTTAATTCGGACACAATGATGATGTTGTAATTCATTTATTAGAAGAAGAATCACAAAAATGATATTAATAATATTAACATATATATAATTTGAAATATTTTATTCCATTAGATATTTTCATGAATAACTATTACTTGTTAGGTATGAGTTAATATTGTTTTTTATGGAAAAAATATGTTACTATTTTTTAATAGTGTCATGTAATGAATAGTGTCCAAATTGTCATTATTCATATCTTAAAATAAAAAAATATTTAATTAAATGAAATAAAATTTATAAAAATAATATATTTGACTAACTAGTTTGGATAAGGTAGATAATTTCATCAAAGACTCATTTATATGTCATTTTTCATGTCATAGTAATTATATTAACCATCTATGTAAATATTACATGATATCACAGTAAGAATTAAAAAGGTTAAATAAGGGTTAAAAGAAAAATATAAGGTTTAAAAAAACCAATACATGTATAAAAATTATCAGATGAGAGTATTTAAAACTACACCATTATTATATTATATATTGGAATTTTTTTACTAATTTAAAATATAAAAATATTTTTTATTAATGTAATATTTTAATAGTTTCCTAGGGTTCCCCTCAGCTCTCCTAAAAAAATAAACTCATTCTTCTCAATTATTGACACATAAAAAACCTTTTTATTTTCCCAGGACCTACCAATAACCTTTAATAGAATACCACCCCCCCCCCCATAATAAAGGCATTATTTTAGGCAAAACACCCTCCAGTGGAGGTGTTAAGATATTAATAAAGGTGATCATCTGAGGGAAAAGTAATGTTTTTATTTAAGTGTCTCTATTTTATTTCTTCTTCCACTTCCATCAAATATTCTTCATACATTATGAAATAATAACTCTAATATAATAAATTTAATATGAATTTATTCTTTTAAAATAATCACTTAAATAACCCTCGACTTCAATTAAATGGGAAAATAATTAATTGCTCGTGCCTACGTGAAAACTATCACCTCCAAAAACCAATTTAATTCATTTTCCATAATTGTATCTCAAGACTGGTTATAATGATGGAATTAGTGTTCATATTTGAGTATAATGACATATTTATCAATATAATATTATAATATACAAATTTATTTTTTACCTTCCATGCACATAAAAATGATAACATTGTTGGTGCGTACGTGTGAATTATTACCTCAACGAAGCAATGTGACTCATTTTTAATCACCACATCACATGGATAACCTAAATAAGTATATTTAAAGGATAAATATTATATTAATGATATTATTATCGTTATTTAAACATAAAATAATACATAACTTCAATCCATAATGATAATTGGAAAAATAGGCATGTTACTCATTTGTACATGTGGCTTACCATCTCCATGAATATAACATATGCCATTTTCTATAACCATAATTAGTGATTTGATTTCAAATTATATCTGATGTATAAATATTATTCTTATTTAATGAATATTTTTCAGGATAAGATGGATTTATTTCCATTTTGATTATAGACCTCATATCAAAGTCATCTTGGACTCAAGTACTGAATAACGTCAAAATGCCCGACCTGAACTTAAATAATTAAGTAATTGTTGTAACATGATAATAAGTTATATAAAAGGAATAATTAACATTAAAAATATTATAAATAAAGTAAAAAAATTAACTTAAGTTAATTTTTTTGGAAGGTAAATATTGTACGTGATGAGTCAAAATCAAGGTAAGGGATTTCGCCTCAATCTCCTTTCATTGAGGCATCTCTTGATGCTATGTACCTTTATTATTTTATAAGGTTTATATACAACTAATATGGAATTTCATATCCAATTTTATCTATAATAATTTTATTCAATGTTTTGGTAAAATGTATTCTTTTATAGATATTATGATTTAAATGTTCGGCGTTGTGTGGTACACATTGAATATTTAAAGATTTAATTATCAAATATTTTTCTCAATGTCAATATTCTTGATATTATATTACATATTTATTTATATGGATATAAAAATATTATAAAAGTATTTTTATTTATATATTTTAATTTATTTCAAATGTTTTCAAAACATAATATTTCTATATATTTTTATACTCGATGTTTTGACATAATAAAAAATAATGTTCCACTCTTATCATATACGAAGAAAATTACTTTTCTTCTACTATGGCCATTATTTTATTTTCATCTTCCATTGTTCGATTTTATGATTCCTTAAATGAAAATCCAACTTTATAATTTTTGGTATTTTGGTACTGAAAATCAGTTCATAAATGAAAATACTATTTTTATATGAAAATGTTTTTCATATTGGATTAGATGAGATTTTCAAAATTGTTTTTGTTATTAATGTGTTTCATTCTTGAAATGGAATCAATGTATCATATCAAACAGGTGATCCCAATTATATCTTATACGAAGGGTTGAGCCTCATTATAGCTCACAGGTGAGCCTGAAACAACTTATATGATGGTTTAAGCCCATTTATAGATCATGGGTGTGCCTTTTATAGTTTCTATGAAGGGATGATAACCATTATAAATGATGATTGGGATTAATATTGCTTATATAAATGGTGACTCCCATTATAGATCTCCAATTCATTGGTTTATAATAATATTACAAGTCTTCCATGTGGTTATTCCAATTGAAAGTGTTTTCAAAGGGTTTTATGCATATGATTCTCTAATACACCTAAAAGTGTTTTAATATCTTGAAATTGGGATTAATGTTTTCATGAGAAAAAATTATGTGTGTTATTCATGTGAAAATGTTTTGTTTAATTCACTGAAAGAACATATAATAGGTTATTATTATTTTCACTGGACTAATGGGTCTATTTGTTTTTAGCCCCTTGCTGTGATTTTTATTCTAATATCATGTTACAAATTTTTTTCTATAGGACTTAAGGATGAGAGAGGGATTGGAAGAATTCATGTTGAATTTTTTGTAGAGTACTATAAAAGAAATCATGATTTTTTTTAAAATTGTATGATTATGAAAAAAATTGATACTATTTAGAAGTGTTACTTTGTGTTTTTTGGTTTTGTTATGTATGATTACGGACTAATTATCAAAAACTCTAACCGAGAAAAGAGCCTCAATATAAATGAATGTATATTTTTTTTTACTT
Source organism: Viscum album (assembly GCA_963277665.1). NCBI lineage: Eukaryota > Viridiplantae > Streptophyta > Magnoliopsida > Santalales > Viscaceae > Viscum > Viscum album. Next base: position 468,468,496 of record OY728119.1, read on the forward strand.
AACCTAGGTTTATGTAAAATTTTAATATTGGGTCCTTTCTGTGGGTATAAGAGGATGGTTTAGACAACTTTAGAGGTTAGTATGGTGTTAACTTCATTACCTTCAAGGATATTACATTAGGTTTAATTTGAAATTATGTATCATTTTAAGATCACCTTGTTGCTTCATCTAAAGTATATCTGTTCAAAATGGTTTTGCACAGAGGAAATAGGAAATCTATAATGGGAAGGAATCAAGGAAAAAAACCTTTCAAATCAACATCAAGATGTGGTTATAATTGGAACTGAAATGTTTTTTTCTATGATGTCACTATTGACATAATATATAAATGGTGGTGGTATCCATGCATGAGATCATCCTGATCAACCACAGAGAAATATATCAATAGTGAAACATTTTATGAGAAAGAAAACCCCATTATTCAATGGATTATCTGACCCAGTGATAGAAGATATATGTTTTAATTCACAGGATAAGATATTTGAAGTCATGGGATGTTCAGAATATCAAAAGGTAACTCTTTCCATCTGTCATTTTGAAGGTGAAGTTTATTTATGGTGGCCATTAGTTAAGAATACTAGGGATAAAAATGATATTTATTTCCTAGAATTGGAATAATTTAAGGATATTTTGGTTTAGAAGTGTTCCCCTAAGTCTATTCAACATAGTATGGAGAAAAAAATCATGAAATTATAGAAGAATGATGATTATTCAGTAGATTTATATGAATCCAACTTCACAACATTGGATAAGTATGTTCTGGATTTTATTAGAGACATTGATAGTAATATTAATATATTTTACTTAGGATCGAAACCTAGGTTATGAAGATAATTGTCCTCCCTAGAATATAAATGTTATAAAAAAGTGGTTATTATGCTGAGAAAGTTGAAATTGAGTTTTCTAACACTTATGTTCCATGAGATGATAAGAGTAAGAATGGTCAAGGTGGCAGGAAACGAAGTAGCAACCAACTAAGAATTATGGTGGTAAGACTAGAAGTTGTTCCAAGTGTGGTACAATAAATTTTGGGTAATGTATGTTGGGTTATGGAATTTTTTACCAGTGTGTTAAGATTTTCCATAAGGTTTGTCACTTTAAGAAAAATGGTCTCAAACAGTCCATCAATTCGATAACAGATTTCCAATCTACAGTAATATGATTTAGCCATAAAAAATTTGAAAATAATGAAAATATGGGTCCAATGTTATTTACACAGGGAGGAAATCAATATGATAAAAAAGTTCGGTAAAATCTTTTGAGGCTACTGTAGTTAATGTAGAGACACATTGTGAAGTGATGAACGCTCTTAAGAGAGTAATATTTTTTAAAGGATAACCATAAGTTCAAGGTTTTGGACATTCCTTTTGGGGATTTATGTGATGTGATTACAAGTTATTGAGGACCTTTCTGGGAGATGTTTTTTTTTATATGTTTATGTATGGATTTTGTTTAAAGTGAAGTATGACTTTACATTTGGACATCAGTTTTAAGATATTGATAACCTTTTCGGTTTTTGTGATCATCGATGATTAAGGTTATTTTTTGGACTATAAATCAAAATTATGGTATTTTATGAGGATGAATAGGTTATTATATAAATATATGAAGTATTTATATTTCCTTACGTTTATAGAAAATAAAGTAATTCCTAAACTCTCGGAAAATTACTTTTAATGAAGAACGTTATTCATTTATTATTTCTTAATAAGAAACCAATGATGTTTTAAAAAAATCACATATTTATGGATTTGTGATTGAAAAAATTATATTTTCCATGTTCTATATAACTCTATATCAAAACGTTATGGTTAGTTTTCTTTACTTGTCCATGTTTTCCTACAAGGAACCCTAGTGTGTGTTATCTCAGGTGACCTTAATATGTCTTTTTCTTTATTTTTATGTAGAATTTTTATTAATCCTTTTTCCAATATAGGATTTCCATCAAGGTATTTTGATAATTCAAACCCCAGGTTTTTTATCCTGGGTTCAAATTATGAGGACAAAATTTATGAAATGGTTGGGGGAGAATGTAACATCTTAATTTTTTAAAAGTAAACAGAATGTTCGATATCATATATGATATTCCACATCGAGCTTAAACGAACAACTAAATATTATTATTTAATTTTGGAGTTATTGTCTGGCCATTAGAATGGACAAAATTAATAGTGTCATAAAATATGAAAATATGGTTTACACATGTTTATATAATGATTCATTTATTACCATGTTAAATAGAAATGAAAATAAAAAAACAAAATTAATATAAAAGATGTGTTTTAATGAAAAACTATAGAGATGTGAATAATTGTCTTTATAAAATGATTAAATAAATATTTATGGATTATATTGATGAAATATAAATTAAATATAATTATTATAATTCATCTAATATGTTTTCAAGAAATTATATAAGAATAAATCCAATTTTATGGACAAAAGGAGTATTTTTTCTAAAAACATTGTTTTTTCACCTTTTGAGGGAACATCTATTTTGAGTATAGTTTTTGATAATAATATATATTTTATATGTAAAAATGAAATTAATTTTTAAATTCGGAATATAAAAATTATCTTAGGGTGAATTTTTGGTATTTTTCTGGAATGTTTCATTTTTTGATGAAAAGAAAAAATACTGCATTGTATTTAAAAACTGATATTTCATTCAAAAAATATAAAAATTTAAAATAAATTTTAAAGATAAAAAATATCAATAATACATGTTCTAATCCAATTTAGTCCATTGAAATAATTTTTATATGGTAATTAGATATAAAAAATTATTGATATTTTGAGTGTCTCTTTTACCCACCTTCTCACTACATCTGTGAGATTAGTGTCAAACATAATTTAACCACTTCCATGAATTGAATTTTAAAAAAATTGAAATAAATTCTTTGAAAAATAATGAAAAAAATTATCTGATAGGATCAAATTAATTTTTTTGGAATAGTTACCTTGATATTTTATTTTCCACGATTAAGGGTAACTCATGTAATTAAATGTCAAAATAATATTATAATAATATAATATTACCCTAACACATGTCCTAATTTAGATGTATAAGTGGGTTTTAACCAAAGTCCCAATTAATATGGATAAGTGGTTTTCAACCAATATTAACCTTATACTTAAATTATAACCCTTTTGATTATCTTGGGAAATGATATGACTTTTATTATATTTTATTTAAATATAAGTTAAAAATACAATACTATTATTTTTATTAAGTAAATAATTTTGAATATAGATATATAGAGATGATAAATTCATCTATAAATATTAATTGGAAATATAAAATTTTTATCTACATAAAGATGATTTATTTATAAATTTTAGTCATTAAATAATTTAATTTAGTTGTGACACAATGATGATGAAGTGATTGATTTATTAAAATAAGAATCATATAAATGATATTAATAATATTTTAATAAATATAATTCAAAATTTATTATTCCACACATTAATTTTATAGATGAATATGACATGTTTGGGATGAGTTAATGTAGTTTTTTAGAAGGAATCAAGTTTTTATAAATTTTATAAAAAGTCAGGAAAGGAATAGTGTCAAAATTAACATAATTCATATATTAACATATAAAATATTTACTTAATTGATATAAAATTTACAAAAAACCAATATTTATTAAATTAATTGGGATAAGACATATAATTTCATAAATGACTCATTTATGGGTCGTTTGATATGTTATAATAATTATATTAACCCTCATTGTTAATATTACACTATATCACAACAAAAATTAAAAAAGATAAATATCGGTAAAAACAAAACAATACGGTTTAAAATAAAATTAATACATGTATTAAAATAATTGGATGATAGTATTTATAACCATAATCATATTAACATAGATATATAAATGTTTGGGCTCATTTAGAATATAAAATAAAGATTTATTAATTTAATATTTTAAGAACTTCCAAGGGTGCCCCTCACCTCTCCTATATAATAAAACCATTTTATCTATTATTTATACTTCATAAACTTTTTGGTTTTTCCATGGAATACCCAAAATCCTTCCTATAATACCTCCCCTCATTTTATCGGACTTATTTTAGTCATACCATGCTATTTATAGTTATTAAGGTGTTAATAAAGGTGACCATCTGAAGGAAATGTGATGTTTTCATTTAAGTGTTTCTATTTTATTTCTTCTTCCACTTCTTTAAAATATTATTCATACATGATGAAGTTATAAATATAGTATCACAAATATATTGATATTTAATTTGGTTAATACCATCACCTAAATCCATATACTCTTCAATTAAATAGTAAAAAATTATTTGTTCACGCGTACGTGTGAACTATCACCTCCACGAATGAATATAATTCATTTTCCATAATAATCTATTAAGACTGGTTATAATAGTGGAAATAATGTTAATATTTTATATTCAATCAATATTTAACATTATAAGAGAATTATATATCAATAAATTTCTTACCTTCTATGCACATAAAAATGATAATGTTATTCGTGCATATGTATGGACTATCACCTCCAAAAAGCGATGTGATTCGTTTTTAATCACCACATCACATGGATAAAATAAATAAGTATATTTATAATATTAATATGATATTAATGATATTATTATCATTATTTAAAGTTAAAATAATACTTAACTTCATTTCATAATGACCATTGAAAAATGGAAACATTACTGATATGAACGTACAACTTACCATTTCCATGATTGTAACGTAGTTCATTTTTTATAACCACAAGAAATAGTTTAACATAGAAGTATAATTGATGTAAAAAGTAGATTAATTTTAAATGAATATTATTTTTGATTTGATGTATTTATGACCATTTTTAGTATATACAACACATCAAATCCATCTTGGAATCAAGTATCCAATAACACCAAAACATCGGACATGAAATTAAATAATTATGTAATTTTTATAACATGATAATAAGTGATATTAAATAAATAATAAACATTAAAAATGATATCAATAAGGTAAATTAATAACTTACTTTTATTATTCACCAATATAATGATTTTTTGTGATGATTTGAACTCAAGGTAAGGGATTTTGTCCTAATATGCTTCCATTGAAGAATTTATTGATGTTATGCACCATTATTATTTAATATCATGTATATAAAGATACTATAAAATTTAATATCCATATTGTATATATATTAATCTTATTTAATGTTGTTGTAAAATTTATTTTTCTGAGAGATTATGAAATAAATATTCAAAGTGGTATTGGACACTTCGAATGTTTAATGATTTAATAATCAAATCATTTTTTCACCATGTTAATATTCTGGATATTATTTTAAATATTTATTTATATAGATATAAAAATTTTATAAAAAATTTTTATTTATATTTTAAATTTCAGTAATTTTTTTTCAAAAAGGAATATTTTGTCTTATTTTTATATTGAATGTTTTGATAAAAAACAAAAATAATGTTGTTCTCTTATCATATAAGGTGATATTGACTTTTCCGCAACTATGACCATTATTTTATTTTATTATTATTTTTTAATATTTCATGATTACATAAATAAAAAGCCTTATATTTTTATGTATTTTGGTTTTTAAAAATGGGTTATTTAAAAGAAAATTTCATTTTTATATGAAAATGTTTTTCATATGGTATTAAATTATTATTTCAAAAAATGTTTTTTGATGAAAGTGTTTTATTCGTGAAATGGTACTTGAGAGTTAAATGAAATTGGTGTCCCTGATATAGAATATATGAAGGTTTAATCCCCATTACCTCTCCTGGTTGATCCCGACACAACTTATACGAAGGGTTGATCCCCATTACAGCTCATGGGTGAGCCTGTTATACATTATATGAAGGGATGGGCCCCATTATACCTCATGGGTGTGCCTGATATAGCTTATAAGAAGGGTGATCCCCATTATGGATCTCTAATTCATTGGATTATAATAATAATGTAAATTTATTATATTGTTATTTTAATTGAAAGAGTTTTGAAAGGGTTTCATGTAAATGATTCTCTAAGTCACCTAAATGAGTTTTAATTGATTGATATTGGATTCAATGATTTTATTTGAGAAAAAAATTTGTATATTTTTAATGTGAAAATTTTTCATTTCATTAAATCAAAGAAAATTAAATGGGTAAACATATTTTTCACTAGACTAATGGTTTTCATTCATTTAATGTCCCTTATTGAGATTTTCGTGCCCATTCTAAGTTTTTAATGTTTTGCACAAGACATAAGGATGAGTGAGGTATTGGAAGAACAAATATTGAATTTCCTGAAAAGTATTATAAAAGAGATCATGTTTTATTTTTAAAGTGTTAGATTATGAAAAAATGGATACTATTTGGAAGTGTCTATATTGTATTTTATGGTTTTGTTATGTATCATTCACAGAATAATTCTCTAAAACTATAAACCTAAGTATATCCTCAATGTGAAATAATGTAAAATTATTGACTTATCTCTATATTATTTAATGACTTTAGGTTGAGTCCATACAATTCAGTTGTAAGACAGGTTCAAAAACCTTCATAATTGAGGTACACATATAGACCTCCTTCTTCAATCACTAAGGAATCATACCATGTTGACAACAAATTCAACTCAACTTCATTTCTCTAATAAACGATCACATAACTATCAATGAAATGGTGATAAAAACTATGAGAGATAGTGGGAGAAAGAAAGAAAATAAAATAAAATAATCTATTATAAGGTTTACGTGCTCATTTTATCAGGTTGCTACGATCATAGGGTTTAAGAGTTATTGTCACACTATTTACATCATTTTCTTGTTATCAATGATGAATGAATTTATATGGAGAGGTAAATTATATTATAATCCTACAAAATTTCAAAGTTAATTCAATGGAAATATATTATCCAGAATTTGATCAATTTTATGTGTGATCATTCTCCATATTCCCCAATTAACTCTATATTAATGGATATTGTACTCAAGAAGGTACTGGGGAGATTAAAGAGACTTTGAGGTATTATGGGAGTTTATGAGTATATGAATTCAGAGAAAGCCTTCATAGAGTGAATTGAAAATTGGGTACCACGTGTTGATCTCAATTAAGACATAATCAACATGGGATTTTTCTTACATTGAGAGTTAGAGTAATTGTAAAAACACCATTCTATCATATGGTTTGGGGGTAGATAACAATAACATTAAAGGAATTCCATGACTAGTTTCTCAAGGAAATTAATTCACGAGTTTTATAAAATTTTCCATGTTATATTTATTAAAAAAATTATCATTAAGGAAATAGAGGCTTTGTGGAGTCAAGTGAATATGATGGTTTTGGGGTATAGAAGAAGTGGTTGGTATCATGATGAAAATGGGTTTTCCTAAACTTATTTGGATTTATCATCAGAATGAGATGAAATAAAAACACTAGAATCTAGGATAATGGATCATCAAATATAATTTTTAATTAATATAAGCCATGATAAAGGGTAACCTATTTTTGGAATTTTGTTTTCATTGATGATTCCATTGAAATCTATTGTTATATCATCATTATATTAGAGGAATCATGGGTATATTCTATCTATAAGGGACCTAAAAATTCTCCATGAACCTTTAAATGTCACCATAGAAATCCCCAGGTTTTACCAATGAAGATGATAATTCTTATGTCATTTGTAACAAATCTCCATAAGAATATATTTATCATGGAATGATTATTTGTTTCTATATAGACTCGAGGGGGTGGAATAAGAGGATCACTCTCTATACTTGGGATGATTATAGAGGATGGGATATATAATGATTGAGAATATTTTCTCTATAATTCATTGTTAAAAACAATTTGAAAGACTCATCTTGGGTTAGAGAATGAAATAACTGAGTATTTAAAGACCCAGGGTTTGATAATAAATTATTACCAAAGCCCTTATTATTATATTAATTTATGATGAACTCTAGGCCCAAATAATAATAAAAATGTTGTTATTATTATCTATATGACATTCTCAAAACTTTTGAATAAAAAGATATTATTTATTTAATAAATAAATTAATATTTATTCAAATAATATTCAATTTATCATTTCTCAACGGCCATTAACTCGACCCATCACACCTCTTCTGAATATTTCAAACCTCAACTAATGACTACTATTTAAAATAAATTAATATCATTATATTTTTCCCCAAAAAATAATTAAATATTATATTAAATAAAATATTGAATAATTGTTTATTAAATATCCAACTCACATAATTATTTTATTGAATAACTAGTGACTGAATAATTTCTATCAAATAACCATTGATAATTATTAAACCATATATGATACTAATATTTACTCAAGTTTTTAGATTCATATATAATTTAATTGAGGTTCCAAATAAACATAGAGTGTGGCCCTCTAGGCCCTAATCTTAATAGAGTTAGGCAGAACTCCCCAAGATCCAATGTTAGATTCTAGAAACATGCTAAGAAAACAATATAGAAGGAAGTTAAATGTCATATTGGTAATAACCACATATGAACGCTCACTGTGAAATATAATCCATTTTTTGATATCTCAAATAAGAAATATTGTATACTTGTGTTATTAACATATGCGGTTGACGAATCTTTGTTTGAAATTCTTGAAATTAACTTTCTAATAGAATTACATAGACATTAACTTAATCAATTAGTCTCATTTATGTCAAGGGGAATGACATATTAACTTCTACAAAAGAACCAAAGGGAAAAAACCATTGTCACATTATTCATTAATGAAATATCAATCATGACAAACCTAAAATATCATACTTCACTGTGAGTATAACCCATCATGTATCTATTAAATATATAAAATTACATGACTCGTGATATTTATTAATAAAAATATTAATGTCTAATTACTATTACACACTTCAGTAGATTTGAGAATCTAATGACCCATATAATTGTTGATTTTCTACTGCAGTTTCAAGTTCTCATAACCCCTTTATCTTGAAGATTATCAAGGAAAAACTTTATGATAATAAATATCACTATATAATGAACCTTATAACCCTGATAGACTCTATAATATATGTTCCATGAGAAATATCATTTTGCCAAAGAACATGTATTTAAGAGTACTAGAATATCATTTCAAGGCTCTCATCATTGATAATAAATGGTATGACCTTTAATGCACCATGTATTTGAAGGACAATGTCACATTCTTTGTCACACTAAAAATTGATCAAGATTTGATAACATATTAATTAATATTCATCAGCATTAATATTTTGGTAAACTAATGAGTATAGTAGTTGATTCTTGGGAACCAACTACAATAAACTCTCATTTTCACTATATCCAGATACATACCACTCAAATGGTTGGCCTCTCATGGTAAGCATGATTCTACTGAGATATGAATATAGATACTAAGCAAACCACACTACATTTGGTAGATACTTTGACCCCATATATATGAGTAATTACCTCTAAATATGATATGAATGACTATATATTTTTTCTCTATCATCCATAACAGCATGTATAATATATAGTAATTAATTGTTTTCCATAATATGATTAAACATTACTATCTAGGTACAAATATAAAATATGAGACAAAATTCATTTGATCTTGATTTTTAAGCTATATTAGAAGCTTAAACCTACCAGATAAAATATATATATATATATATATATAATAACTATAATAAGATTTACCCTTCTGTTTACCTTGATCCCAGATCAAAGTGTTGTAAATATGACTCATTTTATATCCCTTAGAATATAATATTACCACTTATCCAATTACTATGAACTTATTTGAGATTCTTAGGGGATCATAGAGACACACTGGGGGGAATCATTATACACTGAATCTACCAAATTATTTTGATTTAACTTTTTACCCCTATTTATATTCAAACATCTATACCTTTTAGAATGAATGGATATTTCTTATCAACAAAAACATCTAATCTTAAAAAAATACAGAAATTAACTAATAATAATCACATAGTATTTTTATTGTCTTCACACTATGGTGGGTGACTACGTCTTTGTCGTATTCGGGTAATGTTTGAGACATATATTCTCAAATAATAATCTTTCAATCAATTATAGTGGGTTGTGCATGTTTGATATTCACTTCCACAATTATGCTGACATCCCACCGGTGTTATATACTAGCATCCCACTAGTGTTCTTTATACTAGAATCCCACTTATGTACACAAAAAAATGCCAAAATAATAAAAAAGATCACATAGTTTCTAATGTAAAAGAAAGATATTATTCATATACAAGACACTATGATAAAATTATTCTATACTTTATCAACTCCACTCTAAGTATGCTACTTCCATTGAATATTATCAACAATACTACTAACACATATGCACAGTACTCTTCTTCAATAAGTATGATAAATAACATATACATAAACTAAATGAATTATTAGAATGAACAAATGAATGATCTTTAATTCAATGAATGTTTTATCATTCCTTGATTTTTTTGAATAAATTGAAGATATAATTTACTATTCTCTCAAATTCATCAATATTGATCACAATATTTTTTATCATTTACCACATAAATATTGGGTGTTCTTCATATATGTTGGATATAGGTTATATTTTCATACAAATATCATTTCATGTATGTAATTCTTCAGTAATCATGATACAGACTTCTTCTTCACATGTCACTATAAATTAAATGTCACTATTTTGTATTCAATCAATATATAGGTAATATTGAATACACAATATTTATTTCTCTTTCATGTTACTTTGGAGGATACACTGATTGTGTGTTATAAATAACTCCTTTTATTCAAGAAATCTTTCTCTACTTAAATTCATAGTCACAATATTTTTTTTCTATATCACTATAATTATCCCAATATTATATATTCCAATCATTTATTCTTGACAAATTATCCTGATCATGATATGATTTTCATAAAATCATGAATCTATGAATGAATTATTCTTCCTCCATCACATATAAATAAGAGTATATAGATTCACTTTCTTCTTCATGAAACATTATCATTAAACAGACACAAAATCGATGCACTACATGTTATATATAAATAATGTAGTTCAGATAACCGAATACATTATATATCATTCTTTTTCTTCATGAAAGTTAATAGGTGAAAAAAAATTCTTCTTCATGCTATATTATCTATGACCCTGATGAAAATTTGATAAGAATGTAACATAGCCACATTATATTTTGATTCTTAACCAAACTACATCATGAAATTGATATAAAATAATTCTCTATTACATTGACACAATATTAAACACATAATTGATTATTCAGTGTTGGGAAGATAATGGATTGTAATCTTCTTAATTTTCATACTCTCCCCTTTCATCTTCTTCTTTCATTTAGTATCCTCTTTTCATAAGAGATATTATTTTATTTAAATACAAATTCAACTAATTAAGATGAGGATTGCATAATTTTTTTATGTAAGGATTCATCAATACAATACCTCTATATCTACATTGGATAACCTTTTCTAGAAAACAAGAGGAGTCAATTTAGATAATTAACATGTCCATTAATTTCCATTATGTGATACTTACTTTGGAATCTTATTTTAAGGGTAGTTTAGATGTTTTTCAACTAATATCAAATATTCATGTAAACAAATTGATTAAAAATATTGAAGGGAAAGGTTTAGTATCACATTTTCAATCAAATTATATTTTTTCATTATATAATAGGTTTCAGTTTTTTAACATAAATATAGAAGAGTATAATGATTTTTGTCTTTTAAAATAATTAATTTCAAGAATTTCACCAACTGGAATCACAATAAAAAAACCTTCACTTGACCTTGAAATATTCATGTTATTATAATTGGGATATATAATTATAATTTATATATAGACATGTGGCATTTTTTGATCAAAAATGAACTTACATAGAAGTATAACTGTCTTATATCTTTTTCAACATGGTTGGTTTTTTTCAAGAATGAACTTCAATCATAATTTTGAAATCAATTAATGTTTTTCTAAATGATATCATGAAACTAATTTAAGTAAAGTAATCCATGGTGGATATCTCTTTTGGAAACCAAATAATTTTTTGAAAAAAAATTCATTTCTTTTGGCCTTCTCTAGATACATGCTTCACATTAAATTTCATATATATATAAACTAACATAAAATATACATGAGAATAAGATAGTTCATCAATGATTTTTCGTCATAATAGAAGGGATGATATTTATTTCTCAACATAGAAACTCTTTTTAATTCAGATATTGATATACAAAATACTCATTAGGATTGTTTATTATTTAACTTTTTAGTATTATCATTTATGGGGAACTTGGAATACTTTACCTTTACAACTTCATTATTTTATGGAATATGATTCTTCACTTTATAAATAAATGAATGTTGCATCCCACCCCTCACCCATTGTCTTGGGACTTTTGTGAAGGATGTTACTAGGATTTTGGTGACATCCCCAGGACACTAAAGGCTAAAAATAAATTTTAAGGGATTCACAAACCATTGGGGGATGATTTTACCTTTTATAGATAAACATAATAAACAAAACAAAATAAAAAAACCCATTATATGATTAATGAGAGAAAAAACTCTTAAAAATATAAAACCAACCCACCAACCATATCAAAGTAAAAAATGGAAACCAGAAGACAAAAAATACAAAGACACCAATGAAATCAAACCAATATCTCCAAAATTGCTAAAAGATCAAACATGAAAATCCACACCCATGATATCAGGAATCATAATTAAAGAACTGACATAATGTGACTTTACCAGTATAATGATATATGAGATATTAAAACAAAAAATTTATCACATGAAAGGGGTGAGTTTAAACTCGGTAGGATTTCCCCAATCACAAACATACTCATGTCACTAGGACACAAATTCGTAGAAATTTTAGGTAAAACATTTTAAACCAATTTAAAGATATTTATATGAAACCCAAAACATTTTTCCTTGCAATTTAATAAAAATAACCCTTTAAATAATTTCTTAATTCTATTTTGAATAACCATTTTTATTTCCACAAACAAAACAAGACACACACAAACACATTCTTGGTTTTACCATTGATGGTGGAACTTCGCATCTTTACTATACCCCATTGATTGTGGTAATTCATGACTATTATCCATCCCATTCAACTAATTCCCAACGATTTACGCTGAAATCATTCCAAATAATTTCACTAAAAATATTTCATTGTTTAAATAATTTCAATTAATAATTCACATGCATCAAACCCAAAAAAAATTCTAAATCATTATTTTAAAATTATATATAATTGGTTTTCCAAAAACCAATCAACTAACCAAAATTTCCAAGCCAATACCCAAAAAATATTTCCATCAAGAGTCACTCAATCGTTATACCACCATTTAATTAAAATCATTTAATTAATAAATTTAGTTAAAATTATTAATCAAGTGGCGTTGAGAGAAAATCCACACACCTCACAAACAGTGGTGGACGTAAAGAACAACACAAAAATACTCTATATATGAACATAAACCACCCATAATTCCATAGATCCAACCATAAAAAATAAAAATTCTACCTAACGAACAAGGATCAATCCCAAATTGATTAGATCTAAGGTAATGGGAAAGATAAAGAGAAGATATCATTAATTAACAGACAAAAATGGATACTTACCAGCAAATCTAGATCAAAAAACACCTTAAAAAAATTGGGTTCACTCCCAGATCGAAATGAAATATCTCTCAGAAATTACAAGAAAAAGGAGTTTGTATTATGGGATTATTTGTTGAAAATATATTCTTAATGTATTTTATATAAATTAGATCCAAAAATTTTAGAGTTCAAAATGTACGCCTCTTTGTTTGGTCGCACAGTTTGGATAATAGTGTGACAACCATGCAGTTGTTACAACATCAAATAGTTAACTCACATGGTTAGAAAAAACCTATAACAATTTTGAATGTGCTACTATCTTAATGTATCCCTCATATGGTTGGCTTACACAGTTCGAAAAACCACGTACCAACTATGCTTTTCCTCAGTCCAGCATTCCATGGTTTTTCTTGGTCATCCACATGTTTTTTCCAATGTGTTATCCAACTATGAACCTAACCATTATATAATACTTTCCTTTTAATATTTTCTTCGAGTTTCTCATGGATTATACTTACCATTCTCAAACCATGCACCTTGCAAAAATCCACCAACAAGTGTCAAAATCTCTTCAGAACCTCCCAAAACATAACCAAAATCATTTTATATGCTTAAAATATATAAATAAAGGGTCGTGTACATGAACATTAGGGAGATAAATTCTACTCCCATTTGTATTTCCATCCCTAGAAACTAGAAAACCAATGTTTTTTTGTAAGTGTTTCATTCACTTCTCTGAAATATCCTTCTAGTGATCCAATGTATCTTCTTGAATTCCATCCATGTTGCCATAAATCCCACAGTAGACTAATACTTATCCCTCAAGAGACATTATATTAGTTATCTCAAATCTATACCATCACATGAACCATCCTAGAATATGAATTTTGGTTAATGGTATCCCATCGAATAACATGGTCAAAATCAGGTTGGTACTTCTTCAATTAAGATACATGAAACACATTATGCACTATACTTAACCTTGGAGGAAAGGCCAAGTGATATTCCTGATCAAAAACACATTCATGTATCTAAAAGGGCCTATGTATTGAGGATATAAAATTACATACTTACAAAAATATTGGCATCTATTTCTTGGAGAGATTCCCAAGAACACATAATCACTCACCTCAAATGACAACAACTATCAATGATGAGCTAGATAACATTTCTAAATTCCCTGATCCATCTTCATTATCTTTCTAATTAGATTAATCTTCTTCATTGATTCTTTTACAAGTCTTGGTAAAACAAGTGACATATAACCTATTTCCACCCTACAATGTGGACAATGATAATGATTCTTATACAATGGTTCAAAATGATCCATATGTATCAAGGCCACATCACTATTGTTGTTTGAGAACTCAAATATTGAAAAATTCTCATCTAATGAGCACTAAAATTCCATTAAATAGGATATTATATATTCATCTCATATTTAGATCATCCTCTCTTATTTTGCTTTTTATTTGACGATGATACACTATGCTCATAATCGATTGTGTCCTAATGTATTTCTTTAACGATTTCATAAAACTGAGACATAATATTAGGGTCTCTGTCAGATACAATCAGGACTAGAAGACATTTTATTTTTAAAACTTCTCAGATATAGATTTTAGACATGTTCTCCACCATATGTGATTTATTATTAGGGATAAAATTGTAACGACCCAAAATTTCGAATAAATCTTGTTTCCTAATTTTGTGTGTTATTTTATTTTTTATACTCAACAAAAATGTTACATTTGATAACATGAGTATAATTAAAATGAGAGCATTGGGTTTTTTACTGTTATATGAACATTGGTCAATATGACCACTAGAAAATAAACATTTTGATTATTGTCTCTAAATATAAGTAATCTTGGTTTATTAATATAGAAAGAAGATTTTATGGCCTCACCCAGTAGTCTTGGACCAATCGAAGCCACCTAACAGAACATGGGAAGGAGGTAGCACCACTGGGCTTTGCTCTGGACCAAACCCAAGCCGAACTTCATCGTGTGAAGCTAGAATGGAATTGCCTTTGTGGGAAGTTCAAACTGATAGAAATTACTACTCATGTGATGTTAGCCGAGCCTCCCTCAGATTCTCTCACATTAGCACACCTTACACTTAGGTCCTATGCTGGTGTGATAAGGGGCTATGTAAGGAGACCATAACTGCCTTGTGTAATCCTTTGTTTTAAATAAAAATTTCAATTTCTTCTTATTATGAAGTTTATGAATTTTCAAATGACCGGATAAATATAGTATGCATATTTTTGATGAATTTTAGAAAAAGGATATTTTAAAAATGTTTAGGTAAACCTTAAATAATTAAAAATGTGTAATGATTTTCAAAAAATGGTCTTCTACAATTATGTTTAGTATGAAATTTAGAGTCTAATAAGATCAACCTAATTTTTGATGAATAGTAAATTATGAATAGTGATTTTATGCTTAGAAATAGTAATGTGACCAAATAGATTAGTAATCTCACTTAAAGAAAGTATTAATATAATCTAGGCACCTTGATTAAGTAATGTGATTCAATAAAATGGTTAAATAACAGTTTCATATACAATTATTCAAGTATTAGTTTTTTCATGTCAATAGTGTTTTTTAATTGAAAATATTTAGAAAATTATTTTTATAAAATGGTTTTCATTTTTGAACTCAGAGCATCGATATTATGTTATGGTAATTTTTGGGGTTTTTTCTGAAAAAATGAATTTTCAGTGAAAAGTGTATTTATTTAAAAATTTAATTAAAAATATTTAGAAAATTATTTTTATAAAATGGAGTTCATTTTTGAAATCAGAGCATTGATATTTTGTTAATGTAAAATTTTCATATTTTTCTGAGAAAGTTGAATTTTCAGTGAATAGTAAAAATACAGTTTTAGGGTTTCGGTATGTTTACTGACATCATAACTATGTCATGATGATTCCATGAGATATTTTAAAGGATGGTAGACCAAATGTGTTGAATTATTGTATGTGGGACCCCATGTGGCCTAACTCCGTTGGAAATACTATGGGAGAGCACATGGTTTTGAGAAAACCACTTTTGAGGTGTCCCTTGGCCATTAATGCCTTCTCCCCTCAATTTCCCTATAAATACCAAGCCATCCTCTCATCCATTTCGACTCCCCACTCTCCCCAAACTAATTTATGGTCTCATTACCTCCAAAGTAGTCCTCCCAATGTGCCCCCAATCCCTCAAGGTCCAAACCGTTGAGTTTTAAGAGTTACGTTTTAAGGTAAGGGGTCCGACCTCTCTCTTTTCAAATAATCTCTTTTATGTCATTCCTTTTATTCTCCATGTTCTTATGTTGTAGGATGTTATTTTATATTAATTATACTTTCCTTTATATTTTCATATGATGAGAGACCCCCTCTTACTCCCATCATTTCATTTTATGAAAGTTTAAGTGGCGTCGTTAGGCTGCCGAAATTTTTGTAAGGGATTCTTTCACCCTTCTCATTTTCAAGTTCTATTTTCTTGTCAAGTATTTCAAGTTACTTTTATTATGTTGGGTCATGATATCTATATCTATCATACTGATCTTTTATGATCATATGATGAGAGACCCCATTTTATCTCTTCAATTCAGTATTTTGATGTTTTAAGTGGCGTCGTTAGGCTGCCAAATTTTTAAGGGATTCATTCACCCTTCTCGTTTTCAAAATCTATTTTCATGTCAAGTCTTTCAAGTTCATTTTTATTATGTTGGGGTATTATCTCCATATCTATCATACTAAACCCTTTTTTTAATATGATTAGAGACCCTATTTTGATCTTTTCAATTCATTTTTTGTTGAAGTTTAAGTGACGCCGTTATGCTGCCGAATTTTTAAGGGATTCGTTCGCCTTTCTCATTTTTCAAAGATCTACTTTCATGTCAAGTATTTCAAGTTACTTTTGTATTATTTTGTGGTATGATCTCTATATATATCATAATGATCTTCTATGTTAATATTATGAGAGAACCTATTTGATCTCGTCAATTAATGTTTGATGAAGTTTAAGTGACGTCGTTGGGCTACCGAATTTTCATAAGAGAAATCTTATTTTTGTCTTCCTTTCATGTTCTTCATTTCATATGGTATATCTTTAAAATTTCATTACCATGTTATAAAATCCTTTATATTCTGTCCCTCTACTGTTTTATGGGTACTTTATGTATAACGACCCACACTTTACATACATTGTTAATACTTCAAAATTGAAGCACACTTATTACAACATATGACAAAACCACAAAGGACCGTATAGGTATAGTGTCTTTAGAAACTGGGAAACATAAACAACTGGTTCATAAATCTTCTACAGTGTCTCCCATTTATTTCATCATATCTAGGGTCCCTTTTAGCATATTCTACTTAATATCCATCTTCCTGCCCTGGGGAAAAGAAAACATAAAAGGGTGAGCTCAAATGCTCAGCAAGGGCAAATAAAGGAAATAAAAATCATATCATATCTTTATGAAAATCAAAACCTGCAAAAGAGATCATAATATCTTAACATGGAATAAATCATAGAAGTGAAAATGAGATCCCCAAAATCATAACATAAAACTTGAAACTTTGTGGCATGCACACATAATCATGGAGATCATTTCTTGTTAGTCATGACTCATTGCCAAGACTATCTTAGTGGACAAAGTCCCTTTCTGAACCGAGTTCACTCCTCGTTTCAGTCCTGTATCAGTGAACCGAAATAACCTTCCGTTCCAGCCATGTCTATCTCATGAGATATAAAATCTTTACCCAATGCATTGGAGGGAGATATAGGTCCCACCCATCTTATAATGAATCCTTTCTTATGTGTGCCACATAATCATAAAACATGCATCATCGCATAACACATGTAACAAAAATGGGATTCTTGAAACATCATGACATCATAAATCAATTCATATATGATAAAGGAATTCATAAACATAATTCCATCACAACATAGTCAAACCAATGTAAAAATATGGATAGAAACAGAACCCTTTATTATCTTAGATGGAAAATAATTTTGATAAAACACTTGAATTGAATTCTTGAGGAAAATATCCTTTCTTCTTCAAAAAAAATTTTCCTTTCATAACATGTCATACAACTTTAAAATAAAAGAAGTTGATTAAAAATAAACTTGAAAACTTGTAAAGGAAGCTTCTTTGAAGTAATGTTTTAAAAATCCATTCATGCCGTATAAGTTAAAAAAAACATTCTTCGTACTTTTGTCGGAAAAGTCAAAAAGTACCTCGTACGGAAAAACGACAAAAGATTCCTTTCATATTCTTTACTAAAAACTCACCTAAGGGTAAAATTCGATTTAAACTATTTCAAGTGGATGTAAACAATATTACATATTGAGGGAACATGGATGTGGATGATAAAATACACCCCAGTAAATACTTACGAATAAACAATCTCGGATAAAAATGAGATTGTGATATTTCCCTTACCTTAGGTCCGATTAGCTTTGTACGTGTCCGAAGCTCCTGTATAATGGTTTAAATAATGTTATTGACTTATTCCAGAATCATACATATTGATATGATATCATATATGGTCATATTATTAGCTTCTTGTTAGTAATATTTCATTGTTACTTGTTACTCGGGTCTTTATAACTTTTTGTTCTTATGCGTGTTTTGTCGAATAAATTCTTATTCTTATCTTTAGGTTATAGATACTTCATTTCCAGAATGGTATTAGTGTATTATATACCATATTCATTCATTCAATTCATTTATATAATCATTATGAAATGAAGATCATGTAGAACGAGTCGCATCACATCGTGGAGACGGTATTCCGTACGTACGCACGAGTGATGATATCGTTCCTATGATCGTGGAATTGTATTGGAGTATATATATATTATTTCAGTATCAATATTACTTCATAATAATCATAAATAGTTACTCATTACACCATTATACCCATCCTTTTAAAGTGATGGTGGAATATAGATTACACCACGGCGTGGAGACGGTATTCCGTACGTACGCACGCGCGGTGATTTCATTTTTCCGTAGGATGGATAGAAGGTGAATTAGGGTTGTTTCATATTTATAATAACATATCAGTATGTAAGTAATACTTATGTTATTACTTTATCATGAAACAACTAAAGAAGAAGAAGGTGAAGAAGAAAGAAATTGAAAAGATCGGTAATGGATATTACCTCTTCTTTGGAACGCCTCTTTGAATCCTCCACTTAAGGAACTAAGAGTGGTCTTTGGAGAAGACCAGGACCTCTAGGACTATTCTAGGGAAGTGGAGGGGAGAAAAGGACAGGGGTTGGCCGAGCTTGAGTGCTCAATTTGGTGTGAGGAGGAGGGGGAGGAGGTGCCCTTTTATAAGGGAGGAGAGGGGCACCTTAGAATATCTCAAAATATTATTTTATATTAAAGTCAAAATCGGTTTATAATGGTTCCAAAGGGTCTTATTTCGAAGATAAAGTGGGGATGGGTCTAAATCCTATCAACCAATAGAATTTAGACAAGTTTAGGATATTATTTTAACCTTATCAATTAGATTTAACACTAAGTTAAATAATTTAACTTTTACCATGTCTTTTTGTTTTCTTTCACTATATGGTTAATAAACTTACTATAACATGCCAAACGAACCCCAAATTGTTTATTATTAATATATATATCCTTATCTAAGTCATTTTGCCGAACCTTAGATTTTTAGGAATACAATAACAATTAATAATATAATATTTGATTTAAAAACTATTTTGTGTCAATTTTGACACTATTTGATATATGATTTTTGTGAAAGTCATAACAGAATTATATGTTCGAACCAAGTTGATTAAATCAACATTAATATATCAAAGTAACCTAGAAAATTAGTGGAATTCATAAAAAGTCTCAAATTACATTTATTTTTGTGTTTATAACATCAATTATGTCAATATTTCATTAATAAGATAATTACTGCATCATCATTATGTCATAAATAAATTAAATTATTTAATGTCTAAAAATTACAAATAAAATATCATCATGTAGGAAATATTTTTAGCTTTCTAATGAATATTTACAATTGAATTTATCTTATGTATAACCCCATATTAAAAATGATTTACTTATTAAACTTTGATTTTAACTATTTTAACCCTTCTTTAAATAAATTAATAATAAATGTCCTAATCTAATCCAAGTGGGCCTAAATGGTCATATTTTATTCCTAAGTTTGTTTTTGGTCGAATTACACTTGTCCAATAGAATTAGGACATGTGTTAGGGTAATATTAATATCATATTTACCCTTAGTTACCCTATTTACTATTAACCGCGGTAAAATAGTAAAAAGTTACTATTCACCAAAAAATTATTTTCATCTCATTGAACCACATTTTAGTCCTTGATATTAACCGTGTCTCTCGGATTTTTGAAATTCCATTCACAGAAGCGGTAAAATTAAGTTTTATGCAAAATTCAGTTTTTAACCTACCACTTAGTGGTTTCACTATTCATCAAAAATTGAAAGTTTTCAGAAAAATACCAAAATTTTACCCTAGGCTAATTTCGATATTCTGAGTCCAAAAATGAAGTCCATTTTGAAAAATAAAATTTATAAAATTTCAAAAAGTGGTTATTACTATTCATAACGGCTAGTTTTAATAGCATATTGTTGTTTAGTGAAACTCGGTATTGCGTACGACGCAAGCTATCGAGGAAGGTTGCGATTGCGTGTAAAGCAAGCCAAGCAAGTGTTGTGTAGAAAAAGATTCCTTTGATGATTTATATAACATAAAAGTCTCGGGTGTTACATTCTACCCCCCTTAAAAAGAATTTCGCCCTCGAAATTCGTCACTTTGCAACAAACAAATGAGGATACTTCTCCCTCATCATATCCTCAAGCTCCCATGTAGCTTCTTCAAGTTGGTGGTTCGTCCATAAAACATTCACCAATCGAGTGGTCTTGTTTCGTAGGACTTTTTCGCTACGATCCAGAATCTCTATCGGCTGTTCTTCATAAGAAATATCTTTCTCCAGCGGTACAACTTCTGAGCTGAGTACATGTGAAGGATCTGGTATGTACTTTCTCAGGAGAGATTCATGGAACACATCGTGAACTTGAGAGAGATTCGGTGGAAGCGCCAATCGGTAAGCTACCTTCCCAACACGATCCAGTATTTCAAAAGGACCGATATATCTAGGGCTCAACTTCCCCTTCTTTCCAAATCTCATAACCCTCTTCCAGGGAGATATTCGTAAGAACACTTTATCACCCACTTCAAACTCTAGGTCTTTTCTTCGGTTGTCGGCATAACTTTTCTGTCGACTCTGAGCTGCTCTTATGTGTTGTTGAATAGATCTGACCTTTTCTGCCATTTCATCAACGAGATCAGGTCCTAATAGCTTTCTTTCCCCAACTTCATCCCAGCAAGTTGGAGTCCTGCATTTCTTTCCATAGAGATCTTCATAAGGATCCATTTGAATACTGGAGTGAAAGCTATTATTATAAGAAAATTCCACCAAAGGTAGGTGTTGATCCCAACCTCCTTTGAAATCCATAGAGCAAGCTCTCAACATATCGTCTAGGGTTTGAATTGTTCTCTCAGACTGACCGTCTGTCTGGGGATGATAAGCAGTGCTGAAACTCAACTCTGTATCCAGAGTATGCTGAAGACTTCGCCAGAACTTCGAGGTAAATCTCGGATCCCGATCAGATATAATAGAAAGTGGTACTCCATGCAATCTTACCACTTCCTTTACATATATCCTGGCAAGCTGATCTAGAGAGAAATCCTCTCTAATAGCAATGAAGTGTGCAGACTTTGTAAGACGATCAACTATGACCCAGATAGCATTATTTCCTTTGGATGTTTTAGGAAGTCCTGTGACAAAGTCCATAGTGATGTTTTCCCATTTCCATTCGGGTATGGGTAATGGTAGTAACATCCCCTTAGACTTCTGTCTCTCAGCTTTAACTTGTTGACAAACCAAGCATCGAGAGACATATTCCGCAACATCTCTTTTCATGCCATCCCACCAGAAGTACTCTTTCAGGTCCCTATACATCTTCGTGCTTCCAGGATGAATAGAGAATGAAGAACTATGAGCCTCATCCAGCAGCTCTTTCTTTAATTCGGGGATGGGAGGAACACAAACCCGATTCCTGAACTTTATTATCCCATCACAATCAAGGTTGAATTCAGGAACATTTCTCACCTTCTTTTGTAACTCGACATCTTCTTTCTGTGCCTCTTTAATCTTCACATGTATAGATGGTTGAACATTCATTTGAGAAAGATAAGATTTTTCCCCTTCCATTATAATTCCAAGATCCATCCTTTGTAAATCCATAAATATTGGATCTTTTGTGATCCTCATCATGGATAAACTAGCATGGTCTTGTCGACTTAATGCATCTGCCACCTTGTTTGCTTTCCCAGGGTGGTAATGGATTGAGCAGTCATAATCCTTAATCAGCTCCAACCATCTTCTTTGACGCATATTCAACTCCTTTTGTGTGAAAATATACTTTAAACTTTTATGATCAGTATAAATATCACACCTTTCACCATAAAGGTAATGCCTCCAAATCTTTAATGCAAAGATTACCGCAGCCAACTCCAAATCATGTGTTGGGTAATTTTGCTCATGGATTTTCAACTGTCGTGAGGCATAAGCTATCACCATATCATTTTGCATAAGAACACACCCCAATCCCTTCTTGGATGCATCACTGTAGATCACAAACCTTTCTCCACTACAAGGCAGTGTGAGCACAGGTGCACTGGATAACCTTCTTTTCAACTCCTTGAAATTCTCTTCACATTCCTCTGTCCAGACAAACTTAACTCCTTTCCGAGTCAACTTGGTGAGTGGAATAGATAATCGTGAAAAATCTTTTACAAAACGTCGATAATATCCAGCCAAACTAAGAAAACTTCGGATCTCAGTTACTGTTGTTGGTCTTGACCATCTTTCGATAACCTCTGTTTTTGCTGGATCCACAGATATCCCCTCTTTTGAGATTATATGACCCAAAAATGAAACTTTTTGAAGCCAAAATTCACACTTGGTAAATTTGGCATAAAGCTTCTCTTTTCTCAGGGTCTTCAATATAATTCTCAAGTGATCTTCATGCTCTTCCTTGCTCTTTGAATAGACAAGAATATCGTCTATAAAGACTACCACAAATTGATCAAGATAGTCTCTAAAGACTCTATTCATTAGATCCATGAAGATAGCAGGGGCATTAGTAAGACCAAATGTCATCACTATAAATTCATAGTGTCCATACCTTGTACGGAAAGCCGTCTTTGGTATATCCTCCCTTTTGACCCTTAATTGATGATACCCTGAACGAAGATCAATCTTGGAAAAGTATTGAGCTCCGCGTAGTTGGTCAAATAAGTCATCAATGCGTGGGAGAGGATATTTGTTCTTGATAGTGATCTTGTTAAGTTCTCTATAATCAATGCAGAGTCTCATTGATCCATCTTTCTTCTTAACAAATAGAACAGGTGCTCCCCAAGGTGACGCACTAGGGCGTATGAATCCCTTATCAAGATTCTCTTGGAGTTGCTTCTTCAATTCCTGCAACTCAATTGGGGCCATTCTATAAGGTGTCTTTGAAATAGGCAAAGCACCCGGTATGAGTTCTATTGAAAACTCAACTTCACGATTCGGTGGAAGACCCGGTAATTCCTCCGGAAAGACATCATCA
Organism: Viscum album; assembly: GCA_963277665.1. Classification (NCBI taxonomy): domain Eukaryota; kingdom Viridiplantae; phylum Streptophyta; class Magnoliopsida; order Santalales; family Viscaceae; genus Viscum; species Viscum album. The sequence continues at coordinate 468,492,836 of OY728119.1, forward strand.
AACTCCCGTACAATGGGCATATTCTTAATCGTGAGTTTCTCACCAACCATTTGAGATAAATAACCTTCATTTAGTGGAATCAATACCCATAAGATGGAAGAAATTTCCACTAGAAGGTTATGTTCATCCTTGCATTGATAGACGATCGTAGGTTGATCTGGAATATGAAATGTGACTTCCCTTCTTTGGCAATTGATATGAGCTCCATGTAGAGAAAGCCAATCCATGACAAGAATCACATCAAATTCCACTAAAGGAAGGATCACAAGATTTGCAGGAAGCACTTTCCCACAAACTTCGATCGGAGAAGAATTATAAACTTTTGATGCGATTGATGTGCCATTAGGTGTTGTCACAGCTAACTCAACATCTAATTGTTGAGGTAATACGGTGATACCCTTAGAAAATTCTTTAGAAATAAAAGAGTGGGTGGATCCAGAATCAAATAAAACATTTGCTACTTTAGAATGGATGGTAAGTGTACCTTTCACCACATCGTTATCGTACTCCACATCGCTGATAGAAATTGCATGTGACTTTCCTTTGTCTTTAGCCTTAAGATTTTGTTGACATCGACCATCATCATCAACCCTTGGATTTGGGCATTGATTGGCATAATGCCCCATCTCCTTTCACTTGAAACATTGAAGTGTAGTAGGTTCATTCTGTGTATCCCTTCCTTTGTTTGCATCATTAGACATCTTCTTCCCATTATCACGGCATTCAAATGCCCGATGACCTTCCTTTCCACATTAAAAACATTTACTTGTCCCTTTAAGACAACTCCCTCCATGTTTCTTTCCACAATTTGAGCATAAGGGAAAGTTCATCTTCTTTTCCGTGTGCTCTTTAGATTTTTCTTTGAATTCCATCTTCCTCTTCTTATCAAACCCATGTAACTGATGGGTTACTCCAATCTCCATCTCGACTTTGAGAGCACATCGAACGATTTCCTCGTAGCTATTGAAGTCCCTTATGGCTAACGCCCTTCGAAGACTTGGTTTTAAGCCACTAAAGAATCGATCGATCTTACTCTCAGGTTGGATAATAATACCAGAAGCGTACCTTGCAAGTCTTGTAAAATTTGCTTCATAGGTACTAACAGATTCATCATCCCTTTGCTTCAGTTCAAGGAACTCTTTCTCCATCTTTGTTCGGAGAATACGAGGGAAGTACTTATTGAAAAATAAGTTCTTGAACTCGTCCCATTCCATAGACTCAATTTCATCCCTTTGCCTCGTATTCTTAACAAGATTCCACCATTGATCCGCATCTCCTTCCAAACGATACACTGCTAGGATGACTTTATCATGCTCAGAACATTGAAGAACTGAAAATATCTTTTCAGTAGTACTAATCCATTGTTCAGCAACTAATGGATCAGTAGACCCGCTGAAAGATGGTGGACGCTGCCTCATGAAGGATTCAACAGAATGTTGCTCCCTCCTTTGTTCGTTTGGAAATCCTGCATGATTCATAGCTTGAGAAAGTTGCGTGAGCATGGCTACAAGATTTTTCATTCCAGCTCCCATATCGTTTGGTTGCTCAGGGGGACAATCATTGCATTGCCCATCGCATTCCGCATTAACACGGTTCCTTCGGGTTCCAGCCATTGACTAAAACCAAGAAGAATAGTGTGAGCAACACTAATTATAATAGGAAACCACATAATTCAAGAATAAAATTTTCATGCTTATGGTCTTATCCTAGGTTATTCATGGCCATTTCTAAGATTGTGTTCTATGCTTAGACTTATTCTTAGGGTTCTTACTAAGGCTTTCACATCCTAGTTTCCAAAGGTTGACTATACCTTTCCTCTGATACCAACTATAACGACCCACACTTTACATACATTGTTAATACTTCAAAATTGAAGCACACTTATTACAACATATGACAAAACCACAAAGGACCGTATAGGTATAGTGTCTTTAGAAACTGGGAAACATAAACAACTGGTTCATAAATCTTCTACAGTGTCTCCCATTTATTTCATCATATCTAGGGTCCCTTTTAGCATATTCTACTTAATATCCATCTTCCTGACCTGGGGAAAAGAAAACATAAAAGGGTGAGCTCAAATGCTCAGCAAGGGCAAATAAAGGAAATAAAAATCATATCATATCTTTATGAAAATCAAAACCTGCAAAAGAGATCATAATATCTTAACATGGAATAAATCATAGAAGTGAAAATGAGATCCCCAAAATCATAACATAAAACTTGAAACTTTGTGGCATGCACACATAATCATGGAGATCATTTCTTGTTAGTCATGACTCATTGCCAAGACTATCTTAGTGGACAAAGTCCCTTTCTGAACCGAGTTCACTCCTCGTTTCAGTCCTGTATCACTGAACCGAAATAACCTTCCGTTCCAGCCATGTCTATCTCATGAGATATAAAATCTTTACCCAATGCATTGGAGGGAGATATAGGTCCCACCCATCTTATAATGAATCCTTTCTTATGTGTGCCACATAATCATAAAACATGCATCATCGCATAACACATGTAACAAAAATGGGATTCTTGAAACATCATGACATCATAAATCAATTCATATATGATAAAGGAATTCATAAACATAATTCCATCACAACATAGTCAAACCAATGTAAAAATATGGATAGAAACAGAACCCTTTATTATCTTAGATGGAAAATAATTTTGATAAAACACTTGAATTGAATTCTTGAGGAAAATATCCTTTCTTCTTCAAAAACATTTTTCCTTTCATAACATGTCATACAACTTTAAAATAAAAGAAGTTGATTAAAAATAAACTTGAAAACTTGTAAAGGAAGCTTCTTTGAAGTAATGTTTTAAAAATCCATTCATGCCGTATAAGTTAAAAAAAACATTCTTCGTACTTTTGTCGGAAAAGTCAAAAAGTACCTCGTACGGAAAAACGACAAAAGATTCCTTTCATATTCTTTACTAAAAACTCACCTAAGGGTAAAATTCGATTTAAACTATTTCAAGTGGATGGAAACAATATTACATATTGAGGGAACATGGATGTGGATGATAAAATACACCCCAGTAAATACTTACGAATAAACAATCTCGGATAAAAATGAGATTGTGATATTTCCCTTACCTTAGGTCCGATTAGCTTTGTACGTGTCCGAAGATCCTGTATAATGGTTTAAATAATGTTATTGACTTATTCCAGAATCATACATATTGATATGATATCATATATGGTCATATTATTAGCTTCTTGTTAGTAATATTTCATTGTTACTTGTTACTCGGGTCTTTATAACTTTTTGTTCTTATGCGTGTTTTGTCGAATAAATTCTTATTCTTATCTTTAGGTTATAGATACTTCATTTCCAGAATGGTATTAGTGTATTATATACCATATTCATTCATTCAATTCATTTATATAATCATTATGAAATGAAGATCATGTAGAACGAGTCGCATCACATCGTGGAGACGGTATTCCGTACGTACGCACGAGTGATGATATCGTTCCTATGATCGTGGAATTGTATTGGAGTATATATATATTATTTCAGTATCAATATTACTTCATAATAATCATAAATAGTTACTCATTACACCATTATACCCATCCTTGTAAAGTGATGGTGGAATATAGATTACACCACGGCGTGGAGACGGTATTCCGTACGTACGCACGCGCGGTGATTTCATTTTTTCGTAGGATAGATAGAAGGTGAATTAGGGTTGTTTCATATTTATAATAACATATCAGTATGTAAGTAATACTTATGTTATTACTTTATCATGAAACAACTAAAGAAGAAGAAGTTGAAGAAGAAAGAAATTGAAAAGATCGGTAATGGATATTACCTCTTCTTTGGAACACCTCTTTGAATCCTCCACTTAAGGAACTAAGAGTGGTCTTTGGAGAAGACCAGGACCTCTAGGACTATTCTAGGGAAGTGGAGGGGAGAAAAGGGCAGGGGTTAGCCGAGCTTGAGTGCTCAATTTGGTGTGAGGAGGAGGGGGAGGAGGTGCCCTTTTATAAGGGAGGAGAGGGGCACCTTAGGAATATCTCAAAATATTATTTTATATTAAAGTCAAAATCGGTTTATAATGGTTCCAAAGGGTCTTATTTCGAAGATAAAGTGGGGATGGGTCGAAATCCTATCAACCAATAGAATTTAGACAAGTTTAGGATATTATTTTAACCTTATCAATTAGATTTAACACTAAGTTAAATAATTTAACTTTTACCATGTCTTTTTGTTTTCTTTCACTATATGGTTAATAAACTTACTATAACATGCCAAACGAACCCCAAATTGTTTATTATTAATATATATATCCTTATCTAAGTCATTTGGCCGAACCTTAGATTTTTAGGAATACAATAACAATTAATAATATAATATTTGATTTAAAAACTATTTTGTGTCAATTTTGACACTATTTGATATATGATTTTTGTGAAAGTCATAACGGAATTATATGTTCGAACCAAGTTGATTAAATCAACATTAATATATCAAAGTAACCTAGAAAATTAGTGTAATTCATAAAAAGTCTCAAATTACATTTATTTTTGTGTTTATAACATCAATTATGTCAATATTTCATTAGTAAGATAATTACTGCATCATCATTATGTCATAAATAAATTAAATTATTTAATGTCTAAAAATTACAAATAAAATATCATCATGTAGGAAATCTTTTTAGCTTTCTAATGAAGATTTACAATTGAATTTATCTTATGTATAACCCCATATTAAAAATGATTTACTTATTAAACTTTGATTTTAACTATTTTAACCCTTCTTTAAATAAATTAATAATAAATGTCCTAATCTAATCCAAGTGGGCCTAAATGGTCATATTTTATTCCTAGGTTTGTTTTTGGTCGAATTACACTTGTCCAATAGAATTAGGACATGTGTTAGGGTAATATTAATATCATATTTACCCTTAGTTACCCTATTTACTATTAACCGCGGTAAAATAGTAAAAAGTTACTATTCACCAAAAAATTATTTTCATCTCATTGAACCACATTTTAGTCCTTGATATTAACCGTGTCTCTCGGATTTTTGAAATTCCATTCACAGAAGCGGTAAAATTAAGTTTTATGCAAAATTCAGTTTTTAACCTACCACTTAGTGGTTTCACTATTCATCAAAAATTGAAAGTTTTCAGAAAAATACCAAAATTTTACCCTAGGCTAATTTCGATATTCTGAGTCCAAAAATGAAGTCCATTTTGAAAAATAAAATTTATAAAATTTCAAAAAGTGGTTATTACTATTCATAACGGCTAGTTTTAATAGCATATTGTTGTTTAGTGAAACTCGGTATTGCGTACGACGCAAGCTATCGAGGAAGGTTGTGATTGCGTGTAAAGCAAGCCAAGCAAGTGTTGTCTAGAAAAAGATTCCTTTGATGATTTATATAACATAAAAGTATCGGGTGTTACATTATGAGTGTCTGACCCATGTCCCCTCTCTTTTAAATGTTTTCTAAAACCCCGAAACATAGCTGTTATGCTGCAGAATTTCCGTCTCAAAATGTCTCTCTCTTTTTCTAAAGTAATTTTATTTTATTAAGTTAATACTCAAAGATCTTTCTTCAAAATGGGTATTCACATATATACCAAAATGTTTTATTTTAAATTTTGGTATTTACATACATGAGACCCGCTCTCCCCTTCTGTGGGTTTAAAGTGACGTAAAGATCATGTCTTTAAAGTAGTTTTTAAAATGTTATGATTATGAAATGAAACCCATTTATTTTATGATATATGGGTTTTTTATGAAAAGATTTATGGTGATATATGTGGCTCACATGATAATAAAGGAAAATTTAATGGTGTGCCCTGATAGCGCTCCAATGCATTGGGAATGATGTAACCACTAGAGATTACAATTTTCACGATATCTTGGTGAATAACCTTGGTAATTTTCAAATGACACCTTGGGGATGGACCTTGGTGATATGTTCATGATTGTCTATGTTAAATGATGTAGCCACATATTAAAGTTATGAAAAATGTTATTTTTATTATGATATGCCACATGATTTCTTTCTCATGCCTTAAAGTTATTTTTCATGACATAGTTGATGTATCTCAAGTTCACATGTTAAATGTTTCTCTTGTTCCCTTACTAGGATTTCTGCTCACCCTTTCTTTTGATGTATGTCCCCAGGTTATGAGATTCAATAATAAAACTAGGATGAACTTAAGGATAATCCTTTCAAGTGTTTAAGAATAATGTTTTATGTTGTTTTCATGTATTCTGTTCCTGGTTTCCAAGACACAAAACCTTAAAGATCCTCAATTGTGTGTAATGTAATGAAAGTTTATGTTATAAAAAGGTGGGATTCTATAGTTGGTATCAAAGGATGGTTTAGTTATTTTTGGAAATTAGGATATGAAAACTTTAGGAAGAAGCCTATAGAAATGTTTATATATAGGAAATATTCCTGGTATTTTGGTGAGTATTGAGTAAGGGGTTGCCAAGTAAATACATTCCTGTATGGATACGAGCAGGTAGAGGTGGCTCTGGCACAGATGTACATAGGGGTAAAACCCGAAAACACCGCTTTGAGCTAGACTCAAACGGGAACTGGTACACGACAACGGGATTTGCTGCACTCTTGGTTACGACACTCCTGGGGGATATGATTTGGTAAATTCATAAGCTTAGTATGAACGATTGTTAAAGGAACAAAGATAAAATAAAATAAAGATTCACATAAGAATATATGATCATGGATAACCTAAATGGGAACCTAGGGGATCACAAGTTAGGGTATACTATTCTTCTACAAGTTATCCTTATATGCTTTAATTTCCTTTTCATGATTATTGGCTAAGTATTTAAGCCCCTAATTATAGTTTCTTTTCTTAGTTAATGGAGGGAAATGGAAGAACATGTCCCAACAACCAAAGTGATAGGAAATGCGATGATTGTCGTATTAATATGACAGAGATGATTAGGGGATTAAAAGATGATTATTATTTTGGAAGAAGTTCACTATTTTGGGGACCCTATATGATCGAGGTAAATAGATTACTACGGTATTTTCATTGAGGAGTAAGGTTGACTTATAGTTTGAAGAATCAACGAATTTCAAGTGAACTTATGGTATTATAGGTTACTTATAGAAATGATTAACCTATCATGGGAAAATATGTACAGGTTAGCTACTTTGGTTATAAGATGTTAGGAGTGGTTGATGTTGTTTGGAGATGAAAGATAAAGTTTATCTTGGATGACTATGTTATCAAGTCCTTCTTGTATTTGGCTTTGAATCTTAGTTTGGGTTATTTTGAGGAATTTTAAGGACAGTTACTTACGGAATGGTCTATGATGAACTCTAGGTAGTATCATGGAACTTTGAAGATTTAAAAGTAGTTTCCCTTCCTATGGGAATCTTTCTTTTTGAAGAGTTTTTTTGTCTTACCCCTTATGTTTTTGGGATAAATGTTTAAAGATAGATAGTTTTTATTTTGTGGAATACGTGATTCTCTAGAATATTATTCTTGTGTTTTGATGAGGCCAAGTAGTTTTGAATGCTCATCGTTTGGAGAAAAGATTAGTTTTAGTAGAAACATATTAAAGGATGAAACTCTACATGAAGGTAGGTATATTTCCTTATATTTTTATTCTATGTAGTAAATTAATTCCACAAAATTATGGAAAGAAACGTAAAACAAAAACATTATTGGTTTATGTTTCCTACTATGTAATCAAAGACCATTTATACACATCATAAGATTGGGATTTTCTTATGGTTAACATTCTCCTAATCATGTTCTCTATCACTCTCCCTCAGAAATTAACCCTTTGTTTTCTCCACTATGTCCATGTTTTCCTACATGGAATCCTAGTGTGGGTTAACTCGGGTGACCTTTGTACTTCCCTTTCTTTCTTTTAAAGTAATAGTTTTACTGAATCCTTTTCCGATGTGGGACTTTCAATGAAATTTCAAAACCCAATTTTAAAAATTGCGAGGAAGAAATTTCTTCAGGGGGGGAAGATTGTAACGACCAGAAATTTTGAATAAATCTTGTTTCCTAATTTTGTGTGTTATTTTATTTTTTATAATCAGCAAAAATGTTTCATTTGATAACATGAGTATAATTAAAATGAGACCGTTGGGTTTTTTACTATTATATGACCAGTGGTCAATATGACCACTGGAAACTAGACATTATGATTATTGTCTATAAATACAAGTAATATTGTTTTATTAATATAGAAAGAAGATTCGATGGCCTCACCCAGTAGTCTTGGACCAATCGAAGCCCATCTAACAGAACTTGGGAATGAGGTAGCACCATTGGGCTTTGCTCTGGACCAAACCCAAGCCGAACTTCATCGTGTGAAACTAGAACGGAATCTCCTTTGTGATAAGTTCAAACTGAAAGAAATTACTACTCGTACGATGTTAGCCGAGCCTCCCTCAGATTCTCTCACCTTAGCACACCTTACACTTAAGTCCTATGCTGGTGTGATAAGGGGCTATGTAAGGACACCGTAACTGCCTTGTGTAATCCTTTGTTTTAAATAAAAAATTTCATTTCTTCTTATGATGAAGTTTATGAATTTTCAAATGACCGGATAAATATAGTATGCATATTTTTGATGAATTTTAGAAAAAGGATATTTTACAAATGTTTATGTAAACCTTAAATAATTAAAAATGTGTATTGATTTACAAAAAATGGTCTTCTACAATTATGTTCAATATGAAATTTAGAGTCTAATAAGATCAACTTAATTTTTGATGAATAGTAAATTATGAATAGTGATTTTATGCTTAGGATTAGTAATGTGACCAAATAGATTAGTAATCTCACTTGAATAAAGTATTAATATAATCTAGGCACCTTGATTAAGTAATGTGATTCAATAAAATGGTTAAATAATGGTTTCATATACTATTATTCAAGTATTAGATTTTTCGTGTGAATAGTGTTTTTTAATTAAAAATTTAATTAAAAATATTTTGAAAATTATTTTTATAAAAGGGATTTCATTTTTGAACTCAGAGCATCGATATTATGTTATGGTAATTTTTGGGGTTTTTTCTGAAAAAATGAAATTTCTGTGAATAGTGCATTTATTTAGATATTAAATTAAAAATATTTAGAAAATTATTTTAATTAAATGAAGTTAATTTTTGAAATCAGATCATTGATATTTGGTTAATGTGAAATTATTTGGATTTTTCTGAGAAAGTTGAATTTTCAGTGAATAGTAATAATACAGTTTTAGGGTTTTGGTATGTTTAATGACATCATAACTGTGTCATGATGATTCCATGATATATTTTAAGGTATGGTCGACCAAAGGTGTTGCAGTATTGTATGTGGGGCCCCATGTGGCCTAACTACATGGGAAATACCATGGGAGAGCACATGGTTTTGAGAAAACCACTTTTGAGGTGTCCCTTGGCCATTAATGCCTTGTCCCCTCACTTTCACTATAAATACCAATCCATCCTCTCATCCATTTCGACTCCCCACTCTCCCCCAACTAATTTATGGTCTCATTAACTCACAAGGAGTCCTACCAAGGTTCCCCCAAGCCCTAAAGGTCCAAACCTTTGAGTTTTAAGAGTTACGTTTTAAGGTAAGAGATCCGACCTCTCTCTTTCTTTTCCAGTAATCTCTTTTATGTCATTCCTTTTATGCTCCATGTTCTTATGTTGAAGGATGTTCTTTTATATTCATTATACTTTTATTTTTATGTTCATATTATGAGTGACCCCCTCTTACTCTCATAATTTCATTTTATGAAAGTTTAAGTGGCGTCGTTAGGCTGCCGAAATTTTTGTAATGGATTCTTTCACCCTTCTCATTTTCAAGTTCTATTTTCTTGCCAAGTCTTTCAAGTTACTTTTTATTATGTTGGGGTATGATATATATATCTATCATACTGATCTTTTATGATCATATGATTAGAGACCCCATTTTATCTCTTCAATTCAGTATTTTGAAGTTTTAAGTGGCGTCGTTAGGCTGCAAAATTTTTAAGGGATTCTTTCACCCTTCTCGTTTTCAAGATCTATTTTCATGTCAAGTATTTAAAGTTCCTTTTTATTATGTTGGGGTATGATATCTATATCTATAATACTAAACCATTATGTTCATATGATGAGAGACCCTATTTTTATCTTGTTAATTCATTTTTGGTTGAAGTTTAAGTGATGCCGTTAGGCTGCCGAATTTTTAAGGGATTCGTTCGCCTTTCTCATTTTTCAAAGATCTACTTTCATGTCAAGTATTTCAAGTTACTTTTGTATTATGTTGGGGTATGATCTCTATATCTATCATAATGATCTTTTATGTTCATATGATGAGAGACCCTATTTTATCTCGTCAATTCATTTTTGATGAAGTTTAAGTGACGTCGTTGGGCTGCCGAATTTTTATAAGAGAAATATTATTTTTGTCTTCCTTTCATGTTCTTAATTTCATAGAGTATATCTTTCAAATTTCATTACCATGTTATAAAATTCATTATATTTTGTCCCTCTACTGTTTTATGGGTCATTTATGAGTGTTTGACCCATGTCCCTTCTCTTTTCAATGTTTTCTAAAACCTCAAAACAAAGCCGTTATGCTGCAGAATTTCTGTCTCAAAATGTCTCTCTGTTTTTCTAAAGTACTTTTATTTTATTAAGTGAATACTCAAAGATATTTCTTCAAAATGTGTATTCACATATATACCAAAATGTTTTATTTTAAATTCTTGGATTTACATACATGATACCCGCTCTCCCCTTCCGTGGGTTTAAAGTGACGTGAAGATCATGTCTTTAAAGCAGTTTTTAAAACGTTATCATTATGAAATGAATCCCATTTATTTTATGCTATATGGGTTGTTTATGAAATTATTTATGATGATATATGTGTCTCACATGATAATAAAGGAAAATTTAAGGGTGCGCCCTGATAGCGCTCCAATGCATTGGGTAATGATTTAACCACTAGAGATAACAATTTTCACGATATCTTGGTGAATAACCTTGGTAATTTTCAAATGACACCTTGGGGTTGGACCTTGGTGATATGTTCATGATTGTCTATGTTCAATGATGTAGCCACATCTTAAAGTTATGAAAAATGTTATTTTTATTTTGATATGCCACATGATTTCTTTATCAAGCCTTAAAGTTCTTTTTCATGACATAGTTGATGTATCTCAAGTTCACATGTTAAATGTTTCTCTTGTTCCCTTACTGGGATTTCTACTCACCCTTTCTTTTGATGTGTGTCCCCAGGTTATGAGATGCAGTAATGAACCTAGGATGAACTTAAGGAAAATCCTTTAAAGTGTTTAAGAAGAATTTTTTATGTTGTTTTCATGTATTATATTCCTGGTTTCCAAGACACTAAACCTTAAAGATCCTCAGTTTTGTGTAATGTAATGAAAGTTTATGTTATAAAAAGGCGGGATGCTATAAAAATCATCCAACATAATGAGCTGATCCAAAATAACCCGTATGACATTGTGATTCCTAACCATACTTGGTAAACATGTCATGAAATCCATGGCTATCTTCTCCCACTTCAACATAGAAATTAGTTGAGATTTCAACATGCTTTCTAGTTATTGGTGTTCCATCTTAACCTGGTGATAAATGAGGAATATTAAAGAAAAAGTTTCCAATTTTTTTTCTTTTTTGTCCACTAAAACTATAATTTCATCTCACTATAAATATTTTGAATGGATGGATTAGTGGCCCATTTCAAAGAGTGGTAAGCATTATGAAGTCTTTCCTGACAAGCCAATGGTACAGCGATCCAATATATAAATTGAAAAAATAAACTCCCATCCAGCATCCATCCCTCAATGGTCTCCCTACCAATGAGTTTTGACCTCATAGTATCACATTTGGAGCTAGATATATGAGTCTTTCTATCTTGTTTTACCAAATCAAGAAAAATTGAAACTAGGAAGAAAATTGCAACATCATGTTGGCCAGTATAATCCAGGAGCATGTTTTCTATGATCATCATTGCTTAAACTAACTTGATGAATCTTTATCTAAATCATTATATTAATTTCTACTTGATGCATCCAGTACTGAATTTTCATTACCTGATGTATAAATAATGTTGAAGTCAAATATTTAAAGGTGTTACATGCATCTTCTTTTCATTATATTCAAATCTCTTTTTCAAAAAATATGTTTCAAGATCTTATGATCTATAAATACTATGAATTTCTTACCCAAATGATAATGATTTCATGTTTTCAAAAAACGGAATAATGCAGCTAATTCCTAATTGGGTGTTGGGTAGTTATTATCATGAAACAATATCATCCATGAACTGTAAGAAACAACACGATCTCCCTACATGAGAAAAAATCCTAACCCTAGGCCTAATGCATCATAATAGACTACGTAGCCATTTCTAGACCTGGGAAACATAAAGATATGCATTGATATTATCCTAACCTTAAGTACATGAAAGTATTTCTAACAATCAATGTTTTTTCAGAAAGTAACATCTTTCCTCATCAAAGCTATCATCGATGATTCCAAATGTGAAAATTCATATAAAAATGTTTTCAGTATCCCACTAAAGAAAGTAAAAAATTGTATCTCAAATATATTATATAATGGTTACTATGAGATAAAAACTTTCTAATGTTTAGGGTCTTTAAAAGTTCCTTTTTTCAGAAATGACCTGGCTAAGTAAAGATGTCAATTATATCCCACAATCAGACATTGCTAACATAAAATACAGATGATGATCCTGTGAGATACCCAACACTATAGCCAAATGTTTCTTATAATCTATCTTTATCATATAATACACTAGTATAAAATCAGAAAACACCAAAAAATGGAATATATATACCATTAAAATATCTGATTCATTAATTTCATAAAGATGGCTGCTAGATTTAAAATACCAAAAGTCATAACAATAAAATCGTAGTGTCCATATCTACTTCTAAAAGATGTATTATAAATATAAAATTTCTAATCTTATAGTTGGTGATGTCCCAATCATAATACACTTTTAGAGAACCACTGAGATACCCTCAATTGATCAAACATCTAATCAATTCATGTAAGGGGATACTGATTTCTGTATCATAATATGGTTAGGCTTAAGATAATCTACAAAAATCCTAAGATTCTCATCCACCTTCTTTATAAATGAACTAGTTCTACCCAAAATAATATACCCGGTTGGAATAAACCATTTCATTCCAAATCTTCCAAAAAATCGTTCAATTAAATTAATTCTATTAGTGGAATCCAATAAAATAGAAGATAAATAAAAAGGTTTCCAATTATGAGATCAATCATAAACTACACTTCTCTTTGGGAAGGAGACCTAATAAATTTTCATGACAAACATAAAATAACCATCCCAATATGTTTGGAAAATATCTATTCCCTATCTCATCTATTGATTTCCAAATATACCACTATAAACTAGTAAAATATGGTTCCAACCACTAATAAAAAGTGTCCCACACTGCTTCAATACATTTCATATTCTCATTTTAAGAGATTTATAACACCATATAAAGATTTGGAACTCGACTTCCATTCGTAACAATCAATATGTTCCTAAAGGTTTTTTATCCAGTCCATTCCCATAATCAATTCATTGAAATCCATCTCTAGAATAGAGAAATCCAATACCAACTCAGTCTCGTCGATTGATATCAAACACATTTCAAATTTCATGTCTCGACTCACTTATTTTTTAAACAGTTTTTTGACATTTAAAATATAATGAATAATCAAAATATGTAAACCGAACATATCAATGATATGAGATGAAATAAATGAATGGGATGCAATCATATAGAAAAATCTGGAAAAAGGTTATAATTAACAGAAATTGAACCTCTCACTTTTGAAGTTCAGCATCGATCATTGATGATCACTTGATCAACTCGATAATATATGTTACCCACTAAAACATTCTCTTTGTTACCCTATTGAGATTGTACTGGTTTAGGAGTCATGGTATTCGTAGAATCACTATGGATTTTTTGTTTTTGTGAATTAGAACTATTCTTTTACACTCATCCCATCGAATCATATGATGTTTGAGAAGTATGATATATTTCCCTAACACCTGATCCAAGAACACTATGAAAATATCACTAAATATGTCCCATCTCGTTGTAATTGTAACCTACTATAGGTTGCATCGTACAATCTCCCTAGATGTTGTCCAGTGAACCATAATGAAAACATCTATTGTTACACTTTAGTCTAGGATGTAGGATTACTGAGCCCATAGTCTGATTATATTATATTCCACCCCCATTAGAATAATTTTCCGTCCATTACATCTTTCCAGCATTAGAGTTCCCACCTGTTCCCATAGGAAAAAAAATTATTTCCCTTATTATGTTTCCCAAAATATATCATTCTTATACTGTTTTTCTATTGAACATCACTATATAATACATTATATCAATGAAATAAATATTTGAGTGAATGTAGAGCCTCAAACTCAATTAAAAAATGTGTTCCTTTAAGGACACACTTGCATCAAATTCTGGTGTAGAATAGACTAAATTCATAAATTTAACAGCATAATCTATTATTGATGTATTATCCAGCTTTAATCTAAATAAATATATTGTTCTATAAATTGTGAACATGTGTTGATAGAATTTATTTTTAAAAAATTCTTCAAAATCCTCCCGTACATTGACCTTGTAAAATTAAGTTAGAATTTATAAATCCCACCAATTGCATGAAGATCCTCTGGCATGTAGGTTTTCCAAATTCACTTTCAGTTCAGCTAGTGTGACAGGGAAATAAATTATTTTATTCATCCTATTCATCTAAACATATGATTTTTCGAGTATAGAATCCCCCTGAATGCGGGGTGGCTTCTACTTCTCAAACTGAACTAAATGATCCACTTGTCCGGGTTGGTCCTTTCTATTCCCGCTATCACTTAACATTATAATCAGGGAAAATATATTGTACCAACTATTGGTTCACCTGTGGCTCAATTGAAATGACATTCTCTGCAACCTCTTCTATTTAGTTCCTATGACACATACCCATTGCAATATTCTATAACCAAAAAAATTTACATTTAGTATCACTCTCTAGATAATGAAGGCATATTTATTTCCATTTACCATTTAAACTAGTTCCACAATCTTTTTTATCTATAGTGAACAATTTTATCAATGTTCAAAATACCACTATCAAGTTGTTTCAAAATCAAATATTTTAAAAATATTTAAAAACTATTCAAAATGCATTAAATCTTACCATTTAAATAAATCATTAGCTTAATAAAGAACAACACAGTCCTAGTTGGAATCCTAATTACCAATTCATTTCATGAATCTATCATCAACTAAATGCATGACGATGAGGTGACAATTCACCTAGATGTGTCTAAAAACCCTCTTGGGCCAAAACTCCCATATAACTTGATGTTCAATATAAATAGGTTAGATATACCTTTTTATTCACTAAATTTTATGTTTCATTAATCCTACTATTTTTACCTTCCCAAGAATAAGAAAATATACCAAGACTAACAATGAAGGATCGAATAAACAGATTCCATTTGTAACATCTTATCCCTGACCAACTGGATTGGGAAGAGATAGAAGGATGTCACAAGGCCTAAGGTTACAACTTGAAGACACCAAAGAGACGGAATACACTATAAGGTCTTCAGAAAAATTGGGGGATGGTTTTTCCATTGATGGATAAACTTCCAAACCACAATTCAATAACCAAAAAACCATTATATGATGAATGATTCAAAAATACAACACAAAAATAATCAAACCAAACCAAGAACGATATCAAAGTATAAGTGGAAACCAAAAGAAAACAAACCCAAAAAAACCAAATACATCAAACCAATAGCTCCCAACTTACTCCAAGACTTGACTTGAAAATCCATGCTCACAGTATCATGAATCATCACTAAATAATTGGGATACCTTTCGTCAACCTGTATAATGATTAATGAAATCATCAAATTAAAAATAGATCCCCATAAGGGGTGAATCTAAACTCATTATTATTTACCCAATGGCATCCCAACTCATTCCACTAGGTCTAAACATTTTATCATATTTAATTAAAATGGCATAAAAAATTTAAAATAGTTTATATCAAATCTAAAATAGTTTTTCATAGAAATCAATCAAAAAAATACATTAAAGGTTTTCTCATTTTCATTTGGAATATCATATTCCTTGTCCACACACACTACCATACTCATACACTAAATCTTGGTGTTACCATTGTCGATTGAACTTCATGTCCATACATTATCCCATTGAGGGTATAACTTCATGAAAAATATACATCCCATTCAACTCATTCCCAACGGTTTATGACAACATCATACCAAATCATTTATATAAATCCTTTTATTTATTTAAATCATTTCAAAAAATACTATAAATGAGTCAAAAGAAACCATAACATTAAAAGGTCTTTCAAAAATTATAAACATGAGGCTTCGTTAAAACGAATCAACTTTCCAAAATTTCTAAGATAATTCCAAAACATGATTTCCATTAAGATTCCCCGAATACATTCACCATTATTCCAAGAAAATCGTTTAATTAAATAGAAGAATTCATGTTCTAAATCAAGTTAAGTTAATAGAGAATCGACCTACCTTATAGATTTGTGTGAAAATGATGAATGGAAGAACAATTATATATATCATATCAAAATACACACATCCTTCACAACATCCAACCATAAAATATCAAAATTCCAATAAAAGAAGAAAGATCAATCCAAAACTGATAACATCTAAGGTTTTGGGAAAGAGAAGGAAATGAGATCAATGATAAAGGAAAAATTGGATACTTATCAGTGAATATATATCTCCAAAATCTTAAAATATTTGATGAATCTCTTTAAGATTTAAGGGAAATATTTATCACACATTAAGAGAAAAATAGATTTTGGTTATGGGATAATTAGGGGAAACCATAAGATAAAGTATCTAATTTTAATTAGATCCACAAATTTTTGAGGGATGACAATGTGCCATGTGTTCTGGCCAAAATCCTGGCCAACTGTGCCCCAACTGTAAAGTTTCCCACATCTATAGCCAAAATATCCCACTATTGTATCACATAATTTGATAAAACATGCACCTAACATCAAAGAGATATTTCCTTAATTCATCCCTCATATGGTTAGATTACATGGTTTGACAAACCATACAACAAAAATTCATTTCCCTATATCTATCATTGCATGGTTTCTACTAGGAATCCGTTAGGTGTGGACAAACTGTACGCCAACCGTGCACCTTCTCAGTGACCATTGTTTTCCCTTTCATGGTTTCTTATTGGTTTTTCATAGATTCTACTAACCATTATAAAACTATTCACCTCCCAAAAAACCTCCAATAAGTGTCATAATTTCAAGGAACATCACAAATAAATAACTCAATAATTATATATACATAAAATACATAAATATAGTTTCACATAACTAAAAAGGGGGTGCCACAATTCCTTTAATTATTTTGTACAATCTCTAACTTTTTAAAAAATTACACTAATCTTGAAATATTTTAAAATATTATTCTTCCATATTATCAATTTACTTCTTCTATGTAGAATCATTCATTGTAAAAAAAATTCTTACTAAATGAAGAAACTGGTGGTTTTACATTATCTTCAGAAATTTCTATTATATAGGAATCCATGTCTGTCATTTTTCATCTTAATGTATAGAAATGTTTCACCTTCCACACAACATATCAACATCATTTGTGTTATTAATTTTAGGTATGCTCTCATGAAATTAATGTTTTTCATCTAGGATGTCATGAACCTAATAAATCCTTTTGTTCCTTTATGAGTTTGGTTCAGTTTTCAAATTAATCTTTCTTCCACTAAGATTGACATTTATGGTTTTATTTAAATGTTTTGTGATGTGCCCCTTCCTATAGTAATAAAATTATCTTTTCTTTTATGTAGAATCCTTTTTAGCATTTCTCTTGGGTGTAGCATGATTCATAGTTTTCTTGATTTTAATTTTATACTTATACCCTAAAGGGGAATTGTATTATTTTTTTCTTTGATTCAAATTTTTTGGGTTATTTTCTTATCATCAACACATGTATAGTGCATGATTGGTATATAACAACACTTGTCATAACTATTATTACCTCTATTATAACAATCAAAATAATCATCAAGGCACCAAAATTTGATCTTGGTAGACAAAATCTTTATCATGTGTGTATTATGATTCATTTCTATATCATTTATCTTGAAAACAGATCAAGATGGATTTGAATTATTACTATTTTGGGAAATATAACTCTTATTTTAGACTTTATATGGTAAAAATGAACTCCTGCTCTTTGCCACATCCATATTTATTGATATGGTGTGTTTTTCATCGGTACTATTTACCCATGTTTGACATGAATTTATTTTGAAAACCATACATGTTGATGAAAAAATATTAGTAAAAACAAAAAATCAGGGGAGTAGGTTTACCTATTCTAATGAGGTTATAGTAGATTTATCATGAATTTTCTTGACATTCTTTCTTTATACAACATTTTTCAAGATTCGTCTTCGGTGTCCTCCATATTTCATAATTTTAGCTTAAACTCAAGAAAATTTAAATTTATTGAGTTCTTTTAGACTTTAATTTATTTCTCCATATCTTCACATTCTTTTTTATAATTATTTAATTTTTTCTATTTCGTATTTTTCAATTTGACTTCTATTTCAAGAAACCCCCTCCTTCGTAATTTTTAACCATCCTAAACAACTTTCTCTATATCTTCCCATTTAATTTTCATATTTTAAAAATAATCTTTTTAAAATTTTATTTTACTCTAATAAGAAATTATCCATTACTTTAATTATATTTATTTAACCTCTATATAAGCTTATTTAACATTCATATTGTTTTTATACAATTTCTCTAATTCATGAATAACTTTTGTAATAATTATATCAATCGCATCTTTCTCACAAATTTTATATTGTAATTCATCTTCAATGAGAGTGAACCTTTAATTACAAATTTATATATATATTTCTTTTGATTATTTATCCAAGGTTAATCTTTGACTGTATAACATTAATTTATATTCATTTTATTTTATTTTGAAATGAGAATTCTGGACATTTCTTGCTGCAATATCAATTTCATCAAGATTAGTGATAATATATGTAAGGTCATTTTCAATGATTACTTTGTAAAAAATATTTATGAAGTTCCAAAAAATGAATATAAACTAAATGGGGGGGTTGAATTAATTGTTCAATTTTATATGTGGCAATACATTTTAAAACATAACCCCTACAACCTGTTAAGATTTATTTCTCTTTCATATTTTTATAAATAGTCATGTATGAAAAATTGGTAAAGCATGTAAATCATGAAAGATTTACAAGGTTCAATCTCAATGTGAGAACCAACAACCTTTTCATAACCATTCTAGTGGGTCTATGAAAATGCACTATTATAAATAATTGAATAAAAAATTCCCTAACTTTTATTAGACACCTTATATCTCTCTATAGGAAATATTAAACTGACCCACATCAGTTTAAAATGTTTTCTTCTTAAAAAAAATTATCCAATCAAAAGAATAAATAATTGATTACAATTTCTCCATAATTGGTCATCCAATATTATTAGTCTGATTTGGATGTATCTGATTCTCCAAATTTGAGGAGGTTGGATCCAATTATCTCAATATTATGTGGAATGATTCAATGAAATCAGTCTGATTAATTAATTTTAAATCTGTATTACTTGAACTCTACTATAATGATCAATAAAATATTTCTTATTCTGATCAAATCAATATGGTTTTTCTCAATATGATCTTTCTTAATATGGTGAACAAAAATTCAACTATCTAATCCTCCTCATGAGATTTATGTATGCAATTAACTTTCACTTGATTTATTCAGTTCATTTCATTTTCTTTTATATAAAATTTCAATGAGAAAATTACTTGATAAACTATTTATAGGAGGCTTAGAAAAAAAGAGAGAAACTTGAAAACATTCTCTGGTTCCTCAAATATCAAAACTCAGAAAAACACTCCCATTTAATATTCTTATTTGACTTCTCCAATCCTTCATAGATTTCTCTGAGATTTATGGAAAATTAGAGATCAAGTTTGACCTCTTCAACAATTCATATATTTCTCAACTCATTATGATTTGATTATTTCTCAACTCATTATGATTTGTTTATTTCTCTGCACATTGGGATTAGTTTACTTCTCAACTCATAATGATATGTTTCCCTCTTAGCTCATTACAATCTATTTTCTTCTCAACTCATTATGATATGTTTCTTTCTTGACTAATTACAATTGATTTCCTTTTATGTAATTACTGTTTTGTTTCCTTATCATGGAATTATGATCTTTTTCTTTTTAAGCTCATTACAATATTTTTCTCTCTCATCTCATTGCGATTTGTTTCCCTCTCATCTTATTACAATATATTTCCTTCTCATCTCATTA
This sequence comes from Viscum album, assembly GCA_963277665.1. Classification (NCBI taxonomy): domain Eukaryota; kingdom Viridiplantae; phylum Streptophyta; class Magnoliopsida; order Santalales; family Viscaceae; genus Viscum; species Viscum album. The sequence goes on from OY728119.1 coordinate 468,513,308, forward strand.
TGATCAATTTCCTTATCAGCTCATTATGATATGTTTTCTTCTTAGATCATTATGATATTTTTTCCTTCTCATATCATTATGATCAATTTCTATCCCATCTTATTACGATCAGTTTTCTTCCTAGATCATTATTAACTATTTCCTTCTCATCTCATTACAATGAAATTGATTTTATTTTAAAGTCAGTTTGATTGAATCCTCATAATGATAGAAAGTATTAAATGATGAATATAATAAGAATCATTGGTATTCTCCAAACATCATCATCTTTAGAAATTCTTACATCTGACAACTTATGTGTTTGGTACTTTTGGATGAAATGGAGAATTTTTCCTAGCTTCTATAATCGATGCAATATTTATGATTACCCCATTTCATTAAAGGATTTTATCATGATAGTTTTAATTATTTAGGATAACTTCTTAATTTGAAAAGCATCGTACAAATTATCTTAAAGGATAAAAAACATTCTAACTCTCAACATGACATTGTTTAATAAACCTCTTAATTATCATTATGACTTCTATTCTTTGAAACATAAAACCCTGAGTCCAGAATCCATTGTTCAAAAAATATAAAAAAAATTATATTAATTTATTTTTGGTTTTGAATAATGAGAAAAATTGAACATTATTGAAGAACTTATTACGATGGACAAGGTCCAATTCTTGAATGAAGAAAAGAGTTTAATACAAAATGGTTAGTTGTAAAGAAATATAAAACATTGTTAAAAATATTTATCACAATGGATCTTCAATCCCTACATTTTTATTTCCTAAGATTAATTTTTACCAACTTTTAAAACTCTTATAATTTTTTCAAGACACAACTTCTGTAAACAACTCAATTTTTTGACATATATAAAAACATATACTTTTTCAGAAGAGGGTTTACTAACACCACACTACTGGATAAAGTAATTTTTTTGAAGGAATTAAGTCCCCTGGTGGTAATAAAATTTTACGGTCATGAAAAGATAAAATTTCCTCACCTTTATCTTCTCTGCTCTCACTTTTATTTTTATATCCCTCATTTTATGATAACTAGAACTTTAGATTCATAAAAGAAAGATAAGTGAAAACTTATTTATAAAGTACAATGTTGTTAATTTCCCTCCCCCTTTGTCAACATAATCCAAATCATGGTGGGGGAACTTCATTATAAGGTTTAGGACGTCATGGGAGGATGATGAACAAAAATTTGTAGCCTCAATTAGATAAATATTTATTTTGGAATGACTTTGGTAAATTTATCAAGAAATTTGATACTTTCTTCAGATGTATTCCTACACAACATCTACAACCAAAGATTCCTCTTTTATAATGTGAAAATTTATATCAATGTGTTTGGATCATGAAAGTTAGACATGATTTTTATAAAGATAAAATTCACTCTAATTATCACAAAATGGTTTAGAAACTTTTACTATAAAATCAACCTGTATAAATTTCATCCACAACATCTGAGTAAAGTCCTAAGTAACAGTAACATATTTGGAATTAGTTATGCTCAAATTTACTGAACATTGTTTCATAATATGCCAACCCACACGACATTCACTCAAGAAAAAGTTTCCTCTTGAGGTTTATACTCCATCATTACAATATCCCTACCAATCAGTGTTAGTAAACCCATGAAAAATTCATCTCACTAATTCTCTTGAATAAAAATACAAGTGATGTTGTTCCTTTTTCATATGTCATAATTATTTTTTCTTCCAACATATGAGATTCTTTCATATTACATTTATACCTAGAACAAAAAAAATCACATCATAACTAATATCTACTCTTGTGGATGTAAGCTAAAAAATAATTCATATTAGCTTCTGAATGTCTATCTGATTCAAAATTATTCCAGATGTATATTTACTCAAATTTTTTATCATAGAAATAGTATTATAAACTTCTATAACAATTCCATTGAATACCTTTCTTTACATAATAAAAAAGTTTTTTATGTATTTTTTTTAACTTTTATGCCAAGTAAGAAATTTAATTCTTCCAATATTGAAATTTCAAAATTGTTCTTAATTTATTTACCAATTTTTTACAAACATATTATCTCTCCCACAAAAAAATTATATTATCCACATAAACAATTACAAATATCATTTTTTTGTCAACATATTTCAAATATAAGTTTCTATAATTGTTTCCTTCAGAAAAACTTAACATCCTCACACAATTTTCATGTTCTGAATACAAATAACATGGAGCCATTTTCATCCCAAACATAGATTTCTCCAATTTACAAATTTATTTTATCCTCATCAATTATAAACCCATAAGGTTTTTCAATGTAAATATCTTCATCAATATCACTATTTAAGAAAGATAAATTTATATCTATATGATAAATTTTTTAATTTTTATGTGAGGCCACTAATTGACAGCAAATCCTTTTTTTTATTTTTATAAATCTGGTTTAGGATAACTGGTATCCTCACAACCAATAAACAGAACATCTAAAAGAAAAATATCTTCAGAGATTCAAAATTCAAAACACCACGAACCACGAGCCCACCTCGAACCACCCAACCACATCGGGAAGCGAATCCACACGAGATCACCACTAGAGAGACAACCTGGAACACCACGTGCCACCATTCAAAGAAGGACAACGGCGGAGCCATCATCGGAGCATTGAGAAAATCAGGTCCGGCCACCGTCTTCATGAATTTGTGGTTCACAGGAACTCGAAACACGGGAATTCCTCGTCGTTGCCAAATAATAGGGCCGCAAGACATCGATGAGCTACCGAAACACCGACACTCCACCATTCCATATCCTTTACAAGCAAGCTTGGATTTGTTTCTTGACACTTATCCATGTTCATTCAACTTTATTTTATAATACCACTTTGTTCAAACAATATTTTTATTTTATGGTTGTGGAACTAGTTCCAATGTTTTACGTTTCTCAATCCAATCCAACTCTCTATTGATAGAATCCACCCATTAATTGTTTTGAATTGATTCTAAAACATATTCCAGTTCATAGTTTGAGATAAGTGGTGTTTCATTTTCTAACATCAACTTTCTTATTGTCAGAACTGTTTCCTTATGATTTTTGATAATTTTTTTAGACTCATAATGTTTTTGTAAGGTAAGCAATTTCAATGTTTATTTCCCATTTGATCATTTTTTATAACATGAATTTTTTAAATCTTGATAATTATGTTTTGACTTACATTCAATATTATAGGAAATATCTAGTTTATCCTCCACAAAATCATCAAAAACTTTTGTTATGTATTTTTTCAATTCAATTACTTTCACATCATATGAGTCCAATAACTTTTTAAAATTTTTGTTCCAACATTTTTTTCTTCTTCTATTTGATGAATAACCCATAAAAATTCCTTCCCCATCATTATCATAAAAATTTTAGAAATCCATATTTTTTATTTTAAGTAAACATGGACTTCAAAAAACATTCATGGACTTCAATGAATTTTTTTATACCACCTTTCATAAGGATTCATTATTGATTCCAGTCTTAACAAGAATTTATTTTAAACATGTACAACAGTACAAATAACTTCTCTCTGGTAGAACATAGAATGTTTTTATTATACTTACATACTTCTTCCCATTTCCATGAAACTTATATTATTTCTTTAAACAGATCTATTTTTTGTGGATTATACGGATTTCTATATTGATGTTTGATACCATGTTTTCTTATATAGGATTCAAAGTCATTGCTGGTGAATTCAATAACATCATTTGTTCTCAAATTATTTATATAAACCCCCATTTCTTTCTCAACTTCTTAGCTGAAAAATTGGATAATTTCCCCAACCTATGACTTTTATTTCATAATCAATATGGTTGTCATCCGAGTGAAATCATTAATAAAATTGATAAAGTATAAATCAATATTTTTTTAATGTGGTATCATCAGCAGATAAAAAAAGAATGAATATTTTCAAGAGTTCTGGTAGATTGAATCTAAAGTCACATATAAGTTTTATTTTTCATTTTCCAATTTTGGTATTAACAGAAACATATCCATCTCTTCTTTTGAATTTAAAACAATTACTGGAAATAAAAAATTTATAAAATTTGATCATGTTTTTATGCCCATGGTGGCCTAGTATCTGAGGCCATAACTTATTCCAGTCTTCAGAACTTATAAATTTTTTTGTTAAGTTCTTAAATGGGAAATAGATTCCAACATGATCTTTCTCATTTTTTAATCATTATTCCATCTTTTACGATTTTGATAATAAAATAATATTTTGTGATGATTAATTATTTTCCACCACCACAATCATGACTTAAAGTACGTAAGTTATTTTTTATCCCATCAAGAAGTAAAACATACTTTATTTTAGTTTTTATTTATCAATATTAGCTGATTTGATTTCTCTGATTTTTAAGGAACTATCATTAAAAAAACTAAATTCTCCTCCATAATGACATTCAAAATGTTTCATGATTTCTATATAACATTTCCTATATGAGGAAAAACCACAATCAGGTATCCATGTTTTGTTTCTTTTACTTTATTTTTGATCTGTCTCAATAAGAAACGTTTTTTCTTCAAATTTATTCTTTGTACCTTTATTTTCCTTACTGTTGTAAGACACATGATCCAGAAGGAGTGTCATGTATTTTTTCAGCATGAAGACTAGACTTATCACATTTTCCAAAGACTTCTTCCTGAAATTAAAATTTATTTCTTATTGGAGTGTTTATGTTATCTTGAGAATTCACATTTTCAACTTTCTGTAAGGTTGGAATGTTACGCATTCTACATCCACTATTTATTCCATTTTGCAAAAATGTTCTTATGAAAGATAATAGTTGTGCCAAAAATTATATTCTATATTTTACTTGTTCCAAAACACCAGTAATAGCCATAAAATCATGATTTTCAATTTAATAATTATATTTATCCATAGAAACCTTTTTGTGGTTGATAACTTCTTTTAGCTCCAACATACTCATGATGTGGACCATATTTTATTTCTGGTGAATTTTATACATTCATAGATTTGATAGGTTTCTCACATGATTTATCTACCCATTATTTCCCAACACCTTTTTCCAAATATGAAATGTTAAAAGAATCAAATAAATTATTGTTTTGCTGAGTGAATATTTCACCTAATTCTTGTATTGATCATGATCAGTAACATTAGAGGTCTCAACTTTTACTTCTAATTATTTTTTTATGTTTTCATTCAACTTCCTCAAGGTAATTTCAGACTCAAAATGTTTTTCTAAACATGTTGTCTTATTATTCCTTAATTTCCATCTTCTTATTGATTTAATTAAACATATTTATCTATTAAGACATTCTATGTTTTTAACATAAAATCATAGAAATTTATTCATCCTCCGGCATGATGGGATCTTTTCTTCCTTTAGTAACTTCTTTATAATATTTCTTTATCATTCTGATTTCTTTCTTGAGAGATTTTTTCTTCTCAAGACATGAATGAAATTTTATTATAATCTGATACTCTCTATAAGATTTTTCACCTACTTATTCTCCAATATTAGAGGATTATACAAATTTATCAAAATTTTCAATGGATGTTTTGAATTTTTCTGAAATTTAATCTTCTAATGAATTTTTTTCACCTAATTCCGATTCATCTTTCTTACTCAACATACTAATTTTATTCATAGTAAACTTATTTTTTATTCTTTTGGATGACATTTATTCTTCTTATATTTTCTCCCAGTTTTTTTGAGGGTTTAAATTAGACTCATATCAATATTATCCAACTTTATTGTTGGGGAAATACACAACAATGTATTGAATTCCACCACACTGAAAACATTTGAGAGAAATTTTACCTCTATAATATATTATTCCTATTCGATAGTTATTAGATATAAGAGATATGATTTTATCATTCAAATCATAATATTTTTTACATTCAGTGTCAAAAAGATCAACATCTTTAATATCTTTAATTTTCAAATTTCTCATAACTTCAAATGAAATTTAATCTTTCGTACTATTTTTAAATATTGTAGATTTCCCCTTTTAATAAGAAACAATAATGTTTTGAAATTCATCAAGATATAAATCATTTCTATCTTTTTTAGAGGGAATTTTCAAATAATACATGTCTGAGAGGTTTTGTATAAGAATCCTCACAATTATAGAATCATCTGGGACTCCTCCAAATCCTTTGAAGTTGAAAAACAAAATCATTTACTTTGGTGAAATATTCATGAATTATTTCTTCATCTCTCATTATGATGTCTCCAAATTTACTATGTTAGATTTGCAGCTTCACTTCCATCAATTAAATAATCCCTCTGAAAGTAATTTATAGCTTGTATCTACATGAATTTGGAAGTATTGATACCCTTCACCTTATGATAAACACTCTCTAATAAGTATATAATTATTTCATTTTTAGCCTTTAAAATAACTTCTATATTCCTCTTATCCAAAAATTTCATAGGATCACCTTTATCACAAGGTAAAAAACCAATCGTAGTAGAATTAATAACTTTTAGGCCAAGAGATAAGAGATAAAAAACCATCCTATTTTTCCATTTATAATACTTTTTTCCATAAAATAAAGGAATTACTCTACAATTGACAAAATTAATATTATCCGTGATATGGATTTACATATGGAACATTCAATTTGAAGTCAATTGATGTTCCAAAGGATCGAATAACATTGAGGAATGGGGGGGGGGGGTTGAATCATTTTTTCACTTTTATAAGATTCAATAATAGTTATAACTTATCCCCAACAACCTTTTATGATTTTTTTCTTTATCATATTTTTTTAAATACTCATGCATGAAAAAGTAGGAATGAAAGTAGAGGACACCAGATTTAAAAGGTTCAACCTTACTGTGAGAACCTACATCCTTGCCATAGCCACTTTGATGGATCTATGGAAATTCTCTATTATGAAGAAGAGAAAAAACTTGTACAATCTCCCTTTAGATACCTTCTATCTTTTAATAGGAATAATTATACTAAATCCCATCTATTTATAATATTTCTTTATAAAAAATAGATCCAAACAAAAGAATAGAGACTTTATTTAAGTTGACCCATAATTTCTCAGTTTGAATCCTTAATCTCATTTGGCTGGATTTGATTCTCTCAATCAGATGAAGCTCGATCCAATGATCTTAGTATGATGAGACTAGATCTAATGAACATATTCTTATGAATTCATTCTCAATATGTAATACTCAAATTTTCCAAAATTACAAATATGATATTTCTGATTTCGATTGAATCAATATGATTCCCACAATAAGATATTTCTTAATCCTATAAACAAACATTCATATGTCTGATATTCCTCACAATATCTCTATCTAGAAATAACATTCCCCTGATTTCTTACATTCTATGCATTTTCCACTTATATAAAAATTACAATAAACAAATGATATGAGGAACTATATAAAGGGGACATAGAAAAAAAAAGAGGGAAACTTGAATACTTTCCTGGCTTAGTCGAATTTTAAAACTCTGAAGAATATTCACATTCATTATTCTTTATTAAATTCTTCAATCCTTCTCATATTTCTCCAAGATTTAAGAAAAATTCAATTTCATGATTGAACTCTTCAACTCTTTATAACTTTATCATCTCATTATTATATGTTTCTTTCACGTCTCAATATAATATATGTCTTTTTTATATCATTGTGATCTTATTCCTTCTCAACTCATGAATATATTTCCTACTCACCTCATTATGATCTATTTTCTTCTCATCACATTATGATCTACTTACTTCTTAGTTCATTACAATTTGTTTCCCTCTCGACTCATTATGATCTGTATCCTTCACATCTCATTACAATCTCTTTCTTTCTCAGCTCATTATGATCTATTTCCTTCTCATTAAATTATGATCTATTTCCTTCTTAGAACATTATAATTTGGTTCCTTATCATCTCATTAGGATCTATTTTCTTTATCAGTTAATTAAAATAAACATGATCTCCTCATCATATTCATTCTAATTAAATACTTATAATGATGGATAATATTTAATGATGACTCTAATAATAAACATTGATATTCTTGGTGAGGCCAGTGGTCATCATAAAACTCAAAATTACATGTATTAACCTACACTGGCACAGTGGTGTAGGGTCGATCCACAGAGAAGGCAGGTGATTTTTATAAGGGTTTATTACAAACCCCATTGTTGTCTGCAGTGGAAGAAGTGAACATTTTTTTTATATTATTTTTATTTTTTTGATAATGTAGTAAAATGAGATGAGGAAAAAATATTTTATACAAAGAAACTAAAATTTACACTATGTACTGATAAACTAAAGAAATATAGAAAAAAAACATTGAGCACTAAAGACAAAGGAGTTAAGATCAACAATTTTCTTTGGAATTCCAAACATGATGGTTAAAAGGATAACTCTACACTAAATATAATTGAATCAAAAATTATAAATTGGTTGATATATCATCCTCTATAAAAGACACATGAAACAAAGGTATTACTTTTAGAGTTTTCCACTCTAAAGATCATCATATGTTAAAAATTTGAAAATGAATATAGTTGAAATTAAACATTCCATAAAACACCAACTGTAATGACATTAACGCTTCAACAAAATGATGATCATGTTCAATATCACCAATTGATCTTGAAACTATGATTTTTTATATAAAGGTGTGAACAATTTTATTTAACATCAGAACTGATCTCGCGGATTAATTCTGATGTCAATCAAAGAGAAATTGAGAAATTTAACGGATAAAACAACAAAGTTTAAATCTCATGAGTTTGAAAATAAACATATGTTAATAATGAAATATAGCATTGAATGAAACTGAAAACAGATTTCAAGGATTAAATAAACGATGAGGAAGAACTCCCTATGTGATGCTCTACTTTCAGGCTCCTTAGTCTAAAGCTTGACTCTAGTGCTGCTCCTTGGAGTCTGCTCAATGTTGGATATGATCATGGAATTCGAATGAGAGTGTTTAGATCTGTCCTCCAAATGTGTGTTTTGGGAATCAAAATGAGCTTCTACTAAATTCTACTGCTACATTGCCTTTAATATGCCTTTGTCATCTGCTACACTCCACTGTATGTTTCCACCGACTTCAAAAAGTCCTTCACTTATGCACCTCACATGTGAGTTTTTTCATGACAGACACGTCGTGAAAGTTTTTCTCACGTAACTAACTCTTGGTGAGTTACATGAATGTATTTATACATACTCCCAACTTCTGTGTGAACATGCATAGTTAGAAAAGAAAAATGAATAAATGAATCAACATATAAAAGTATACTTTTATAAAAATTAAATATAAAATTAAATAATTATTTGTAATTTTAATTATTATTTATAATTAATTTTTATCATTTTAATATTTTTTTATTCATTTAATATAAGAAGGTGACAAATTAATAAATATATTAAATTAAATTTTTAAAATTTATAATAAAATTAGTATTTAGTTTTTGAATATTTGAGTTTTTTATATTTTTATTTAAGTTTACTATAATAAATAGTTTTATTACAATTTATAACATTGTATATAGTTATTATATTTTACAATTATTTTATTCAAAAAGAAGATGAATTATAATTATTATAATCATTAAATTATTTAATTAAATTTATTTATTTTAAACTAATTACTATGTTTAACATCAGAGTTAATTTAGTTAATTAGTTGTGTATTTTATTCTATTAATATTATTTAATTTTTATTATTATTTTTATGTTTCATTTTTATCTTTTATTTTTTTTTATTAATTATATATTTATTTTTTGTACTCCCCTTGTCTTTTTCTCCAACACACCACGAGGGTTAATTTCTTCCACAGGAAGCTGCTGTAGTGGCAACACACTCCTCTCCACGGTGGAATCTGCGACTCAGTTCACTCTCGAAGGAACTCCTCAAGGAAGCTATATTTCTACACTGCGACACATCAATGGAAGAAAACAAGACTCAGTTAGGCCTCCTCCTCCTCACATGTCGGCTACAGGTGGTCCACCCAAGTACCATCTTGGTTCTTCACACAGAAACGACCCTCAGATCCTCATGCAGCTCGGTTAGAACTCCCTCAGATTGGCCTTAGAGGCAGGGCATCGATGACTTCATCCCTTACAGCGGCGACTCGAGTAAAAGAGTGTAAATAAACTTGCAACAAAAACCCCTCTCTAGTATTGACCAACTTCAGGTATCAGTTTCACAGTGAGACAGAAAATCACCACAGTATGGCTCCTCCTCTCCTTAGCTCTTGCAAACCCTACTTCGATCTATTACAACCAGCTGCAGCCTGCTAGTGGTCAGCTCCTCCTCACAAAGCCTCAAGATCTTTTTGTGATAGTGGTAAGAGGTAAATCAGTGGTGATGAATAGGTATCCAGCACGGCGGACTCCCCTCAGTTGGGTGTTTCTGGAGGTTACGATGGTAGTGAAAAAAGAAAACATTCTAAAGAGTTTGTTGTGCGGGGAAGGGGGAAATGGTGGCAAAGGATACTATGGGAAAGGGATACGATGCCTGAAATTACGGTGTGAAACAATGTGAGACCAATTTGAGTATGAATCGATGTAAAGAATAGTGAGTTGCGGTGTTAGAGACATGGTGAGACCGTGTTATGAGGTTACAGTGCCACCGTGAGTTTAACGGTGGAAAAGGTTACGCTGACACCATAACTAGAAAAATAAACCGAGTAAAAAAATTAAAACATAAATAAAATTTTAACAAAATAATAAATTTAAAATAATTATTAATTTAAAAAATTAAAATTTAAGTACATTAGAAACATTAAATAAACTTATAAAACCAATTAAACATAAGTTAAATTATTATCAACATCCATTTATAAAAATAAAATTGTTACCAAACTAAAAACATAAATTAAAAAGATACTAAATTATACAAAGTTAACATAAAATTTAAACATTATAAAACATAATTAAATTACTTAAAATAATTACTCTATCAAATAAAATTAATTAAAGGAAACATATTATAATTTTGTAATTAACCAAATATGTTAATTAATGAATTAGAATTAAAGAGATTCAGTAAATGTAGTAAATTTATAATCTTAAGTTATAATTAATGAATTATTTATAGAAATCTCAAAATTATGTTATTCTAAATTACAAAATATTTGATATAGGAAAAGATAAATAAAAAATATAATATTTAATGTACAAAATCAGGATTAATTAGTTAATTAATTAATGTTAAACTATCAAATTTTCATAAAAAACAACAAACTAAATTAAAATATTTTAGACTATAAAATAAAGTAAAACATAGATTAACTAATTTAAAGCTTAAAATACACAATTAATTATAAAAATTGATTAATTGATAAATTTATTTATAAAAAATACCAAAGTGTTAATTTTTCATATAAAGCACAAAAATAACCAATTAATTCATTAAAAATTAATGATGAAGATGTGGTAAAACATTTGTTTTTAGGCCACATGAATTATCCAATCTTTTTCATCTTTACACATTCTAACTTCTAACAACTTCTAGGTCTGTTATATCATGATATGATAGAGACATTGTATTTACTTCAAGAATTGATGCAATATTTATAATTCCTCCATTTCTACAAAGGATTTTTTTAATGGTAGTTTTAATGATTTGTGAGAACATACTGATCAAAAAATAATCCTCCAACTTGTTTAGAATGTTTGAGAACTTTCTAACTCTTGACTTCACTTTCTTCAATGAACCGCTTCAACATCACTATGAATTGAATTCTTAGAAACATCCAAACCTAAATCCAAAAACATATTTCTGAAAAACAAAAAAAATAATTTTCTCCCCCTTTATGTTTGGGTTTGAAAATTTACCAACTTTCAACTTTTATACAGAACTCATTACGATGGACTGGGACAAGTTATTGAATAAAAAAATATTCTTATACAAAATAAATGTTTTTCAAAAAAATTAAAAAACACTATTAAAAAAATATATCACAAATGTTATTTAATTTATTTTTTAAATCTCATTCCTCTTATGATATATTATCATTGAAAAATAATACTATTTCATAATTGGATTAAAAAATTTGTCTGAGAAAGTATTTGAATATTAATAACTAAATCTTTCTCTATAACTTCAATCTCCTTATGTTGCTTTGAATTTACATCATATTGTCCTTTTATGAGCTCAAATATCCAAGATAAAACCTATATAGAATCTTTTTTGATATAATTGTTGAATTAAAAATATAAATCACTAAGTGAATCAGTAAAATCATAATCATAACTTCTTAAACCAATATCCTGAAAAAGATCAGTATAAACTGATTTAGAAAATACTATTGATTGATTACCACTCTATCTATATTTTTTTTCTTTGTGAAACCCCTCCTTCAAACACCTTCTGAACTTTCTTTCCTCTTCCATCTATTTTTTATTCATGGTTTTTGCAAAAAAAAATCTTTTTTGGCACTATGATAGATGATAACTGAATTGTACATCTAAGACAACTCTGATACTTCTTAAAATTCATGTATTCACTTCATATATTACTAATAAAAACAATTATAAAATTAACATAGATCCAATTAGAGGTGGAAAAATTTCTTTTGATACCAATTTAGATGCTCAGTTGATCCTACTTGTACACTGAGTAGTGGTGAATTAGTGTACGCCAATTTTACAAAATTCTTTTTATTTTCCCTTTTACGAAACTTTATATTCCAAACATTGAACCAGTTAGGATGAACAGATATTTCCTATTCATAAACACATTCACACTGTGTGTAAGTTAGAAAATAATGGAATCCAAAGAAAAAAATATATGGTTCTCCCCCAAGGAGGGTAAATACAACATTCATGTTCTCGAGTAAATTCTGAGACATAGGTTCTACACTAATAATATTTTAGAAAATTACTATGGGATTGGAAGGTCTGACATCCACTTAATAAATTATACTGGATTCCCACTGGAGTATATTATACTGGAATACCACCAGTGTAGTGAAACACAACACAAACATAATGGGAAGGATCATATAGACTCCAAGTTTCTACTAAAAAAATTGAACTTCCTCTATGATCCACTGTGGTTAGATTCTTTTTAACATTCTCACTTCCATTATAAGTCTTCAACTGGAACTAAATGTAATAAAAAATACTATCGGAATTTTTTCCCATTAATATTCATGAATATGTATAATATATCACATATATTTTCAATGGTTGGATTACTATAATGATAAACTAAAATATCATCAAAAAATTAAAGTTATATTCTTCCATGATTGTTCAAATAAAGGGAATAAAAAACATTCAATTAACATTGTTTAATAAATATTATTAATAATTTTTTTCCTCATTTCATAAATATATTTTTTTGATCTTTATACATGTAGACTAGAAATTATATTGTCTTGAAAAATATCATTTCATGCGTGTAATTCCAAAGAAAACATGATATAACCTTCTCCTTATCACATAATTATAAGTGTAATTTCAGTATTGTTCATGAAAAACCTATTTGGATAAGTTTGAGTACATAATATTTCATTTTCCGTCATGAAACTTATGTTAACAAATAGATTGTGCACTATAAAAAAACCAACAGTATTCAATAAAAATATCCTCACATAAATTTATATCCAAAATATTATGTTCTCCTTTACTGTACTTCAAACCATTAAAGAATGTATAGTCTATTCTTCTTGGTGATTCCTCAAGAACACATGATTAATTTTAGCTAAGAATGAAACTCATCAGGGATTCTTATCGGTTCATTATGTATAACTGAGAGTATATAGGGTCACTTTTTTACAAAAGACTATCAATAAACAAGCACAATCTCTATTGATTATATGTTATTTATGGACAATATATTTTTTTAATACAATACATGTTTTATCATTCACCTTCATATAACAAGTTAATAGGCATAAAAAAACATCTTTCTTCATGCTATATTCTATCTCCCCTTCATGAAAACTTTTTAACCATGAAACACATCGTCCTTCTATTCTGTTTCTAAATCACACACCTTTCCTCAATAGATGTGTTGGAGTTCTTTACTATCTTCACATGATAGTAAATGCATGAAAATCAATTTCTTCTTCATATGAATAAGAATATATAGATCTCACATAGAATTTTTCTTTATTTATGGAATCCAACTCATGCAGGTGAGTGGAGTTCATTAGTTCACACAACTCATGTCACATGGAAACTTAATACATAAATACAGAGCTCGCTATAATCAATTTACTAAAACTCTCACACTCTATTTTTATTCACATTCATCTCATCTGGAAATTTACAAGAGGTTACAATGTATTTATATAATACTTACAATGGAATACTCTACTGACTGAAGATCTTAAAGACACCACCTTTCAATTCTTATGTGAACTATCTCATTGCATACTACGCAACATTAGAAAATAACCTTCTTTGAAAAATATATTAATCATTGAAAATTATCATGTGATTTATATTTTGAATTCACTTATCTTCATAAAAACCATTCCCAATATTTCCCACTAACTTCACAATATGAACCTAGGTTCATAGTATTATACATCGCTCGTCATGAAGAACTCAATGCATACAGGTAAACCTTTAAACAAATAAAGGTAGAATACAGTGTATGTTCATGACTAAACAACTCAAATTTATCACATGCAACTGTTGATGCTCTATGTGCATCATTTATATTGAACTAATTCTCCTTTAGATTGGGTTTTCCCACATCAATAAATCCCTATGACTCACACTCCTTAGTAACACACTGTGATCCCTTGACTATCCAGCAGAATGTAACTGGGTCCACTCTAGAACAACACACAAACATGATCTCACCTGATGTGGGAACCATATATATGACATGTGTGCGATGTAGAATTTATTATACTCCTATTTCATACCAATGTGCACACTATCTGTTTACATGTTATATTACAACAATCCAATTCTCCCTTGGCCAGTTAGGTTAGACAATAAAATTTCACTAAACCAGCAAAAATTGGTTAAAAATATTCCATGTAAAATATCAATAAAAATTTTCTTTTCTATTTTTTACTCTTGAAAACTATTCTCTTATTTAATAATATTCTAATTTTATTATATAATTTCCATAATAATTCATCCTCAAATATTCATCAAATTTATTATGACTCAATAATAATCAGAAGAAATTCTTAATAAATAATTAATCTTTGTTTTTAGAAAACAATTTTAAATCACTAAAAAACATTAGAACATGTCTTAGGAATTAAAAATAGCTCTAAAAGTATCAAATATGGATATTTACATGATTAAATAATCACCTGTTTTTCTCTAAAATTCTTTTCGCAAATAAAAATAATTATCAAATAATAATTAATTGTAGGAAATTCCATGTATCTATCTCAATGATTCTATGATTGTTTTCATCATCCATGGGAAACATCATTGTAATTCACTCATTTAGTTCATCCAATTAAACAAATATATATCCAAATTCTTATTAAAAATAAATCCAATAAACAAAATCCAGGAGGGTTTTCATTATCATGTTTTTCATTCTCATGCACTATCAAATAGTTTTGACTTCCAGCCTATGTAGTTCTCTGTGTGTTGCTTGATATTTTCATTTTAGAATTTATACATAAGAAATATCAAACATATGTACATATCATGATATGTATGATTGATTTCAAAAATAATCAAAGTAATATATATTCTATAAATCAATGAAAACCATTTGACGTAGGAACCAATTTAGTTATATTATTCCATATTGTATATTTGAATACCATATCGGCTATGTAGGATGACTTGGATAACAAACCCCATTGCTATATGGTAATAGATCTTATTTCATTGAACATTGGAAAATAATTAATTAATATTGTATAAATTTTAATAATATTAATTTACCATAAACCCATTTACTTTTTTATATATTTTATCAAACATATTTTACCTGAAATCTATAATGCTCCCACTAAACACTTATTTACACCTAGGAACATATACATTTTATGGAATTTCATGTGATAATTATATTTGTTTTAATCTATAAATGTATCCATGGAACTTATATATCATATTTTAATTTCTGGATGTCACTAATTTTTATGATTGTGTCATATAGACATCTCCCATAAGGGTTCCATCAAGGATCCTGATATTGAAAAAAAAATACCAAATAAAATGATCATAAAGAAGCTATGATAAGTAAATTTGAATGGAATATTATTTTATGATTATTAAGAAGGTTTTATAATAGATAATGTCAGGATATTGCAATCCTTTCCTTAATTTTAATGAATAAGCCCGGGCTACCGCTAAACCGGAACACAAACTGTCTCACCACTAACCCGAGGGGAAATCCTGATCCCTGTGGGCTGGAGACAAGGTTCAAGGAATCAGATAAAAGAAAAACGAAATGAAATCAATAACATGAAATCAATCCTATACATCAATCACTAATAAAGGAAAAAATTAGATGGGTTAATTTCTAAGGAACTCAAGTAATGAAATCATGAATTGGAAAAAATAACCTTAGGTCAACCTACAAGAACTTTTCATTCCTAACAGTCCCATCAAACTAGCCAGCCTAATAAAATCCATATAGGATAATGAGGCTACCATGGGAAACTGTCTAGTTTCACAATGAAACTCAATACTTCTCTATCTTGACACAAAATCTAACCTAGATTTTTCATTCATCCAAGACACAAATTAGTGGAAAAAAATACATAAATGTGATAGAAAAAATGCAATGATCAAAGTAGGATGATAATAAAAATAATTCACAATGACCACAAAAACAATTTCATTGAATTATTCCAAATAAAAACATAAATAGTCAAAACATATAAAATATGAATAGGGATAAAAGATGTTTCCACACACACACACATCTAATAAAATTCTAAAAAGTTCCAAAAATGTCTTCTATACATCCACCTAGAAGGAATGGCCTTTTATAAAAATTCAAAAATATTTCTAAAACAATTTATCAAAATTTTAGTTTGAAAACACCTTTTTATATTCACTTAATAACAATCACACTTTTATTTATAACCATTGAGGGTCTAAAACACCATCTTCATTATTATTTCAAAACCCAACCAGGGTCAAAACATTTTTAATCCACACATTTTTATACAAAATAAATCTCTAAAAATTTATAATACTAGAAATTTAAAGGACCACTTGAAATTACATGTATAACTTTTGATGAATAATTTTTAAATCCCCAAACTTTTTGAGTAATCTCATTTGAACTTTTAAAGTTACATTCCATAAATTTTACAAACATGTGGTGTGCATGATGAAGGAAAACAATATTTATTGAATTATTTTAATAAGAACCCATTTGTTTTTAATGGAAACCAAATTAAAAATTAATTTTGTTCATGGAACATCAATCAAAACATATAATACTATCAATGTAATATGAAAACATAAATACAAATAACAAGAAATAAATAGTTTTAAAATTAAAAGGTTATGGACCTGGGAAAACTGACCTGGAATTGATTGAAGATGGTCAAAAATGCATTGTCTCCAGCAACGGATTCCCAAACAAGATTGGAGTAACCCATACATTCCCCAAACATAAAATTAATAACAAAAATTGGTTCAAACCCATTCGTTAGGGTTTAAATGAACTATAACATAGTGAGGGGAAAGATAAACTAGGATAAGAGGGAGAGTATAGGGAAGTAGAGACGTCACCTACGAGATTAATCCTTGATTATTCAAGAAGTATAGATTAATATTTTAAGAGAGAGGTGGGATAAATAGGTGATATCTCACTCACAATGGAGTGAGATTCGAGAGGGAGGGGGAGATAAAAGAAAAATATGGCTTAAACATCGAATGTTTTGTAAAAAACTAAACAAATTTCTTAATAATGACACACGGTTTACCTAAAATGATTTAAAAATAGTGTTATAACTATTTCACACTCACTAGACACCTAAACACACTGTAAGAGTCTTCCACTAAGATACAACATGGTTTAACTGACCATGTATAGACCATAACTAACAGAACTATGAATAGATAGACCCAAATACACATTCACTACATGGTCTACGAAACCATACAAGCTAATCGTTTGACCATTTAAAATATTACAATTTTGATCTGAAAAATTACCATAACATAAAATTACATAAAATAATATATAATAATTAAAAAATTATCGACTATAGTAAATTTGTATTACACCCTCCATTCCAAAACACTTTATTCTACTAGAAATCCATTGTAAAAGGATGAAAGACAAAAATACACTTTCAACTCTAATACCATGAGAATGTGGTGGGAGGTAATATAGACTAGGATAGATCCCAATAGGAGAGTTCACACCCACAAATATTCCTCAAGACTAGTGTTGCACATCCTCACACAACATCTGATATCTCCCAACATATTCAAAAAACAAACTCAAACCATCATTCCCAAGAAGGAAAGGGATACCTATCATGGTATCCTCACCATTTAAAATTTCTCTATACTGTGGGATAAAGAATTAATAATTAAAAAACAAGGGGAAACACAACCATAAAATTATTATCACCACCAAAAAGAAAAAATAGAGGAAAACCCCAAGGAAATAATAACTAATGAAAATATCAAAAACAACCATAAAAAATCATCGATAACCCATCAAAAATTTTATGAAAAAAAAACAAGGAGAAACCATCTAGGACAATCATTCTCCTATAATTCTATGTCACAATGACTAGAAAGATCACAACCAATCATAGAGAATGATATGGTATTTAACCTTGTGTCTTCATACTCAATGGGTAAACTATGACCTAAAACTGGGAAACCATCTCATGATTGACCCATCAGAAGAAAACATGCATGCTAAAATTCCCAAAACCTCTAAGGAAAATCACATGTTAATTATCTAAGCACCGACCATAAGGTTTATGTTTCTTAACCAAACAAAATTATAAATTCACTTGGCACTAACTACAAACCACAAAACACAAAACACAATGAACATGGTTACCATAGATTCATGAGTACCACAAAACAAACAACATCCCATATGAATCCATATATAATCCCACAAAACATAACTAGATCAAAGATATATAAAAATATTTTACTAGTTTCCAAACAACAAAAAGAAAATCACCAATATCCCAAGACCACCCAAAGAACAAATATTCATAGAATCATTTGTCACTCAACTGTGTACACCCCATAAACTCACAAAAAACCTATACTGGTACACAAATGGGATGGATAATGATTCAAGAAACCATTATCCATTTATAATATAATGAATGATTCTGGCCTCGCCACTCGATTCTGAGTCTAGATAAGGACACCAACTATATGAACTATACATTAGAAAAGAATCATTAAAGGGTTTATCAATTTAATGAAACCATCCATCCTTTTTTTATAACATTTAATGGTGGGTTGGGGAGAAATTGATAACACCCAATTTGAACTGAACTAGTATGGGTCTCTCACACAAATCAAATATTCCCACCATAACCTGATATGATTCTGAAATTCTAAATACAATAAAACGTAGAACATGGTTCAAAAATTATAATTTTTTCTCTTAAATGTCACTAACCCCTATAAATAATTTACAATCCATTTAAATAAAAAAATTATTGAAATATATATTAATTAAACATTTCATATAAATTTTGAACCCCCCCCCCCTCAAATCCACGTAACCAACATTTTATGAAATTCCAAAATCCTATTTTTTTAAAAATAATTAAATTTTATATACCAATTTATTTGTATTAAGATAAAAAACTATATATTTTTTAAAATCCCCCAAATCTATTTTAGAAATCAAAATTTTATAAAATTCTCTTTCCCCTCTAGTTTTTTCAACCAAATGAAAACAAACAATGACACACCAAAATCCGAACCACATCATCAAAATGTCACAAGAATACCATGAATCAACCACATCACTGGGTTCTAATTATTGTTATTATAAATATCAAAACAAAATGGGATATAGATCCATGACAGACTAGACCACATTATTTGAAGGGCTACAATCCAACCACACAAAAATTCTAAAAACGTATTAAGATTAGGCATTTAGTCACTAACTGGATTATTAGGTCGTACAAACCAACCTCATGCCACCAACCCATATTTCATTTTCCTTCCAAAATACAAACTCACACCTAATTCAACAAACGTAATTCCAATTTATATCAACACATCATCAATAATAATTATAAAATCCTAAATTTAAAATTCAATTTCTATGTACACATGGTGACTCCAGTATCATTGTGATAGGTGATGACCAGACACCCACTCACCACTAACCCACAGAGTCCTACAAACCATCCCAAATCCATTTTACCATGACACACCAAATAACAATAAGGTTACCCATGAACTTAGGATCCCACTCAAAATCCAAGGCTAGAATACCATATGTAATTAATCATCTTTGGATGCAACCTAAAATGGAACCTGAATCAGGTTTCCACTATCCCGAGGGGCGTTCTGGATTTCCATGGGCTGGTTAAAATTTAAGATAATTTGCTAAAATCAAAGGGGAAAAATAAATTACATTGAATGAATCCACTACATTATCCACACATCATGGAAATAAAGTCATAGTTTACAATCCTAGGAACTCATGTAATGATGACCTAAATTAGAGAGAATAACCCATGGTCAACCAAAAACACTTATCTATCCCAGCAGTCCTTCCAAAATATAAAAGCTCAATCCCATAAACCTATGAGATTCAATCAACCACATTGAACTATTTATGCACAATTAGTAACCCATTACCTCTCTAACATGACACAGAAGCTAAAATAATGTTTTGATTCTTCTAGGTGTCTACTTAGAGACATAGAATTCCCATGACCAATATATATTAGAAGGTGAGAAAACATAAAATTATTTGAGAAACATGATAATTAAAATAAATTACTCTCACCTTCAACACCCACACATATAATCAAACATACTCCAACTATAATCAGTCACCATATACATTAAAACACCCATAAGAGTTAAATATGAATTGGGCTTAAATAGGGTTCTATATCCCACACATTTAGAAAATACTTAAAGGATTGAAAGAAGGTTTATAAAAATATACCTAGAAGGATGGTAATTTTATGAAAATTAAAAACTAATACTAAAAATATCATAAAACACTTAATTTAATACCACGCTTTAAAATTCATTTCAAAATCAACCAAATTTCATTTTCAACCTCTGAGGGTTTTGAAAACCATCCTCATTTTAATATCATGACCCAACCAGTGTTAAAATAATTCAGGCCATACATTTTGGTTCAAAATAAATATCTTATCATTTTAATAATACTTATAATTTCAAGTACAGCATTATATTTAATGTACAACTTGTGAGGAATAAATTTGAAAACCCAGAATATCTTGAGTAACAAAAATTTAATTTGAAAATAGTAATTAAGACAATTTTATAATCTTGTTATTTCCATGATGAAGAAAAATAATTTAATCTAATATATAAATAAGAAAACCATCCCCTTTTAATGGAAAAAATAAAATCTAATATTCTTCACATAAATACTATAAAAACATTTAATAATTTCATTATAAAATGAAAAAAAAATTAAAAAAAATACTAATAGTTTTATAATTAAATGGTTTGGACATGGTATACCCTACATAGAATTGATAATTGATGTTATATAGTGCATCGATTCCACTGGTAGATTCCCAAGAAATAAATAAGGGACCTATAAAATTCCTAAACAATTAATGAATAAAAAATGGATCAACCCTATTTCTAAGGCATTGATAAAATGAAATTATAGTGAGGGGAAATAGAAACCAGGAGAAAATGGAGAGAAGTGGGAAGTAGAGGCCTTACCCAAGGGCTTGTACCGTGAATTTCTAAGAAATATATAGAAATCATGGAAGGAAGATGAGAGATAGAGATGAGTGGTCAGAGACACAATGGATCATCTATGGGTGGTGTGACATGAGAGGGAGGGGGAGAGAAGGGGTCAACCAGGTATAAAAAAGGAAATATATTTGTGCAAATATAGTATAATAAATTTATGCGGCACGAAGTATAGTTTTTCAAATCATTTTTTCAATCTACAGGGTAACCGTGTAATACTCATTGGAAATCCAAACACACTACACATAGTTTCCCTTTAGAGACCCCAAGTTTTAGAGTTCCATAAACAGAACATGACAAATGATACTGCCAAGAGATAGATCGAAACACATTGTTTACACATTGATTACCAAACTGTTCAAGAAAACTATGCGGCCATTTAATATTTAATTTTTTTACTATTTCATGCCAAAAAATAGAAACTAATAAAATAATATAAAATAATAAAAAGAATATTGAAAAACCTGACTATATAAACAAGGTTTGTTACATTAATCATCTATGCTTTATTAGTTTGAACATGACCATCCATATATTTTTCACTTTAATACCTGCCAACTTATTTACATCAACCAGATAAACTATCCAAATATTGAACTTGATTTTGGATAGTGGAATCAGTTATTAATTTCAAAATAATCTTGGAAATAATATTTCATTTTTCACTTACTACTTCATATATGAATCATTATTCTTACCTAATAATATAAATCATCCACTACGATAAATATAAAACTATTACTATGGTTTGGACATTCCAATGTAGTATGTTTCCCTAGGACAATTCCTCCCACTAAAACTTATGAAATCAACTTTTCTTATGAGAAATTGTGATTCTAGAGATAAGATTCAATTACAGTCATTCTTTCTCCTGCTATATAAAAAGTGATATACTTCCCACATATAAATATAGTTGGTATGATAAATACCTTTCTATATTGTGGATTATAATATCCTTTTTATGTGTAGGATAATTAATGGAGATACACTTTAGATTTCCATTTTTGTATATCTAATGTTGATTCCAATTTAAAAAATGATTCAAATCAAAACATCGTACGTTGTGACATAATTGACTCTCAATATATCATAAGTTAGGATATTTATTAGTCATTATAGTTGTATTAACAACCCATACCTAATTGTCCGATAGTTACATGAATTAAATAAAATATTTCATTATAATATATTCCTAAGAGCTTTTAGATTTATAGTTTCAGAGAATTACGACATAACATTAATTAACACAACTCATGACTTTTTCAACTAATGGACATTTTTAGTTTACACATAGAGAGTAACCACTTAATCCATAAAAGACTTAAAAATATCATATACACTCTTCTCATAATATTCCCTTTTAGACACATATTAAATATTAATTTTCTTCATAACCAGGGAAATTGAATCATTACAATTCATTGAACTCGGATGCTCTATTAGGGTAAAGATAAGTGATAATTTTTTTATCACTAGTGTGAATCATATAAGTATACCCTTATATATTATAAAATTAAACCCCAACATGACATATATCATAAAATATATGTCTATAATATTTAATGATTGACATATAACATAAAATTATAAAACTGTTTCCATTAAATAAGAAAGAAAAACATGATTCAAAAAGAATGATATATGCAAGGTAGAAAAAAGAATGTAATAATATTAATCATAGAATTTATTATATTTATAATCATGGATACCCACTACCTAGTTCTCATATAAAATTGTGAGAAGAAGTAAACACCATCACACTCATCCTTTTTGAACCTAGCTACTTGCTAACATGTTCACACGTGAAATTGTGAGTAGATATAATCCCCATAAAAATCACCCTTTAGAACCTAACTACACTCTAACTTAATCATATAACATTTCTATCTCAAGAGATAAAATCCTTTACAAAATTCATTGAAGGGAGATATATATCTAACCCATCTCATATTACATATATTATAAATGAACTTCAAAAAATTAATCATATCATAAAATAACCCATGAATGGATGTTGGGTTTCATATAATTTTCAAGTGGAATCACAAAAGGAAAATATTCAAAATTCCTTCCATAATTATATCACGATATACCCATATAAAACAAATGGATACCCAATGTTATTCAGTAAGTACCTAGGTAAATTTCATTCAATAACGATAACAGGACTTATGGTATTTACACCATATAGATAAAGGGTATATAGTTTAGATATTAATTTTACTTAATAAATCAATTTATAGAATATCGGTTAACACCCATCAATCAAAGGAGTAATGAATAAGGTATTCATAGAGGAAATTAATTGGAATAAAAATTATGGTTGCAAACAAAAAATGATTGAGAAAGAAAATAAAAGTGATAGATCATTCCTCAAAAAGAGAACACTATAAAAGTTATCCATGTAAATATGGTTAATGGTCAAATTTGAAGAATATATATTTGTTCAAAATGGGTAATGTAAGATGGTATATATATAGGTGAATAGGATAGACAAAAAAAATTAATAAGATAATTTTTTATATATACATTAACTGTTAAATTTAATAAAGAGAGTTAATATATACAGAAATAAAAGAATGAAAACAAGGATTCTTAAACTGGTTTATCCCAAAGTTGACATAGTCCAGTATTATACCTATCTACATGATGAGATATACAATGTGCAGTACCAGATTTTTAATAGGGAATCACAACCTGATTACAGGATCCTTCTCTAAGAAGTGGAGGGATAACCATATTGATACAATAACTTTTATATGGGATGTCACAACCCAAATACAACACTAACTACATACTACAAGAGTCACAATGCAAATGGTCCACTAATTAGAATTAGGGATTGAAACCTGAGAGATATAATAATAAGTTTTTTTATGTAAAAACATAAATATAAAAACAGAGTGTATTTGTAAGAGATAGGAAATAGTGTTACAAAGTCATGAAAAATGGATGATGTATAATATAAAATAAGAAATCATGTGTACTTTTTCTTAAGAAATGTGGATTCCATGTTAAGGTAATAGTATTTTTACATGTTTTCATTCATCTTGAGAGAAAAACCGGTAGTAGAAATAATGGGAGCCCAGGATGTTAATGGTCAACATTGAGCTTTGGTTTTAAAAAGGTTCATTTACTTGTAGTTCATCTTGGTATCATTTTATTTTTTTTTTAATTTTTCTTGATTCTTTTGTTGAAACTACAGAATTTTTTTCATACACTTTTCAAAAGAATTCAAATTTGTATTTCCATTTTCCATGAGACTACTCCACAATAAGGGATAAGTAGATAGACCTGCTCTATAAGTAGGACATGGATTTCAAAGAATGATGAAAAAAAAGTTGTTAATGCATCAAAAATAAATTTCTGAGTTTCATCTAAGATGACTTGTTGTATTAACCATATCTATAAGAATAGATCTCTTCATGATCTTAAATTTGACTAGTCACGTAGCCCAAACCAACATACAGGTAAAAAGTTATGGATCAATGAAGTTAGAAACTTTTTTTAAGGAAAGTGCATCACTGCGCAATACCATCCACACAAGTCCATTCACACAAGTCATTTCACAGAAGTCCCTTCATAAAGAACCACCTAAGAGTCTATAAATATACCCCTCAACCACAGTTTTCTTTTCAATAGCCTAACTCCAAGACCACGAATATCGGATAGGGCTCTGGTAGTGTATGTCCTCCACCCAAGTATTCCATCACTACTTGGGGGACATTTCATGGCCTACTATCATAAAGACTAGGCCCCCAACCCAGCACTTGGTCAACCCAAATATGGGTTATCCACACTTTTTCAACCCACACTTGGGCGACCCACGCTTTGGCGACCCACACTTGGGAGACCCATACTCGGGTGAGGTAGTTTGATCTTCCCTAGGGCTAGCTGGGCTACCCACCTAGGGTGACCCATGCTTGGGAAACCCACATTTTGTAGACCCACACTAGGGTGACCTGTACTTTGTTGAGGTAGCTTAATCTTCCATAGTACTACTTGTGCGACCCACCTGGGGTGATCCATAGCTAGGCGACATACCTAGGGAGATCCAGACATAGGTGTCCCATAAATGGGAGACCCAAACATGGGAAACCCATTCTATGGTGAGGTAGTTTGATCTGACCTAGTACTAATTGTTGACCCACCTAGGGTGACACGCACATGGGAGACCCATACTAGGGAGAGGTAGTTTGATCCCCCTAGTACTACTTGGGTGACCCCCCTAGGCTGACCCATACTTGGGAGACCTACCTTAGGTGACCCATACTTGGGAGACCCACTTGAGGAAACCCACTGGTCTATACCATGAGGGTTGAGCCCCTACACCCCTGAATGGGATCACTATCGGGTTGTGGTCCCTATCCTTTGGGTCCGTCCCTTTGCTTCTTTCCCTAACCCCCATAAATATTTTAGAGTCACACCACGAACATTTCGGGTAGGATAAAGGATATTTTGGTTTCTGTCTTATACGGTCTTAACATCCTCCTTTGGAATACCATGATTTCAGATACACTCTAGGATCCTTGAAATACCTTGAGTCGACATACGATTCTTGGTACATTTCTTATTTTGCAAGATTAGATTACCCTCTTTCATTCCTCAATTAAACTTCAGTAGATACACTCCTCAAACCTCATAAACTGAATTCTATGCCAGGTTGCACCAATACATGGGTGTCCTCCTTTGGATTAATCACCAACCAAACCTAAAAGGGAAACCATCCTAGTGTAAGCCCCTACCCTTTAATGCAGGAGGTCACATTCTTTCTCCTCTCTACATCATTTACCTTCATTCCTTCCATACCTTGCACTCTTTTCCAATGTAAGGTGAATATAGGGATGTTCTATAGCCTTATCCATTTCTACCATAGCCCCGACCACTTCTATCGTAGCCCCAACCTCTCCCGATGTAGCCCCTAACTCTTCAATCATTGAAGAATGGAAAGTATACGGTTTGTTGAATATTTTACATCCAATTGTTTCTTACACAGAGCATGGATCACGTGGGCTTAAGGGTTTGTAATGAACACAAGATCCACACATTCCACTGAAAGTATTAAACTATGAGAACTCTGAATCATGTTACCCATGATACATAGGAAATCCACTTAGGGTTCGAGCTCAATAGGGATCCCCTATAGGAATAATACCCAATCATAATTCCCTTTATCTGTGTATCCTCCTTAGGAGTAAACACTATGTTAATCCATTAAACCATCATGAGTTAAATCATCCCTTATTGTCTCATTACAAGGGATCTCATTTTCAAGAATAACTCCCAACCTATCATCTCAAAGGGCTATAATCCCCTATGATACATAGCCTTGGGGGATTCCATAAGCATGGTTTCTCATCAACAAGCTATGTGGGTTTTGATTCCAATAGAAATATGATATGTAGGAAACCACCAAGAGGATCAAAACCAATAACCTAAATAAATCGTGTTCTCTATGGACCATTCCGATTAGGATCTATTTCAACTTGTAAACTCATTTCCTTTCAATGTTTCTTGGCCTATTTCAGCAAAAGTCCCACCCCAAGAATCTACTTTTCACCATCCCTCTAGATGTCCTTTCCACATGAAATTAAAAAATATTGTTGGTTCCTCATCACAAGACCTTAAAAAGTATGATGTGTCCAATTCAATGACACTGAACTATGTGGGGTCTGAATCCTTTCATTCAGATACGTAGGAAGCCCATTTATGGGTTCGATTCCAACATCATAATAATTTCTGTCTCCTGGAAGATGATAAATTCCAGAGTGAAATTCATCTACCAGGATGATCATATAGTCTAGAGTGCCCCACTAAATGGATTATAAAGTATAATCATTGTAATAATGAACAAATAATCTATATATACACTACCATAAAACTGGGTTTCCTCAGGGCCACCATTTATCAGAGCTACAAAAAGCGCCAATAAATGGGGGGCCTTTATCAGCGCTAAAAAAATTACTGATAAAGGGACCTTTTAACAGCACTAAAAAACTGCGGTTAAAAGTGACCCTTTATAAATTCTTTTTTTAGCGCTGATAAAGCCCCCCTATCATCACTTTTTTTAGTAGCCCGGTTAAAGGGGGGTTTAATCATCACACATTTTCCTAGTACTGATAAATGTTTATAGTTCAAAAAAATCATAAATAAATAATATATTTATATATAAGTATATTTATATTGATAAAAATATAATAAATATTTTTTAAAATATGTTTTAAATCAACTTGATATGTCGTTGACCCAAAATGGACACCCCAGAGCAGAAATTATGGCCGTTTGTAAGGATTAAAGACCTTTTCATACCTTGAAGAATTTGAGAAGGTGTTACAATGGTCTCTATAGTGTATTTATGGTCGTAATATTCGATTTGATCTGTGGTTGAGGCAAAACGGACACCCGGAGCAGTAGTTATGGCAAAACAGACCCCCGGAGCCAAACTTATGACCATTTAGAGGGTTTTTTGGTCCTTTTTTAGACTCAAAAAATGTGAGAAGGGGTTTCGGTGATCACCAGAGTGTGTAACTTTTTTCAATATTTGATTTTAAATGTGTAGATCCAAAATAGACACTCGGAGTAGAAGTTATTGTCGTTTGAAATTTTGCAACTCTCGTATCTCCTAAAAACCTAAGAAACCAGAAACTCACTAAAATGGGCATAACATCTGATCTGGTTGTCTATTCGAGCGCCGCAACAAGTCAAATATAGTATCGTAAAATAAGTGATGACCACATCTAGTCGAAACTGTTAGAAGATCAGAGCAACAAAAGATATATCATTTATAGCACTCCAAAAAAAGTCCAACTTCAAACGACCTTAACTTTCACTTTGGGTGTTCGTTTGGGATCTACCACATATCAAATCAAAGGTAGAGAATATATCTACATATAAGTTTGACTAAAATGTACTATGAATATATTCTAGGACCCAAAATTCCCAACAAATCACAAGAAGGCCTCCAAAACTCAGTTTCCGTGTCCGGACCCCTGTCAAATTTTTATTAAAACAGTTATTACTTCGGATCTTTGTGTATTTTCGGCCTCCATAACTTGTGTAATTGTAGATCATTCAATGAGATTCTGCTTCACTATTTAAAAATCTAAAACAGACACCTAGAGAAGAAGTTATGTCTTTTTCAGTGACTGCGATTAGTTATGTTTTTCGATATCCCAATTCTAGCACTTTTGTATATACATATTAATATATAATATTTGTAAATATATATAAATATGTATAATTATACCTACAGATATAAATATAATATATATCTCTGTGTGGGTTTGTTGAATATATGTATTTATTTATTTATTTATTTATAAAAACACACATGAGAAAACATACTTTATAAATGTATTTAAAACTAATATTATAAATATATTTTAATATATATTAATATACAAATAAATATACGAATAGAAAAATATAACTATATCTATATATATATTAATATACAGATATATATATATATATATATGAATATAATTAAATATATGTATATATTAATATGAATAAATATATATATATATATATTAATATATATATATATTAATATACGGATATATATATATATTA
Organism: Viscum album; assembly: GCA_963277665.1. Lineage (NCBI taxonomy): Eukaryota > Viridiplantae > Streptophyta > Magnoliopsida > Santalales > Viscaceae > Viscum > Viscum album. The sequence goes on from OY728119.1 coordinate 468,542,739, forward strand.
ATATAATTAAATATATGTATATATTAATATGACTATATATATGTTAATATATATATATGTGTGTTAATATATAAATATATATATTTATATATATATATATGTTAGTATATATATATATATAGTAATATACAGATATATATATTTATATAACTAAATATAAATATATATTAATATGTGAGTAAATATAACTAAATGTATATATATATATAACTATATATATTAATAAATGAAAAGGAAAGAAATATGGGGGAGTGGTAAAGGCTTAGGCACCCAGGAAAGTGGTCTCGAGTTCGTATCCTGGGGGAGGCAGGTCATGCGTGCAGGTGTGGGGAATTACCTAGCGCTGTTAAAGGGGGAGTGGGGCTGGGTGGGCCTATCATAGGGTGTGTGTGGGCTACCATGGGCAGTGGGGCACTATTAAGGGGGGATTCAAGTGTTGTTGATGCCCCCCAGAATTGCAAAAATATATATTTTTTATTTTTTTAAATATTTTTTCATATTTTATCAGTGCTTTTTGTAGCACTGATAAAAGGGGCCTTTATCAGCTCTTTTTGGAGTGCTGATAAAAGGGACCCCCCTTTATCCTCGCCTAGATTAACAACACTTTTTTAGTGTTGTTAATCGACTTTTCTAGCACTGATAAAGGTCATATTTGTAGTAGTGATAATATATGAGTTGAATAAATTTAGGTAGAACCTTGGATTCATACAGATATATACATCAATGAATAACCTCAAATGCATACAGATGATTCTAAATTATACACATACTAATATTTTTCTTTCTAATATTGGAATAAATCACATCATATGTAGGAATTAATTAATGATTCATGAATATATACAAAATCTCTTAGAAAGACCCAACATTGGCAATAATACCCCCAAAAGGGTGTGATGAGATAGACCTTCCATCCACTCGACCAATGCAAGTTCTTAAGTATCATAGTTCAACAAACCTAATGAACAGATTCATTAGGAATGTAGTTCCCTTTGGATATAGAACCATTGGGTGTTTCAGGTTCCATAGAAAAATCCATTAGTAATCGTTCAGAAATAATTATTTCTAACCAGAACAAACATTCCATGAGAAACAAAAAATGGTGAACTCGATGTGAATCTTAAACTAAGATGACAGTGTTGCCCATTTTAAGGCCCTTTTCAATTGATAAAAGAGGTACAGATAAGGAAATCAATCAAGAATTTTTTTTCTTGAATGAGATTTTGTAGTTCATTATTTTTGGTCATCGTATATTCAAGAAATATTTTCAACGAAATCTCGACAATTGCAATGGATTCCTTTATGTTTACACCCATGAACACCCTGGAAGATGCTCATGTCAGATCCTTGTCTGCACAATAGGAAACATCACCAACTAAGTGTCTTCATCACTGGGTCTCTTGAACAGTGGTTTGAGTGTACTATCAACATAGTACAATCCAAACCTTGGAGGCCACCCATCATTCCCTCTAGGTTATGAATAACCCCTGATCTTTTGGCCAGCAATGACCAGTGGTCCAGAATCAAATGGTTCCAACCACCGTCTTCAACCATTTTGGGAGATTATACTTGGAACCCAATACCTAATCCCTCCCGTATTCCATGGAGGTCTACTAAGATTCCACCTAAGACCTCATCTCAAAGAAACAGGCATCATTCCCAAGGTCTTCAATAAACAATGACCACCGACAGCTCTGTACTGCAGTAAACCCTAAACATGATGAGTGTGTTTCCATTGGTTTTTTGGATCATTCCCCTTAGAACTAGGAATACAAGATGGACCACCAGGGAAAAATTCTGGCCAATAGGGAGAAGTTTCATATCTTTTCTCCCTTCTAAGAAGCCCAACAACCTAGTTTGGTGGAAAATACTGAGCGGGCACACAGACCAATCCTCCTTCATTCTATCGGCCAGCAGACCTGTCTTGCATTGCCCGACCAATCCCACCATTCAAATCTAGTGGTGTATTGCGAGTAGGAAAATACAAATTCTTAAGATAATAAATATTTATATTAGAGTCATCTAGAGGCATTCAAATAAGCTCACAAACCCACTTCGGCGGCAACCCGCAAAGTGGAACATACACCTGCCTGCACTCTCCAAGCCTGCCAACAGCCTTTTCTATAGCACCTAGAGATGTCTGTCAGAATGTTTTGATGAAAAACTAGGGGAAGAATTAATTATCTTCCCCAACATATGTTTAATATCTGTATCCAATCGATGAAAATAGAGTATTGGAGCTGGTACAAACACCTAATTTTTATACAAAATGGACATATTTTCCTGTTCTGGTCGCTAATGTCACGAATTACATCCTGGAAGTGGTAAAAGGTCAGGAAAAAATTTATTCCCATATCCTAGAAAATTTATAGAATATCATAATGGAAAAAAAATTCATACACGAGGGACAAACAAATAAATCTGTCCTCATGCCTGTGGTGTCTAGTCATCATGTCACCCTAGAGTAGATACATAACTCTGTTCTCCAAAAGAGTCATCTGGTATACTCTCCCATATTATAGAAGAAGCCAGATCAGGAGCATACACCCACTCCAACTGTAGATAACCATCCTATTATGATGGCCACTATAAGGTAGGCACATACACCTTCCCATGAGAACCACTTCTCCTAACAAGTAGATCCAACTACATGTAAGAAGGCATCTCAAAAAAAGTCTCACTTAGTAGAGTTTGATAATAAATAATTTATCTACAATCTACCTCCTGTTAATGATGGAGTTCTTGAATACCATAGAAATTTATCTATTGCCGCTTAATATCTTAATCTCCCAATACAAAATTATGGGAGTAGTAGCGGTATTTTTTAAGGTCCTCATTTGACACTTCCTCATGAAGACTTACTTTGTGACAATCCAGTCAATCCTGAGAACCTATCTCTTGATGAGAGTCAGAGAAACCCTCAATGTTCCCATAAGACCAAGGAGAATGTGGGTAAACTCGTTTATGTAATCCTCCATGATGGTCTACCCCATGATTGCATTTGTTTAAAATATTTTCTTTGTAGTAGTTATTCACAATGTCAAGAGAATTCTTAAACTCGCAATGTAGTGACAAGGAAGCTCTCTTATATTGATGCACAAGAAAATACAAGGACAGTCATGTCAGATGCCTTGTCACTAGTGGGTGAAATTATTTATTAACATGAAGATACCCCAGGTAGATGATCATTCTTAGAACCACCTTTAGGCCATTTAACTTCTAATGAAATAGAGGAACTCTCTACTGATCTTGTTTATTCTAATGAAATTGTAGAGAAAAACAATATTTGGTCCGATCAAGTAGAGGAGCATATAGAAAAATATGAGAATGATATATTGAACAAGAAAAAATATTTGAATGAAAATAAAATACCAGCCATGTTTTGGCCTTTGGGCACTCCTCAAAACAACATTCAAAATATGTTGATGGTAGATTGTGTGCATGATATCCATCTCAATAGGTGGAAAACTCTTCATCATTTGAAGTAAATGATATTACCTTATGACTAATACCAAATTCATGTCAAGGTAATAGAATGGTCACATCACCAAATTTACTTTTTATTTCTCTTGTCTTCCTGAAATCCAAAGAATGAGATGCAACAGGGATCCCTTGAACATGCATCCATCAATGAATAAATTAAGTTATGATGATTGATCGTAGTTACCCCATATGGTGATCATATCAGACAATGGGGTGAATATGGAGCATCTTATTTCACTACACTCCAAATCTAGAAAAGATCTCCAAATATGGTATCACTAAATGTTATTTTCCAAGGTAGGCTAAAAAACGAATTCTATTCATGATCGAAGAGATACATAGCAAGAATATCCCACTGTAGACTTCCACAAAAGTCAGGCCTGAAGAGAGAAAACAATTGAAATACTTCTTCATCCACCATCTAATAACATCAAGCGGACCTCCCACTTAGAGGTGTTTATCTATTAGATTGAGAAATTTTATAAATAACACAACACACTTCTGAAACATGAAATTTAAGTGAGTGTGGGATAATGCACCCAACAAATGTTGAGACCTGAATTCCTAAAATAAGAAGAGAAACTACACTGATATTAGCCATAGTTGTTCAGGATCTACCCCAACCTCGAAGTCTAGGGGAATTTTTAACCAAACCATAGAAGTCAAAAAATAGAGTTCGAAGGGTTGAGAAATAAGAACATGAATTTCCCCATCTCATAGGGATATGGCCTTTTTCACATTCACAATGCCCTACCTAGTAGAAGTAATTTTTTCTGATTATGGAAGATACAAAAAAATGAACACCCAATTGAACTGTATGAGGATTCCATTCAGTTTACTATCCTCCAAACAGTTCCATGGGAACCAACAAATAGGGGGATAAAGTCTCATGTATGGAACACAAGAAGAAGATATCGTAATGATACTTAAAGAGTTCCAGTAATTCATTATGAATTGGTGAATTTCATCAATGTCGTTATGGAAGATCCTCTAAAAATGAATCTATTTCAAGGGAGTAAGGTGATGAGTTTCTTATTCAAGATTCAGTCCACACCGATGAAAATTAAGGAGGTGTGTGTACCCTAAATCCAAGGATTACCCAAAATTTATTTATCCCCTCTAATAATCAATTTCCACCTCTTTTAATGTCACCTAAAAATGAAAAAATTAATGTTCAGACCATGTCTCACCTTTCCCCTAGAGAATGTCAATCCCTTTCATTTGAGGTAATATTTTATTAGTAATAGGAGGAGATTAAGAAGTTTCGAAGACACAATGAATAGTTACTTTGAGCCTGAATTCCTACCAAATATGCTTGATAAGAGGATCCTCAACATGAACATCTAGTCATAGAACCGCATCCAAGTGGGTTTTCTTCAACTACTGTTGAGTATAATGAATTACCTCCATTGAAAGAACAAGTAGAGTAGGGTATGTTACATTATTATAGGCATATCCCCATGGGATATCCAAGTAAAATACTAGTAGTGCCTACACTAGTGGTCCTGCTAGTTGCTTCACCAGTTTAGGCTCCAGCCGCCACACCTATTCTAGTCCCAGATCATCCAGATATTTCTCTAAATCTTATAAACCCCATTGATTCATTAACAACTCGATGGAAAGATATAAAAGGATGGTGTGCAACAATTCAACCAGAACAGTAGGGTTATCCCAAATTTGTACATCTGAACCCTCCTCCAAATTTTTTTTGAATCCTACATTTTTTATTTTAGATGGATCAGGAGATCTAGAGTAGCACTTGATGCATTTCATCTATCGCTGTGATCCGATGATGTGGACCCATGAGCAACAGGAAGTTGTGAAACTCAGATGCCTTGTACAATTCTGTGGCAGCCTTCATATAGTACATGATTTTGTAGACTTGAAAAATTACTATATGGGAATATATTCATTAGATGTTCCTCTTCTAGTTCATCTCAATGATACAGAATACAACAGTCTTTGATCTGAAAAACTGAAAAAAAGAGGGAATGAAAGAGTCTTAGATTTATTTTATTGGTGTAAAGGATTATCTTAGTCTTTAAACCTACCACTCCCTCCATAATAAATATTTCTTATCTATGTAAAAAATATCCATGATGAGTTCCACACATTATTACTCACTATATAATACATTGGAAGGTTTTGAGATCTCGCCCCAATTTCTCAACACTTGAAAACATCCATCAAAGAGACCAAAGGAAAACCCTAGATAATCTCATCAACATAGGGAAGGATAACATAAAAGACATATGACACTATTTTAACACTTTAGAATGCCCCTTTACCTGTTCATATCGCAAATATTTCTTTATATAATAGGCCCCCACCTCCTGATCATAAATAGAAAAAACCACCTCATTATGATGATCAAAGATATCAGAGGAGAAAACATTTTGATGAATTGAAAAAGACAGTCTATTATTTTTGAAATGAAAAAGTCCATGGTTACTTAATTTCAGATTTGGATATAAACTTAGTTGAATTAATAAATCTATAGATTTATAACAAATAAGGTGACAAATATCTCCCCAAAATTTTCCCATTCCATCAATTTTTGGGGAATCCCATCACAGAGTTTTTTTTTCAAGAAACTCCTACAAAATCTGGTGGATTCTGGGAAAGGGAAATTGAAAAATTCACCATCCCTAGTGGCATACATTTCTGTTTCCAATCTATAGGTGGAAGGAGAGTAGAAAGAAGTTGAATGCAAGAATGGGATGAATTTTGTTGAATAAATGGTTAAAAAAACAATCAATTGGACTCATGTCATTCTATGAACACAATTGAGATAGGTAATTGCACCTCCTTCCACTTCTGGTATATAAAATATAGCTTCATCATACACATTGTCCTTTTAAGGACCATCTATAAAGAAGTGACATGTCCAGAAGGATAGGGAACAAATAGATGAATATTATACTGTGTCAAGTCCAATGTTATCCTTGTCTTTAGTGTATTTCATTTCAAAAATCTCAAAATAACGGGAACTTCTCCGCCATACGACAATACAAGAGTCAAACTCCATCTAGAATCTTAGATGGATGAGGACTTCATCTTTGGTTCTATTAATGTTATTCACTTAACGAATCTGTCTCAATCTATGATTCTGATTTTGAACATGATTTCCCTTCACTTTGTTGAGGAACTAGGGAAAGTGGTCTATAGGGTCTATCCAAACATGATTATCTTAGAAGACCTTTTAAAGGTTACACCACCACCTCCTCAATAGGTTGGAAGACCTAGCCAGCCTAATGCACCAAGGATAGGAACCCTTAAATCTCTTATCCAAATGAAATACCCATCAAAATTATGAAAATCATCTTCTAAGTTACCTATAAAAGGGAATCTCTAAGTGGGGAATCACAGACCCAAGGATGAGGAGTATTATTTTTTGAAGCAACTAGCCCATGTTCCATCTAATTTATCAATCCTAGATGCTCTCTGTATAAAAAAATACATCTATGAAGAACTCATTTAGGAATTATCAAGTCCTCATGAATTTTAAGTTGAGGATGATGCTAATAAATTATATTGGTCATAGAATGATCTTGTATAATTACATGTATTCACCTCATTCACCAAACAAGATGTGCATGATATCATATGAGGACATGCCAAACACTTCTATATATCTAGCAGGCTAAATGACATTGATATCTGAAGAGCCTTCTATCATGACTCATCTCAGAGTGGATCATTCTGTTGCTACCCCAAGCATGCTTCCAATATACTAGGGGTAGGTGACTAGCATCAATTAAGAATATCCCACAAATGGGAGGCATTTCTCTTAGTACAAGTAAATATGAACAAATATCTAAGCCCAAAATACTGAAATGTAAAAAGATTAAGTAGATAAGAATGAATAACACTAATATACTAACAACAGGGTATCATAGTAGGAAACTAGAAAGTACAGTAAAGTAAAATTGGTCCAGAATACAAGCCCACCAAAAGAAAGAGTCTACAAAAGTGAATGAACAGGTTCTTAAAACCCATCCGCAGAAAACCCTATCTGAAGAGAAAGGTACTGGTCAGTTGTATGAATAGGTACAGGCACACCTTGACTATATGGTCTCTCCAAGAACCACCTAGTCCTGGTCCACATAGGGCTCTGTCAATGTATCAATCATCTGCACAAGACACAACACATGCGATAATTTCTTGTACAGGGGTGTGTAAAACAATACAAAGTATGACACCTCAAAAACACAAAGTAGTTACCCCAAAGGAAGCCCCACTAAGAGTATATAGTCAAATCAACACATGTATGTGTCTACAACACAAATAATAAGAACATACAAGTATATTCATAAATTATTTAAAGACTCAATGTCTCATCCACTGTCAGCCACACAGTCCTACTCATAACACACTCATTCTAAGAGATCTCACTCCTCATGTTATCTGATAGAAGCACAGAGAAAGGTTCTACCAAAAGTATCCACAAATATGCATGGTCCCGATATGTCACATAGTTTCTATGAGACATCCATTATTTCTAAGAAATAGAGACTTGATACATAACAACCAAAAATAAACCACTAAAAACTACCTGAAACACACTTGTCTGTTCTAGTCATGTAGAATAGAAATAATCTGATCTCTACATACAAATTGGGGTACATCGTGCCCAAGGTTCACTTGGGGTAGTCATGGCCAAACTAGAAACATCATCCTAGTTAGGGGTGTGGTTCCTATAATAATATTTTCCACTGTATCTGCACGAACCCTATCTAAGGTAACATGAAGATAAGTGAGGATTGACTGAGCCTCTTGATATGATACATGCTCCAAACCACTGAATCAATTGTTGATGTCAAGCTAAGATAACTCATTTAAAAACATAGGTCATTCTCTATGATGGGAATGAGATCTTGTATCAAACCCTCATTGAAGAAGACCAAGGGTACATTATCAACCTCACCATTCAACCTCTATAATGGGATTAAGATCCTACATTGAACCCTCATAGGAATAGAAAAAGAGAACGCACCCAACCTTGGATGATACAAATAAAAACCCACCAAGCCATATCAAAAGGACCACCCTATATCAAGGATCCCAACACTGCAGACATGTTGTCAAATGGACTGTTAAATTTAATGTTATGGTTGTTTTACAAAAAAGGCCCTAGCCTAACATACTGACCGACCCAACTTGGCCCAGTCCAGCCAACCCAAACCCATCTGACCTGGCCCACTGGGCCAGGTCAGCTGGACTGATGGGATGTGGACGGAACCCACTGATCCGACCGGCATGGGTGGGCCAACATTCATGCTGCATGCGGTTCACTAGAATACATGCCCATGGTCAACGTGGAACCACCATGTTTAATGCAGACCACCACCGTGTCTGCTGGACCCATGGCCCCACCACCGCAAGCTCTTCCAAACACATCTGAGCCACGTTTCACATGGCCGCCACCATCGTAAAGCGTTTTATCCCACCCGAAGCTGGTCTTAGAGCTGGCCTCTGGTAGCAGCGAGCCAATGGCCAATTTTTGGGACTCTAGTTCACCTTCGGTGCTCCATTATTCAAAACAATGGTAGGTTTTTGATCCCCAGGCCGCATTATTCATTTAACTAATCTTAGATAAATGTGATGACTCATCCAGCCAAAACACCACTCGAATTGAGATATCTCCCAACTCACTTCAATCCATCCGTTTTTGTCATCATCGCACCTTTGGTAGGTCATCCAGCAATTGGATCTTCAATTTCAGAACGTTTCACCAAGAAGCAAAGGTGCAACAATCATTCATTCGTAATCCACAGAGATTGTGAGAAACAAAAAGAATGGAAAGAACATTGAGGGGGAATATCACATGGAACAACCCATGGATCAAACATCAACCATTGTTCTTTATATCCTTGGTCTATTTTGTAATAATTATCAAGAAATCATATGAAATACTTAATCAAAATAACCCTGACAATAAAACCCCACAATTACACCCATCTCGAACGAATGAGCGATCTGTTGGTCAACCTGTTCAATGGTTGATCAGTGTCCATCATTTATTTTCATGAATGGGGAAAAGAAAAAAAATCCATAACTTTATTCGATTTGATTACTGATGAATAATGGTCGGCTGGTTATTACCATTGTTAAGGTCCTTTGAATCCGAGTTTCATCATTCTTGATTTGGAAATCCATCATCATTTAATGGAGAGAACTTTGTCTCCTTACCTAAGAGGATTTATAGGGTTATGTAGTAACCCTGGATTCCGAACAATATAAAATATTAAAAGAAAACCAAGACTATGTCAAACAAATTCATTAAAATATTTTAATGATGTTTGCGTCCAAAAACGATCTTTCACAGCTGGCCTGCACCGGCCGATATTTGGCCTCAGAAATGTAAAACACCCACATATGAACTCAATGGTGGTATCATATTTCGAATTCGAGTGATTGTTTATGAGTTTTTATGATTTTAAAATAAAATAATTTTATTTAATAATTTTATTCCTGGTTACACCCTTGGTGACATTATATATAGATAACCTTTATATAAAAATGTTTATTCATGCCTAGGGTAAATCCCCCATTCATAAGCTCAATGGTTCCCTTGTATTTTTGATCCGAATTTTTTTAAAAATGTTATTTAACTTTTTATAAAATGTTTTCAATGCATGCAATTAAAAACATAACATTTTTCAATGAATTGTTTTGGGAACACTGGGTTTTGGAATCACACACCATCTCCTAGGATGATATTTTAATTATTTTAACTAATTTTTAAAAATAAAATTCTGAAAATATGAGTAATTAAATTCTCCCTACCTTAAGTATTTACATCCCATGAATTCCAAACAAAGGGCCACTCAAAAAATTGATGGTACTGAGGATGAATATGAGCCTCACACTCTCTTGAGCACTCCTAGATATTCTTGTGACACTAACAAAAGCACACTAGAGGAATTAACCATTCATGTTGGATCCCCTCATATCAATCCTGATCTCCACTGGGTATTCAGAAAAAGTCTCCAAATCATCCAGGTCATGTTCACCCTAGTCAATGAATTACAATGGGTAATGAATGTATCTCTTCATCTAAGACACTTGGAAGAATTCATGTACCCAATCTAACTGTAGGGGTTGAGCCGGGTATCCTTCCTCGTCACCAAATCTACATAGACTAATTTAGAGGGTCAATGAACCTTGGAGATAGCTTGTCTTCCCAGCCAAATATCTGTATACAATTTCTAGGAGATACCCAAAGGAACAAATATATACCTCCTAGAACTCGAAAGGCCTCTATATCCTTTTAGCAGAATATTTCTGATGGCTTTGTGTGGCCTCTATTCACTGTTGGATGACTCACACCTTCTCTGAGCACATGAGTTCCAATTCTCCTAGGATAGTCCAACAAAGTGGTGACCTATAGGGTCACCAATACAATGCCTCAAACGGTGTCATACTAATGGGGGTGGTAGATATAGTTCTATTCCAACTCTACCAGTGTTAAGTGATCCTCCTAGTTACGATGGATGCCCAAGATGCACACATGAATTATATCCTATAGAATCTGAATGTTCCTCCCTATCTGGTTATCTTTCTGTGGGTGAAAAGTTGTGCTCAAGTGCAATTGTGTCTCAAATGCCGCCTAGAATACCATCTTCTATAGAGATGAAAATCAATAATCATGATCTAAGACTATTATCTATGGGACTCCATTGAATGGAAATATCTCATACGCGTAGAGGCTTCCCAAGCTCTCTAATAAACTATGCTCCCAAATAGTTGGGATGTGGGTCGACTTGATGAGTCGGTCAATGATAACATAGATTGTATCATGCCCCTAGAAGTATGCGTTAAACTTATCACAAAGTAAATTTTTATCCCATCCCACTTCCATTCTGGAACTGCAAGGGGTTGTGTAAAACCCACTGGAACCTAATACTCAACCTTCAATTTTAGAAAAGTAAGGCATCATGATACCAACTTTGAAACTTCCTTCTTCATCCATGGCCACCAAATTAGTGTCATAGGTCATAGTACATCATTACCACACCTAGATGTACCACTAAAGGGGTGTCACGAAACTACTTGAGAACCTCATCTCACAACACCCCTAGTGTCATCTACATCCTCTAAAAGGAACCACATGCTCCCCACATTTCGAAAATCCATCATGTGAATACCCTGTGTGAATTTGATCACATAAAGACTCATAGTTAGTTTTTTGATGTTGTACCTCCTTGACTCATAGTAAGAGTATATGGGTAACCACCATTGACTATAGATAATCTAATCCATTTCCTTCCACAAATGATATCTACAATGAGGATAACTTCTCTAATTCCTCACTCAACAACATCAAGCTATATCTCTCCGTTGAGAGAATCTTCCACTGCGTTCCCCTACCCAGGAGTAGAAACAATCCCCAATTAATAGTGATGGGTAAACTCTAGACATCACCTCTATCTCAAGATCCAATCCTTCTTAGATAAGATATACATGAGACTCTTATGGTATAAGTAGATGATAAATTACTCTCCCATCAGAAAGTGTCACCACATATTCAATGATAACACTACTACTACTAACTAAAGATCATGGGTTTCATAGTTATAATTTTGTGATTCAAAGTAGCTTGAACACTTAAAAATCACTACTTTCCTCTGTGCCAGGACACAAACAAGACAGGTTCTTGATTCATCATAGAACACTACATACTTGACAGCCTCATTAGGAAACCTCAAGATTGGAGCGCTTGTCAAACTCTATATCAAAATTCGTTAGATCCATTGAATATATATTATCTGAGATGATATGTCCTAGAAAAAAAATACCTATAGAATCCATGAATGACACTTCAAGAGATTCACATGAATTTGGTGCTCTCAAAGTGTGTCCAGGACCATTCTCAAGTGCCTCATGTTCTCATTGTCAGACTCTGAGTAGACTAGGAAATCATCAACGAAAATCATCTTGGGCTGCCCAGCGTGAAACACTGGGTCCCATGAATCCCTTCCTCTAAAAGTCCTCCAAATACACCCTTAGCTCACAATTCTCTATGAAATCCATCTAATATGCTGTTATAGATATCATTGTCATCCCAGGGTAGAGATCAACACATAATTCTAACTCTCAGTGGGGAGGTAAACCTAGAACATATTTGAAGAAGACATCCTTATATTCCACCACCAATATAGAATATTTAGGTATCATAAAATCCACTAAATCAAGGGTCAGGATATACAATTGATTGGATGCACCCTCCAATGCATGAGTCCATCCTGATATGCAAGTATTTCTCACTTGATAATAAAAAGGGGAATCAAGTTCTATTACCAAAGACAAACCACACGCTTTTACTAAAACAATCAATATGTGCATGAACTGTGGCTACCAATCCATACCGAGAATGACATCAGAAGGACTTTATGCTACTACCAAGAGATCCCAACCAGAAATATATCCTTTATGTGTTAGGTCACACTTTCAGAACTAGTGTCTGATCATCCAGTCTTCTATAGTGGGCGTCTCTAAGAGTAAGGGTCAAGTCAACAGTTTTAATAGAATCACTAAGTATCAAACAAGAAAAGTGGGAAGAAAGGATTTAATAGAACCTATGTCTATCTATTAAATGTAAATTAATAATACAAAGACCATACCTTGAACAATTCCTAGAGTACTGGGGTTATAAATTGCAACTTCCAACAATGGTTTCCCCCTGTCCTCCAACTCCTCTGTAACATCCGATGCACAACAGATTTGTATGATCCATCCACTTCCACTTCCTTGGAAGTTCATCATCTACCTCTTCGTTTGTAACTATAATGGTTGGAAAATCTCATATGGAATGTCCCTTCCCATGAAAATAATTAGTATGCCCATTCCTTAGGGAAATAGAACCCCCTATAACTTTCAACAAAACCTCATGTTATACCTCTTATGTCATGCACCTGTAATTTGTTAGTCCTACTGACCAAGCATCTCTGGAGATCAATTCCATAGAAACCTATTATATGTGGTCAAACCTTGTGTATCACCAACCAGTTCTAAAAGATCCATACACAACTATGTATGGAAATCTTCATCCACCTGAACCACTAAAGGTGGGTCTACAAACTAATCAACAAGAAATAGTGTCCCCTGCTGACCATCCAAAAGAAAAACTACTCTGTTGATGGCCCCCCTATGGAGGCTTCATCAGTAATTGGGTCAAACAACCAATATTGTAGAAAAAACCTCACTGTATGGCATTGTGAATACATCTGGTAAGAAAATAAGATGTATCATGGTCAAAAGAACATACTTGGTGAGCTGGCTCAGAAAGTAAATAGAAAAAATACCCCATTCCTATATGATGCATATTCCTTTATTTTTTCCTGAAACCCATTTGTTCCTTTACTAAGTCAAAATGTAGGTGTCCAATGTCTTATTTTATGGATATGTCGTCCACCGTACCAGCAATGAAGTCCCTGGCCTAAAAGTCAAACTCGAAACCCATAACATTGTTTCCCCAAACCAATATCATAGACTCTCGGTCCTAATGTATAACTGACCCCCTCTAATACCACTTTGGCATGACCATTCATAGAGTGTCCCATGTCGTGAATACCCAAATCCCACCTCCAATTGGCTATGGTCTGGTGACTAGAACTGATTATGAATCTTCCACAAATGAGAGGAATTTTCCTAAGTACCTATACACACACATACACACCTCTGAGCCCAAAATGCTAAAATGTAAAAACACTAAGTACAAAAGCATTAATACCACTAAGATACCAACAACATAGTAAGATAGTAGGAATCCAGAATGTGAAATAAAGTAAGACCGAGCCAAAATGAAAGCCCTCCAAAAGAACAAGTCTTCAAAAGTGAATGCACAAGTTCCAGAAACACATACGCAGAAAACCATACCTAAAGGTCAATTAAATGGCCAGCTGTCTGAAGCTATAGGGGACCACATCGACTGTATGGTCTCTCTAAGAACAACCTAGTCCAAGTTCACCTATGACCTTTTCAATTTATTGATTTTATGTACAAGACATGACACGTGTGGGAAAAGACTGTGTAGGGGTGAGTAAAAAACCATCATTAGGACATCCCAAAAACACAAAGTAAATATGATAGGAGAAACACCACTAAGAAGATATAGTCAGCTCAACACATGTATGTATCTATAGCACAAATAATAAAAACATACAGATATACTCATAAAATATTCCAAGCCCCGATGTCTCATCCATTGCCAACAACATGGTCCCTCTCATAGCACACTCGTTCTAGGAGATCTCACTCCTAGAGCTATCTGATAGATGCACATAGAAAATGACTACCAAAATTAACCATAGAGACACTTATTCTCGATATGTCAAGTAGTTTATATGAGGCATCAAGTTTCTCTATGATACAAAGTTTAGATATATCACATCCAATTATTAACCACTAAAAACATCTCAAAGGACACTCGTCAAGTCTATTCATGTAGAATGGAAAGAATTCAAACTCGATACATAGATAAGGGCTCCACCATGCATAGGGATCATTGGGGGACTCATGACCCTATTGGAAACATTATCCTAGGTAGGGGAGTGGTTCCTATATAAATATTGGTCACACAAAATCCATGAACCCTATCTATGGTAACATGAAGAGAAGTGAGGACCGATCGAGCCTTTCAGTACGATACATACTCTAACCTAATGAGTCAACTGTTGAAGCTACCATGGGAGAACTCACTTCAAAACATGGGTCATTCTCTATAATGGTTATAGGATCTTGCATCAAACCCTGATAGTAAAATACCAAGGGAATGCTCTCAACCTATGTTTTTATCCACTATGGAGGGAACAAGATACTACATTGAACCCTCATAAGAATAGATAAATAGAACAAAACAAAAAATTTCTGGTCCAATAAAAAATACATTAAGAAATCTCAAAAGGACCTCCCCTTTACAAGGGTCCCAAATCCATAGAAGGCTTGTCAAATAGATGCTCTGTTTTAATGTTATTGATGGTTTATTGAAAACGAGTCTGACCCAACTAGTTAGTGAACCCCAACCTGTCCGGCCAACCCAACCCGATCTGGAATGGCCCACTAGGCCCGATATGATGAGATTATAGAGTGGCCCAACCCCACTAATATGGATTATGTGCACAGTCTGAACATCATACCACACGCTGTCCATTGGACCCTGTGCCCCTGGTCAACGCGATGCCACCATGTTCAACACGGATAGCCACTACAATTTACTTCACTACATCCCCAATGTTATATCCACCTTCAAACATGGTCAATACATGCTTCACGTGGCTACCAGTGCCAGCACACCAATGACCTCGTCTTCGGGCCTCCAGTTCTCCTCTGGCACTCCATTTTTCAAAATGGAAGCATGTCTTTAATCGTTAGGATATGTTCTTCATCGCCTTGGGATTGGATGTACATCAAGACTCATTACAATGAAAACCCAATTGAATGGAAATATCTACTGACTCACTTTGATCTGCCAGTTTATGTTTTCGTGACACCTCTGGTAGGTCATCCCGACATTGGATCTTCGTTTTCGGATCATTGCTCTATGAAGAAAAGGCGAAAAGATCATCTGTTCATAAACCACAAAAGACACAAAAATCCTAAGATAATGAAGAACATTGAGGAATACAAATCACATGGGACAACCCATGGATCAAACCTCATCCATTTTTAGTTCATGAAATGGTCCATTATGTAAGAATGATCATGAAAGAATACCAAATCATTAATCAAAACAACCTTGAGAATCAAACCCCACAATTACAGCCATCCAACATGAACGAGTGATCCATGGGTCAACATGTTCAATGGTTGATCCACATTCTTCATTGACTTTAAATAAAAGGGAGAAGAAGAGTCAAAACAAAAATTACTTACCTTGATTAAGTTTGATTGCTAATGAAGAAACTTCATCATGTCATTACATTGGTCATAGTCCTTCGAATCTGAGGTTCTTCATTCTTGATTCACTATTCCTTCAGCATTCATTGGAGAGAAATTTTTCTCCTTTCCTCTATGGAATTATAGGGTTATGTCGTAAAACTAGATTCCTAATAAAAAATATTAATAGAAAACCAATGCTGCATCAAAAATATTATTCATTAAATTATTTTAATGGTGTTTATGTCGAAAAAATGACATTAATTTTTGGACAGCACCAACCAATGTTAGGCATTTCCTAAGGAAATCACACCCTTATGTACTCAATAGTGGTTTCATATTTCCAATCCGAGTTACCATTTAAGAGTTATTATGATATTAAAATAATATAATTTTATTTAATTATTTTATTTACGATTATGACCTTTGGGACTTCTTGTATTGATGAACCATGCCAACTAATGTTAAGTTATGCCTTGGGTAAAGCCACTGTTCTGAGATCAACAATTCACTAAGATTTATGATTTGGGAAACTAATTAAATTTTATTTCACTTTTTATGAAAATTTTCATGTGTGTGCTATTAAAAACATAACATTTTTCAACAAATTGTTCCAGGAACACTGGACCACATAATTGCACGTTGTCTCATCTTCAGGTCTCAAATTTTTTTTAAATAATTTTTCAAAATAAAATAGGAAAATACGAGTCATTGCACCTTCATTGAAAATGTCTCATGAGTCAAACTCATACCAATCCAAACACTTTTTTAGCTAGGTCTCAATGAATCTCACTTTTCTCCCTCCACTCTAATGTTACTAGGTTATAAGAAGAATGAGTGCAAACCTCTCAGTGAGATCAAAACCAGAACTCTATTCAATGATCTTGTGTCTAACTCAGAGTTCATTGTGGTTTGGCATGACAAAACATTTAATGTTCTATTGGGAAGTCCTTGACTGCATGAATATGCAGCCCTCCCTTTTTCACATCACCAATGTCTGAAATATTTTATCAATTGTCAAATTTGGACTTTAAATGGTTACAAGGATCTGTTCAAATCATGTGAAACGTAGCATATCAATGTAGGTTTCTATCCCAATTAAGGGAAGAAATCAATGGCTAACTATGTTTCCCAAATCAATGCCCCAAATGGATTGGAGATGATCCAAACTAACCCTTTTATACATCTCGGTGCATATTTTGTGCTTTTTAATAATCAAATTTAATTGGTGGACTAAACATCACATTTTAATTTAGTGAATTCTATAATTTCTGTCAAACTTTTGGGTCTAATATAACTGAATAAGCTACAAACTCTCCAAGTGATAATGAACTCTTGAGTGAAAATTTCTTCATCCCGTCCGTTCAGCTTAAAAAATCCAAGTTCAATCAGCTAAATTTGAAGAATATGTAATGATTGTAGGAGAAGTTGAAGGGACTCATTCTATATCCATTGTTTCTCCTTCAGGGATTTGAGAAAGCGTCATGCAGAAAGTGACCATGAAATGATTTTCTCCTCCTCCAGATGTTCGAATAAATACTCCTTGTTTCCCTCTAAATATAATTCCCTATCAACTCCTCCGCATGAAGAAGAAAAACAATGGGGCTTGTGGAAGAGGAATAAGTAGATGATCTCAAGGATTCCTCTCCCTAATATAAAAATGGGCAAGGGAAGCACCACCTTATATCAGTGCTATGCAAAAACCGCTAATAAAGAAACCATGTATCAATGCTAAAATTTAAAAGCTGATACAGGGTAACCTTTATCAGTTCTAAAAAAGGGCTGAAAAATAATCCATATATCAGCGCTAGAAAAGAGCTGATAAATAATCCTTGTATTAGCGCTGAAATTTTAGCGCAGATACATGAAGGATTTATCAGCACTAAAAAAGAGCTAATAAAACCTTGGTCATTTTTTTATAAAGTCGGTCCCACAGTTCCTTAGTTTTATCGCGACCTAAAGCTCTCGCGGTACTGGAACCCTATGACTCCCCTCCGCTTCCCACTAAGTTCACGTTGCCGGACCTCCACCGGCCTCGAGCTTTTCATTGTCGAACCTCTGCCGCCGACTAAGCTTCACGTTGCCGAACCTCCTCCGCCCTCGAGCTTCGCTTTGCCGAACCTCCGCCACCCACAACACCCTTGAGCATCGCGTCGCCAGACCTCCACTGCCCGTTGAGCTTAGTCTTTCCAGACCTCCCTTTAAGGCATGTTTTCCAAATAATTTTTTAATATTGTTCTCCTCTCCCATCACACATAACCATATGTTGATTTGTAATGATATATTTAAGGGATATTTGATATTGTGATGGTTTTAGGATACATGATTCATCCTTTTCTTCTTCAGGTTTGTCTCTAGGGTAATTCCCCCTGTCGATGCTTGAGTTTGGTCCAACTTCTTCTAATGGTTCCAGAACTATTATTATATAAATCATATCACACTATTAAAACATTGTTAATTGGAGTTTTGGGATGTGAGGCTTTCCCATCAATGGTGTTCTAGTGGATTTTGTGTTGAATTATTTCATCCCTATGTTTTATTTCCTCTGATGGTGATGATTCTACTTCATCGTAGATTCATGAGTGTTCTTCCTACATATTGTGATGGGGTTCTTGGGGGTGGTCATCCAATATATTTCTATTACTCCTAAGGTATCACCTTTTTTCTAATGACTATGGTGGTTTTTTAGGTGATTTGGTATTTTTTTTATTCTAGATCCTAGAAACCATTCAATTTGATGGAGGTATGGTTGGATATGTTATATAAATTCTTCCAACAATCAACTTTATGAGAAGGTGTGATTTGAATTATAGAATATATATGCTTTGATTTAATTATATTATTAGGTTATTTTGGGTTGGAAATGGGTGATGAGGTTCCTAAGGTGATGAATTCTAGTTTGTTATTTTGTTAGCGAAGTCGTTGATGATGATGTTGATCAGGCGCATCACGGTGCATGTATCAAGGTATGAGTATCATCCTGATTTGAGGCATGATTCAATAGCATGTTTTTGTTTTAAATTATAATTTAGTGGTGTTTTATGGGGTATTTTTTATAATTTCACATACTATTTGAACATATGTGTCTATGACATATTTATTTTTTCTTTTATCATTACTACATTATTCTAGGATTTTCTATTAGTATAGTTTTTTTACTGTAAATCAAAATGTGGAATCTTGGGAGAATTTTTAACATGGGTTGATTTTCTTTAAAAGGGATGGTTTATTCATGTCAAATATCTCTTGAGAAACCTACTATTAGAGGAATGATTAATATTCTCATCATCAATGGCGATCAATGAGTTTACACTATCAGAGTGAAGTTTATGAAAAATGTAAGGTCCTTCCCACTTGGATTCTAGTTTCACTAGATTCCTCCTAGGTATCATCAATTCCCTTAGATCCAACACCATGTCACCGTAAATTATGGAATGAAGGATAACCTTTTTCTTTAAGGAAAACACCACCCGGTTCTGATACATTTCTTGGTCATCTAATGCTTGAATCCTATTTTCTTCAAGGGGTTCCCCCCTTATTTCTTTCAGGCTATCTAGGTGACATTGTCTGGCAGTGCACATGTATGGCATGATGCCCAGACCACCAAGATTTCTATCCTTGCCACCCCTACCTCCATCTCTATCCTTCTCCCTCGCTGAGGTTCCTGACTGCTTCTCTGTAGTGGCCATCCCCCTTCTTAGTAGTGTTTGTTTGGTCTCCCTTGGCTCTGAGCCTGTCATCCAGTTCCAAATACTTATTGATCCAGATATAACTCCCTCACCAGGCCCCCAAGTTTCATTACCCATCCTTCCCCTTCCCCTTTGAATCCTCATCTCCCACTCATATGAAGCTTACCAACCAGAAGGGATTATGAACATGTTCAAAATCAAGGGACCTCAATGAGAGATCATCCCCTCACTTCAATAAGTATACTAGCTCTAGATCCAATGCCAGATCCATGTCCTACCCATCATTATTATCTTCATATGTAATGATCATGGTCTTAGTGCCCATGTTAAATCGGACTACCTCACCATAGAAATCATAAATCATAATGTCATTCTTGTTGTTGTTAAATAACAAAAAAAACCCCTAAAATAATCATAGAATTATCCTAGAAGATTAAGTTGCATGGATTTCCACACTATGACCCCTCCAACAGAAACAAATGGGTATTTTGGAACAATAAATATGTTGTTGAGACTGTTCAGAATTGCAATCAATTCATCACTCCCAAGGTGTCCAATGATGACACCTCCTTCCTTATGAATTTTTTTCGAAGCTATGACTCTCTTCAAAGAGAATATCTATAGGGTGAACAAAATATCGTCAATCCCGACCACCATCTATTGTTTTTTGGGGGTGACTATAATGTCATTTACAACCCAAAGGAAAGGAAAGGTAGAAGCCCATTCCAAAGGAAGGCCATCATGGAGTTTGTTCAGTTCATGGCTGGGAAGGGCCTCATTGATCATAGCTTCTCAGGTGACAGTTTCACCTGTTGCAACAACTTCAGGGGCCATCACCGCTTGTGGAGTCTATTGGATAGGTGTCTAGCCAACATGAAATCCACTAACCTATTCTCAAATACCATTTTTTTCATCTTGCTTGAGGTATTTTGAACCACTCCCCCCTCTTGGTTTCCATTTCTTATTGGCATGATCATCAGGAACGGTTTCACTTCCACCAGCAGTGGGTTAACATCCTAGGGTACCAGGACATGGTTTGGGAAATATGGAATGAACCCTTGTAGGTGTATCGGGCCACCTTGAACCTTAGTGACCTGACCTCGAACCCCGATAGGTGCGTGTTCTCCCCTTCCTCCTCACTAACCTTCACCACCTGGGACTACTGTCACATATGGGATCATTTGGAGTATTGTGATAGATGGAATGATACCTTAGGTTTATTGGATTATTAACACTATTTTTAGATTTATGTGTGACTATATACTTATTATATTTTCTTATTATTTATTACACACCACCACTTGAGTCATGTAACCTAATAGAAATCCATATATGTACTTTGGTTCTGATGTGGATATGGTTTTTTATGTGTTTTTGAAAAGTCTATGTGTGGATATATGGGTATTTATGAATGATGATATTGAATGTAGGGCAGAGACCAAGTAGTGGTAGTTGTATCATTCTTTATTATTCTTATGTTTGGTATGGGGTGATTTGAGAAAACTATAAAGAATCTAAAGTAATTATATTTAATGAAGATGAATAAATACTAATGGTTATGCTCTATTAATCTCTATTTTTATAAGGAAGTGGTTCTCTTATACTGTATTTGGAAGTCCTGTTTTGTGTACATGAACCATAAATACTAATATTTGAGATTCAAATCGGATGAAGATGAATAAAGATTGGATTGAATCTAATCATTTGACAATAGAGTACGAGAACAGAGTGAAAGAGTTCATCAAATTTTCAAAGGATCACGCAAAGGATCCTTCTCAAATCCTTTGTCTGCATTTACGTTGTTTTTATTCAAGACTAATTACTCCCGATGAGTTGGAAGAACATTTGATATGTCACGGAATAGATCAGAGTTATAAATGTTGGAATAAACAGGGAGAAAAAGAGAATGTAGCTACTGGCTGGGATAAAACTGTGTTTTATGAATCATCAGATATGAATACGAATATGGATAATGAAGAAGACCTTATGGAGGATGTGATTATAGATGTTAATTATGATGAAGATAGTATTGAGGAAATGACAAAGACAATTTAAGATGAACTATGTGATTACCTAAATTTTTTTGAGAAGTTAAAGAGTTATGAAAAGACGCCATTGTATGCTGGTTGTACCAAGTATACAACATTGTCAGCTGTACTGAAGTTGTATAAATTGAAATTAGGCAACGAATGGAGTGATGTCAGTTTTATGGAACTACTTTCTCTATTTAATGACATGCTCCATTAAGATAATGACCTCCCAAGCCAGACATATGAAGCTTAATGAATGCTACACTCGATGGGTATGATTTCAGAAAGAATACATGCCTTTCTGAAAGACTGTATATTTTTTCACAAGGAGAACAAAACACATACACAATGACCAAAGTGTGGTGCTTCTCGATACAACAAAGATGAATCCAATCCTACGAAAATTTTATGGTACTTTCAAATCATTCCAAGGTTTAGGCATTTATATGGAAGTGAAGAAACTACAACACAATTGTCATGGCATGCAGATAAAAGCAATAAAGATGGGAAATTATGTCATCTGGCCGACTCTCCTCAATGGAAGAAAATTGATCATGAGTATCCTTAATTTATAAAAGAGCCGAGAAGCCTTCTTCTTGCATTATCTAAAAATGGATTAAATCCATTTGGTTTTCAAACCAGCACTCATAGTATATGGCCTGTTATGTTGGTAAATTATAACTTGCCACCCTGGTTATGCATGAAGTAGAAATTCATCATTTTATCGATGCTTATATCAGGACCAAAACAACCAGGTAATGATATTGATGTTTATTTGTCTCCTTTGATCGAGGATTTGAAGTTATTGTGGGATTCAGGTGTTATGTTGTATGATTCTTATAAAAGTGAATACTTCACGTTGAGAGCGATGTTGTATGGGACAATAAATGATTTCTCTGCTTATGGAAGTTTTTTAGGATATAGCATTAAAGGAACTCAAGGGTTTGCTTGGTGTGAAGAAGATACATAATCAATTAGGTTGAAACATTCATCGAAATACTTGTTTCTAGGATATCATAGATTTCTACCTCGTCGGCATAAGTACCGATCTTGGATGACATCATTCAATGGAAGTTCAGAACAATGCGCATCACCATCTCTACTAATAGGTGATCAGATGTTATAGAAAGTAAAAGATGTGAACACTGTTTTCGGTAAACCATTTTAAAAAAACCTTACAAAAATCGGTTGGAATAAGAGATCAGTCTTTTTTTAATTAGCATACTAGAATTGCTTGTACGTCAGACATTTTTTTGATGTGATGCATGTGGAAAAAAATGTATGTGGCAGTGTTATCATGACATTGATAAATTCCCCTAGAAAAACAAAGGATGTAATTAAGGCAAGGTTGGACATGGTCTACATGGGAATATGAGAAGAGTTGGCTCCCATGAAGGGTGAAAATCTAATGTTTCTTCCTCCAGCTGTTTATAATCTTTCTAGGGAGGAGAGATACTAGTTTTGAAATTTCTTCAATGATGTAATGTTTCCTGAGGGGTATTCATCAAATATCAATAACATTGTGTCAATGAATGATTTATAGTTAAAAAATTTTAAATCACATGACTACCATGTTTTGATGAAAGATCTAATTCCTATACCTTTACATTGTATTTTTCCCAGGAATGTTCATCATACGTTAAGAAAACATTGTTTCTTTTTCAAATATATATGTAGAAAAGTTTTAGACCTGGTGAAATTGCCAGCTATGGAAAAAGAAATTTTCATCATATTATATGAATTAGAAATGTTCTTCCTGCCAACATTCATTGATATGATGGTTCATTTGATGGTTCACTTGGTGAGAGAGATTCGACTTTGTGGTCCTCTGCACTATAGATTGATGTATCCTATTGAACGATATATGAAGATTTTGAAAGGGTATGTCAAAAATAAAAGTCAGACAGAGGGTTGTATAGTGGAGTGATATATTGTTGAAGATGACATTGAATTTTGTACCGAATACCTATCTGATGTGGAAAGCATTGGTCTCCCAAAATCTCATAACCCTGGTCGCATTGAGGGTGAGGGAATTTCTGGAAGAGATGTTGTGACAATCAACATTACAGATTGGGAGCAGGTCCACCTTTATGTTTTTCATAACAGTTGCGAGGTTGCTCCATATATTGAAACTCACATAGAAATTATTATGTAGTAGAATCCATCGAGGGCTTAAAAATGGTTATCAAATACACATAATCACCAGTTTATAGGATGGTTTCGGGACCATATTTTTAAGCAGTTGGATGAAAATCCGAATTCAATTTCAGAACGACTCTGATGGCTAGTCGCTAGACCAAGTTTGTATGTGTTATCTTACAGTGGTTATGTAATTAATGATTATAAATTCTATACAAATGAACATGATGAAGATAGTACCATGAAAAATATTGGAGTTACACTAGTGGCTGAAGTGATGCATGTTTCTGGTAGTAATGACAGAAATCTTATTTATGAAAATATTTCATACTTTGGAATTATCAACCCAATATGGGAGTTGGATTATACAACATTCCCATTGCCTATTTTTCAATGCAAATGGGTTGATAACAAAAGTGGTGTTAAAATAGTTGAATGGAGATTTCTGAAAGTTGATTTTAGTAAAGAATGGTACATAGATGAATAGTTTATAATGGCATCACAAGCGGTACATGTTTTTTATGTTCCATATCCCACAAACCAAAAGTGGTTGATTATTCTGTTAGCGTCCAAAACCACTGAAGGTTCCGATGAAAATTCAGTTGAGGATGATCCTTTCAGTGGTACATCACAATCATTTTAGAGCAGTCCCAATGTAGATGATGTATTTTATGTTAGAGGAGACCACAATGAATGGATTTGGATAATCGATAGAGGTGTCAAATCCCTCCAGCCTTTGCAAAAAATAAAGAGAGTTCAATAAACAGGTTATATTTTGTTTGTAATATAGATCTTGTAATTTCATGTTATTATATTATCATTACTGAATATATGTAATCTAAATTAACTGTTCAACCACTTTTGCAGATAATGACTTCTACACATTCGGGGGCTCCTATCCTTGACGCTAAACAAGTCTCTCAAGCTGCTGCTACGGCTGCTACGACTACTGCTACGGCTGCTGCTGCTCCTATTACTGCTCCTGCTGCTCCTACTACTCCTGCTACTCCTGCTGCTGCGGATCATGCGGCTCTTGCTGCTCCTAGTGTTGAGGTCCAACAACCATCAGCACATGTCCTTGTTGCCATTTCAGATGAACACATAGATGATGTTTATATCGATGAAATGGTCGGTAATGAAGGATCGACGTCACAGAAAACACATGTGTGTTGTAGTTTGACGGTGTTAGCCAATGTTCTTAAGGAAAAATGCAAAGGCATCAAATTTGAAATCAGATGGAATACACAAGGCCAACATGTGAATCCCAAAATGGCTATGTTTAGTAGTTACATTGGAGTTTTCACTCGGCAAAGCATACTGATTGACATCAATTCATGGCACCATGTTGTGTCTGGGATGATGGATGTGATCTGGGAAGAAATTACGGTAACATTATGAATTTATTTATTTAATTTACTAGAAAATAAAATAATTAAAAAATGTCTTACACATCTCAATCTCTTGTAGAATACATTTATAGTAGACGATCCACACAAGGATTATGTACTAAGTATTTCAGGAAGGATTCATCGAGGTTTTTACAATATTTTAATGAGATGTCACCTGAAAGATTCCAAAGGTAAAATAAACCCTCACCCACCCATTGTCTACGCTCACCTGAAATCCCAAGAAGCATGGGATGCATTTATTGGCTGCCTTGGGGATGAGAAGTTTCAGGTACATTTTTGGTGATAATATGTTGTTTGAGGATTCCTGTATTCATAACTTTGATTGTCAATATTTCATTTATGAAACAACAACTCTGTAAAAAAAATAATGAACGTGCATCAAAACCAACATACCCCTATCGTAAATCAAGGATGGGGTACGTTTCACTAGAAAAAAATTGGTACATATTTTAAATTTACATTAATATTGTTAGGTTCCAACAAACTACATCATAATTATATTTCTATGTTTATATATAGATTGATGAGTCTAGAACCAAATACACTTCCATCCCATGTCATGTGCTTTGTAAGGAGGCATGTATGAATAAGAAAGGGAATCTAGTAGATGAGAATGCACAAAAAGTATGGGATATTTGTGTAAGTATGACACGATGATAAAATTATTTGTTTTAAATTGATATTACCTAAAAATAATTAGTTATTTTCCTATATCTGTTGGTCACAAGAATTAGTTACTCCTGTAGTGGATGCAGACCTATTATCGATGGCTTTCAAGCAGCTAGAAAAATACGGTCGTGTCAGGGGTGCGGGGTTCGGGGTGACACCCCAAGTATATTTTGAGAAGAAGAAAAAACGGATGATAGATATGAAACATTGAAATAAATGAGAGAAAAACTAGCAACCCTTGAAGAATTATTGCAATTTAAGGGAGAGTTGATAGCAACTTTTATGGGTGGGAAGCAAGGAGAAGACACAACTCAGGAACAACCAGTGCGTGAAGATCCCGCCCCACCCCCCACAAGCTTGGAGGCGAGCCATTGGCCTCAAAGAGATTTCTTAGCCGTGGTAATCAATATTCTAATAATTGTTCCCATGAAATGTGAATTAGAAAAGCACTGATACTTTTTATTGTACTGATCTTCTACATGGTGATAATGATTGTGATTTATATCTTTCAACACCAACGTATCACCTTGTAGCGAGGGCTATAATTCTCAACATCCCAGATGACACACTGCATAACAGACCACTTCTGAAAGATCATCTGAAAGTGACTATTACTATAGCTCATGTGCCAAATGCAGAGCTACCTATTCCACTTGATGACAGTGATAATCATACGGTCGAAAAGGCTATTGGGACATTCATTGCATGTCCATCGCAAATTGTAAGAGTACATGCGGCCAAAGAGGTATTTATTTCCTTTTTTTCAAGCTAAACCTTTAAAAATTAATGAAAAAATGCTCTGAACCAATGAATGTTTTTATAGATGGAGAAAGGGAAGGGGGTGACAAACGTTGGCTCAAAACCATCTAAAGGATCAACCAACTGATCCAAAGGTGCTACTAAAATCACAATAACACCACCTATTCACTATCCACATTTACTAGCATTTAAGACTCATGTGGATACGAAGCTAAGAGGTGGTAGTAGTCATATAGTGGTTTTCGAAGAGAATATATATGGTGTGAAAAGTAAGGATTTCATTGCTTCTGAAAATGTAAATGAGGTCCTTGAAAACATATGGTTAGGCATCACAGTTGTAAATATATATATGATGTACGTTTCTGTGAATTGATTTTCTAAAAGATCATCTAATGTGAAAATTATGACTAAATGCATTTTATATTGTGGACATGCGTATATATGAAAAACAGTTGAAGGAATTTTCACATGAGCCAAGATTTGGACTCGTTAGTCCTCATACCACATTATCACATCTGACAAAAATAGATCCATCAAAAAAGAATGAAATTGTGAATGGATTGCTGAAAACATTTTAAAGCAAGATTATAGATGACAAACTCTTCTTAATACCAACCATGCAGGGGTAAAACTCTACAATTAAATCATATCAATTATATTTTGACTTCTTTTATTACTTATTACTTTTTTTGTTTTTAGGCAACATTGGATGCTAATTGTGGTGAACTTGGATACTCCAAAAATTTGTTTTCTGGATTCAAAGCAAGGATATCCATCAAAACAACACACATGATGGAGTTTGTGAATATGTAATACACTACATCCTACGTTTTAGGTCTAAACAACAAGTAATATAATTTATATTATCTTTTACTGAGGATTATGTTATGATAGGGTGGTGTATAATTATCGTCTAAAAAGGAATGAGGATAGGGGCTAAGCATAAGGAGGCGAGAAAGTACTACGTCTGGAAAAATATCAGGTTATATATAATAAAATTCCACTATCCAAACACATCTCAACACAAGTTACTTATTCTCCAAATGATCAATTTTTTTATAGTGTCCAAAACAAAAAAAACCATTATAATTGTGGTTATTATGTTTGTAAATTTATTAAGGAGATCGTTTTTCATCAAGAAACAAGAATCTCTATAGAGGAATTTTCCAAAACAACTACTAGTTCGTTTAATTTATTTATTAATTAATTATTTTTATATTTTGCAGTACTACTCTGATTGTCGAAAATCCTCATACTCACAAGAAGATATAGATATGTTCAGAAATTATTGGGCCGCATACCTGCTGATAGATTGTACAAAAATAACATGAAGATCTGACTTGGGGATGTGTACAATTGGCGTTCATTTTTGAGAGGGGTTTAGGGGATCAAAAGATGACACATTGTGGTATTTAAATGTTCGTTAGAACATTTTAATGGTTTTTAAATAAAAATTCTTTTCTCCAATGAGTCAATTTCCCATTTAAACAGATTATATACACCAAAAACATGCAAGAATGATGATCCACTCAAAGGGCCTTTATTTTGTTTAAAATGGATAGATTTTTAAGTGAAAAAAATGACCTACGTAAATCCGACAAAATGCATTCAGTTTGTCTTGATATTTTAGGAGAATGATCCGCAGGTCCTTTGTGATGTGTACAAGTCATCCCCCCTCAATCCAAGGCATGGTGTGGCTAGTACCACTCAAAGGGTCTCTCTTCTGTTTAAATTGGACAGATTTTTAAGTGAAAACAAAAACTGACCTATAGAAATCTGACCAAACGCATTTGGATTGTGTTTATCCTTTATCAGAACGATCCAAAGGTCCTATTTGACATTAAAAAGTCATCCCCGCCTCAATCTGAGGCACGGTGTGTTTGGTACCACTCAAAGGGCCTCTCTTTTATTTAAAATGAACACAATTTTAATTGAAAACAACAACTGACCTATGGAAATCTGAAAAAATGCATTCAGATTTCCTTTATCCTATATGAGAATGATCCACGGGTCCTTTGTTACATGCACGAGTCATCACTACCTCAATCCGAGGCAGGGTGTGGCCGGTACCACTCAAAGGGTCTCTCTTCTGTTTAAATTGGACAGATTTTTAAGTGAAAACCACAACTGACCTATGGAAATTTGAGAAAACGCATTAATATTGTGTTGATACTTTATGAGAACAATCCATGGGTCCGTTGGGGACGTGCAAGAGTCATACCCTCCTCAATCCTAGGCACGGTGTGGCCGGTACCACTCAAAGGGTCTCACTTTTGTTTAAAATGGACATGTTTTAAGTGAAAACAACAACTGACCTGCGGATATTCGACAAAATGCATTCTTATTGTATTTATATTTTAGGATAACAATCCAAGGGTTCTTTGTTCCATGCATGGGTCATCCCCGCCTCAATCCGAGGCACGGTGTGGCCGGTACCACTTAAAGGGTCTCTCTTTTCTTTAAAGTGGACACAATTTTAAGTGAAACAACAACTGACCTTTGGAAATCAGACCAAACGCATTTTGATTGTCTTTATACTTTAAAAGAACGATCCACAGGTGCATTGGGGGTGTGTACAAGTAATCCCTGCATCAATCCAAGGCACGGTGTGGTCGGTACCACTCAAAGGGTCTCTCTTTTGTTTAAATTGGACAAATTTTTAAGTGAAAACAACAACTGACCTACGGAATTCCAACCAAATACATTAGGATTTTGTTGATCCTTTAAGATAATAATACATGGGTGCATTGAGGATGTGCATGAGTCATCCCCGCCTCAATCTGAGGCACTGTGTGGCTGATACCACTCAAAGGGTCTCACTTTTGTTTAAAATGGACATATTTTTAAGTGAAAACAACAATTGACCAACAGAAATTAGACCAAACACATTAATATTGTCTTGATCCTTTAGGAGAATGTTCCGCGGGTCCTTTTTGACATGCACGAATCATCCCTGCCTCAATCTGAGGTATGGTGTGGCCGGTACCACTCAAAGGGTCTCACTTTTGTTTAAAATGGATAGATTTTTAAGTGAAAACAACAACTGACCTAAGGAAATCAGACCAAATGCATTTGTATTATCTTGATATTTTAGGATAATGATCCACAGGCCCTTTGTGAAATGTATGAGTCATCCCTGCCTCAATCTGTGGCATGTTGTGGCCGGTACCACCCAAAGGGTCTCTCTTCAGTTTAAATTGGACATATTTTTAAGTGAAAACAACAACTGACCTACGTAAATCTGACCAAACACATTTTGATTGTGTTGATCTTTTAAGATAACGGTCCAAGAGTTCATTAGGGACGTGTAATAGTCAACCCCGCCTTAATCCAAGGCATGGTGTGGCCGGTACCACTCAAAGGGTCTCTCTTTTGTTTAAAATTGACAGATTTTTAAGTGAAAACAACAACTGACCTATAAAAATCCAAAAAAAACGCATTCAGATTGTCAGTATCCTTTATGAGAACAATCCACGGGCCCTTTGTGATGTGCATGAGTCATCTCCGCCTCAATCCGAGGCACTGTGTGGCCGGTACCAGTCAAAGGGTCTCTCTTTTCTTTAAAAGGGACATAATTTTATGTGAAAACAACAACTGACCTACGGAAATCCAACCAAAAGCATTCGGATTCTCTTGACCCTTTATAAGAACGATACATGGGTCCTTTGTGATGTGAAATAGTCATCCCTGCCTCAATCTGAGGCATGGTGTGGCTGGTACCACTCAAAGGGTCTCTCTTCTGTTTAAAATTGACACAATTTTAAGTGAAAACAACAACTGACCTACGGAAATCTGACCAAACGCATTCGTATTGTCTTGATGCTTTAAGAGAACGATCCATGGGTTTTTTCGGGATGTGTATGAGTAATCCCTGCCACAATCCAAGTCACAGTGTGTCTGGTACCACCCAGAGGGTCTCTCTTCTATTTAAATTGGACAGATTTTTAAGTGAAAACAACAACTGACCTATTGAAATTTGACCAAACTCATTCAGATTGTGTGGATCCTTTAAGATAATAGTCCATGGGTATGTTGGGGACATGAACGAGTCATCCCCGCCTCAATCTGAGTCATGGTGTGTTCGATACCACTCAAAGAGTCTCACTTGTTTTTAAAATGGACATATGTTTAAGTGAAAACAACAACTGACTTACAGAAATTTTACCAAAAGCATTCAGATTGTCTTGATACTTTAGGAGAACAATCCATGCATCCTTTTTGACGTGAACGAGTCATCCCCGCCTCAATCCGAGGCACGGTGTGGCCGGTACCAGTCAAAGGGTCTCTCTTTTGTTTAAAATGGCCAAATTTTTAAGTGAACACAACAACTGACCTATGGAAATCAGACCAAACACATTCGGATTGTCTTGATCTTTTAGGAGAAAAATACAAGGGTCCTTTTTGACATGTACGAGTTTTCCTCGCCTCAATATGAGACACGGTGTGGCCATTACCACTCAAAGGGTCTCTCTTTTGTTTAAATTGTACATATTTTTAAGTGAAAACAGCAACTGGCCTATAGAAATCCAACCAAAAACATTTATATTGTGTTGATCTTTTATCATAACAATCCAAGGGTGTGTTGGGGATGCATAAGAGTCAACTCCACCTCAATATGAGGCACGTTGTGGCCGGTACAACTCAAAGGTTCTCTCTTTTGTTTAAAATGGACGGATTTTTAAGTGAAAACAATAACTGCCCTTTGGAAATCCATCCAAACGCATTCGGATTGTCATGATCCTTTATGAGAACGATCAATGGGTCCTTTTTTATGTGCATGAGTCATCTTCGCCTCAATCCAAGGCACAGTATGGCCGGTACCACTCAAAGGGTCTCTCTTTTCTTTGAAATGGACACAATTTTAAGTGAAAACAAAAACTAACCTAAGGAAATCCGACCAAACGCATTCAGATTGTCTTAATCCTTTATGAGAATGATCCACTGGTCCTTTTTTACATGAAAGAGTCATCCCTACCACAATATGAGGCACAGTGTGGCTGGTACCACTCAAAGGGTCTCTCTTCTATTTAAAATGGACACAATTTTAAGTGAAAACAACAACTGACCTACAGACATTCAACCAAACGCATTTGGATTGTCTTGATCCTTTAATAGAATGATTCGCGTGTGTGTTAAGGATGTTTAAGAGTAATCCCCACCTCAATCCAAGGCATGGTGTGGCCTTTACCACTCAAAGGGTCTCTCTTCTGTTTAAATTGGATAGATTTTTATGTGAAAATAGAAACTGACCTATAGAAATCTAACCAAACACATTTGTATTGTGTTGATCCTTTAAGATAATGATCCAAGGGTGCCTTGGGGACGTGCATGAGTCATCCCTTCCTCAATCCGAGGAATGGTGTGGCCAGTACCACTCAAAGGGTCTCACTTTTGTTTAAAATGAAAATATTTTTATGTGAAAACAACAACTGACCTATGTAAATTCGACCAAACACATTCGGATAATCTTGATACGTTATAAGAATGATCCAAGGGTCCATTGTAATGTGCATGAGTCATCCCTGCCTCAATAAAAATCACAGTGTGGCTGGTACCACTCAAAGGGTCTATCTTTTCTTTAAAATGGACACAATTTTAAGTGAAAACAACAACTGACCTATGGAAATCTGACCAAATGCATTCATATTGTCTTGATATTTTAAGATAAAGATCCATGGGTTCATTGAGTATGTGTACATGTAATCCCCCCTCAATCTGAGGCATGGTGTGGCCGGTACCTCTCAAAGGGTCTCTCTTCTGTTTAAATTGGACAGATTTTTAAGTGAAAACAACAACTGACCTACAGAAATTCGACCAAATGCATTTGTATTGTGTTTATCCTTTAAGAGAATGATCCACGGGTGCGTTGGGGACGTTAAAGAGTCATCCCTTCCTCAATACAAGGCACGGTGTGGTCGGTACCACTCAAAGGGTCTCACTTTTGTTTAAAATGGACATATTTTTAAGTGAAAACAACAACTAACCTACGGAAATTCGACCAAACGCATTCGGATTGTCTTGATCCTTTTGGAGAACAATCCATAGGTCCTTTGTGACATTCCAGGGTCATTCCCGCCTCATTCTGAGGCACAGTGTGGCCGGTACCACTCAAAGGGTCTAACTTTTGTTTAAAATGGATAAATTTTTAAGTGAAAACAACAACTGACCAATGGAAATCCGACCAAACACATTCGGATTGTCTTGATCATTTAGGAGAAAGATCCATGGTTCCTTTGTGATGTGTACGAGTCATCCCCACCTGAATCTGAGGCACAGTTTGGCTGGTACCATGATTTTAAATCCCATCTATCATCAGTTATCATCAAC
This sequence comes from Viscum album, assembly GCA_963277665.1. NCBI lineage: Eukaryota > Viridiplantae > Streptophyta > Magnoliopsida > Santalales > Viscaceae > Viscum > Viscum album. The sequence continues at coordinate 468,576,123 of OY728119.1, forward strand.
ACCATGTTATTACATTAGGTTATCCATTATTTAAAAATCCTAATTTTTTCGTAAAATAGATTATTCTAAAAAACATCACCCAAATATTATCTTAATAATTATATAAATGGTTAGCCTTATAACCATTCTCAAATATGACAATAGATAACATTAGAGGGGAGTTCATAAAATCATCTTAACACTGGTGCCCCATATATCACAAATTATATCTTGGTTTTCAGGTTATAATCATGTGAATAACCTCATCATATATTCTTTTGAAAAATGGAAATAACATAAATTACCTTAAATAATTTTTGGAAACATGAATGATTCCGTATTACAATGGATACTTGATATATTAATTAAATCTGAGAATTTGAAGACATCATATATAGTGAAATAGACATCTTTTCAACAAATAGATAATCAGATCCATGGTAATCATTGCTATCATATTTACTTTATCCACATCAATAATCACATTATCCAAGTTAAACACAATTTTCCCAGCATCTTTATTGAAATATGGGTTTCCTTACCTTAATGAAAATATCACATTTCTATGTATTTATCACCATTAAACATATACATTTCAATCATTAATAGAAACATTTAATCAAAATACTTTTATATTTCATGATTCAAATAACATAATTTTTTAATTCTAAAAAATATATACATTATTCATCCAACATTATTCTTAAACCATTAATCCGACTTCATCGATATAATACTTAATACCTATATCCTATAATTAAGAATATTAATCATTTATTAGGGTTACTCACCCTCAATATATTCATGATATTTATGGTTAATGTAAATAATACTAAAATAACATCACCTACCTTTCACATATCATTTACGGTCTCTTTATCTTCATAAGTATAACAAATACTCATACCACCTTCCTGGTTCTCTATATGATATTTCCACTTAGGAAATAAATTTTCATAATTTTCATACTTTACACATCGAAAACATTCATCATTATCCATGTTCCTTCATGCTCTCTCTATTTTCAAAATCTAAAAACCACGCGGTGGGAAAGACATATAATAGATTAAAACCACCTAATCATGAAAAATTACTTACAATATGTATAAATCATAACAAACACCTTTTAATAACCTTCACCTTTAGTTATTCAAAGTTATATTATTTCAAAATACTTCATAATGGTTTTCTAATTGTTTGTGAATTTACAAATTATATCCCTAGGAGTGTCAAAACTAGTTTATAGCAAGGCCCATAGTCGTGTACCAGATTACCCCATGTCTGGACCATGATATATTATCAGAGTTTTTACCCACTGGATGACACCCCCACCCCTACTTGACACCACCTTGCCACCTGCATACCCCCAACCCCCTAGACACCCCCACCCATGGACGACAACCCACACCCTCCCAAACACCATCTCACCCCCCTTAGACAGCCCCACCAACCCCCTGGACCCCCTGGACATCCCCCAACCCCCTAGAAAGCCCCCCCCCCCCACTGATAGCCTGGACACCAGCCCACCCCCATGGACACCCCATAGACAGACCCCCCCCCCCCCACCTGGACACCCCCATCCTTGGACACCACCCCACCCCCCTTGGGCAGTCCTACCAACACCCTAGACCGCCCCTACCCCCTGGACACCCCCACCCCCTGGACACCCCAATCCCCCCGGACTCCCCCATCCCACCCTCCTGGACACCACCCCACCCCCTTGGATGACCCCACCAACCCCCCGGACCACCCCCACACCACGGACACCCCACCCACCTCCTGTAAAGCCCCCCCCCCCCAACACCCTGGAGACCAGCCCACTCCCTGGACAGCCCCCCCCCCACCTGGACACCCCCCATCCTAAACACCACCACACCACCAAGACACCCCCACCCCCCTAGACACCACCACCCTCCTTGGACACCCCCCAAGCTCCTGGACCGCTCACCCAGGCATGGGGGATCCATACCTATGTGGGATAGTTTGATATTCCATTGTAAAACCTGGGAAACCCACCTTGGGTGACCCGTACTTGGGAGACCTACCTAGGGTATCCCATACTAGGGAGACCAACTAGAGTGAACCCACTAGTGTATACCATGGGGGATGCGCCCCCACAACCCTTCCTGGGATCAGTGCCTGGAGGTAATCCGAGATCTCCAATCATTTCCATTCGCTCCCATTACTGACCCCCATGAAAAATGGAGAGTCGTACCATGGAATTTTTTGGCTGAGATTAGGATATTTTGGGTTCTATATTATACCTCCTTATGATCCTTCGATGGAAAACCATGAATTCAGATACTACTCCACACTCCATGAAATACCTAGAGTCAAAAAAATCTTCTGGGTCCCATTGTTTTATTACAAGTTCTGATTCTACTCTTGGATTCCTCAGGTAAACTTCTGTCGATACACTCCTCAATCCTCATCACCTAACTCGTATTCTAGGTTGAACAAATACATGGGTATCATCATTAAGAGTAAGCCCCAACCAAACCTCAAAGGGAAACCATCCTAGTGTAATCCCTTAAACTTTCATATAGGAGGTTACATTTCCACTCTTCTTTAAATCATTCACCTTCATTCCTTTCTTACCTTAGACTCTAATCCAATGTAATGTGAAGAGAGGGAAATACCAGAGACCCAACCTCTTTCACCATTTCCCCTACCTCTTCAGACATAGCCACAAACTCCTCCATCATCAAAGGAAAGATTTTGTGTATTTTTGAATCATTCGCATCCATATATTTATCACATTGAGCATGGCCCACATAGTCTTAGAGTTTTTTAATCAATAAAACATCTACGCAATCCACCTGAAGTATTGAACTACGATAAATATGATTCCTATTAACAAGGATACGTACAAAACCACTTATATTTTATGCTTAATGTGAATCCTACTTAGGAATAATCCCTAAACATAATTCCTTTAATCTAGGTATCCACCTCAGGAGGAAACCCCTAGTTAATTCCTCAATACACCATGATTTAGAACATACATTATAGTCATTTTATGGTGGATCTCATTCTGATGAGTAACCCCAAAACTATCAACTCAAAGGGATATACCCCACTATGATACATACCCTTGAGGGATTCCATAAGCGTGGGTCCTCAACAACAAACTAAGTGGGATTTGATTCATATCCAAACAGGATACATAGGAAGCCTCCTAGAGGATCAAACCCAATATCCTAAATCATCCCTATTCTCTCTATACCATACCCTTGCAGTGTCTATTTCAAATTGAAAACCTATATCCCTTTCATGCTTCTGGGGATGTTTCGGCATAATTCCCAAAACAAGAATTTAATAGGAATATTCCATCTAGATATCCTTACCACATGACATTAATCTGTACAGTTGGTTCCTCATCACATGAACATAAAAGTATGATGAGTCCCATTCTGTCGCACCAAACTATGTGGGTTCTTATTCTATTCTCAAGGATATGTAGGAATCTCCTTTTTGGGTTTGATCCCAATATCATAACAACTTCTATCTCCGTAGATAATGATAAATTTCAAAGTGAAATTCACATTGATGGATGACCATATACACTTGAGTGCCCCACTATGTGGATTAGAAACCAGCATCGTTGTAATAATGACCAATAATTCTCCATGAAGTATACGAGTAGATACCATTGATAGACAACCTCATATATATACAGATATCTATATCAACGAAGAACCTCGAATACATAAAGATTATTATGAATTCTACACATGATAATAATTGATTTCTTATATTTGGATAAATCACATCATAATTGGTAATTAATAAAATATTCATGAACTTATCTCAAATCTATAAGAGAGTCCAGGAATAGAAAATAATTCCCCCAAAAACGTTGTGTTGAGTCCGACAATAAATCCTCTAGACCAATGTTAGTTCTTAAGCATCATATTTTAATATACCAAACAAAAACATGCCTTTGGACAACAATTATCTTTGGATATAGAACCATTGGATGTTTTTAGTTCCATAATCAAATGTGTTGGCAACCATTAGAAAATAATGATTCTTAAAAAGAACACACATTCAAAGGGAACCATCGATTAAATAGAATCTCTAAAGACTAAATATCCAAACTCCAACTAGATAAATCAATTCCAATTCAAAATAGATAATTATTCTAGTGAGAGAATATTATAATCTGAATAATCATGACAATAATCATATGAATTAGAAAATTAAAGACTGATTCTAACAAATTTTAATTACTTGTTAAATGATAACAATAAGCCAATAAAATCCCATAAGAAAATTATGATAATATTACTATTTAATATACAATATTAAATATATTATAATTTAATATAGTTCATAATTTAAAAATTAATAATACTAAGTTAAATAATATTTTTTTTTGAATAAATTCAATTTTATTAATTAACAATTTAAAAATAATAAATCAAATAAATTAACTCAAAATATAAAATATAAAAAATTCTAAAAACTTTTTTTATATGTGACATAAGAATAATGATTAAATTTAAACCACATTGTAAAACAATTTAAAATATCTTTGAAACACTTATCGTGATATATATATATATAATATTAATTATGGAAATTAATACAACTCATAAAACAATCAAAATAAATATGTAATTAATGGTAATATCAAAAAATGATGAAAATAGAGTATTCAAAAAATTCCATATTGAAGAAAAAAAATATGTAAAGGAATGAATTGACTATGCATGCCATGTGGTCATGAATTAAGAATTATTATCATGTTTTCATAACACATACTCGGCTGAATAGTTCTTGTAATCACTATACTAATTGTCTAAACATGTTAGTGAAATTAAGAAAAATATGTGGTTGGTACATAGACCATGAATGCATGGTCCGTACACTAATAGTGTGTGGTAACTATACTTACCGTGACTCTAGGTGGATTCAACCAATGCATGTACATTTGATTTATGAAGAAAATAAACTGGAATGGAAGTACCATCTATAAAACAACAAACAAATTATAGTGTAAAAACAAGAATGTTGTCATAAAACCATATAGTTTGTAGCTCACAGACTACTTGAAGACATAGATTCATGAAGTAAAATATACGAAATTACCATACTAAGAGGTATGGATATTGTTGGTGTGGTAACTCCAGGAAACATGGACAAGGTTCAAGAAGGTCTCATTTTTCTAAAGGCAAAAGGGTTGAATTGGAGCACTGTTGGTGTGCAGTTAACAATGTTCTTTTTATATAGAAAGGGGATGTACTATGATCACTTAAATCATCCCATATATGAATTAAATTATAAGTGGGTTGATTCCCACACTGGTTCTGTAGAAGCAGTTTTCGTAAGGAACATTTATAATAGTTCATCTCCACCATCATTTTAAAGTTCAAGCTGTAGCTTTATATGGTGTGTTAAAGAATAATTTTCAGTAGGTTTAGTGAACATTAAGTCACTTGATATTCTAAAAGTGGTAAGTTGGATTAACTAAAAATGCATCATGTGGTCTATTTGAGGAATCTCAAGGTAGGTATATGATGGCCTCACAAAAAGGTGGAAATATGGGTTTCAAAAAACCCATGCAACATGAAATTTATGTCTTTAGATAACTGTAGTCACATATGACAATCATAATTAGAGTTTGATTCAGAATACATAATGTATATAATTTTTCGCTATTTCTAACAGACAGAAGAACATATCAATTTGGCATCTACACAATAAGATATTATTGAAAAAATATGAAATACATGATCTAAATACTGTATTAAATATGATGAAAATATTTTAATACTTTAGCATATTTTTGAGGTGGATAAAATATATTTTTAGACATTCATTCACTTAGATTCAATGTATATATATTTATTATCTTTATAAAATGATAGACATCATGAGATTATAATCTGTATCATGATATATATCATTGAAATATGAATGAAAAATTATTTGAAAAAATTTAGAATTATGGAACTGTACATAAAAGTTTGGTGATTTTTCAGAGCACATCAATAAAAAATTCAGACTTCCACTTAGTCTGAGTAAATATAAAAAAATGTGTTGTATTTGCAATGGAATACGTTGTGTGAGAATCTGATCTATATAACTCTTTTTATAATATAATCACTAAATAAAACTTTAAAATGCTATAAAAAATAATTTTGTTAAAAAAAGTCATGCAATATGTTCAGAACAAAAAAGAAAGCATCCTATAGATTGAATTATACATTATATTATTTTTATAAAATTTAGATAAACTTTTTATCTTTAACATTAAATTGTAATTATAGAAACATAATAAAAAAACCTCATGATATATTAAAAATACATAGATGTTAAAAAAATGAATTTCACACTAAATAATTATGGGGTTTTTAATATTTAAAAATATAAAATAATAAATAAATAAAAACAAACTATCATAAAACATCAACTTTTTTAAAATTTAAATATCTTAAAATTATTTAAAATAATTTTCCACTTTTTTAAATTTTTTTAGAAGAAATTATTTTTTAATTATAAATACATGCAATTTGAAATACATAACCTCCCTTCATAAATTCATATTAAGGTAAGTTAAAAATAGACAAAAAAAATTCAAACTAAATTTAATTTATAATGAGTAAAAATTTTAGTTTTTAAAAATTTTAAAATCCCATATTTTTGTAAAAATATCTTCTAGTATATTTTCTATTAGAATATATTCAATAATAATATCTTAATTGTCAATAAAATATTGAATAAAATGAAAGCACAAGTCTTTATGATCAGTACTAAAATGAATTAAAGGGGTCCTTGAAATAGAAATATGAGAAAAATGATCAAAATAAATAGTAATTCTTTTAGAAGTAATACCAAAGATAGAAAAATTTCTATTAATCCAAATTGATTGAGAGAAAAAAAATGAAATAGAGGTATAATAAATTTTAGCAATTTTGAAAGTGACAATTTTTTTTTCTTAAACTCAATGAAACTAAATTCTTATTGAGAATGTGACATATACCTAATATGACTTTTCTAACAAGTTCATATCCTCTAAAATAAGAGTTAGATTTACTAATAAAATTAAAAAAAATTGTTTTGAATAACGTAATCCAAAATTAACAGTTCCATAAACATATATAACAATACACCCAATATATTTTAAGGGATAATCCTTAGGCTCAGATAAAAACAGGTAACATAAAAAAACACAACATTATATCTTGTCTAGAAGAAGTTAAATACAAGAAAATCCAACAATTCCACTATATAATTTTTATTTAGAAGATTTTGAAGATAAATTAGAATTTAATTTACAAGAAATACTCTGAATGATTTTTTAATTTTTTCAATACTAAAGACCAAAATTATTAAATATATCTCTATCATATTTGGATTTATTTAAAAATATGAAATCATTCATTGGAAAAAATTTATGTCCTAGAATGAATTTTAATTCTACAATATGACTCATGTCAAATTCACTTTCCATCAAATTTTAGATCTCTTGGAAAATCAAATCATTTTAATATACAAAAAATATCATATATATAAATTTATAGAATTAAAATATATTTAGAAATTATTTTAATAAACAATGTTGGATCTGTGTTACATTAATAAAATATTTTTTCAATTATAATAAATTAAGTCTATGATACTATGAATAAGGTTCTTTCTTAAGGCCATGTAATGCTTTTGATAAATTAAAAACATTATTATGAATCTTTTTTTCAAAAATCATGGTTTGATAAACCTAATATTCTCCATATATTAAAACATTTAAAAACACACTTTTCACATCCATTTTAAATAATTTAAATGCTTAAAAAGAAGAAAATGAAAAAATTATAATAGTTTTCATTCTATAAATAGTGGAAAATTCATATAAATATTTTCCAACTTTTGGAAAATAATCGTGAGACCCAAGCGAAGCATTATTTTTAATAAATTATCTAAGAACGTAAATTTTACTTCTATAAATTAATTTAGTAACTATAACATTGTGGTATTTATGGAGTTAAACTAAATTCAAAACATTATTTCAAAAAAAAATTAAATATCAACATGCATAGCTATAATCCAGTTATAATCATTTAATGAATCATCTATATTATTAGGAACAAAATCCTACATAAGGAAAAAATTATCCCAAATATAGAAAATAGAATTTTTATATTTTATAATATAATTAATACTACTAATAAAATGTAAACAGGATGATCTGTATGAGCCTTCCATGTTCTAGGATCAGATCGAGAGGGAATATGCTCCCACTCATTTGACTCATCCTCATCTTGAGGTTTTTCTTCCCCAAATGAAAATCTATAAACTCATCATAAAAACATTAGAATCTAAATATAATTTGACAATATTTTCATCAAAAATAGCATAAAAAAGTTCTTTAGTAATCATAGATATTTTATTATAAATGATATAAGTTTCATTATTATTATAATAACCTAAAAAATACCTTTATCCCTTTTATCATCAACTTTATCTAAATTATCCATATAATTTAAAATAAAAACATTACATCCAAAAATTATAAAAAAAACATTAGGATTTTTACCTATATATAGTTTGTAAGGATTTTTCTTTTAAAAAAGTTTAAAAACTATTCTTTTTGAAATATAACATGTAGAAAAAATGACTCTAGAAAAAAAAATAGAATTGAAACTTACATTCACATAACATTGTTTTTAGCCATTTTAATTAGAGATATATTTTTTCTATTCTATCACATCGTTTTTATGTGGTGTTCTAGGAGAAAAGAAATTAAGAAAGTAACAATTATTTAAAAAAAGAAAATTATAAAATATGAAATGCACCCACTTTATTACAATGAATAGCAAAATTCATACAACCTTTTCCATTTTGAACTAAATTACAAAAAGTAATTAATCAAGATAAAGTATCATCTTTATGTGAAAGGAAATAAATATAAATCTACTATAATCTAAAAAATTAACTACATTATATTTCTTTCCTCCTATAATATAAATTTGATCAGGACCAAATAACTCAAGATATAAAAATTGTAAAGGTGTATTAGTAATTATCCGATTGATAGGTCTGAATCAAACATTAAATTATTTCCCTTTCATGAAATCTTCCCAAACATGAAGTTGTTTTTTCTTCAAGTTAGGTAATTTTTACACAATATCATGTTTAGAGATCTTATGTAACATTATAAAATTTACATGACCTAATCATTGATGCTAAATAATTATATAACTCTACAAAACATTGAAATAGTTATCATGTTGAACAATTATTTCATAAAAATAAATAATATAAATATTTTCATTTAAATTAGTATAGAATAATAAAGAAACATATTTGGAAAATATTATATTATTGTTTTTAAATTTATATTCTCTTCCATCATCACATAATTGTGATATTTTAATGTAATTTTGTTTTAATCCTTCAAAATATAAATCATTAGAAATAAAGGTATAATTAGAAATACCAACTTTTCTAAAACCATTAATTTTCCATTGGAATTATTGATAAATGTATCAGTTCCTCCATAACATTTTAAGTGGTAAATTTTTATGGATCTCTAATGGAATTACTAGAGAATCAACTTTTAATGTTAATTTTTCATTCTTGAGTCATCTAAGGCTTTTTTTCTAATAAAATTCAATTACATGAATATTTTTCTTCCCAATCTACATTTAGTTTAATTAGATTAGTAATAAAAATTTTAGGCACCCATAATAAATTTTAAGAAGTATTTTAAGGTAATATAGATAATAAATACTATAAGAAATGAGTTTTTATGAATCCCATAGACTTTTTGAATATAAGATAACAAACATTTTCATAGTTACCTTTCATGCTGTATTTAAAATAAGTAAATGTACATGTAAGACCATTTTTACATTTCATGAAATGATTTTTATACATTTGAGGTAGTCACATTTGATATCTAATAAAATATTGATTTTTATTTATTTCATTAAAAGACATCAATTTTTTATAATTTTTTTTCAGGATATTCAATATAAGAATTTTTTCTTAAGACAATCAACTTTATTTTTCAATTTTTATTCAAATATTGAGCATATATAAAATTATTGTAAACCATAGAATGAGAATCAGAAGTATTATTTCTTAATTTTTCATTCTCTTTTAAAAAAAATTTACTTTCAGAAACAGGTTTATCATGATTTTCAATAAACTTATTATTCAAATCATAAACATTAAAAATATCTTTTCATAATATTTAATTTCATTATTTAATTTAGAAACATTCATATTTTCATAATCTTAATTATTATTTAAACCTTTGTAATAAAATATTGAGTCGCTGACCTTATATAGTGAATCCATGAAGGGCATGTTAGCATAATCTTTCTCCTTTATAGATTAATCAATAGAATCTGATTCTTCAGTACAACTCAAAATTATTACTAATTCATTTTCTTCATTATTTTTATATATATTTGTATTCATGAGTTTTGAGTATTCAGTATTAATATTCCATTTCATTGTGTACTAAAAAAAGTAACATTTGAAGGAATATAATTTGAAAATAATTTCTTATGTCCCTTGTGTTTATCCTTTTGAGGGTTTCTTTTAAATTTGCTCTTGATTACTTTATTTTACATTCATTTGTAAAATAATTTCACAATATGATCCATATATTCTTTTACGCTATACTATATATCATAATCACGAGAGTTAGTAGAAACAACATACATAGATTTAAACACTATGACATCTCTTTTTTGTCATCTCTTCCTCATCCACGTTCAACATTTATAGTTTATACTACAATTGTTATATAATAAATTCATAAAGAGAGTATTATTTCAATTTCATTATTTTATCAATGGAGACCTTATTTGTGTTCCTTTTATTTGGTTATACAAATAGGGATTATTCAAAAAGTATCATGTTTTCTAAATAATATCGAATGGAATTTAGTACATTGACAATGCTTTTGAATTGGTGGAACAGTTGATTTATAGTTTCATCTTCACCCATATTGAAGTATGGGTACTCAGCTCAGAGAATTCCCTATTTAGTTATAATTAATTTTTATGGTCCAAGGTGACTGAATGGTAAAAGCTTACAAATCATGTGTGTTGTATTACAAGAAGAAACATGACTACAAACACTTCTATTAATATCATAATATAATATATTCAAAATATTTTAATTTAAAACATATCTAATAGTGTTTTTCCTGTAAAAGTGTTCATGTGAGCTTCTGGAACTATGTAAAATCTTTCAATGATCAACTAGTTTTAAAAGATTAATTATTTTAGGTATGACTCCATTATAAATATCTGGTAAACAAAATCATTTCCATTAAATTGAGGTGGAATATGAAGCTTCAAATCATCATTTACATTCACTCGTTGTTTCTTAAATTTCATGTCCTTATATTTCAAGGCCTAGGAATAGGTTTACATAATTAAATATAAATAGACCCTATAAAATTATTGGATAAATTCTAAAAGTAATTACATTTGATACTAATTATTTGGTACCGAGATAAAGAATAAATGATTTAAAATATCATTAAGAATGTTAGAATTTGATTCCATTCTTTAGGTCAAAATGGCTAATTGTAGATGATCTATAGGTGGTGAATAGAAAAAATTTTAAAATAATAATCCAATAAATTTCTTATTTATATTAACTATTAAAGGGTAATCCAATAAATTTATTATTCAAATAAATTGATACCATTTTTATTTGTGTTCTATTTATTTTTTTTCCAATTACAAGATAATTTTATACAAAGTAGAGGGATAACCATAGAGAAACACTGACTTTTATATGTGGAGTAATATCCAAAATACAAGACAATCAATTGACTATGGGAGTCATAGACTAAATATTCTTAATTTTAGAATCCGAGATTCAAACCAAAATAAAGAGAAGAATAAATTCTTTGGTATGTAAAATTATAATTTAAAAATTATAGTGTAAATATAAGGGATGGGAAAGAGTGATACAGAATCATGAAACCAAGATTCATTAGAATATAAACAATAAAATTATAGTTAATGGTCATTGGGAATTGTGGATGTCTCGTCAAGGCATTAGTAGTCATATATGTTTTTTTTCATCTTGAGAGACTTCCCAGTAGTAGAAAAAATGACCGCACATGATATCAATGTTCATCATCACAATTTGATTCTCAAAATGTTCGTGTGATGGTAGTTCATCTCAATATCATATTTATTATTTGACTAGGTCCCCAACCATTTAAATTAAATCTATTAGACTAATAAACTGAACTACAACACGGTAAAGATTTCAAATTCCAAACTGATAACTATTGAGGATAGAGGAAATTATCATTTGAACCATCATAACAATAATTAAATGAATTCAATAATTAAAGACCAATTAAAATCAATTTGAACTACCTGTTAAATTATAATAATATGTCAAAGGAATCCCATAAAAATCAAAAGAAAATATTACCATTCATAATCAAATAATAAATACATTCTAATTTAATGCAGTGAAAATTTTAAAAATGTAATATTATACTTTAAATACCATAGAATGTGATTGAATAAATTACATGTCAAAAAATGATAATTTATAAAATAATCAATCAAATAAATTAACTCATAATTTAAAATATTAAATATTCTAAATATATGTTTTATTTGTCACGTTTGAATAAAGAATAAATTTGACCCATATTTTAAAATAATCTAAAACATTTCTATAAGACATAAAATGAAACTTATATAATATATACTAATTTGTGAAATTAATAAAACATATAAAAAATTAAAATAATAATGAAATTAATGATAATATAAAAACTTATGAAAACTAGAGAATGCGTAAAATTCTTGATTGGAGAAAGAAATAGGTAAAGGAATTAATTGATTGTTCACACCAAGTGGTCGTGTGGTCGGTACCCTTATCATGTCATCATAATGAGTCGTAATTTGAATTTTTCTTCCAGTCAACATACAGACCCTTCGAATAGGTGGAACCACTTAAGAAAACATACAGTATGTATATTGACCATGAATGTATTGATGATATATTGACTTCATGTAGTAACTATACATACCATGAGGTTTGAAAGCTTCAACCAATGCGTGCACATTTGATTTATTAAGAAAATAAATTGTAATGATATAAGTATTTAAAAAATAAGAAACTAATGATACATTAAAAACAAGCATGTATTGATACCACCATATGGACTACATCTCACTAAATTCTTACAGCTTCATGAAGTAAAAAATACAACGTCTTCACATGAAGAGGTATGAAGAATTAGGGTGGGTAACTCTACAGAACTTGTTGATGGTTCAAGAAGGTCTGGTTTTTTCATAGGGAAGTGCATCACTACCACAGATTGTGTGTTATCCAGCATTGGATTTTATTAGTGTTAAACATAATGCCCTGATAAAAAGGTATCCTTTAACAACGCCAACCAAAATCACTTATAAAGGTAAATTTTATCCGTGCTAAGAAAAATATTGACACAAGTATACCCATTATCATTATAATTTTTGGAGATGATAAAAAAATTAAATAAAAACTATAATTAATATATATATATATATATAATCATATTTATTTCCGAAATTAATGTTATTTATATTTATATAGATTAAAAAATTAATGTATATAATTAATATAAAAATGACATATTAATATATATACTTTAACAATTCCAAAAATTAAATAAATTCAAATGATGTTGTGTTAATATATTATATTTCATAAGGTATATTTATATCAAAGTCTATGTGCATATATGTGTATACATTATATTATGTGTGTTTCTTTTGTGTACGTGTATATATAGATGTTGAATTTGTACAAATGTATGAATGTGTGTATAGGTGTTCACATGTATGTGGGATGTAAATACTCATATATTATATGTGTACACATGTGTATATATGAAACGTACAAATTTCACATTCGATGTATATTTTTTTCATTCTTCATACAATATTTTTAAAATTTATTCATTTTTAATATATATTAATATTTTATTAAGTATTATTTTTAATATATTTTTAATTTAAATGATTAGTATTTATTCAATTTTATATATTATGTTGTAATATGTTTATATATTGTGAAATTTATATATTTAAGTTATTTAAAATCATTTTTTAACACTCTCTTCATCTTTATACATGTTTAAACATTATATAATTTGTTATCCCAATGGGGTTAAATACCCTAAGATGGGGGGACTCATGGTATGAAAGATTAAAATAGCGGCCTCTTCAGATCTTCCTTATTGTTAAACAAAATGTTCTTCTGTCCCTTTTCTCAATGCAGTGTATGAACATAAATAAAATCATCTATGAGACACACAAATTTTACTTGTTTCACCCTCACTGGGTTACGTCCATGGATCATACATTGGAAATATGCCGATGTACCAAATACACTAAGGTTAACTATGAAATTATTGGTCTATGCTAGATCACTTCTATGCCCAGATTCACTATCCTTTCATTGTTCAGAGCGAACGCAATGTCCTTTCAAGTTTGCATACAATCACCAATGGAAATATAAATGTTCTCTCAAATGAAGTGTTTTCATTACTCCTTTAGAAGAAAACTATTTGATAACATGAATCAATATGATTTACACCTTATTTATTGAATCATTATGGTCCACATTCATCCACTTAATGAATACTCCATTTCCACAGAATTACAAGGAAACTTCTATCTTCTGTTCAATTTGAGTCTATATTGTGCGCAACTTTAATGATTTGTGTGAAAAAAATTAGTATAGGTGCATAAATCTTAACATACATGCACTATAACGAAAAACCAATAATAGCCCAAAAAATTTATGATTTGTATCTATTAAATAATTTTAATTCAATAGATTGACTATATTTCATGAAGCACTAACTCTCTGTGAGACAACACTTGGTTATTTATAGGATATAGTAATAATCTCTCCATTAAGATTAAATTTTAAACTTATATGTTTTGAAATTAGAAAAAAAGACATACACGGTTGTAATCTTGGAGATATTTTGAGTCTGATGGAATCCAGTTAATTTTTGGTGAATAGTAACCTACCCTTATGAATAGTAATATGACTCTTATTAATCATTACCTTACCCACAAATGTGTAAATAGAATTTAGGCACCTTAAAAATGAGGATGAATATTTTAAGTGTTGGTATTTTTTGATTAAATGATGATTTTAATTAAAAATTAAATTTATCATATTTATAAAAAAAATTCTAAATATGTGTTTATATTTGGATTCCACACATCAAAACATGGTTAAGGTTAATTTTTGGTATTTTTCTGAACTACATGAATTTTTGGTGAATAGTAAAATATGATAAATTATGATAATGGCTTAATACATGATTTATTGAGTCATGGATGATGTCCTGCTAAGTTAAGAACACATGGTTCAAACATAAATGGAATTATTACTATTTTTGTTCATGGAATCATTGATATTTATTTTATTAGGGAGGAATAATAAACTAATGATTAAAATATTAAGAAAACCCTCCTCCCCTCCACTATATAAACCACCCCTCACAACCTCTTCCTCTCATTCCGCTCATGATTTGAGAATTTCCTATGTTCTACCAAATACACTACCCAATACCCTCCCCAAAATTATAGATATTGAGGTCAAACCAAAATTTCAAAAAAAAAGCCTTAAAGAGATTTTCAAGGAGGAGTACTCAAGAGGTGAACTGGTCTTCCATTTCCTTTCAACTTTTTTTTACAAGTACCAGTTTTTGTTTTTCTCTCACCACCTACCCTAATATAAATGCTATGATAATTATAGTATCTTAAATGAATTGGAATTTTATTATTATAATGGAATATTTCATCATCGTCTCTCTTTTCTCCCTCCTCTTAAACTAGAGATGAAAACACCATCTGAGATGTGTTAATTTATCACATTCACGGACAACAGGTTTACAATTTCTATTAATATATTCAAAACTAGTCATAAAACCTTTTTAATGGTTGAAATAGTTCATAATATATTAATTTTATCTTATTCAATGTTCATGATTCCTTACACACTCATAATATAAAATAATAATACGAAACAAGATCACTGTGCAAAAAACTGCCACGTTAATCCAAGCGTTCATCAC
The DNA here is from genome assembly GCA_963277665.1 of Viscum album. Lineage (NCBI taxonomy): Eukaryota > Viridiplantae > Streptophyta > Magnoliopsida > Santalales > Viscaceae > Viscum > Viscum album. Next base: position 468,592,183 of record OY728119.1, read on the forward strand.
TAACTTTTATATAATGAGTCATCCTCCTAGTATATAAAACATCATTATAAGATCATTTATATCTTTTTAATGTCACTAAAAATATATATTAATAGTTATGGTTGTTTATCCACATTTTAAAATAACTTCCATTCATGAATACAAGTAAAACAATCCTGAAAACCAAGGAATAAAATGCTTCCAAAACAATACAATTAAACCTATTAAACCCATAAAAAATGACATTGATGAACCTAATAAGGTCATAATAAATAAATTACATTTATATACGGTTATGGACTTATTAATGAAGCTAAATTTGGTTATTTAGGTCATTAATATCAATAGAAGAACACATTCAGCCATAAGGTAATGGTTTTCTCGTCTCACTTTTAATTTCGTAAGATTTCTATTATTTTCCACATATTTCTTGAATGTGGAGTATTTTTAATACCATCAGATATATAATATCATGATTCTATTTAAATTAATTGTATTATTTGATTAATTTGGTGATTATTAATTTTTGGTCATATGACTCGATTGATTACAACCTGGTAAGGGGTTTCTCATCTCACTTTTATTTCCATTAGTTTTCCATTGTTCACCACTTATTTCTTGTATATGGTGTATGATTACTTAAATTTTCATACAGAAAGATAGGTGTAGGGATAGGATATTCCCAGATCCATTTAATATATAATATCACAATTATTGTTATATTCATGGTATTCAATGATTCACTTGATGATTATTAGCTCGATTGATTACAATGTTGTAAGGGACTTTCTTTCAGTTTCCCTTTCATAGTTATTTACATGGTATTATGCACATAATCATTATTTTATGATGTAACTACTACCCATTGGAGATCATTTTTCATTAGAAATTTTAATTAAATTATATATTCATATTCTTGTTCCATGGATATGATAATTGTCTTATCCATATATCATGTTATATATGGTGTTTATGTGGAATGTTGATTTAACTGTGGAAATATTGACCAATCCATACCCTATACTCAATACAAATATTGGAAAGGAATATTTTTCTTGTATTAAATATTTTTATACATAATGATTTTAAGTTTTAGTAATTGTAGGGGCCTACTATAGACCCTCTATGCATCGACAAGTCTCATGAGAAAAATCAGTTGGCAGCAAACCCTTTGAGTTTGCTACAAAAAATAGGACATGTTTCTACCAAAAGACATAAACCATCTCGATGGTATAATGGTTCATGTTCCTAATACATGAATTTCAATTATTAATAATTCTATTTATTCATTATTCAGTTGTTATTATCCTTGAGGTTTTCACTATTAAAAAATCTATGGATGCATTTTTATTCATAGCTTATTGATGGAAAGTGTTTTCATTTATTCATCATGCCATACTAGTCATGTCTAATCGACTATGATTAACTTATTGTTGATTCATGACTCCACTATATGTATCCCTTACTAATCATTTGATCTCTCCATTATTATAATACCTTTCCCCTAGTTACGAAGAAAAGGACCTTGAAAAAGTTTCCAAGGAGGCAATTTGTTTCAATTTATTATTTATCATTATGTATTTTCAATCATTCTAAATGTACTTTGGGTATCATTTATGTAAAACGGGCTTCTAAAACTGCTAAAATAATCGTCCTTCAAGATTTATTTCTTGTAATGATTACAATACAGCAAAATAACGCACTGACTTCAGGTTTCTGGTGTCAGGGCATTACTCTTGGTATCAAAGGAAGTTTAGGAGAAAACATGGAAACTAGATTTAGGAAACATAGTTCAGATAACATAACTCGAAGATAGACTTTGAGGATAATCATATAGTAACATCTTATAATTTTTTAAGGTAGGGACTATGTTGATCTTCCTAGAAAATATATCCCAGTATAGATACTACAAGTGGATGTTCTTTTGGGACATATGTACCAAGGAGTAATAACTCTGATATGGAGTTTTGGCTTGACCTGGGATATCATGGTACACGACAATGAGCCTTACTATTCACCTAGTTTAACACTCTCGATGGATATGATTAAGATAATTCATAGTGTAATTAAAACCCATTATGGAGGATTTAAAAGTAAATAGAAATAATGTTTAGGATTATGATATTAGTTGAGAAAAAAAATTCAGATTATGTTCAGTGTTTGATATTTGGAAATTAGGAATTATGACCAAATTAAGTTTATTTCATTGTTTTATGATGGTGCATAATGGAAGTAAGGGAATCCATACCCGCATAAAATTTAGGGATTTCCCCACTGAGCAAGTCAACATAGTTTGTGTTGGAGAAGATCAGATCATGACCATATTGGGATAACTTACTCAGGATATGACGTACAACCATGATACACCTATGTCGGATCATTTCAAGTGACGAAATCCCATATATTTTAGTGGGAATACTAATCCAATTGTGGTTGAGTAGTAGATCAAGTCCTTTGAAAAGTTATTTCTAGCATTAAGATGCAATGAAAATGAAAATGTAGTATTGGGAGTATATTGCCTCAAGGGTGATGTTGATCAATGGTGTTCCTTGATCCATAATACCATGGAGGAAGAAGAGATAGAATATACAGAATAGAGGATTTTTAAGGAAATTTTATTCGACAAATATTTTCCTCGTGAGAAAAGAACTGAAATGATGAGTAAATTCCTTAGCCAAATAAAATGGGAATAAAAGAGTATTTTGGAGTATGAGGATACCTTCAAAATCATATCCAGTTATGCTATAGATTTCATACATGTTTTTGAAGATATGATCGATTATTTCATTAAGGTTCTTAAGCCAAGTATTTTAGGGGCACTGGCTTCTCAAACATTTTCATCACATGATGAAATTTTATTAAGTTCTATCCAAATAGAGAAGTAATTTTTATATTAAATTTGTTCATGGGAAACGAAGATAAGAAGCGGTACTCTGATAACCATGGAAAAGATGACTCTCCAAAGAAGAAAATGGGAGTGAACCAATTCACTATTATTTGAGAACTATGGAAAAAATCATCATGGTAAAAGCATCAAAGGCATGGGAGTGTGCTATAGGTGTGGAGAAAAGGGTCATCGATCTAATAAATTCAAGGGGAAGAAACATGTCAATGATGTTCAATTCTGTAATTATAGAGAGATGGGACAATATGAAATAAGTTTCCTAAGAGCCAATGAAACATTCCAAAAAAAAATCCATGAGAGAAACAGAAATCTTATGTGATTACAACTGCATAGGTTGAACTTCCTAATGATGTGGTGGAAAGTACATTAATTTTTTCCTCAATATTAGCCAATACATTATTTGATTTTGGATCATCACATTCATTTTAATCATCGCAGTTTTCCATGAAAATTAGACTTGTCGAATTTGATTTATTTAAGGGGTTGTCGGTCAAAACTCATAGGGGATGTATCATTGCTACATAGATGTGTCGTTCATTTCCCCTCATGAATAATAAATGTTATTTAGTCTCTATCATTATCATCATACCTATGATTAACTTCAATATAAAACTCAGTATGATTTTTCATTCACGTTAGGATGTGAATACCTATTACAAGAAGAGGGAAGTTACCATTTTTATAACTATGATGAATCCATTATCTTTAGAGAAGAAACCTCACTGGCTAATTCTTATCTAGATCCACCCCAATTACTCTGCTAAATGCAACTCTTAGGGAGGAAAATAACACAATATCTATGGATGAGGAAAGAAATATTTAAATTGAAGATGTGCCTACTGTGAAAGAATACATTGATCTATTTCTATAGGATTTACCTGGATATCCATCGGAGTTGGATGTTGACATCTCTATTTTTTTGACAAGAAGGACAAATAACATTAATGAAGAAGATCAACCCACGTACAAATGCAAATATATGAAGGGAAATTGTCCATCCATAGCTGGTTGACATCGAAGGGTCCTGAGGCCACCAGATGATGGGATGCATTTTTTCCTTCCCTTTTGGTAAAGGAGAATGAGCATCGAGAAAATTCTTGGCGAAGCAAGAAAATTATCCTGATGATGAAGCCAGATCACTGGAGTTCTTCGTCATTGTGGTTAATAGCATTGACAATGGTGAGGTAGTCAGACTTGATGATGATATCAACCCATCCACGTTCCATAGCGAGCATCATACCTGCCAGGATGGCAGAGGCCTCAACAACAACAGGTTTCCAGAAGGCATGATGTGATTCATGTTTTGCAGCAATGATTTTCCCCAATTGATTTCTGGCCAGGAGACCGAGAGCAACAATCCAATCCTTAGGGAGAGATGCGTCCAAGAATATAATTCCTAGTGCAATAATTTTATCAAAAAATCCCTATAGAATATAAACTATTGAATTAGTGGATCTGAAGAAACAACTAGAGAAATTGAGTGATAGAGGATTTATTTGACCTATTGTTTCTCCAAGGGGATCCCTTGTCCTATTTATCATTAATAAAGATGGACCCATGAGGCTATTCATCGATTACAAAGAAATCAATTCAATTACAATAAAGAAAAAGTGACATCTTCTAGGAATTGATGATTTATTTAATCAAATTCATGGTGCCTAATATTATTCAAATATTTAACTTTGATCTGGATATCATAAGCTATGTGTGTTGAAGGAAGATACTCTGGTGGCAGCATTTCAAACCATGTATGGACATTACGAGTTTATAGTAATGCCTTTTGGATTAACAATGAACTCTATGTATCTATGTATCTAATGAATATGGTTTTAATGGAATATATTGATGAATTTTTTATGGTATCTATCAGTGTTATCCTCGTATACTCTAAAAGCTACAAAGACCATGAGGATTACTTGTGGATTAATCTAAAAACTCTTTAAATAATTGAATTGTATGGGAAGTTTAGAAACTTTCAATTTTGGCTTCAATCAATTTCTTTACTGGGCTATATTCTCTCTAAGGATTGATTCATGTTTGATTCTATGAAGAAAAAGGAAATCTAAGAATGAATTACATCAACGAACATAACCAACATACGTAGGTCTTTTGGCTTAGTATGTTACTATCGACATTTTGTTTAGAATTTATCTCGACTGACTAACCCTCTAACCAAAATCACACATAAGGGGGGTATGATTGGATGGATGAAAGAATGTAAAAAATGATTTGATGAATTGAATAGATGATTGGTCAATGCACTAATTTTGACTCCTCCCTATATAAATGATAGATTTTTGATATACAATGATGCATCAAAGAATGGGATGGATTTCATCCTTATGAAAAATGATAAAATTATTTATTATGTACCAAGAATTTTGAAGAAACATGAAAAAATTAATCCAAATCAAGAGTTTGATCTAGCATCCATTATCATTTCTCTGAAAATATGGATACATTATCTCTACGTTGAATGGTGAGATATATATATATATATATATCATAAGAGTTTCAAATAAAATTTTACACAAAAAGAACTCAATATGAGGAAAAGGAGATGGATGGAATTACTCAAAGATTATTATTGTTCAATACACTACCACCCAGGAAAGGGAAATAAGGTTGAAGATTCATTAAACAAGAAAGATTATGGATATGTAACCTCAATGAGGGATAACAGAGATCCTATTTTCATAGATATGATAAAAGTGGATATGGGAATTGTTAAGGTAGGGTAAACATAATTCCTCTTTCAAATTATTCATAATCCATATTTAATTAAGAAGATTAAAAGCTCCCAATATGATGATGAGAATATAAAAAATAAAATTAAGGTTGTGAAGGATGGATGGTTGGAAAACTTCATGTATGAGGATAGAGTTTTGAAATTTGGGAAGAGGTTATACGTTCCATCTGTACATGAGCTAAAAATGGAACTATTGATGATAATCCTAGATCAAATTTATCTATACACCCTAGTATTAGAAAGATATATAGGTATACAAAGGAACATTTTTGGTGGGATAACATGAAACGAGAAATTGGTGACTATATGTCAAGGTGTCTTGTTTCTCAAAAAGAGAAGGCCAAGAGACAACATCCTAGAGGGTTCAGGTAATCTCTACCTATTCTTATGTGGAAGTGGGATAAAATTACAGAAGACATTGTCACATTACTACCAAGGAAACAAAGAAGTAATAATGCAATATTGGTAAATTTTGATTGTCTCACAAAATTGGAACATTTTTGTGCTACAAGGAAGGATTTACCACTTTAACACTTGGAAGGAATTTATATTAATGAGTTTTTAAGAAATCATGGTGCACCTATATTTATTGTGTCTGATCGAGATCCCTAATTTACATTAAAATATTGGAAAAGTATTCGGAAGGCTTTGGATACTAGGCTTCATATGATTACTTCTTATCACCCAAAAACTGATGGACATTCAGAAAGGACTATTAAAACACTGGAAGATAAGATGATATATTTCTCTCATTACATTCAAGGTGTATGGGATCAATACATTCCTTTGGGGGAATTTTTCTACAATAATAGTTTCCATTCTAGCATTCAAATTGTTCCATATGAATCATTATATGGTATGATGTGTCAAATTCTAACTTGTTGGATTAAAGTTAGTGAGAGGAAATTTATAGGGCCAGAACATATCGAAGAGACAACTACGAAGGTAATGAAAATTCAGGCCCATATTAAAGCTGCCCAAAGTATGAAAAATAGTTATACTAAAAATCAAAGAATGGATTGGGAATTTCAAGTAGTATATCATGTATTTCTAAAAGTATCTCCATGGAAGGGTGTCTTGAGGTTTGTCAGGAAAGCGAAACTAAGCCAAGGTATATCCGATCGTTAAAAATTCTAGAAAGAATGGGAGATATAGCTTAGTGTTTACAAATTCCAATAAGTATTTCCAAATTTCATAACGTGTTCCATGTGTCGTTGTTAAAAAAAATACCATCCAGATCCAACCCATGTACTCACCTATGAAGAAATAGAACCAGAATACCATTTGTCTTACTGTGAAGATCCTATCATGATTCTTGACATAAGAGAGAAAGTATTGAGAAATCAGATGACTCGTTTGGTAAAGGTTATTTAGAGAGACCATAAAATGGATGAAGAAGCATGGGAACCTAATAATGTTATGAAATACAACTAACCACATATTTTTAAACGGCATTATACATAAAAAATTTTGAGAACTAAATTTTTATCGGTGGTAAGAATGTAACACACCAAACATTTTATGGTTTGTGTCTCTTAAATACATTCAATTCATTAGATAGACTATATTGCATGAAGCATTAATTCTTTGTGAACAACACTTGGTTATTTATAAGATATGTTTACAACCAAGCCATTATGATTTAATTTTCTACTTATATGTTTGGAAATTCGAAAAATGACATACATAGTTGCGATTATGGTGATATTTAGAGTCTAATATAATGGAGTTAATTTTATGTGAATAGTAACTTACCCTTATGAATAGTAACTCACCTTTATGAATAGTTACCAACACTTATGAATTTTAATATGAACCTTGTGATTGGAAACCTTATCCATGAAAGGGTAAATAAAATTTAGTCACCTTAATAATGAAGATGAATATTTTAAGTGTTTTTATTTTTCGATTAAAAGAAGATTTTAATTAAAAATTAAATTTCTCATATTTAGATAATTATTTTGGAAAAATAGAGTTTTAATTTAGATTTTATGCGTCAGATAATAGTTAGGGATAATTTTTGGGATTTCTCTGAAATACTTGAATTTTTTTGTTAATAGTAAAATACGATAAATTATGATAAATGCTAAATACATGATTTATTGAGTCATGGATGATGTCTTACTGAGGTAAGAACACATGTTTTCAACTCACATGCACTTATTACTGTATTTAGTCCTAGATTCATCACTATTTTTTAATTAGGGGGATATAATACACTAATGATTAAAATATTAATAAAACCATCATCCCCTACACTATATAAACCACCCCTCAACCCTCTTCCTCTCACACCAATAAATATTTGAGATTTTCTTATGTTCTGTGAAATACACTTCCCAATCACCCCATTGACCAAGACTTAATGGTCTCACCAAAAGGAAAAAAACAAAGGTCTTAAGGAGATTCTTAAGGAGAAAAACTCAAGATGTGAACATTTCTTCCTTTTTCTTTAAACTTCTTTTTACAAGTTCCATTATTTTATTTCCCTCTCCTCAACCCTCATGAAAATGATATGATAATTCATGTAACTTACATGAATTTTAATTTTATTATTTTAATGTAATATTCCGTCATCATCTCTCCTTTTTCCCTTCACTTATACTAAAAATGAAAAAACCCTCCGAGATTTGTTAATTTATCACATTCAAGGATGACATGTTTTCAATTAATATTACTATATTTTTTTCTCTAACACCCCAAGCTTCCATGGTATGCTTTTCTTTGATTAATATTATAGCTTGCATTGTACACATCTTTGAGTTCTAGCACACCATGATCTATCAATGCAGTCATTATGAATAGTTATACAAAATTTTTGAAATTTTATAATTTTTTTCCAAATGAAATTCATTTTTTGATTCGGAATATAAAAAATTTCCTTAGGGTGAATTTTTGATATTTTTCTAAAAACATTTAATTATTGATGAATAGTGAAATACATTGCGTAATTGTTTAAAACCTACTTTTTATTTAAATAATTATTTAATTTATTTAAATTTATTTTATGTCAAAATAGATACATAAAACCTATACTTGTTCAATTTAATTCATTGGAGTCTTTTTCTAATAAGATTATCTGTTTAGAATTTTATCGAACTTTTAACATCATCTACCCACATTCTAGGATCATTTAAAAATTTCAATAAAATGTAATTATACCGCTTCTGGGAATTGATTTTTAAAAAACTGAGAGACATGGTTGATATCAGTAAGTAAAATGTTGTTTAATATGCTAAAAATAATTTTAGGTGAAAAATAAATTTTGAATTTTTTTTATCACAGTTAAAAGTAAATAGGTTAATTAAAGGTAAAAATGATATTATTATTACCCTAAAAGATGTCCTAATTCTATTAGATAAGTGGTTTTCAACCAAAATCAACCTTTGTAATAAAATATGATCCTCTTTGATCCACTTGGATTTTATTAACCATTTATTATAATAAAACAAGAATACATGGTAAAAGTTAAACTACTTAACTAAGAGTTAAATCTAATAGGTAAGGTTAATATGGTGACCTAAAACTGTCTAAAAACTATTGGTCGAGAGGTTTTAGACCCATACCCACCTTATCGCAGATATAAATCCATTTGGAGCCATTATAAACCGAATATTATTTTATAATAAAATAATATTTCAAGATTTTCCTAAAGTGACCATCACCTCTCTTATAAAAGGGTACTTCCCATTATCTCAAAATCACACCTCCAATGACATATGGCTCAGACCAAACCTGATAAAATATACTCCCAAATAACCTTAATTCATCTTAGACCCCTTACTTTGATCATAAATGCAACCCAATGATCCCTTTTGATCAAATCTAATTGAAGAACCCGACGAAGAGGTAATAATTTCATCATATCTTTCAAAGTTCTTTTCTTCATCCACTTCCTATTTATTTGTTGTTTACATACCAAAATAATAAATCGAGTACCATATACATACTATAATTTTATTATAAATATGGTACAACCATATTCATTATTCTATCCATCTTATGAATGACAAAGTCATCATACGTGCGTACATACGGCTTACCGTCTCCACGTCGGGGTGTAGTTTGTAATTGAACACTTCATTATTTATATGGGTATAATAATGAGTATAATTTACATTAATATTAAATATAACAAGTTAATTATTCTTTATATATGATATAGAATAAAATTACATATGATTTTACCATCAATTGAATGATATTTTCAATCGTGTGTACGTACGGAATACCGTTTCCACAAACGCAGTAAGATTTATTTCCCCATCATAACCATTCAAGAATAATTTTCATTTTATGATTTAAAATAAGGTTTAAGAAAATAATATCATTATGTATATGTATCAAATACATCTTATCCATAACAATCATGATGTACATAAACATTCATATAAATGAAAATGAATCATTTAACACCCGAAAGAATGATACTATATAAATATTATAAACAAAGTAATTTTAGAAGATCATATATGATATCATATTTATGTATGTTGTTGTTGTATAATTTAATAACCTTAATTTAAGTATTATACATAAGGTTAAGGTTCCCTCGACTAAGGAAAGGTGTAGTTAATGGTCAATTTTACAATCTCTTTATTTATCTGAGGTTTTTTATATGTAAGTATCTACTAGGACTTCTTTATCACCGACATTCATGTCTATTAAAAATTTATTTCAAGACATTTTTATTATTTCCATGAATATGGGTTAATTTCATTTATACCCTTTTCTGAATTTTTTATAAATTTTTTTTAAAGCAATCTTTTTGTCGTTTTCCAATCAAGGTACTTTATGACCTTTTCGACAAATTAAGGTAAGAATATTTGTTTTAACTTATACAGCAGGTGTGGCTATTTTCCGCTGTTATAACACCTTTGAAACATCCCATACAAGCTTATAAGAATATTTTTGAATAAATGTTTTCTTTTATAATTATTTGACTTTGAAATTATTTCAAAATAGAAAGAGATATTTCTCTCAAATAGTTTGGATTTCATCTATGTCAACATCCTTTGATTGATTTTACACATGATTGAAGTTGATTTATTATGATACAATCTTCCATATTGTAATGAAGTTTTTGGGATATTTTTTACTATAGATATGTTATTTTTATTCCATTCATGTTTTATGGTTAAAGTATTAACATTTCATAAGCTAGTTTTAATAAGAATGTTTATGTTATGTTTTATCTTTTTCATGTGAGGAATGAATTGGACTTAGTAAGTGATAAGTGGAGCCCGCTATAGCTCCTCAATGCATCAGTAGGTCTCATGAGTCAAACTAGTGTCTTGGCGTAAGTTCTTGAAAAAATATTATTTGTAGTATTGGCACGAGGCCTTGACAATGTGGTTATGATGTTCGATATTATGCATTCCATAATTATGATATTATCAATTGATATTACATGTGATTATTCGACTAGTAGAATAACCATGTGAATAAGTAAATGGAATTATTTGATTTATCATTTCCATATTATGATGAAGTTTATGTTTAAAAGGATTTTGTTTTAGTCATATACATTTCCTCAAATTTTTATGTGTATTTATGATAGTTTCCGCTATATTGTTATCCTTACTAAGAATCTTAGCTCACCCCTTTCTTATGATTTCTTTATCCTAGGATGTGATAAAGTATATTATGATTAACCTTCAAGGATAGACCAATGATATGAGTGTTTTAAAAGGGGAAAATGTTTTTTTAAATTATTTAATGATGTAATGTAAAAATAATGTATATATCTAGTATATCCAAGGATACTAAACTCATCGGTCTTTATAAAACTCATCTCTTGTGATCATGCCAATGTTACACAAAAATTCAATGACTCTAGGTAACTCGGGTCGGGGTGTTATAGCTTGTATTAGAGAAATATTAGAACAAACCTTTGAAACTAGATTTATAAAAAATCTAATTAGATAACATAACCTTAAGATAGACTTTGAGGATTATTATTGAATAAGTTACTAAAATTTTGGTAATGTAGATATTTTGTAAATTTTCCATGAAATAAATGCATGTATGGATACGATTAGGTAGAGGTGGCTCTGGCACAGATGTACCTGGGTGTGAAAACTCCGACAAGGAGTTTTGAGCTTGACCATAGGTATCCAGGTACACGACAACGGGACTTGCTTCACTCTTGGTTACGACTCTCCTAGGGGATATGCTTACGACAATTCCCATTTTCCTTAAATACCATTACGAAAGATTTATGAGTAAATACCTCCTCAAAGAAAACATTTTTTTATGATTATGTATTATATGCCTTAACTGTTAAATTTATGTTAGGTATTTACTAGTTTTAATTATGTATTGTGATTCATAAACTAATATAGTGTATGCTATTATTTAGAAATGGTGTATAGTGAACAGAATCAAAACCGTATCAATTCACATGATCCATTTAGGGTTTTTCCTCCTTCTCAAGATAATTATAGTGGAGATGGTGATGTAACCAGTGCTGAAAAACTTATAACAATATTGGGAAAACTCACTCAGGTTATGAATAATAACCATACCCATATAGAGAACCTTGATCCACAACACAGAGGATCAATGTTAGACCCCTTCATGAGGTGACAACCACCAAAATTCAATGAGGCTAAAAATCTATTTATAGCTGAGCAATGTATAAGTTCATTACAGAAAATATTTCATGATTTTGGGAGTAGTGAAAGGGAAAAGGCTTTCATTGTAGTTTATCATTTCACGGGAGATGCATATGAATTGGGGTCATTGATTCAGAATAGAATGAATGATGAAGAAGTATCAAATATGTTATGGAGGGAGTTTAAAGAGATTTTATTAGAAAAATACTTTCCTCATGACCATATAGTATATATGGAAAGACAATTTTTGAGTCTAAGGAAAAAGGAGGGTGAGAATGTTAAAAATTATGAGGCTAACTTTACAAGGTTAGCAAGCCATGCTTAATATTATATACGTAACCCAAGGAGTAAGATTGAACTGTTTATTGATGGGTTAAAACCATTTATCCATCGAGCATTAGTCTCACAATCCTTCTTGTCATGTGATGATATAGTCTCATGTGCTATCAAGACAGAAATAATAATTATTTAATTCTTAAGAATTTAAAACAAATCAATAGAAGAAGAGATCATTAGAACACTCTAGAAATGAAAATAAGGGGTAGAAGGGAAAAGTTAAATTTCCATCCTGTAGTAAATGTGTGAAGAAACTCCCCATTCCATTCTTATAGGGAATGAGTGTCTATTAAAAGTGTGATGAAAATGGCCACCATGATCTTGATTGCAAGGGAAAAAAGAGGTTTTCAATGTTTAACGCTACAATTTTAATGAAATTGGTATTTATGAAAATGAATTTCCTAGGAATTAGGGAAACATGCCTCAAAAAAGGCCATGGGAGAAAAGCCAATCTCTTATGATCTATACCGCTGAGGTTGAAGCTCCAACTGACGTGGAGGTAGGTAATTTAATGGGTTCCTCAAATTTGGCCAATGCTTTATTTGATTCTGGTTCATCGCATTTTTTCATATCTACACAGTTTTCTATGAAGATTAGATATTTATAATTTGATTTGACAAGGGAATTTTCAGTCAAAACTCTTAAGGGAAGTATCATTGCTACAATGTTTTTTTGAATCAGTTCCCATTAGGGCATACAATCAATCTTTATCTACTGATCTCATTGTCATACCCATGATTTAATTTGATATAATCCTCAGTATGGATTGGATTTAGGACCATGATGCAAAAATTTATTGTAATAAGAAGGTTAAAATTTTCTATTATGATATATAGTAACTTATCTTTAGAGAAGAAATGTCACCATCAGATTCATATCATGATCCACCCCCAGTCTCTCAACTAAGTTAAATAATTGGGGAGGAATGGGGTGATATAACTATGGGAGAGTAAAGTAATGTAAAAATAGAGGATGTACATATTGTGTAATAATATGTCCATGTGTTTCCAGAGGATTTACCTAGACATCCTCCAGAATGAGAAATTGAGTTTTCCAATGATTTAATTCTTGGTTCAAGGACCATATTGAATACCCCATATAGAATGGACACTCAGGAATTATTGGAACTAAATAAACAACTATAGGAATTGAGTATTAAAGGACTTGTTCACCCTAGTGTTTCTCCATGGGGAGCCCATATTATTTTTGTTAATAAGATAGGTGGATATATGAGGTTTTGCATTGTCTATAGAGAGATTATTGCTATAATAATAAATAACAAGTATCCCCTACCCCGCGTTGATGATTTATTCGATCAACTTCATAAAGCTCAATATTTTTAAAGATTGAACTTCGAACTGGATATCATCAGTTTTGTGTGAAGAATTAACACAATCTGAAGATATAATTTTGTACTAGGTATGGGCATTACGAGTTTAAAGTAATGCCTTTTGGAGTGACTAATGCACCTACATTATTCATGGATCTAATGAAAAGTGTTTTCAAGGAATATCTTTATGACATTGAAGAAGTATTTATTAATAACATCTTGGTATACTAAAAAAGCTACTAAGATCATGAAAATCACATACACACTATTCTAAATACTCATAAAAGAAAATAATTATATGGGAAGTTTAGAAAGTATGAATACTGGCTTCATGAGATTTCTTTTTTGGCCATATTGTCTTTAAGGATGAAATCTGTATTGATCTATCTAAGACAAGAGCAATACAAGAATGGCCAGCACCAATGACTATAAATGAGGTATGCAGTTTTATTGGTTTAGCAGGTTATTATCAGTTTTTCATCCAGAAATATTCCCAATTGGATAACCCATTAACCAAGCTCACATGAAAAGGGGTTAAATTTGTATGGAAAAAATAGTGAAGAATGTTTTGAATAAAATAAGTGAAGATTAGTCAATGCTTCTATCTTGAACCTACTATTTGGGAATGATGGGTTTGTTATTTATAGTGATTCTTCAATGAAAGGACTTGGTTGGGTCCTTATTCCGAATGATAGATTTATTTCTTATGCATCACAACAACTAAAAATTCGTGAACAAAACTACCACACTCAAGATCATGAGTTATCAGCTGTAATATTTTCTTTGAATATATGAAGACACTATCTCTATGGTGAAAAATGTGAGATATATACCGATCACGAGAGTTTGAATTATATTTTCTCATAGAAATAAATCAACATGAGGCAAATAAAATGAATTGAACTACTCAAGGATTATGATTTCACTATACACTACCATGTGAGGAAGGAAAATAATGTGGTAGATGCTTTGAGCAGAATGGATCATAAAGTTTTGAACAAGATGAGAGTTGAAACATATCCTATGTTCATTGATCTAGTAAATATAGATATGGGAATAATCATGGAAGGTTAAATATAATTTTTTTTTCAAATGGTTGTCAAACCATATTTACAAGAAATGATAAAGATTACTCAGATTGCTGATGAGGAGTTTCACAAGAAAATTAACGCTGTGAATGATGGGAGATTTATTGACTTCGAATATGAAGATGGAATTTTGAAATTTGGGAAGAGACTTTGTGTTCCTTCCATACCTAATGTAAAAAAGGGAATTGTTGGATGATTCTCATAGCTCCAATTTCTCTATACACCCTGGTAGCACTAATATGTATAGAGATTTGATGGAAACTTTTTGGTGGGATAACATGAAGAGGGGTATTGTTGATTATGTGTCAAGATGTGTGGTTTTTAAACTGGTGAACGCTAGAAGACAACCTCAAAGAGGAGTAATGGAACCTCTTCGCATACTTATGTGGAAATTGGATGATATTGCAATGGACTTTGTCATGGGACTACCAAAGACACCAAGAAGGAATGACGCAATATGGGTCATTATTGATCATCTTACCAAGTCAGCAATTTTTTTTGATTTAAGAGAAGATTTACCTCTTGAACATTTATAAATATTATATATTAATGAAGTTGTAAGACCTAATGAAGTAACAATATCAATTTTTTCTCATCGTGATCCCCGTTTTACATTAAGATTCTGGAAAAGTCTTTAGAATTCCATTAATAATTTACTTCATTTGAGCACTGCCTACCACCCTCAAACTGATGAACAATCAGAACGGACTGTTGAAACCATAGAAGACATGTTGATATCTTTATCACTTAACTTTCAAGGTATGTGGGATTACTATTTACCTCTTGTAGAATTTTACAATAACAATATATTCCATTCAAGTATTTAGATGGCACTATATGAAGTGTTATATGGAAAGAGATGTCGCACACCAACTTGTTGTGATGATGTTGGTGAAAGAAAAGTTGTAGGTCCAGAACTTGTTGAGGAAATTATGGAAAATGTGAAGATTATCCAAACCCACATCAAAGAAGCTCAATTTAGGAAAAAGAACTATACTAATAACCAAAGTATGGATTTGGAATTTCAATTAAGTGGTCATGTTTTCTTGAAGGTATCACCATGGTAGGGTGTTCTACGATTTGATAAGAAGGTTAAATTAATTCCCAGTTACATCAGACCATTTGAAATTCTAGAATGAATTGGAGTTTTAGCTTTCCATTTAGCAATTCCTTCAAGCCTCTCTAAAGTTCTTGATGTGTTCCACATATCACATTTGAAAAAATACATGCATGACCCAACACATGTGCTCGCCTATAAAGAAATAGAATTGGAACCCAATCTGTCATATTGTGAAGAGCCTATCAAGATTCTGGATACCAGAGAATAAGTGTTGAGAAACTGGACGACTCGTTTGGTAAATTTTTTACGGAGAAACCGTAAGATGGAAGAGGCAATATGGGAACCTGAGGAACTTATGTTGAAGAACCAACAGAACCTTTTTATGAAGTATTATTCCATAAATTTTTATGACAAAATTATTTTAATGGGGAAAGAATGTAACACACTAGGCTTCCATTGTATGCTTTTATTTGATTAATAAAATAGCTTGTGTTGTATGCAATTTCGATTTCAAGCACACAACGCCAAATCAAACTTTACATTATGAATAGTAATACCCACTTTTAAAATTTTATAAATTTTATTTTTCAAAATAGACTTCATTTTTGGATTCGGAATATCAAAAAAAATTAGGGTAAATTTTTTGGTATTTTTCTAAAAACATTCAATTTTTATGAATAGTAAAAAAACACTACGTTATTATTTAAAACCTACTTTTTATTTAAATAATTATTTATTTTATTTTATTTTATTTTAAGTCAAAATAGATTTATAATACCTATATTTGTTCAATGTAATTCATTGGAGTCATTTTATAGTAATATTTGATGTATAAAATTTTATTGAACTTTTAACGTCTTTTACCCACCTTCTAGGCACAGTTTGCTAATTTGCATAAAACATAATTTTACTACTTCTGTGAATTTAATTTCAAAAATCTGAGAGACACAGTTGACATCAATAGGTAAAATGGTGTTCAATATGATGAAAATATTTTTTTGGTGAATAGTAACTTTTGAATTTTATTTACCACTATTAAAATTAAATAGGGTAATTAAAGGTAAAAATGATATTGCAATTACCCTAAAAACATGTTATAATTCTATTAGATAAGTGTTTTTCGACCCAAATCAACCTTAGGAATAAAATATGATCCTCTTGGATCCACTTGAATTAGATTAGGACATTTATTATTATTTTATTTAAAGAATAGTTAAAAGTGTTAAATTAAAATTTTCATAACTAAAACACTTAAATATAAGGTTATACATAAGATAAATTCGAATATAAATATTAATTAGAAATATAAATATATTTCCTACATGATGGTATTTGATTTATAATTTTTAGACCTTAAATAATTAAATTTATTTATGACACAGTGATGATTCACTAATTACCTAATTAGTGAATGATTAAAATAATTGATATTATAAATATCCAAATAAATGTAAATTGAGACTTTTGATAAATTACACTAATTTTCTAGGTTAATAAGATATGTTAGGGTTGATTAAATAAATTTTATTCTAAGTGATAAAGTTTTTATGACATTCACAAAAACAAAATACCAAACCGTGTCAAAATTGACATAGATGAGTCAGTGGTTCAGTGGCTATCCTCCAATAATAAGTGATTTTGAGAGGATTAATTTGGAGATTGATCACATGGATTCCAACCTAGAAAGTGGATTGGAATGAGGAGTTGTTTGGAGAGTTGGGTTCCAAGAAAGATTCTTTGGTGGAAATGCTCCTCAGAGGGGAGCGTGTGGCCCATGATGAATCGAGGGTGAGATGGATTCGTGACGGGGACAGTAAAACCGCATTTTTTCATGCATGTATATAGGAAAGACAAAGGAATGCTAGACCCAATTTATGTTTGGAGGATGTCTCTTATATAGATGACCAAGACACTATGGTTGTCTTAGCCGAGGATTTCTTCAAAAGTTTTCTTGCGGGAGCAAATACCAAGATGCCCAAGGGGTACCTTAAGGGCAACAAAGCCATCACAAACATCTTCCCCAAGGTGATGTATGATCATGAAAATACTCTGCTGGAGTCCTTACCATAAGGGGATGATATTTTTTGGGCTGCTATGAACCTAAACCCAAACAGTGCTCTGGGCTCAAATGGGTTCTCCGGCTCCTTTTATCGTGCCTCCTACAGCGAGATCAAGGAGGATGTAGTTCTCACCATTCAAGTCTTCTTTCGAGGGGGTACTCTTCCTGGATCCTCCAATGCCACCACCATGGTTCACTTTCCCAAGGTCAAATATCCCTCTCTGCTACACCATTATCACCCCTTGATTATGATCAATTTTTCATACAAGATCCACACCTCAATCTTTAACAATAGACTTATCCCTTACCTTCAATCAATGGTTCTCTTATGAGAAACATGCCTTCAATAAACAAAGTTCCATTCAAGGGGCGATTGCGCTGGCTCAAGAGATCATCCACAAATTCAACACATAGGTTCATGGAGCAAACATGGTGGTAATGTTGGACATGGATAAGGCATGCGATAGAGTGGAGTTGATGTTCATCATCAAGGTTTTTTCAGGTATGGGTCTATCTGCATGAGATCTGGACCTGCTTTTCTGATGCTTTAGCTATGCATGTATGGTTTTTCACTTCATGGGTCAGAATTATGGTTTCATCAAGGCTGTATGTGGTCTGAGGAAGGGGAATCCTCTCTCACAGACCCTCTTCATTATTTCATAGGACATCCTCAGTCTTCCAATCAACAGGGTTATCTCATAGGTAACAGTCAGGCCCTATCAGTGCATCCCCAATCCAAGGAATATCTCCCATATATTGTTTTATGATGATTATATTATTTTTATGAATGTAGGTATGCGATCAGTTTGGGGGTTTAACAGGATCCTTGAAGACTATTGCTGATGGAGTGGGAAAGTTCTCAATCACACCAAGAGCACCATATATGTTCCAAATATATTCTTGTACTGTATAGTGGCTTCCATGAGCACATGTCTTAGCTTGCGGCGGGGATCCTTCCCCATGGAGTATCTCAGTGTCCCGATCTCTCCTAACAGGGTGCGTATCCTCCACTATGAAAAACTTTTCGGGAAGATAACCAACAGAATTCTAAACTGTAAGAACTACTTCCTTTCTTTTAGAGGTAGGATCACCCTAGAAAACAACATATTATCTTCCATTCCTTGCCATGGACTTGTGGCCACCAAGTTTCCAAAGGCAGAGATCAAAAATATTGATTCTGTCTTTTATTATTTCATTTGGGATGTGCATGAGGAGGGTAGGAAACACTGGGCAACGTGGGATAGGCTTGCAAAGCCTATGAAATATGGGGGAATTAATGTCAAGAGCATCTCAGATATGTTGCCTGGCATGTGGGAAAAGATGGCGTGGGAGGTTATTAAGGGGCGCACACTTTGGGGTAAGTACATGGCTGCTTGGTCCAGTGGAGGTGGAAACAGCCCGAATGATTACTAGTCTTCCATCCTGTATGGCTGTTCTCTGCCACATTCAGGCCCTACAACCCTTTTCTGGATGGATTGGGGGGTATATCTCTTTCAAGCACCACATTTGGTTTGGGTCTATTCTTGGGTTTCTAGGATGCCCAGACACCCAACTCTCTTTCAAGGAGGCAAGAAGGTGTCCGGAGATAATCAGTGCAGTGTTGGATAGTACACAAAGCCAAGAGTATGATATGATCGAACCCTTGAATGACCCATACTACTGTGTTTTTAATACATTATGTTTGGGTATGTTCTCTTATAAGGATTATAGGAGGGTGCAGAGCAGCACGAACCAGAATTGCCCATGGGGTTTGACTGTTTTGGTTAAATACATTCTTGTGAAATACAATTTTCTCCTCTGGCATATCAGGAAAAGGACTTTGTCTAAGGATGAGAATATGAAGCTCTTAGGTATCAGCTTGGCCTCTCTTCACTTTTTCTATAGCACTCCCAGGGAGGAATGCTCCACCCACCTCTTCTTTATTACTAACAGGGCATACCAGGTGTGGTGGGATTTTAGCGACTTCACTGGCTTTTCTGTGGTGGTGCTGAGGGACCTCCCCTTTCTCGATCGGTGGTTCCATGGTGTTGGGGGAGGTGGACTAGAGAGGAATTCCCACGCCATGATTCTCAACATGGGCTACTGGTGCATTTGGGTAGCTCGGAACCAAGCTAGGTATGAGGGGTTTTAGTGCTACGGTAGGACTCTGGTGACTAGGACCAATTTTATCCTACTTGATCTGGTTCTCTCATACAATAGTTGGATAGAGGCCCCCTCTCTTCGATTCATTCAGGATAGCCTCCCTGAGTAGAGCCCTCCAAAGGATGGCCACTGGGTCAGATGGCACCCCCACCCATTCAGATTGAAGCTCAACATTGATGGATATTTCTCCTCAGAATACATGAATGGCGACAGTGTGGATCAGGATCATAGATGGAATTCCATCCTTTCTTTTGTTGCTCATTTTGGAAAGGTTCATTTTCTCCTGGTTGAGGCCACGGCCATGCTCATGGGTCTACAACTCTGCATGCATTGGGTAATCACTTTGGGTGAAATTGAGACCAATTATCTCATCTTAAATGACTCCATGAACCGTAATAACATCACCCCTAGTTCAGATACCTATATTCTGAGGAGATGTGAGAATATCATCAGCAGTGAAACTGTCTTTTTTCACATGTGGTGGGAGGGGAACAGGGTTTTAGATTATCTAGCCTCTATGGAGGTGCAAGGTATCGTTGTGTTTTGTACTATGGTGGAGTTTCCTTCTCCTCTTGTAGAGAGTAACCTGATGATAGGGGATTCATTAGGATTGAATAACTTTATAACCCCATAACTAAATTATTTCCTTATGGTTTTCTCTTTGGCCTCTTTTTTCTTGAACCATTTCTATGATCAACAAATAAATGACGATAATGATGATTATATAATATTACTAAAAATATATAGTTCATCCTAAGAACATATATAAGTTTATATATGTTAATAATGAACAACTTGGGGATCACTTGGATTTTTATATTTTGTTTATTAACCATTTATTATAAAAATACAAGAATAAATGGTAAAAGTTAAACTATTTAACTAAAAGTTAAATCTAAAAGATAAGGTTAATATATTGACCTAAATCTGTCTAAAACCAACTAGTTGAGAGGTTTTCAACCCATATCCACCTTATCCTCGAAATAAATTCATTTTGATCCATTATAAACTGGATATGATTTTATAATAAAATAATATTTCAATCTTTTCCTAAAGAGACCCTCGCCTATATTATGAAAGTGTACATCCGCTTCTCTTAAAATCACACCTCCAAAGACATTTGGCTCAACCAAACCCTACTCAAATATCCTCCCAACTACCTTCACTTTATATTATAGGAATTATGTTGATCAGAAATCCAATTTAAGGAGCCCTTTTGATCAAATCAAAAGGATGAACTCGAAGAAGAGGTAATAATTTCATCATGGCCTTCAAAGTTATTTTTATTATTCCACTTCCTCTTTGTCTATTGTTTTCAAACCAAAAATAGTAACTCCAGTACCATATACATACATTGATATTATTATAAATATGGTACGACCATATTCATTATTCGATCCATCCAATTAATGACAAAGTCACCATATGTGCGTACATACAGCTTACCGTCTCCACGTCGTGGTGTAGTTTTTTATTCAACTGTTAATTATTTGGATGGGTATAATAATTAGTATAACTGATGTCAATAATAAATATAACAAGCTAATTATTTCGTATATATGATATACCATCCAATTACATACGATTTTACCATCATTAGAATGATATTTTCACTCGTCCATATGTACAGATTACCGTCTCTATGAACGCGATAAGATTCATTTCCCCATCTTAAACATTCCAGAATAATATTCATTTTATGATTTAAAATAATGCATAAAAACTTAATATCATTCTGTATATGAGTCAAATACATACTATCCATAACAAAAATTACATACATAAAAAAACATATATAGGAAAATGAATCATTTAACACCCGAAACAATGATACTTTAGAAATATTATTAACAAAGCTATATTATAAGATCATATATAATCTCATATTTATGTATATTTTTCTTATATAATATAATAACAATAATTTAACTATTATACAGGAGGTTAAAATTCCATATATTAATGAAAAATACAAGGTTAGGTTTAATTTTACAATCTCTTTATTTACTCGAGGTCGTTTATACGAAAGTATATACTAGATCTTCTTTATAATCCACATCCGGGTTTCTTAAAAATGTATTTCAATATATTTTTACTATTTCCTAGAATATGGGTTAAAGTAATTTAGACCATTTTTTGAATTTTTTTTAATTTTTAAGGAATCTTTCTGTTGTTTTCCAAACAAGGTACTTTATGACATTTTTGACAAATTATGGTAAGAATTCTCTTTTTAACTTATACGGCGAGTGCGGCTATTTTCTACCATTATAACTCCTTCAAAGATTACCATACAAGTGTATAAGAATATTTTTAAATAAATGGTTTCTTTATAATTGTATTACCTTTAAATGGTTTCAAAATAGAAAGATATATTTCTCTCTAACAGTTTGATTGCTTCTATGTCAACATCTTTTGATAGATTTTACACTTGTTTGAATTTGATTTATTATGATATAATCATCCGTATTGTATTGATGGTTTTGTGATATTTTTCACTATAGATGTGTTATTTTTATACCATACATTGTTTGTGGTTTAAGTATTAACATTTTTTATGCTAGTTTTAATACGAATGTTTATGTTATGTTTCATCCTTTTCATATGAGGAATGCATTGGACTTTGTAAGTGACGGGTGGAGCCTGTTATATCTCCTCGGTGCATTGGTAGGTCTCATTAAATAAACTAGTTTCTTGGAACAAGGACCTGAAAACATTATATAGGAATTCTTGGAAGGAGGGCTTGACTATGTGGTTATGATATTCTACATTATGTATTCCATCATAATGAAATTATCCATTAACCTTACATGTGATTTTTCGACTATTATAATATCCATGTGAATAATTAAATAGAATTATTTGATTTATATTTTCCATATTAAGATGAAGTGTAAGTTTAAAAGTATTTGTTTTATTCTTATACATTTCCTTAAATGTTTTTGTTTATTTAAGGTAGTTTCCACTATATTTATATCCTTACTAAGCATATGAGATCACTCCTTTCATATGTTTTCTTTTTCCCAGGATGTGAAGAATTATATTATGATTAACCTATAGGGATAGACCAACAATATGAATGTGTTAAAAGGGGAAAAATGTTGTAGCTTTTTATTCCATGATGAAATGTACAACTTAGGTATGTATCTAGTACTACTAAGGTTAATTAACCATTTAGTCTTTTGAGACTTGATCTCTTGTGATCATACTAATGTTATGTAATAATGAACTAAATCTAGGTAACTAGGGATGGTGCGTTACATTTACTGTTCATTAAACATTTTTAATGCCTGAACCAGATCATAATATATGTATTTTATCTTATGAAATGTTCTGTAATCCTTACACACACATAATATAAAATTATAACCCAAAAGAAGTTCATTGTGCACAAAACCGCCAAGTTAATCCCAACATTTATCCTTAACATTTATCTAATGAGTAATCCTCATTATATAAAAAAAATCATTAAAAGATCCTTTATGTATTTGTTATTTCACTAATAATATATTTTATCAATTCTCTATGTTTAAACACATTTCAAATGAACTTCCATTCATGTGAATAAGTAAAATGATCTTGAAAACCAAGGAAGAAAATGACTCCAAAACAATAAAATTGAACCTGTTAACCCATAAAAAAGGCCATTAATGAACTTAATAAGGTTAAACTAAATCAATTACATGTATATAAGGATGTTTACTTACTAATTAAGCTAAAGTTAATTATTAAGGTTGTTAATATCAATTGAAGAACACATTTGTCCATAAGGTAAGGGTTTTGTCGTCTAAGTTTTAATTCCGTGATATTTCAATTGTTTTCCACTTATTTATTGAATTTTGTGTATGTGTACTAACATTTGATATATAATTTTATGACTCTCTTTTAATTAATGGTATTTTGTGACTCATTTGGTGATTATTAAATTTTTTTCATATAAATCGATTGATTACAATGTGGTGAGGGGTTTCTCATCTAACTTTTATTTCCGTGATGTTTACATTGTTCACCACTTATTTCTTGTATGCGTTGTATTTTATCTTCCATTTGATATAAAATATCCAAATCTTATTTATATTCATGGTATTACATTATTCACCTGATGATTATTATTTATATTGATTACAATGTTATACTGGATTTTCCTTCTGTTTCCATTTAATTGGGATTTACTTGGTATTGTGCACCTAATCATTTATATGTGGTGTGACTAATCCAATTTTAGATCATTTTTCATTTTAAATTTCAATTAAATTATATATCCATATTCATTTTTCATGGATATGATTATTTTGTTAGCCATATACCATTTTACATATAGTGTTTATGTGGAATGTTTCTTTAACTGTGGAAATACTGACGAATCTGTATCCTCTAATCAATATGGATATTGAAAAAGCATATTGTTCTTGTATAAAAATATTTTTACAAAGAATAAATTGGACTGGAAGTGATGGTCAGGTCCCACTATATCCCATTGATGCATCGACATGTCTCATGAGATATATCATTTGGAGGCAAACACTTTGAAATTGATTCAAAAAATTAGATGAGTTTCTACCCACAAACTTAAACCGTCTTGATGATATAATGTTTCATATTCCAGATACCTTACATACAAACAATAAGAATTATATTTATTCATTATCCAATGTTTAATATCCATGAGGTTTTCACTAAGACAAAATCTATAGATGTATTTTTATTTTTAGCTTATTGATGGCACGTGTTTTCTTTTATCCATCATTCCATATTAGTCATGTTTAATTAATTATGATTAACTTATTATTGATTCATGAATCCACTATATATAACCCCTAAGTATAATTTTAGGTCACCATTATTATGTTTCCTTTCCCCATGTTGTAAATAAAAGGGTCTTGAATAAGATTTCATGGAAGTAGTTTATTTCAATTTATTATGTATCATGATATATTTTATATATTTCCAAAAGTATTTTTGGGTATCATGTCTCTAATATGGTATTCCAAAACTGCTAAAATATTTTTTTTTTGGATTTATTTATTTTAATCATTCCAATATAGTAATGTAATACAACAGATCTATGTTTCTAGGGTCGGGGCATTACAAAACATCTTGTGAACAAATTTAAGCTTTATACGCAACTCTCTTTACATGAAACTCCCTTTGTGAACAACTCTTACTTGATTCAGAGCCCAGATTTTATCTAAGGGTTGAGCTTCATGAATGAGGGGGAAATAATTAAATTATAGACCAAGGAAACCATATTCACAATTATATTTCCCATCAACCACTTTGTGCATAACATTTCCCCGAACATGGAAAACGATTTTTGATTTTTAATTTGGCATGTAACTCTCTTTAACATCTTCTACATTACAAACAAAAATTAATGTCACACAATCTGAATTTCTTAAATAAAAATATATTTCATGGTATTTTTTCCTTCTCCATATTTTTATGTGATGATCATGAATCATGGATTCCATGAAACATTCATATTCACCTTCAATCTTACATGAAACCCCCTTTTCCAAAAAAGACCTTTTTCCATTTTCCAAATTATGGACCTAAAAATGTAGAAAAAACTTTGATAAAGTTCAATATTACATACAGAATTTTTGTACTACCTATAGAACATCTAATCCCTTGAATTGGATCTTGGTCGACATATCTTTTCAATAATGTTTTTGGAACTCCAATATTGTCTATGGAAACCTTCTTTTTCAACAAATATAATAAACCTAAAAACACTACAATATTACCTTGAGATATTTTTACCCAACAATCTCCCTATTTGTATTTATTAACAAATCATCTCATTTTGAAACACCATTAAAGACTCTTTCATATTCCTCCACTATTCACTTCATGTGATTATGATAGTGATCAATGATTGACCCAACACATACTTTAAAGCCACATGATCTATGCTCGGCATGAGAAACCAGAGTAACATGAAAAGATCATCAATGAACCACTTAATTCAAAAACTAATCAACTTATTTCATCATAAACACTATCTAACATGATATATTTCCTTTGATCGGTCACTTTTTGGGTCACCATATTTAAAATAGCCCTCCTCACTGCTTGGGATCTCAAGGTTTGGAATGCTTAAAGACATCCAAGCTAACCTCTAATATCCATAAACTACTTACACATAGCATCAAACTCTCATAAGGCCACAGAATCATTTCATGGTTTGATACAAACCTACAATATTTGAAACATTGTCACTCCACTAGGTCATATCTCCCTCTATCAGCTTTTCCCAATGTTGTGATTAATAAATTATTTCACCTTAAATAGATGCAATTTATCCACCTTTATCAATGTACCCAAAGGTCACTTCATTATAGTCAACAATAGGGTAAATAACATAGATCAGTACAATTGGGAAAAAATCCATACCTCAGGGATATGGGGCCCCACATTCCCACTTTTTCATGTGTGGGAGTCAATTGAACTCATAGATCCATTTGATACCATTGAAATGATTCTTCGTGTAGGGGATTTATCTGAATTTCTGCAATCTATAGTTCTTTAGGAACATACATCGACATCCCAATACCATTCCCACCTTCTCTATGATAAATGGTATTTTATTTTAATTTTATTTTTCCTCATTTGATGGACTGGATTTTTTCTAGTTTTTAAAGTAATTGAATTTTCAAAATGTATTCTGATAAAAATATTCTATTCAAGACCCATGTCATCAAGCTATTACTTTATGCACAATAACTGTATGCACACTTTAGTTGTCGCAATATATTCATCTTTTGTACTACTAAATGAAATTAAATATAGTTTCTTTATTAGTCAAGAAATAGAGAATATTCTGATATAGAATTCACCACCTATCATTGATTTTATATCATCACCTGATCCAGCTCATTATATATTTGTATAGCCCAATAACTCTTACTGAGATTTGTCATTGTACAAAAAAAATCCACAATTACCATGATATACTGAAGTATTATTTTCATTGAAATCTACTATATTTCATTTGGATTGATTTTTTATATTTCTTATTGTCATGTAGTGAAAACAATATTAGGTCTTGGCTTGGTCAAGTAAAATAGACCGCTATTGATTTGCCTCTATTTTGTTACATTATCTGCATTGCCTTTGTCATTCCATGATAGTTAGATCTGGATAGCCAATTGAGTCATTATCTCCTTGGAATTATACATTCAATGTATTCTCAAAACCTCCTGGGCATATTTGGATTTATAAAAAAAAGAAATGTTCTATTTTTTCCATATTTCATATGTAAACCAAGGAAAAAGGTTTGTTCACCAATCATTTACATTTCGAACTCTCTTCTCATGAATTCTATGAATTACTAAAAAGGAAATTCATTTGGTCCACTAAATATTATTTCAACATCATAAACCAGATCCATCATCCATTGAATACGTTCATTGTTCACATAAATATTATAATGATATTCACTATGCTGAAAAACATTTCTCTTTAAGATCTTATAGAGTCTTCAATATCATGCTCTCTATGCTTGCTTCAGCCCATATAGAGCCTTCATTAACCGATATACTCTATTCTCATATTAATGAATTAGAAAACCATCTTGATACCCACTATTAACTTCTTCTTCCATAACCCCATTCAAAAATGATGACTTGACATCCATATGCAAAACATTGAACTTTCATTACACTACCATGGCCCTAAATAATATGATTTTCTCTTGCATTGAAACAGGATAAAAAATTCTTTAATATTGATAACCTCTATCTTGGGCTACCCATTTCACACAAGTCATTCTTTTTTTAAAATCACATCACCAAATTTATACATCTTATTAAGAAACACACATTTTTTACAAAAAAAACATTAAAATTTATTATCCTCGAAACAAACTCAAATGTCGAATTCTTCTCTATTTGGTCAATCCCATTATTTATAGCACGGGCCCAGTTTTAATCTCCATCTCCTTCCTCAAATTCTTTTGGATATACCTATTATAATAATGGTTCATTTTGTAGAGTCTCTTTCCTCTTTATCTACACTAGAGCATTCTAATAACTAATTATGTTATGTCTATAAATTTAATATAGTCTCTTTGATCGTTTTGTAGACAATATTTTTTTCTCATCATCTTCATTATCTAAATATTATTCTAAATCATCCTTTGGAAATAGAACATTCCTTCATCTGCTTATCTTTTCATCATGTTCCTTTTGAGACTAATCATGTATTTGTGGAAGATTCTACTCATTCTCTACTATAGTCACATAATTTCATTCAGATACCATTCCCTCTCACTTATTGAAGTGTTTATATGATTGTTTTTCATTGATTAGACAATTAATTTCCTTCTAGATCCACATGATTAAATATCTCCGTGTTTCTCCACCTTGAGAGTGAAACACTTACTTCCGAAGGATCGAATGTACTTAAATATTGGCTTCCTTCCATACCATATCTCATAAAGAGTCTTCCATTATTTCAGAAATAATGACACTCTATTCAATGTGTTCATTGATTTCATCACTACTTATTTCTTAAACTACTATGTAAGGTATTTCTCAATGAGCATTAATCTATCCTTGTTATGGATAATTCGATTTCCCCTCTCAACTACTCTACTTTTATTTGGATATCTTACTTATGAAACTTGGTGTCTTATCCCATGTTTCTCAAGATTATCCTACACTAGGCTATTTATGTACATTGTTACATTATTTTTTTCAGATCATCATGATTCATTGACCCATAATCTTTTCAACATTCTTTTGATATGTTGTTATTCAACTGAACACCTCAGATTTTTTGAGGTTTGAAACCCATGCCATTCTGCTAAAATAGTCAATCAAGAGAACATTATATCCCCTCCCATCAAAATCTGTAGTTGAAATTTGTCTATATACATCAATATTCACCAACTTAATCAATTTTGAGGACCTCTTATTTTTTATATATTTGTCTTTCAAATGATCTTACCTTATTGAAAAACATCACAAATAAGAGTATGATGATATGATAACATAGGGAGGTCTTGAGAAACATCACATTTCACTAGATCCTCTAAGGATGTTTGTCTCATGTGACCAATAAGTTTATGCCATAACATTTTTTCTTCTTCCATCGTCAAAAATAATATCTCTTCTTCTCCACTTACAAGGTACATAATTCACTTTATATGTGTTCCCTAAAAAATAACTTCACCTCCTTTTTCCATAATGATATAAAATTTATATGATAATATTTTGACCTGTCTTGAGTCATAAAATTGTCCTACATTATGGATGTTTTGACTGATACCTTCAACAACCAAGAAATCTACTTGTTTCATATCTTTTCCCCCAAACATGGATTTTCCAAAGACTACAATATTCAGAGATTCATCATTACCCAATCTTATGATACCTTCATTATTGTACCATATTTCACTAACCAGGTTTTTATTTCTTATCATATAAGAGGTGCATCAAATTTTAATGATCTATTTTCAATTGTGATCTAAGGCTTTAAATGAAATCTATTAACCACATCCTACTCATAAATTTTATTTATGATCCATTTTTTTGACATCCTAATCAATATGAGTTGATAATATTTATCTCTCTTAGAGTATTATCGACCGACTTCTTCTTCTAGATCTACAAACTAAATTTTTCATTTTCAACTCATTAAATGAAACATTGAATTGTTACTTATGAACACATTCACTCTTCTTCATCACATTTATCTATAATGTCGATGAGTAGTATCTCTTCTTTTGATCGAATCCCCCACACCTAAAATAGTTACAATAATGATATGTTATGAAATATTGAGTTCTATATGGATTCCTTTATTTTTATTTTTCATTTGATACCGCTTGGCAATAGAACATATGTTTTCTGAGTGTCCCATCTTTCCACAATAGTATCATCTCATGTTGGGTGCATTCCTGTGTCAAAATAATCCACTTATGGTTCTCATTTGGGTTATCTAAATCTTCTCATTCTGATTCATACCAAAATAAATTTTCAATGTAGGAAGAGGATCTTGATGTTCAAATTCAACAATTACTGCTTTATATTTTTTATGAAGACTCAAAATAGGCATATCATTGGGATTTGTCTGTTTCTTTTGTTATGTGGGACCTCTATTCTCCAAATTCATCTTTTCCATTTCCGGAATGATCTTCTTTCTTAATTTCATACCGAGAGTCAAGAGTTTTTCTTGGTCATTAACACTTCTTCATAGGACGACATCTTCCTCTTCAAGTTCTTTGATACATTTGATTTGATTCATTATAGTTTTAGTGAAACTATAAATTTCAATTTTATATTCGTGAATTTTGAGCTTAAACTCAACAAAATTTTTTATGATCTCTCGCAAAAAATAATTCCATTTCACAATTTCTTTATTTAGCTCAGACTTCTCATCTTCCTACTACTGCATTTAATGTTTGGC
This sequence comes from Viscum album, assembly GCA_963277665.1. NCBI lineage: Eukaryota > Viridiplantae > Streptophyta > Magnoliopsida > Santalales > Viscaceae > Viscum > Viscum album. The sequence goes on from OY728119.1 coordinate 468,622,858, forward strand.
ATCACTAACAACTTTGTTGGTTGTCTTTTTTTTGTCTCTCCTAATATATATTTCAATAAGAGAAGCTTCTAATTCGACCTAATGTTCAGCTCTTCCATTTACTTATCCTTCATCATTTTCACTTTATTCCCTTGTTTGGGAATTTTAGTCAATTTCCACCATTACATTAGATTCATGATCCATAATTTCCTTTAACTCTTCGGCCTCATTTTATTCTGAACTCTCATCTTATTTTGAAAGAAGACTATTCCTTTTGAATAATTTTTTCTTATAATTTTTCTTTCCTTTAACATAAGAAGTAGAATTAATTATGGGAATTCAACTTCATCCTTTTCATCTTCCAGAAACTTGTTGGGAAACCTCCCTACAAGATGTCAACCCTCTCTACATAGAAATCATGCAAGTGTGAGTTTCCCTTTGAACATTCCATTTTATATTGTACGATTTGTGGAAATGAATGACATCGTCTCATCTACCTCTTCTTATTCTTGACCATCATCAATAGTGATCTTATTCAAGGCCTTAAATTAAAATTCTTTAGACTTCCCTTTTTCCACAGATGCATTATCATAATTTCACATTTATTACACAATAAGAGTATTCTGCAATAAATCCAACATCATCTCTTTTGGATATTTATCTTCCAATATAGAATCATTCAGATTGAACTAAGGTGAATTTATAGTCAAAATATAATTAAAAATCATTTCATATTTTGTAATTTCACTAAGACCATGCATATCATCCATAAAAAATTTAATCAGTCAAATAATGCATCAAGATACTCATTGGTTAAAATATGATAACCTCATACTTGTTACATAAAACCTACAACTTTTTTCCCTAAATTTTGAGTCGCCATCATAAATATTCAGAAATATTTCCCATATATCATGTGATTAGTTAAACAACATTACCTTTGTATATATTGAATTTGATAGGGATATTTCTAAATAATTGAATCCTTTTAAATAAGTATCCAATTCCATTCATTTCTCTTCTTGTAAATCATCACAGTCAATATTAGATGATATTCCAAGCATAAGAACTGTAATGACATCCATTTCTAATGATCAAATGTAGTTCTGCATCTGATTCTTCCATATTTGAAATTTTTTCTATTGAATATTGGAATCTATTTGTGATTGAAAAACTCCATTTCTTATATTGAGGGAGAACCACTAAATTTCATCCTTTACCTTTGATATCAATCATTATCCCAACTTGGTTTAATACCCTGGTAGGGGAGTGAATTAGGGTATGAAATATTAAAACAACCACCCTTTTGTATCTTGTTTTGTTGTTAAAAAATGTTCCTCTTGTTGAGTCAATAAGGTTCTCCTTATGACTTTTCCATTCCCTCTTGTTTTGAAAATCCCAAACACCAGATACTTATGAAAATTGATATTTTACTTCCATAAGGAAAATTTTTTTCTTTAAGGAAATTTACCCTAACCTAGATTTTCTTATACATATCAATATTTTTCTTAAGTAAAAATACTGGTTTCATACCCAAAACCCCGGAATCATATATTGTCAAGAATTGGAGCATTCTGTTTTTAGGATCCGAATTCTGGATGTGAACTATAATGAAGTTCCCCTCCAAATTCTGGATATGAACTCTTATGATGTTCGACTCCGAACATTTACTAGTTCAACTCCGAACTATTATGAAGTTCGACTCCGAACTTTTACTAGTTCGACTCTGAACTCTTATGAATTTCGACTCTGAACTTTTACTAGTTAGACTCCAAACTTATATGAAGATCGACTACGAAATTTTACTAGTTCGACTCCAAACTCTTATGAAGTTTTACTTCGAACTTTCATGAGTTTGACTCTGTACTCTTACGAAGTTAGACTCCAAAATTTCATGAGTTCGACTCCGAACACTTATGAAGCTAGACTCCAAACTTTTACTAGTTCGACTTCGAACTCTGTAAGTTCAGATTCTAAACTCTGGTGAAACCAGACTCCGAATTTCTTTAAAAATTCAGACTCTGGACTTCTACAGATTTCAGGTTCTGAATTCCTATAAAACAAAATCCAAACATTTTTTTATCATAGACTCTGAATTCCATTTTGGTTAGACTATGAACTTTTATTTACTTACATTCTGAATTCTAGTTTTTCTTATACTTACACTTGTTTCATTGTAAAACAATGTCGTGCCTTCAGTTACACATGTTTTGTTATAAAACGATGTCATCCATTCTGTTTCTAACAAATGGTTGGTTTAGTGACACGTGTATAGGTCCCTCTGAATTTTAAGGAAAATTTGACTATTGGAGGAGGGAGCCGACCATTCCAACCGAGCCTATAATAGGAGCTCATTTGAAAGAGATCAACAATGATTTGATCACTCTAGAGACCACACGCTGTTAAGGTGATTTCTTGAGAGAGAATCTTTTCATGATTTGTGTGTACTGAACCCCTCGTTCAGATTCCTTCATGCGACTCTGAATGTTGGTGATTACATTCAAGGGCTTCCAGGGATAGGAAGATAGAGGTACTGACTACCTTAAATATCGAGGGCTTCCTTGCTGAGGAAGACAGAGGTTCTAGCTACCTTGAAGTTCAGGGCTTGCGGGGATTGCAAGAAAGAGACTCTGATCTTCATATCGAGGGCTTACCTTGGTGTGGGTAAGACAGACTAGGTTGAAAGTATAAATCAAGAGACCTTTATCCAAGATTGTTGGATACCCTTCTCTTTGGGTTAAAAGACTTTTATCTTGTTACATGTAGTTTTACTACTTGTTTTTCGGCTGCATTGTGTATTGTAAAGAATGTATAATCTTCTTATATTTCCTTACACTTGTAATCTTATTTGTTTATATTCTATACTCTTTAAGGTATAATCTCATCATTGTAAACTTTGGTTAAGTTTCAATTTCTGAATCCATATTTCTGGAACCTGTTTTTCTGAATCACTTTCCTGATTTAAGCAAGTGCATAGAACTAGAAGTTTGTAACTTCATACGTTGTTCCAATTCTCCAATTGGTGTTAGATGTGTTGTGAATTTTCTTAGTTTAACTTTGTTAAACTTAGATCTTTCCTTGTCTAAGGAAAATTTTAAAGTATACAATTCACCCCCCCCCTTGTATATTGAGAATCTACATCTTTATTTTGATCCTACAATTGGTATCAGAGCAGGTCTCTGAAATACTTATACTCACATATAATGTTTTATTGCTCACTTTTCATTGTTCTTCATCCTTTCTTAGAAAGATATTTTTGTTCCAAACTTTTTCATTCCGAACTTGCTCACTCCGAAAATTGTGATTACAAACTTTTACTACTAACAAGTTTGGTTGCCAAAGTTTTTGTTAGAGATGGCAGGTATGAATATTGGTTCTATCAACAACTTAAATCCTACAAGACCACCAATTTTTGATAGTAATGATTATTAGTATTGGAGAGATCAAATGAAGAATTTTGTTATCAATACTGGAGTAGAAAATTTCGCTATGCTTACTGGAGGTTATAAAATTCCTGATAAGGAAATAAGTGCTTTTACAAACCAAGAGAAGCATGATTATCAATTAAACTATAAGGTACGAAATACTCTACTTTGTTCAATGACTAGGAATATATATAGCCAAATTTATTCATGTGAAACAGCTAACTGTATATGGAAGAAACTTGAAGTCACGCATTTTAGTACATCCAAAGTGATAGAGACAAGAAGAGCTATGTTGAGAGCAGAATATCATGGCTTCAATTTTCCTTATGGTGAACCCATTTATAAAGTAAAACAAAGGTTTATGACAATTGTGAACAGTCTACAATCTATGGGAGTGAAAGGTCTGGATGATGAAGCTCTTGTGGATAAGATAATTGATATTATGCCCAATGAGTGGGAATCAAAGAGGACAGCCATTGATGAGAACAGGAAGGTTACTCAAATTTTGTTAGATGAACTATTTGGAAATATTCTTCAACATGAAACAAGAATGAAGAGAGATGCTGACAACATCAAGAAGAAGAATGGAAATGGTATTGTTGCTTTTACAACAACATCAAATATTTTATAGCTAAGACTCCTAAGAGATTAACTAGATCCAAGTCTAAGAGTTTGTTATCCAATTAGAATCTATTGATAGTGAAGTATTAGATAATGAGTTAGAAAAGCTTTCTCGATGGATGAAAAAGATAGCTGGTCAGAGAAATTTCTTATCCAAGTATAAGAAAAAGGAAAGGAAAGATAGGAAAGATGGAGAAGTTAATTGTTATGAATGCAAGAGAGTTGGACATAATAGACCGAATTTCCCTTTGCTCAAAAAGAAAGAAAGAAAAGAGAGGCATTCTGAAAGGAACAAGAATAAGTATTACAAGTCTAAAGCTAAGAAAGTTCTGAAAGCTAATGACACCTGGAGTGCCAGTGGTGGTGACTCTTCAGATTAATCTTCTGATTATGAATCTTTATGACAGAAGAATCTTGGCCTTATATCCAGATTACCTATTAACAATCATTGCTTCATGGATAAGGTACACAATGATGAATCATTGACCATTGTTTCTTTAAATTATAATGATAGTAAATATTATAACTCTTCAGATGAAGAATCCTATTCTGATGAAGAAAATACTACACCTACCTATGATGAAGTTTCTAGGTTTGCTGAACCTCTTGAGATTGAGAATTCTAAACTCAATAAAAAACTTGATAAGGAAAACACTAGGAATACTATTCTCACAAAATAAATATCATATATTTCTAGAGATATTGATAGAAAAAATTCTAATTTTATAAGTATTTCATAAAATCTTGAGGATGTAAATTCTGAGAAGAATAAACTTTCTAATGAGCTAGAAAAAGTAATTTCTAAGAAAAGTGTTTTTGTGCATATCTTTATTTCCAAACCTAATGATTTTGAAGATAAAAACATGGTTATAAAACTCAAGTATGAAATTTTTTCCTTAAAGAAGTTTTTATCAAACTTTACTCATGGTAAAGAAAATTTTGATAAGATGTATTCACAAATACGACCTTTAAGAAACAAATCCGGATTTGGTTATACCCATGCAAAACAAACTTTTAGTAACAATTATTTTTCCCTCAAAGTGACCCATTTTGTAACAAGTGTCAATGTGGTGGTCACTAGGAAAAGAATTGTTCTTTAAACAAAACACAATCTTTAGGTTTCCATAGGGATTATTTTTCTAAGAAGATGTGGGTGCCCAAAATTTTGTTATTTGAAAATCTCGGATCCAAACATGTTTGGATTCAAAAAGTCTAACTCTTTTCTTATTTTTAGGAAGGTAAAGGAAGTACCAAAATCAATACATGGTACATAGATAGTGGATGTTCCCGGCACATGACTAGTAACAAAAGCTATTTTGAAAAGATTATCAAGACAAAAGGAGGAAAAGTAACTTTCGAAGATAATGCTTAGGGAGAAATTGTTGGTATAGGTAATATTGTTCTTCATGGAAAAACTTTTATTTCAAACGTGTTATTTGTTAAGGGTCTTAAGCACAACCTCATTAGCATAAGTCAATTATGTGATGAAGGTTGCCTTTTGAATTTTAGGAATGATAAGTGTTTGGTACACAATTCCAAGGAAGAATTTATTATCTCATCCAATAGGCAAGAGAATGTTTACACATTAAACTTAGAAGACCTTAGGAGCCAAGACCTACCTTGCCTTAGTTCAATGGAAGATAATTATTGGTTATGGAATAGAAGACTAGGTCACTGTAACCTTAGGAACTTATGTAAACTCTCTAAGAAGAAACTAGTTAAGGATATACTGGAGCTTATATTCGGTTCTTCTAAAGTTTGTGATCCTTGTCAATATGGAAAGAAACATAAATCTAGTTTTGAATCAATCGGTGAATTCTCAACAACTTATGCATTACCATTAGTTCACATGGATTTTTTTGGTCTAACACAAACTGAAAGCATTGGAGGCAAATACTATGTGTTTGTTCTAGTTGATGATTACACTAGATTTACATGGGTCTATTTTCTAGCAAATAAGTCTGAAGATTTTTTTTATTTCAAAAGTTTTAGAGCCCAAGTTAAAAATGATAAAAACCTTCCACAAAAAACGATTCATAGTGATCATGGAGGAGAATTTCAAAATTCTGATTTTGAAAGTTTTTGTAGTAGAAAAGGTATTACTCCAACTTTTTAGCACCGATAAATCCTTAACAAAATGTTGTAGTTTAAAGAAGAAATAGAATTCTTCAAGAGATAACTAGAACCATGTTGAGTGAATATTCTATATCTAGGCATTTCTGGGCTGAAGCAGTAATTACTTCTTGCTATATTATAAATCGAGTTTTCATTATACCTTTTCTCAATAAAACTCCTTATGAGTTATGGAATGGTAGAAAACCTAGACTTTCCTATTTCAAGGTTTTTGGTTGCAAGGTATTCATCATGAATACTAAAGATAATCTAAAAGAATTCACAACAAATTATGATGAAGGAATTTTCTTAGGATACTCCACAACTTCTAAGGCTTATAGAGTTTTCAATAAAAACACTTGTACTATTGAGGAAACAATGCATGTAAAATTTGATGAATCTAATAATTTTGTTTTTAAACCATCCCAACCTACATCCTCAGATGTGTTTTCAAAAACCGGTTATCAACCTTTGATAGAAGATCCTTCTGATAAGGAAAATGTTCAAGAAGATACTTCTGAAACATTTACCCCAGAAGACTTTCTACCCTATGTTGATGAACAGGTTTTACAAAACCCAAGCCAGATATTTCTTAAGAATCGTCCAAGTGATAGTATCATTGGTGATGTAAATCAACCTATAAGGACTAGAGGTTCCTTAAGAAATGAAGTAGAACATCTATAATTCCTTTCCCAATTAGAACCAAAAAGCAATGATGAATCTTTAGGTGATGATGATTGGATTAAAACCATGCAAGATGAACTAAATGAATTCGAAAAGAATAAAGTCTGGACCTTGGTTGAAAGAACTAAGGGAACTTCTGTTATTGAAGTAAAGTGGGTCTTCAGAAACAAGTGTGATGAAAATTGAGTCATTGTAATAAACAAAGCTATACTAGTTTCTAAAGGCTATAATCAGCAAGAGGGAATAGACTATGAAGAAACATATGTTCTAGTAGCTAGACTTGAATCTATTCGTATCTTACTTTCCTTTATAGCATTCTTAAATTTTAAACTTTTTCAAATGGATGTGAAATGTGCTTTTCTTAATGGGTATGTTCAAGAGGAAGCTTCTATTGAACAACCTCCTGGATTTGAAGATACAAAACATCCTGATCATGTTTTTAGACTAACCAAAGCTTTGTATGGCCTTAAACAAGCCCCACAAGCCTGGTATGATAGACTTACAGGGTTTTTTCTTCAAAATGACTATGTTAAGGGAAATGCAGATCCAACTCCTTTTATAAATAAAGATAATAAAAATGTTTTTATTGTTCAAATTTATGTTGATGACATCATATTTGGTTCAAATCAGCAATCTTTAACTGACTCCTTTGCAAGTCTAATGAAATCTGAGTTTGAAATGAGTTTGATGGGTGAGTTAACACTTTTCCTTGGTTTTCAAATTTCTCAAAGACCAGAAGGAACCTATATATCTCAACATAAGTATATTAAAGATCTTCTTAAAAAGTACGGATATAACAACACTAAGAGTATAAGTACTCCGTCGGTACCTCAAAAACATTAGATCTTGATGAAGCTAGGAAACCAGTAGATCAAAAATCTTTTAGAGGAATGATAGGAAGTCTACTATACTTAACAGCTAGTCATCCAGACTTAATGTTTTTCAGTATGCTTATGTGCAAGATATCAATCCAATCCTAAGTAATCTCACTTAAATGCAGTGAAAATAATTTTTCTCTACTTAAATGGAACAATGGATCTAGGATTATTTTATACCTCTAGAAATAATTTTGTTTTAAAAAGCTTTTCGGTTGCTGACTTTGGTGGATGTAGAATGGATATAAATAGAACATCTGGAACTTGTAATTCATTAGGAGATTCATTAGTTTCTTTGTCATGCAATAAGAAACACTCAGTAGCACTCTCCACTACTGAAGCTGAATATGTAGCAGCTGGAAGCTATTGTGCTCAAGTGTTGTGGATGAAACACACACTCACAGACTATGGCTTGAGTTTTACAAAGAATCAAATTTTGTGTGATACCAAAAGGGCCATTTCCCTTAGTAAAAATCATGCACATCACTCTCGTGAAAAGAACATAGATATTAGGCATCACTTTCTTAGGGATCACACACTTAAAGAAGATATCATTCTTTTGTTTATCGGAACGCAAGATCAACTTGCTGATATTTTCACAAAATCATTACCCTCTGATAGATTTTAATACATTAAACAAAATTTAGGAATGATAACTGTGAGGTAATCCTTCTCCGTTAACTTCTTGATTGAACAATTATCCTTACAGTAATAAACTCCTTTTCATAGGGGGTGTACATTTGGGTGTTATTTTAACCAAAATTTTCGTTGACAATTTTATTTTCAAACTTTTGTAACTAAAATTTTTCATAACAAGTTTTTGAAAATTTCTGGATTGGAAATTCTCGGAATGGAAATTCTCGAAATGGAAATTTTTGAATGGAAAACCTCATAATGAGAATTTTCGTAATGAATTATTCGGAAATGAGAATTTTCGTAATGAATTTTTCGTAATGATAATTTTCATAATCAATTTTCCATAATGAGAACTTTAGTAATGAATTTTCTGTAATAAGAATTTTCATAATGAACTTTCGTAATGAGGATTTTTCATAATGAGTTTTTTTTTCAAGAAGAATATTACCAATTACGAACAATCTTTTTAGCCCATATGAAAGGTATGATTTACTTAATTAAATTTTCATAGTCGTATTTTTCTTGCTGGTATTTTCCTCTGAGTTTTAAAATTATTCAGATTCTAGTTTTCCTTAAATACGAATGTTTTCCTTAAAACCTCAAAATATCGGAGTCAAGTTTTCCTTGAGGGACTGTTCTCAACTGTCAGATCAGATCAGAAGGATTTTCAACCGTTAGATGGTTTCTGGAAGACCAAAGGTCACCTCCTTCACCTATATAAAGGGGACCCTAAGAGTCATCCCATATCAGTTTTTCAATGATTTCGCGTCTCGAAGCCTTGACTCCCTTCTTAAGGACCGTTCTGATCTTTGACAAAGTCGTTCCAAATCTTCTAGAACTCTCCACCCCGAATATATGTTGAAGCTACATCTCAAGATATTTCAACTACAAAGCCAATTTCAAAGTGGTTAGTCTTCATGGAAAGGATAGTGCATCCGGATTTCTACAAGTTTGATTCCCTTATAACCAAGAATATTAGATTGAATTGTTGGGAAGATGTTTTCATGGCTAAGTCAGAAAAATAGGATCCGGTTTTTACAGATTTACTAATTGAGTTCCATGAGTCTATTTCCTTTCAGCAGGAAGATGGTAGAGAGTTATTTTCCTTCAAGTCTTATGGTAAGACTAAAAAATTATCTTACACCAAGGCTGTAAGCTTGGTGGGTTTATCCTACGAAGGGGAAGCTGAATTTTGCTCACATAAGCTTCTGGATGAGCAAGGAAGCTTCAACAAGGTGAAGGAATTGAAATGTCTTAGACTTAAAGATACCAATACATCTAAGATTTCTCATCTCACTCCGAATAATCAGATTCTACAGTTGTGGGTACAATGTTTTCTCATACCAAGAAGAGGTGACAAGGATAATCTGAAGAAGAGTGACATCTATGTCCTAGATTTCCTGGTAAATCTAAGGAAGATAAATTTGATGAGGCATGTCTTGATTACAATTAAGAATATAAAAGAAAGGAACCTGAGATCCCAAATCATTGTATACCATGCCTTACTATCAAAGCTGATAGTTCGGTGCTTAGATTATTTCAAAGTTTCTTGTAAGTCTAAAGTTCAAAATTGTAAGCTTATGCTCGTTAGTGATGATACTTTGAAAAGGATGAAGATGGGTTTTTCTGCTAAATCCAGAGAATTATATCCTTTACTAGAGGTAGAGGCTGAGTCCATTCAGGAAAATATCGAGAAGGTTGAACCAGTAAACAAACTCACTAAGAAAATAAGGGGATCCACAGTTCGGATTGGACCCTGTTGAGGCTAAGGCCTTAAGGGAAAAAGCTTAATATTTGTTAGAAAAAGAGGAAAAAGAGAAAAAGATGAAGAAAAAAGTGTCTGAAGCTGAGCTTGTTCAATCTCTGTTAAGAGATACTGAAATAGACTCTAAAAAGATTCCCATTCCGGAAACCGTCGATGTTCAACCATATTTAGCAGAGACTCCAGGTATGAACTATGTCACTCCGGAAAAATACAAGGGTAACGAAGTAGTTGAAGAAGTAGAAAAACAAGATGGTGAAGAAGTATAAGAAGAGGTTGTTGAAGAAGAAGAAGAAGAAGAAGAAAGTGATGATCTGGATGAATTGATCAAACAAGTAGAAGAGTATCAAGAAAAAGATGAATTTGAAACATTACCCACTTGGAAAAAACAAGTTGAGAAAGAAAGTGGAAAGGATGATGATAATCAAGAGGAATAGAAGGAAAATGTTCTGTATGATGAGGAAAAACCTTTTGAAAAGAATATTCTTGAAGAAGGGACAGAAAAGGAGAAACCAGATGAAGATTTGATAGTTCAATTATCAGAAAGTGAGTAATAGTCTCCAGATGAACAACCCATTCTGAAACCTGACAAGGGGAAGCAAGTTCTGATGGATACTCCAATAAAAGAGATTTTCAGGAAGAAGGAGGTTGGTGGTTCTTCTAAAAAGAAAATGGTGCAAATTGAAGAAGAACAATCTCCATGAAAATTATCGAATTCGGATTCATCAGGACATGGTCACAAGTTTTTGGTTGAATCTCAGAAGAAGTTGGTGGAAACCATTCTGAATTTTCAATCTATAGGTTCTAGATGCCAGATGTTGTAACAGAGTATTAATCAGAAATCAAAATCCTTATCCATGGTCATGGATAAGTGTCTGAAGATTGAAGCTGACCATAGAAGTTTTCTTATCAATTATAATGTACACAGGAAGTCTTGTAGTAAAATAACTTTGTGGTCTAAGAAAGTTGAAGAAGACTTGGCTGTGTTTGATAATTTTCAGAATGAGGTGAAAGATGATTTTGAAACAATGGATAACAAGATTAATAATCTTCAGGATGAGCTAATCATTGAGCAAAGTTCTAGAAGTCAAAAAGTAAAGTAACTGAATGATAAGGCTAAATCTCTTGCTCAAAATTTCATAAGCGATAGAAATATTCGTATTGAGCTTGAGAAAAGACTGGTAAAGCAAGATGAGCTAGTGAATATGTAGCAAGGGTCCATGAAGGCTCAGGCAGAAGCTTTGAAATCCCAAGAAGAAAGGATAAAATCCTTAGAGAGGCAAGTTGAGGAAGACTAAAGATACTTGAAGAAGCTCAAAACCTTGTTGAAGAAGCTTATCCCAAAGGAAAAGGAAGACAAATAAATCCACTCTGATCTTTTGTTTTATTTTTCTTTCTTTGTAAAATTTTCTCAACTCTAATGAAAATTTGGTTGGTTTTATCTTGTTATACACTAATGTTTCAAGTACCATATTTTCTTTTCCATTCCCTTAAATTATTTTTGAAAATCACAAAGGGGGAGAAGGAAAAAGAACCACTAAAAATAGGAGAAATAAAAATTTAAAATAATGAAGAAAAATTTCTAACTTAAGATATCCTTAAAGTAAGGGGGTGTTTCTCACTACGAAGTTTTTTATTACCATGATAATGAAAACTCCACTTCGGAAATTCAGAATACAATCATTAGAGTTTCAATGCCTAAGTAGGAGTTAGTTGTATTCACTATCATCCATGAACAAAGGGAGATAAGCTTTAATTTCAAAGTCTAATGAAATTTTTCAAAGACCTTATATTGTTTTTCGTAAGGATGTATGTGCTTTCCAAAAAGGGGGATATTGTTGAGTCAATAAGGTTCTCCTTATGACTTTTCCATTTCTTCTTGTTTTGAAAATCACAAACATCTTATACTTAAGCAAATCGATATCTTACTTCCATAAGGAATGTTTTTTTCTTTAAGGAAATTTACCCCAACCTAGATTTTCTTATACATATCAATATTTTTCTTAAGTACAAAAACCAGATTCATACCCAAAACCTTGGAATCATATAATGTCAAGAATTAGAGAATTATCTTTTTAGGATCCAAATTCTGGATGTGAACTATAATTAAGTTCCACTCCGAATTCTGGATATGAACTCTTATGAAGTTCGACTCTGAACATTTACTAGTTCAACTCCGAACTCTTATGAAGTTCAACTCTAAACTTTTACAAGTTCAACTCCGAACACTTATGATGTTTGACTCTGAACTTTTACAAGTTCGACTCTGAATTTTTATAAAGTTCGACTCTAAAATTTTACTAGTTTGACTCCGAAATCTTATGAAGTTTGACTCCGAACTTTCATTAGTTTGACTCTGAACTCTTATGAAGTTCGACTCAAAAATTTCATGAGGTCGTCTCTGAAATCATATGAAGTTCGACTCCAAACTTTTACTAGTTCAACTTTGACCTTTTATGAAGTTAGACTTCGAACTTTTACTAGTTAGACTCCGAAATCTTATGAAGTTCGACTCCGAACATTCATGAGATTGACTCCAAACTCTTATGAAGTTCAACTCCAAAATTTCATTAGTTCGACTCTGAACTTTTACTAGTTCGACTGTGAACTTTTTAAGTTCAGATTCTGAACTCTGGTGAAACCAGACTCTGAATTTCTATAGAAATTTAGACTCCGGACTTCTACAGATTTCAGGTTCCGAATTCCTATAAAACAGAATACGAAAAAAAAATTATCACAGACCCAGAATTCCATTTTGGTTAGACTCCGAACATTTATTTACTTAAATTTTGAATTCTGGTTTTGCTTATACTTTCACTTGTTTCATTGTAAAATGATGTCATGCCTTTAGTTACACATGTTTTGTTATAAAACGATGTCGTCCATTCAGTTTATAACATACCATTTGTTTAGTGACACGTGTACAGGTCCCTCCAAATTATAAGGAAAATATGGTCGTTGGAGGAGGGAGCCGACCATTCCAGCTGAGCCTATAAATAGGAGGTCATTTGAAAGAGCTCAACAAAGAGTTGATCACTCTAGAGACCATGCGATGTTAGGTGATTTATAGAGAGAGAAGCTTTTCATGCTTTGTGTGTACTGAACCACTCGTTCAGATTGCTTTGTGCGACTCCGAATGTTGGTGATTACATTTGAGGGATTTTGGGGATAGGAATACAGAGGTCCCGACTACCTTGAAGATCGAGGGCTTCCTTGCTGAGGAAGACAGAGGTTCTAACAACCTTGAAGTTGAGGGCTTGCAAGGATAGCAAGATAGAGACTCTGATCTTTGTATCGAGGGATTACCCTGGTGTGGGTAAGACAGACTTGCTACAAAGTATAAATAAAGGGACCTTATCCAAGGTTGTTGGATACCCTTCTCTTTGGGTTAAAAGACTTTTATCTTTTAACTTATAGTTTTACTACTTGTTTTTTCACTGCATTGTGTATTGTAAGGAAAGTATAATCTTCTTATATTTCCTTAAACTTGTACTCTGATTATTTTATATTCTATACACTTTTAGGTATAATGTCATCATTGTAAAATTTTGTCAAGTTTCAATTTCTGGATCCATATTTCTGGAACCTATTTTTCTTAATCACTTTCCTGATTTAAGTAAGTGCATAGAACTAAAAGTTTTTAACTTCTTACCTTGTTCCAATTCTCCAATTGGTGTTAGAGTTGTTGTGAATTTTCTTAGTTTAACTATGTTAAACTTAGATCTTTCCTTGTCTAAGGAAAATTTTAAAGTATACAATTCACCCCCCCTCTTGTATATTGAGCATCTACATCGTTATTTCAATCCTACACCTCTACCTCTTTCCTAATGCTATGTTTGAATAGAAATGAATTCATGCATAGGAGACCACAATTTTAAATGGTTCACCCTCACTTGGCTACATCTAAGAAGAATAAAAAAAATGTTCTGATGTACCAAATCCACTAAGTATCACTAAGAATTCATGGTTCTGGTTACATCACTTATATGCCCAACCTTACTACCTTTACAAATATTAGAGTGGACTCATTGTCCCTCCAAGATTATAACCAATAACAAATTGAAATCTCATTCCTCTATAAAACTAAAGTGTTCTCACTGATCCTTCAGAAGAAAACTATTTGATCAAAGTAATTGATACGTTTAATATCTCTTTCAGTGCATCATTAAGTTCGAATTTAATCCACTTGATGAATATCCATTTACCATAGAATTACTGGGAATCTTTGATTTTCCACATAATCATTATATGTCTTGTGCGCAAATTTAACATTGTGAGCATAGAATTGGTACACCATCTTTCTTGCCTTCATGTTCATTTCACTATTTCAAAATTATTTCTCATTTTGATTGCATGGAGCTCCTAGTTGTGCATCGTAAAAACTATGCCCACTTGTCCTATTAAGCGGTAACCAGAAATAATAAGTATGATGAGTTTTCACAGTGAACATATGGTAATCAGATCAATGTTTCATGTATCACTCCTCATTCCATGGATTAAAATCAAAACAAAATTCAATATTCTTCCTTTACCTGACAGAAGAACCCTAATTAATTTACAATCTCATGATTTTTTATTGTTTTTATAGTAATTTTGAAATAAGGATAAGTTAGTTAGTATGTTTGTTTTAATTTTTTATATTTATAAAGATTGAAAAAATATATTTTAGGATACATTTGATAATTATAGACTTACTATTTATTTGTATTTTTTATTTTTTGTTTTAAGTTTGTTCATAATAATTTTATATTGTTATGGAATTAATATTTTTTATATTCTTTTCATATTGTTTAAAAAATTTAAATTCCTTTTATATATAAAATATGAATTCAAGTATTTTATATATTTTTCACATGTAATATGGCATGAAAACATGGGTCATGTACATGGATTATTGATATAGAATGAACTATAATGTATAAAAAAACAAATATTATGGTATAACCAGAACATGAGTGGAATTAATTAATTATATATCTTTAGAATTTTATTTTGCATCACATGCCAACACTTCTTATATTACTTCCAAAAGAGTATGAATATACTAACATAAGATATTTCATTTATCCAATGCCAACCTAGCTAACAAAACTAGTCTAACACAATGATCATTGTGACCCTTGACTCTTTAACTTTTTTGAACTCTAACCTTCTTCACTACATGTTTATTACATAGTACTTATTTAAAGGTTCTTTATGAATGGACAAATGATTTTCTTAGTTCATCATATTGATAGTTTATTTATACAGTTCATTACCAAGCCGAATAATAAAGGTTTTTTACATTTCTTATTAATGATGTAATTAAATAAAGACTACATCAATAAAAATATGGACACATTATTTCATACCATCACAAAATGATGTGTGAATATGTGAAATGTGATGAGCGATATCTATATTGATAAATTCAAACTTGTATAAGGACAAAGAGTGGTTTATGTAATGAAATTCTATTTCATGAACATGGTTTTTAAATATTTTTCTTAAAAATAGGATTCTCCAAATGGTATTTTCAAAATTTGGTATTCCATTAAAATTAAAATTCATCATTTTCATTTTTGACTTGCGTTACATTTTTTTATACAATTTGACATAATTTTTTAAATCCTGGTTATGATAATAGTGATGGTTTTTATGCCTCTTGGGTTGTTTATTTTTTTTTTACTTTGATTTATGAAACATAATATTTTAACATGGAATGTGTTGTTAAATGAATTTAATTACATGGAACGGTTATTGAAATGCCACTATGATAAAATGTGAACTATTGTAAATGGGAATGGAAAATGGGAACCCCAGATAAAGAATAATGGTTCATTTTATTTAAATTCTAATGTTTCTTTAGACATTGGGTTCAGAAGACCATGTGATTTGGATCTATCAACATTTTCATCGTCTAAATGATCAAATTCAGATCATATGATTCCTATCATTGAATCACCACATGGTATTCCATGTACCAAGTGATGAAATGGATAAACAACAATTCCTCCCTCTTGATGATTTCAATTTTCACTAATCTTTTGGATGTTGTTTATCAATTTAATCATATAAGATATCATAGAATTAATCCAATGCAATATCTCTATGTTTTAAAATAGATGAAAATTTAATTAAATTCATTTTAACTTTATAGATATAAAATTTTCCATTCCTTTAATGATTTCCACCACTATAAAAAAATATGAATACCCATCATTTGACGGTTATTATCCTTAAACAATTAATTTATATAGATTAAATGATTTTTTAAGAATGAAATTTTATGGGTTTCAAGATCAAAAATTCAATGTATATATTTATTTTGTTTTATCATAATATTACTGATTCAAATAAGATGGATATGAATAAAAAATAGATGGGTTCCAATCGTATGACAAAAGTGTATTGGGATGGGGTAAAGGAGTTCATGAATTTTGAATAAGATAATGCATAGGATCATTATAAAATACTTTTCCCATGTCTATGCTTTTTTTTCAAGAAGCATTAGTCTAGAAAATTTGGAATTACACTTGATCTATCAATGAATAGATTAAAGTTTTAATATTATACTAAACATGAGGAAAACTAAATGTATATAGTTACTAGGATAATAATTAAACTTTTTGGGTCATCTAATATGATGAAAAGTGTAAAAATATGATGAAGACCATATCGAGGATGTGATTATGGGTGAAGTTATGATGAATAACATATTGAGGAAATAAAAATGACAGTTGAAGATAAACTTCAAGATTGTCCAAAATTATTTAAGAAGATAGAGTTTTATTAAAAGATGTTATTTTAAGATGGTTGTAAAAAATATAAAGCATTGTCCACGATACTGAAGCTATATAATTTAAAAGTTGGAAGGAGATGGATTGATTCCATTTATACTAAACAAATATAAATATAAAATGATATGATCAATGAAGATAATAAGTTTCCTCCCCAAACAAATGATGATGATATAATTATTCATTTTCTGGTCAGGTTCTCTAAAAGAATATATGCCTATTTAAATAACTATATACAATTTTTCAAGGACCACAAATCACATAAAAGTGGACAATGTGTGATGCTTCTCGCTAAAATAATTATGAATCAGGTCCAATAGAAATTGTATGGAAACATTCAATAATTCAAAGGTTTATGAAGCTATATTGAAATCATGATATTACAAGACAAATAATGTGGCTTTTAGATGTAAGAAATAATTATGGGAAATATCATCACCCAATAGTCTCTCCTCAGTAGAATAGCATTGAGCTTGAGTATCCCAAATTTGGAAAATAACCAATAAAACTTTGTCCAGCACTATTTACAGATGAACTAAATCCTTTAGGGTTTCAAAGAATCACTAATAGTATATGGATGTTTATGTTGGTAATTTATAACTTTCTAGAATGTTTGTGCAATAAACAAAAATACATTATGTTATATTGGCTTATATTATGACCAAAATAACTGGGTAATGATATTGATATTTATTTGGAACCATTGATAAATGATTTGAAATTATTATGGGATTCATGTGTTACATTGTCTATCGATTATGGAAATAGATATTTCATGTTGAAATCCATAGTGTATAGGATGATAAGTGAATTTTTTGATATGTAAATATATAAATATATAGAAATAAAGGAACTCCAGGGTGTCTAATTTTTGAAAAAGGATGACATTTAAATAGGTTGAAACAGTATTTGGAGGTTGTGTATCTAGTAAATCATACATTTCTACATCGTTGACATAAATAATAATCTTGGATTACATTATTTTATGGGAGTTAATAAGAATGTACACAACCATATTCAATAATATATGATGAACTATTTGATAAAGTAAAAGATATGGACACAACATTTGGTAGTCATTTTTTAAAAACCTTACAAAATCTAATTGAAAAAGGGTTCTATTTTTTTTAATTTCCATACTTTATTTTTTTATACACCATTAAATTTCTTGACTTTATACATATGGAACAAATATATGGTATAATTTCATTCTCATGTAACTAAATTCACCCAGAAAAAATGACGGATGGAATTTAGTCTAGGTTTTACATGATTAAAATTGGGATACTAGAAGAGTTTGCGATAGTGGAGAATGAAAAATGGGATTTTCTTCCATTAGTTGGTTACACTCTTTCCAAGAAATGGAGATAATAGTTTTGAAACATCATTAATAATGTAACATTTCTATAGGGGTATTCTTCAAATATCTATAATATCAGGTAAATGATTGGTTTAATGTAAAATGGTCGGAAATCACATGAATGTCATGTTTTGATGAAAGATATAATGCCTATATATTTATATTTAATTTTTCCAAGAATTTCTATCATAATTTAAGAAATATCTAGTTATTTTTCAAATTTATATGTAGAAAAGTTATAGACCCGGTGAAATTTACTACTATGGAAAAGGAAATTTTTGTCATATTATGTGAATTGTTTATTTTCTTTCCTCTAGAATTCTTTGATATGATGGTTCACTTAATGGTTCACTAGGTAAAAGAGATCTGACTATGTGGTCCAGTACATTATAGATTAATGTACACCATAGAATGGTATATGGATAATTTCAATGGCTATGTAAAAAATTGAAGTTATCCAAAAGGTTGTATTGTAGAGTGATGTGTTTTTGAGGAAGTTGCTTCATTTTTAACTGACCACCTATTTGATGTGGAAATAATTATTCTATCGAAATATCGTCACAAACGGTATCTTGTGTGAGTTGTAATTTTTGGAATAGATTTTTTCACAATTACTATTACTGAGAAAGAGAAGGATCACCTTTAATTTTTATATAAATTTAAATGTAACAACATATGTTGAAACCCACAATGAAATTATTATGAATTTGATTCCAAAAAGGGATGGAATATTGATATCAAATACATATAATCATTATTTTATAGGATGGGTTTGCGACTATATTTTTAAGTATTCAACTAAAAATTTGGATTCAATTCTAGAATGACTTCGATGGAAGGTAATAAGACTAATTTTACATGTATTATCCTATAATAGTTATGTGATTAAAGCTTATATGTTCTATACAAATGACCATGAAGAAAAAAATACCATGAAATATTCTAGATGCACACTTGTTAATAAATAGGTACATGTATTTTGTACAAGGATAGAGACCCAAATCATTTGAATATGGCATCATCAAAAAATATAGGAGTTGGACTATAAAACAATAAATGTAATGATTTTTAATGTAAAGTTGGATGATAACATGTGTGTAGTTAAAATAGATGAATTAGGATCCATGAAATTGGATTTTAGTAAGGAACGGTATAATGATGAACCATCTATAATGGAATCACATGTAGTACAAGTATTTTATATTCAAGATTTTGTAACATAAAAGTGTAAAATTGTTCTATTATCATCCAAATATAATAAAGGTTCATATGTAAATTCAATTGAGGATGCCCCTTTCATTGGGACATCACAATTATTTCAAAGTGGTCCTAATATAGAAGAGGTATTTTTGTAAGAAAAGAACATAATGAGGGGATTTGGATACTTGATAAAGGGGTCAAATCCATTCAATATTATCAAAAAGAGAGTTCAATAGTAAGGTTATAAATTTTTTATAATATACGTTGTGTTACCTTATATTATAATTTATTCACTTATAAATTTATAAAATCTAAATTAACTTTTCATCCAATTATGTAAATAATGACTTTTGCACATGCCAATGCCCTTAATCTTGAGAAATACAAGGTCAATCAACATTTTTGATTATCCAAATGTATATGAACAATAACCATCTACACATGTTGATGCTACCAATCCTAAGAAACAACATACTGATAATGTTACAGCTGAAGAAATGGTATAAAGTAAGAATCCTATTTCCCATTAAAAATTGGAGTTCTAGAGCGTGAAGGTGTAAAAAATTTTATGGTGCGGAAAAAGGCATAAAATTAGAGGTTAGATGGAATGCCTGCAACAATCCACTTAACCCCAACATGACCATGTTCAGTAGTCAAATTGGGATCCCCACTCAATTGTGCTTCCCTATTGATGTAGATTCACAGAAAAATGTTGTTCTTATGCTTAAGACACTAATTTTAGAGGATATTGGGGAATCATTATGATATACATTATTTATTATACAAAAAACCAAAATAATGAAATGATGATTTTCTCTTCATTATCCCTTATAGAGTGAATTTACAGAAGATGAATCCCAAATCAAATATTTATTAATTCCTTCTAGAAAGTCTCATAGAGGCTTTCAGATAATTATTATCAAGTATCATATAGAAGATGATTATGGGGAAAAAATCAAAAACATACCACTGATATATGCAAATGTAATAAACCCAAAAGCATAGAATAACACATTTTTCATCTTGAGGTGACATATTTTCATGTACATTTTGACGGGTACTATATTTCATCACATTACATTTTTTAATCACATTGATTAAGAATTTTAAATATATGAAATGAAAACTGATTTTTAAAATTATGAAATGTACGGAAAAACCAACATACCCTTAACGTAAAGAAAGGATGGTGTATGAATTCACTTGAAAAAATGTTACACATTTTAAATCTATAATAATACTTTAATGTGACATGAAACAACAACATAATTATGATCCTTCGTTTATATGAATATTGATGAATCGAAATCCAAATTCACTTCCTTCCCATGTCATGTTCTATAGGAGGCACATGTAAATAAATACAGGACACTAATAGATGAAAAAACACTAAATGTGGGGGAAGAATGTGTAAGTATGACATAATAATAATTTTTTCTTTAAATCATCATTTCATAATATTGATAACTTGTTTTCATAAATTTTTTGTCTGACTTAGACATAATAATCATTGTTAGCTATACCCAATAAGAACCTATGATCAGTAACCATGAAGTGGATAGAAGAGTGTTACCATGTTAGAGGTGTAGGTTTTGGGGTGTCAGCCAAAACTTATTTTTAGAAAAGAAATTATCAGGGGGATAAAGATAAGAAAACATGAGAGTTTTAGGCATGATTAGAATCTCTAGAATAAAAATATATTTGGCAGTCGTTGTTTTTAGAAAATGTTTAGGAATAGAATCAACGATAATAAACAACTCCATAAAAACCACTTGTGGAAGATTCCCCCATCCTCACCATCTTTATGGAAAGGAATTCCCCTAAATGTGATAACTACAAAGAGGTAATAAATACTTTCATAATTTTTTATGTGCAATTTTAATCAAGAATACACTAATACCTTTTCTATACTAATATTAATTATGGTGAAAGTGAGTGCGATTTATATCTATCAACATCCACCCATTACCTTGTTGTGTGGGGTACCGTGTACAATATCCATAGAGATATCCTAAAAAATAACTTCCAATAGTTCATGTGAGAGTTGAGATTCACATAGATCAAGATCCAATCATTGAGCTACCTATCCCAATTGATAATTTATATATTCATATGGTTAATAAAACTATTTTAAATATCATATAATGTCTATTAGATCTTATAAAAATACATGTTGACAAGGGGGTATTCATTTCAAATTTAATTATAATGAAAAAACCTTTATGAATTAATGAAAAAATTCATTAACAATTGAATTTTATTACATACAGAAAAATGGAAGGGGGTGCAATATAAGGTCTAATCAAAAACATATAAAGGATCAACCAACCTATTGAAAAAAATCATCATAACTTACCATTACCGTATCCATTCATCATCCAATTTTCAATCATTAATGGTTCATGGGGATAAAAGGTTATCAATTGGTTATATAAACACAATTTATTTTTATGAAGATATATGAAGAGAGGCTATTATAGACTATATTGGTCTAAATAATGTAAATAAATCTTGAATGAATAGGATTATCAGTTGTAAATATATACATGATATGTTTTTTATGATTTTTTTCAATAGCTGATTTACTATGTTAATCTTCACTAAATACTATTCATTATTGGTTCAGGAATATATATCAATAATATTTGATGGGGAAACCTAGGAACCAAATTTTGGGGTGATTAATCCTCACATTACTTCTACACAACAATTTTCATTATAACTGAAGAAATATGAATTAATAGTGGAAAAAAGACCAAGATGATTGAAAGAAAACTTACAGATAATATAATCTTATGAATAACCATGATATATGGGTAAATCACTACAATTTAATTATATAAAATATATTTTTATTAATTTCATTGCTTATTCTTCTTAGATTCGTAGGTAGTATCAGTTACTCATTTAGGTCAAATTGGATTCTCCAATGATTTATTTTTTAGATTCAATGCTTGGATATAAAAAAAACCTACCACACTTGATGATGTTTATGAATTTTTCATACACTAAATTCAACATTTTACAAATAAAATTAATTTCATAGATTTTATATTATGTTTTAATGAAAATATTATAAGGATAGGGTGGTATAGAAAAATCACCAAAATACTGGCACAAGGTGTAACTCCCCGACCTCAGTTACCTAGAGTCGGTGCATTATTACATAACATTGGCATGATCACAAGAAAGATCAAGTCTCGAAAGACCGATTAGTTTAGTATCCTTATAAACACTAGATATATTCATAAGTCTTACATTAGATCATAAAAATGAAAAATAAAACAACATGTTTTCTTCATAGTCCACACTCATATCCCCACATACAATCCATGCAGGTCATTCATAAATTTACATCTTCATATCCTGGGAAAAATAAAACATTCAAAGGGGTGAGCTCAAATTCCCAGTAAGGATAACAATATAGCGGAAACTTTCATAAATAAGAATAAACATTGAAGGCAATGTATAACTATAACAAAAGCCTTTTAAACTTGAAATTCACCATAGTATGGAAAAAATAAAATGAAATAACTCCATTTACATATTCACATGGATATTATACTAATCGAATAATCACATGCAATATCAATAACCACTTTTATAATGATGGAATGCATAATGCCAGACTATCATAACCACATAGCCAAGGCCTCATGCCAAGACTACAAATAAGATTTTGTCAAGGCCTTATGCCAAGACACTATTTTGTCTCATGAGACCTACCGATGCATCGAGGAGCTATAGCGGGCTCCATTCGTCACATATTAAGTCCAATGCAATCCTTATATGAACAGGTTTAAACATAACATAAACATTCATATTAAAACAATCATACGAAATGTAAATACATCATCCATAAACCATGAATGGTATAAAAATAGCACATCAACAGTCAAAAATATCACAAAACCTTCAATACAACATAGAAGTTTTGTATCATTATAAATCAACTTCAAATAAGCATAAAATCCATCAATGGATGTTGACATAGATGAAAACAAAACTCTTTTTAGAGTAATATCTCTTTTTATTTTGAAATCATTTAAGAGTCATATATTTATAAAATATAACATTTTCATTAAAAATACTCTTATATGCTTTTAAGGGAAGCTTTGACGATTTTATAATTGCGGAAAATAGCCACACCCACCGTATAAGTTAAAAAAACATTCTTACCATAATTCTGTCGAAAAGGTTAAAAAGCACCTTGTTTGGAAAATGACGAAAAGATTCCTTTATAAACCTATTATAAAAATTCAAAAAAGGGTATAAATGAATTTAACCCATATTCTAGTAAATAGTAAAAATGTTTTGAAATACATTTTTAAGAAACATGGATGTGGAGGATAATGAAGTCCCAGTAGATTATTACGTATAAACAACCTCGGATAATGAAGAGATTACGAAATAAACTCTTACCTTGTACTTTTCCTTGGTTGGGGGTAGGTTAAAATCCTGTATAATTGTGAAATAATTGTTATTAAATAATACAAGAATCATATACATCAATATTATATCATATATGAACTTTTAACATTGATTTGTTAATAATATCATAGTATTATCATGGTTTCGTGTGTTAACTTACTCGTTTTCTTTTATATTTTTTGTTATGTAAGACGTGTTTGTCATTGATAGGTTGTATCTTAATCATATCCAGGATGATATCAAGTCCTTAAACATTATTTTTAAAATATAAAATGATAATTATACTTGAATGGATACGATGGAGAATGAATCTCATCGCTTTCGTTGAGACGGTAGTCCGTACGTACGCACGAGCAACAATGTCATTATTTTGATATTAAAATAATGTATAATTGGATGGTATATCATATATACAAAATCATTATCATGTTATATTTATTTTTTACATGAATTATAAATCATTTTTATACCCATCCAAAAAATAATATATTGAATAACAATTACACCACGACATGGAGACGGTAAGCCGTACGTACGCATGTATGGTGACATGTTATTCAAAGGGTGGTTAAAATACTGAATATGGTTGTACAATATTTATAATAACATCACAGTATATATAAGATACTAGAGTTATTATTTTAGAATGGTAATAACAAAGAAAGAAGAAGTGGAAGAAGAAATGAATTTGAAAAAGGGTGGTGAAAACATTACCTCTTCTTCAGGTTCTTCCTTTTGATTTGATCAAAAGGGCTCCGTAAGTTGGATTTCTGACTAAACGAAGGCCTCTAGGTTGAAGTGAGGAAAATTGAGAGAGTATATTTGCAGAGTTTGGCCGAACCAAAAGGCTTTGATGGTGTGAGTTAATGAGAAGAGAGAGTGCCATTTTATAAGAGGGGTGAGGGGCACCTTTGGAAAAGCTAGAAATATTATTTTATAATAAATTCATATTTGGTTTTTAATGGCTCAAAAGTGGATTATTTAAAGGTTATGGTGGATATGGGTTGAAAACAACTCAACCAATAGAATTTAGACCTGTTTGGGTTACTATATTCACCTTATCTTTAAGTATTAACTCTTGGTTAATTAGTTTCACTTTTACAATGTCTCTTTGTATTTTTATATTATATGGTTAATAAACTTACTTTGTACATCCAAGAGACCCCCAAGTGGTCCATTAATGATACACCTATCATGATATAAGTCTCTTGGCCGAACCTTAGAATTTTAGGAATTTAATATCAATTAATAATATAATATTTGTTTTAAAAACTCTTTTAAGTCAATTTTGACACTATTCAATAATTGATTTTTGTGAAAATCATAACAGAATGATTACTTAGAAAAAAGTTACTTAAGTCAATACTAACATGTCATATTAACCTAGAAAATTAGTGTAATTCATAAAAAGTCTCAAATTATATTTATTTGGTATTTATAATATCAATTATTCTAATTTTTCATTAATTAGGTAATTACTGCATCATCATTGTGTCATAAATAAAGTAAATTATTTAATGTCTAAAAATTATAAATAAAATATCACTATGTAGGAAATAATCCTATCTTTATAATGAATATTTTCCATCGAATTTATATAATGTATAACGCTATATTAAAAATGTTTTAGTAAATAAACTTTGATTTTAACTCTTTTAACTCTTCTTTGAATTAAATAATAATAAATGTCCTAATCTAATCCAAGTGGACCTAAATGATAATATTTTATTCCTAAGGTTGCTTTTTGTCGAGATACACTTGTCCAATATAATTAGAACATTTTTTATGGTAATATTAATATCATTTTTACCTTTAATTACCCTATTTACTTTTAACCGTGGTAAATAAAAGTAAAAAGTTACTATTCAAAAAAAATTATTTTCATCTCATTGAACCACATTTTACTCCTTGATATTAACCATGTCTCTCGGATTTTCGAAATTCCACTCATAGAAGCGGTAAAATTATGTTTTATGAAAAAATTCAGTTTTTTAACTACCACTTAGTGGTTTCACTATTGATCAAAAAAATAAAAGTTTCATGAAAAATACCAAAAATTAGGCCTAAGCTATATTTGATATTATGAATTCAAAAATGATTTCTATTTTACCAAATTCCAAACATATCTGTTGCATTAATTAATTTAAAAATTAATTCCCGTCGTCAAAACAAATAGCGTGTTTTTAAGAGATAATAACTATCAAAAGATGACACTTGTTTATGTCTGGTTTAAATGTGAAATTACATCCAATGACCAACATTGTATTAAATGGTAAAACTATATTCTAAATATACTTTAAAACTGCTCAAATTAATAATTTATCACTATTAATTATTTTGATTAAAAAAGTTGTTTTTAATTAAAATTTAGTAATTTTCACTATTCATCAAAATATGAAAGTTATCCGAAAAGTACCAAAATTTCACCCTAATATAATTTCTATATCATGAATCCAAAAATAAAGTCCATTTCTAAAGATAAAATTTATAAAATTTCAAAACGTAGGTATTACTATTCATAACGGCTAGTTTGATTGGTTGTGGTGTGTTAGAATCTCGAAGTTGCGTACAATGCACGTTGTTGCATTATTCAAAGGGAAACGTACCGTGGAAGCTTGGGATGTTTCATTGTAAATTTTTCATGTCCCCTTTATAAAAAGTAAATTTATTTAGTCAAATTCAATATATAAAAGTTTAAAATATTCGATTTAAAAAGGGTTCACCATTAAAAGTTTGTAAAAGTGCAATACTGAAAATGAATTTGTTCTTACATTATGTCTAAGAAACTCATAATATGGATTCTAAAATTATAAGGATTATATAAAGTCTAAAATTTATTTAATACTATTCATAACCTCTTTTGAACGGCTTGTTTGGTAAGTCATGGTGCGCATGAACTCGGTGTTGCGTGTAGTGCAAGTTGTTGAATTATTTTGAAGAAATAACACACTATGAAATCTTGGAGTGTTACATTCTCCCCTCCTTCAATAAATTGCGTCCTCGCAATTTTAAATTGTTCTTCAAAAATAAAAGGTTGAATATAGAAAATATCTTTGTGGGAAAACCCACATCGGAAATTGGGTTGATAAAATTTAGTATTAATAAGAGGAAAAGAGAAATGAAATGGTCCCCACCAAAGTATGATCTCTATTCGGAGAAAATTGGTGGAAATTTGAGACATATAATTGGAGGAAAAATGTAAATATTTATAGGTAGTGATTGAGATCATCAATCACAAACAAGTGTAAAATTGAGGGCCTTAAATTCATCAATCTATGATGATTTAAAATACCATCGGTTCAGCAAAACATATGGTATTAGGATAACACATTTTTTTGTTTTAAGATCCCTTCACTAAATTATAAGAATTAATTTCTTCATTGAATAAGAGAAGAAGAAAAATATATACTTGAAAAGTAGAGTCTCATCCATTAACTAAGTTCTACCACAAACTCATATTTCACTCTAAAAGATAATAGAACTTAAAAATAATATTCTATTTATCCTATTCGTATAGGGTTAAAATCGAATTTATAATTCATCTAGAAGAACCATTAAAAAATGAAATTATTCAATCCAGGAAATTACGTGGTTCAGTGGTAAGTGATACACCCCTGTCGCCCTTCAGTTGTGGGTTCAAGTCTCGTGGCCTTGCCGAACGCGACGGGTTGCCACCCGACCTATAGGTTTTCCTTTTATGGCAATCCAAAATAATCCAACCTAGAACTATCCTAAATACTTCAGTCTAAAATTTATAAGGAAGTTAAACACAATGAAGATCCTTTTTTCCGCATAATAACATGTGAACACCTTCATCATGTATTCTTTTAAAACACTGCAACATCTTGGATTACCATAAAACCTTATTGATTACATTCATGATCCATTATTCCTTAAAGAATAATATATATACTCTTTCAATCCAAAAATATTTTAAACACAAACAATGATAGAATATATAAATCATTAATCAGTTTCAAGGTAGTCAAGAATATCCAATATAATTTATCCAAATCAATCATGTATTATTCTAAAATCACTACCTCGGTATCAGAACCATATTATGGTTTATCTTTCTCTCAACCATATATTTTCCAAAAATTTAACCTGTTATTGAGTCACTTTTCTTTGTTCCACACAATCTCAAGTCCTTAATGAAATAGTACTACAGTACAATCCTTATATACTCCATAATAATTATAACATGTACATTGTTGATACAACACTCAAATGACATAATCAACAAAAGAACTCTAATCATTCCTCTTCATCTGTGGTAGTATCATAACTTGATTATTATCCAATAGCATCATTTGAGGCATAGTCTGATGACTGGGACATAGGTTCATGTAGTGTCCAAACCCCTTGAAAATGAAGCATTGTACATTTGAAACCATTTTCTTACCCTTGCAGTCACATACTTTGTGCCCTTTTCCTCCATGCTTATAACAAACTCCCATTCCTTTTAGGCAAGTTCCAGGGTGTTTCTTCCCAAAGATATCACATATGGGAAAATTCCTCTTTTCTCTCTTCCCTTTATCTATATTTCCCTCTTCCATCCTTTTCTTCTATTGCTTCCCTTCAAATCCATAGGAATTAGTAAACTCTTTACTTATCTTATCAACACATGATATTATTTCTTCATATGATGATAATACATGGGAGACTATTTCCCTTATAAATTCTGGATTAAAGCCATGAAAGATATGATCCTTATTTCTCTTTAGATCATGTGCAGTGCTGGAGTTCTCATTGATTCTACTGGGTGCCATTTCTAAACAATGGCATTCACTAGATTAGTTTATGAATAACAGTACCTAATCCCAAACTTGTAAAACACATAACATAAATTAAATAGTTTATGGATATAATCCATAATCATAAAAATTTCTCCTTTGAGGAAGTATATACTCATAAACCCTTTATAATGGTTTGTAATGAAAATTAGAATTATCCTAATCATATCCCCCGGGAGTGTCGTAACCAAGAGTGCAGTAAGTCCCGTTGTCATGCACCAGTTCCCGTTCGAGTCTTGCTCAAAGCAGTGTTTTCGGGTTTTACCCCTAGGTACATCTGTGTCAGAGCCGCCTCTACCTGCTCATATCCAGACTGGGATGTATTGCTCGGAAAACTCACAAAATCTCTACAATACCAACATTCTAGGAAGTTCTTCTATACTAATCCGCAAAGTTCATCTTAGGTCTATGTACTCTAATCAGGGTTTATCTAAATCTAGCTTCCAAGGTTTGTACTAAACTTCCTCTGATACCAACTGTAACGCCCCGACCTCAGTTACCCAGAGTCGGTGCATTATTACATAACATTGTCATGATCACAAGAAATATCAAGTCTCGAAAGACCGATTAGTTTAGTAGCCTTGGAAACACTAGATATATTCATAAGACTTACATTACATCATAAAAATCAAAACTACAACAACATATTTTCTTCATAGTCCACACTCATATCCCCACATACTATCCCTACAGGTAATTCATAAATTTAACTCTTCACATCCTGAGAAAAATAAAACATTGAAAGGGGTGAGCTCAAATGCCCAGTAAGGATAACAATATAGCGAAAACTTTTATAAATAAGAAAAAACATTTAAGGAAATGTATAACTAAAACAAAAGCCTTTTAAACATGAACTTAATCATAGTATGGAAAAAATAAAATAAAATAATGTCATTTACTTATTCGCATGGATATTCTACTAATCGAATAATCACATGCAATATCAATAACCACTTTCATAATGATGGAATGCATAATGCCAGACTATCATAACCACATAGCCAAGGCCTCGTTCCAAGACTACAAATAAGATTTTGTCAAGGCCTTATGCCAAGACACTAGTATGTCTCATGAGACCTACCGATGCATCGAGGATCTATAGCGGGCTCCACCCGTCACATATTAAGTCCAATGCATTCCCCATATGAACAGGTTTAAACATAACATAAACATTCGTATTAAAACTAGCATACGAAATGTAAATACTTCATCCATAAACCATGAATGGTATAAAAATAGCACATCCACAGTCAAACATATCACAAAACCTTCAATACAATATAGAAGTTTTGTATCATAATAAAAAAATTTCAAATAAGCGTAAAATCTATCAAAGGATGTTGACATAGATGAAATCAAAACTCTTTTTAGAGTAATATCTCTTTTTATTTTGAAATCATTTAAGAGTCATATATTTATAAAATATAACATTTTCTTTGAAAATATTCTTATAAACTTGTAAGGGAAGCTTCAACGATTTTATAACAGCGAAAAATAGCTTCATCCGCCGTATAAGTTAAAAAAACATTCTTACCTTAATTCTGTCGAAAAGGTTAAAAAGCACAGTTTTTGGAAAACGACGGAAAGATTCCTTTATAAACCTCTTATAAAAAGTCAAACAAGGGTATAAATGAATTTAACCCATATTCTAGTAAATAGTAAGAAAATTTTGAAATACATTTTTAAGAAACATGTATGTGGATGATAAAGAAGTCCTAGTATATTATTACGTATAAACAACCTCGAATAATGAAGAGATTTCCAAATAAACCCTTACCTTGTACTTTTCCTTGGTTGGGGGTAGTTTAACCTCCTGTATAGTGATTAAATAATTTTTATTAAATTATACAAGAATCATATACATCAATATGATATCATATATGATCTTTTAACAGATATTTGATAATAATATATTAGTATTATCATTGTTTCGGGTGTTAACTTACTCATTTTCTTTTATATGTTTTGTTATGTAAGACGTGTTTTTCCTGGATAGGTTGTATCTTTATCATATCCAGGATGATATCAAGTCCTTAAACATTATTTTTAAATTATAAAGTGATAATTATACTTGAATGGATACGATGGATAATGAATCTCATCGCGTTCGTGGAGACGGTAGTCCGTACGTACGCACGAACGACAATATCATTATTTTGATATTAAAATAATGTATAATTAGATGGTATATCATATATACAGAATCATTATCATGTTATATTTATTATTTACATGAATTATAAATCATTATTATACCCATCCAAATAATAATATATTGAATAACAATTACACCATGACGTGGAGACGGTAAGTCGTACGTACGCACGTATGGTGACATGTTATTAAAAGGGTGGATAAAATACTGAATATTGTTGTACCATATTTATAATAAAATCACAGTATATATACGATACTAGATTTATTTTTTTAGAATGGTAATAACAATGAAATAAGAAGTGGAAGAAGAAATGAATTTGAAAAAGGGTGGTGAAAACATTACATCTTCTTCGGGTTCTTCCTTTTGATTTGATCAAAAGGGCTCCTTAAGTTGGCTTTATGAATAAATTAAGGCCTCCGGGATGAATTGAGGGAAGTTGAGAGAGTATTTGGGTAGAGTTTGGCCGAACCAAAAGGCTTTGAAGGTGTGAGTTAATGAGAAGGGAGAGTTCCCTTTTATAAGAGGGGTGAGGGGCACCTTTGGAAAAGCTAGAAATAGTATTTTATAATAAATTCATATTCGGTTTGTAATGGCACCAAAGTGTATTATTTAAAGTTTAAGGTGTGGATGGGTCTAAACCCACTCAAACAATAGAATTTATACAGGTTTGGGTTACTATATTAACCTTATCCTTAAGTATTAACTCTTAGTTAATTAGTTTCACTTTTATAATGTCTCTTTGTATTTTTAAATTATATGGTTAATAAAATTACTATATACATCAAAGAGACACCCAAGTGTTCCATTAATGATACACCTATCATGATATAAGTCTCTTGGCCGAACCTTATATTTTTATAAATTTAATATCAATTAATAATATAATATTTGTTTTAAAAACTCTTTTATGTGAATTTTGACACTATTCAATAATTGATTTTTTTGAAAATCATAACAGAATTATTAATTCGAATAATGTTACTTAAGTCAATCATAACATGTCATGTTAACCACTAAAATTAGTTTAATTAATAAAAAGTCTCAAATTATATTTATTTGGGTATTTATAATATCACTTATTCTAAATTTTCATTAATTAGGTAATTACTGCATCATCATTGTGTCATAAATAAATTAAATTTTTTAATGTCTAAAAATTATAAATAAATTTTCATTATGTAGGAAATCATTTTATATTTCTAATGAATATTTACAATCTAATTTATATTATGTATAACCCTATATTAAAAAAATATTAGTAAATAAACTTTGATTTTAACTCTTTTAACTCTTCTTTGAATTAAATAATAATAAATGTCCTAATCTAATCCAAGTGGACCTAAATGATAATATTTTATTCCTAAGTAATTTTTTGGTCGAGATACACTTGTCAAATACAATTAGGACATTTTTTAGGGTAATATTACTATCATTTTTACCCTTAATTACCCTATTTAATTTTAACCGTGATAAATAAAAGTAAAATGTTACTATTCACCAAAAATTATTTTCATCTCATTGAACCACATTTTACTCCTTGATATTAACCGTGTCTCTCGGATTTTCAAAATTCCACTCACAGAAGCTGTAAAATTTAGTTTTATGAAAAGTTCAGTTTTTTAACTACCACTTAGTGGTTTCACTATTCATCAAAAAATGAAAGTTTCCAGAAAAATACCAAAATTTAGGCCTAAGATATATTTGATATTATGAATTCAAATATGATGCCTATTTTACCAAATTCAGAACATATCAGTTGCATTGATTAATTTAAAAATTAAATCTCGTCGTCAAAACAAATAGTGTGTTTTTAAGAGATAATAACTATCAAAAGATTGACACTTGTTTATGTCTGGTTTAAATGTGAAATTACATCCAATGACAAACATTGTATTAAATGGTAAAAATATATTTTAAATATACTTTAAAACCACTCAAATTAATAATTTATCACTGTTAATTATATCGATTAAAAAAGTTGTTTTTAATTAAAATTTATTAATTTTAACTATTCATCAAAATATGAAAGTTATCCGAAAAGTACCAAAATTTCACCCTAAGCTAATTTCGATATCATGAATCCAAAAATAAAGTCCATTTCGAAAGATAAAATTTATAAAATTTCAAAACGTAGGTATTAATATTCATAACGGCTAGTTTGATTGGTTGGGGTGTGTTAGAATCTCGAAGATGCGTACAATGCACGCCATTGCATTATTCAAAGGGAAACGTACCGTGGAAGCTTGGGATGTTTCATTGTAAATTTTTTATGTCCCTGTTCTAAAAAGTAAATTTATTTAGTCAAATAGAATATATAAAAGTTTAAAATATTGGATTTAAAAAGAGTTCACTATTAAAAGTTTGTAAAAGTGCAATACTGAAAAAGAATTTGTTATTACATTATGTCTAAGAAACTCATAATATGGATTATAAAATTATATGGATCATATAAAGTTTAAAATTTAGTTAATGCTATTCATAACCTCTTTTTAACGGCTTGTTTGGTAAGTCAGGGTGCGCTTGAACTCGGTGTTCCGTGTAGTGAAAGTTATTGAATTATTTTGAAGAAATAACACACTATGAAATCTTGGGGTGTTACATTCACCCCTCTTTCAATAAATTGCATCCTCGCAATTTGAAATTTTTCTTCGAAAATAAAAGGTTGAATATAGAAAATATCTTTGTGGGAAAACCCACATCAGAAATTGGGTTGATAAAATTTAGTCTTAATAAGAGGAAAAGAGAAATGAAATGGTCACCACCAAATTATGATCTATATTCATAGAACATTGGTGGAAATTTGAGACATATAATTGGAGGAAAAGGTAAATATTTATAGGTAGTGATTGAGTTCATCAATCACAAACAAGTGTAAAATTTAGGGCCTTAAATTCATCAATCTATGATGATTTAAAATACCATCGGTTCAGCAAAACATATGGTATTAGGATAACACATTTCTTTGTTGTAAGATCCCTTCACTAAAGTATAAGAATTAATTTCTTCATTGAATAAGAGAATAAGAAAAATATATACTTGAGAAGTAGAGTCTCATCCTTTAACTAAGTTCTACCACAAACTCATATTTCACTCTAAAAGATAATAGAACTTAAAAATAATATTCTATTTATCCTATTCGTATAGGGTTAAAAATGAATTTATAATTCATCTAGAAGAACCATTAAAAAAATGACATTATTCAATCCAGGACATTACGTGGGTCAGTGGTAAGTGATACACCCCTGTCGCCCTTCAGTTGTGGGTTCAAGTCTCGTGGCCTTGCCGAACGCGATGGGTTGCCACCCGACCTCCGGGTTTTCCTTTTATGGAAATCCAAAATAATCCAACCTAGAACTATCCAAAATACTTCAGTCCAAAATTTATAAGGAAGGTAAACACAATGAATATCCTTTTTTCCGCGTAATAACATGTGAACACCTTCATCCTGTATTCTTTTAAAACACTACAACATCCTGAATTACCATAAAACCTTATTGATTACATTCATGATCCCTTATTCCTTAAAGAATAATAGATATACTCATTAAATCCAAAAATGTTGTAAACCCAAACATTGATAGAATATATAAATCATTAATCTGTTTCAAGGTAGTCAAGAATATCCAATATAATTTATCCAAATCAATCATGTATTAATCTAAAATCACTACCACGGTATCAGAACCATATTATGGTTTATATTTCTCTCAACCATATATTTTCCAAAAATTTAACCTGTTATTGAGTCACTTTTCTTTGTTCCACAAAATCTCAAGTCCATAATGAAATAGTACTTCCGTACAATCCTTATATACTCCATAATTATTATAACAAGTACATTGTTGATACAACACTCAAATGACATAATCAACATAAGAACTCTAATCATTATTCTTCATCTGTGGTAGTATCATAACTTGATTATTATCCAATAGCATCATTTGTTTCATAGTCTAATTACTGAGACATAGGTTCACGTAGTGTCCAAACTCCTTGCAAATGAATCACTGTACATTTGAAACCATTTTCTTACCCTTGCAGTCATGTACTTTGTGCCCTTTCCTCCACGCTTATAACAAACTGAAATTCCTTTCAGGCAAGTTCCAGGGTGTTTCTTCCCACAGTTATCACATATGGGAAAATTCTTCTTTTCCATCTTCCCTTTATCCATCTTTCCCTCTTCCATCCTTTTCTTCTCTTGCTTCCCTTCAAAGCCATAGGACTCAGTAAACTCTTTACCTATCTTATCAACACATGATATTATTTCTTCATATGATGATAATACATGGGATACTATTTCCCTTATAAATTCTAGCTTAAGACCATGAAAGATATGATCTTTCATTCTCTTTGGATCACGTGCATTGCTGGAGTTCTCATTCCTTCTACTGGGCGTCATTTCTAAACAATGACATACACTAGATTAGTTTATGAATAACAATACCTAATCCCAAACTTGTAAAACACATAACATAAATTAAATAGATTATGGATATAATCCATAATCATAAAAATTTCTCCTTTGAGGAAGTATATACTCATAAACCCTTCATAATGGTTTGTAAAGAAAATGAAAATTATCCTAAGCATATCCCCCGGGAGTGTCGTAACCAAGAGTGCAGCAAGGCCCATTGTCATGCACCGGTTCCCGTTCGAGTCTATCTCAAAGAGGTGTTTTCTGGTTTTACCCCTAGGTACATCTGTACCAGAGCCACCTTTACCTGCTCGTATCCAGAAAGGCATGTAGTGCTCGGAAAACTCACAAAATCTCTACAATACCAAAATTCTAGGAAGTTCTTCTATACTAATCCTCAATGTTCATCTTAGGTCTATGTGATCTAATCAGATTTTATCTAAATCTAGCTTCCAAGGTTTGTACTAAACTTCCTCTGATACCAACTGTAACGCCCTGACCTCAGTTACCCAGATTCGGTGCATTATTACATAACATTGGCATGATCACAAGAAAGATCAAGTCTCGAAAGTCCGATTAGTTTAGTAGCCTTGGAAACACTAGATATATTCATAAGTCTTACATTACATCATACAAATGAAAACTACAACAACATATTTTCTTCATAGTCCACACTCATATCCCCACATACTATCCCTACAGGTCATTCATAGATTTACTTCTTCACATCCTGGGAAAAATAAAACATTGAAAGGGGTGAGCTCAAATTCCCAGTAAGGATAACAATATAGCGGAAACTTTCATAAATAAGAATAAACATTTAAGGCAATGTATAACTAAAACAAAAGCCTTTTAAACTTCAACTTCAACATAGTATGGAAACAATAAAATGAAATAATGCCATTTACTTATTCACATGGATATTCTACTAATCGAATAATCACATGCAATATCAATAACCACTTTCATAATGATGGAATGCATAATGCAGACTATCATAACCACATAGCCAAGGCCTCATGCCAAGACTACAAATAAGATTTTGTCAAGGGCTTGTGCCAAGACACTAGTTTGTCTCATGAGACCTACCGATTCTTCGAGGAGCTATAGCGCTCTCCACCCGTCACATATTAAGTCCAACGCATTCCTCATATGAACAAGTTTAAACATAACATAAACATTCGTATTAAAACTAGCATGTGAAATGTAAATACTTCATCCATAAACCATGAATGGTATAAAAATAGCACATCCATAGTCAAACATTACACAAAGCCTTCAATAAAATATAGAAGTTTTGTATCATAATAAATCAACTTCAAATAAGCATAAAATCCATCAAAGGATGTTGACATAGATGAAATCAAAACTCTTTTTAGAGTAATATCTCTTTTTATTTTGAAATCATTTAAGAGTTATATATTTATAAAATATAACATTTTCTTCGAAAATATTCTTATAATCTTGTAAGGGAAGCTTCGATGATTTTGTAACGGCGGAAAATAGCCGCATCCGCCGTATAAGTTAAAAAAACATTCTTACCTTATTTCTGTCAAAAAGGTTAAAAAGCACCTTGTTTGGAAAACGATGGAAAGATTCCTTTATAAACCTCTTATAAAAAGTCAAAAAATGGTATAAATGAATTTAACCCATATTCTAGTAAATATTAAAGAAATTTTGAAATACATTTTTAAGAAACATGGATGTGGATGATAAAGAAGTCCCAGTATATTATTACGTATAAACAAGCTCGGATAATAAAGAGATTGCGAAATAAACCCTTACCTTGTACTTTTCCTTGGTTGGGGGTAGGTTAACCTCCTCTATAATGGTGAAATAATTTTTATTAAATTATACAAGAATCATATATATCAATATGATATCATATATGACCTTTTAGCATTGATTTGTTAATAATATCTTAGTATTATCATTGTTTTGGGTGTTAACTTGCTCATTTTATTTTATATGTTTTGTTATGTAAGACGTGTTTGTCATGGATAGGTTGTATCTTTATCATATCCAGGATGATATCAAGTCCTTAAACATTATTTTTAAATTATAAAATGATAATTATACTTGAATGGATACGATGGAGAATGAATCTCATCACGTTCGTGAAGACGGTAGTCCGTACGCGTACGCACGAGCGACAATATCATTATTTTGATATTAAAATAATGTATAATTGGATGGTATATCATATATAAAGAATAATTATAATGTTATATTTATTATTTATATGAATTATAAATCATTATTATACCCATCCAAATAATAATATATTGAATAACAATTACACCATGACATGGAGACGGTAAGTCGTACGCACGCACGTATGGTGAGATGTTATTCAAAGGGTGGAAAAAATACTGAATATGGTTGAACCATATTTATAATAACATAAAAGTATATATAAGATACTGGAGTTATTATTTTAGAATGGTAATAACAAAGAAAGAATAAGTGGAAGAAGAAATTAATTTGAAAAAGGGTGGTGAAAACATTACCCCTTCTTTGGGTTCTTCCTTTTGATTTGATCAAAAGGGATCCTTATGTTGGCTTTATGACAAAATCAATTTTTCTACGATGAATTGAGGGAAGTTTAGAGAGTATTTGTGTAGAGTGTGGCCAAACCAAAAGGCTTTGAAGATGTGAGTTAATGAGAAGGGAGAGTGCCCTTTTATAAGAGGGGTGAGGGGCACCTTTGAAAAAGCTAGAAATATTATTTTATAACAAATTCATATTCGGTTTATAATGGCTCCAAAGTGGATTATTTAAATGTTAAGGTGGGGATGGGTCTAAAACCACTCAACAAGTAGAATTTAGATAGGTTTGGGTTACTATATTAACCCTATCTTTAAGTATTAACTCTTAGTTAATTAGTTTCACTTTTACAATGTCTCTTTGTATTTTTATATTATATGGTTAATAAACATACTATATACATCCAAGAGACCCCCAAGTGGTCCATTAATGATACACCTATCATGATATAAGTTTCCTGGACGAACATTATATTTTTATGAATTTAATATCAATTAATAATATAATATTTGTTTTATAAACTCTTTTATGTCAATTTTGACACTATTCAATAATTGATTTTTTTTAAAATCATAAAATAATTATTACTTAGATACAAATTACTTATTTCAATCCTAACATGTCATATTAACCTAGAAAATTAGTGTAATTCATAAAAAGTCTCAAATTATATTTATTTTAGTATTTATCATATCAATTACTCTAATTTTTCATTAATTAGGTAATTACTGCATCATCATTGTGTCATAAATAAATTACATTATTTAATGTCTAAAAATTATAAATAAAATATCATTATGTAGGAAATCCTTTTATATTTCTAATGAATAATTACAATAGAATTTATATTATTTATAACCCAATATTAACAATGTTTTTGTAAATAAACTTTGATTTTAACTCTTTTAACTCTTCTTTGAATTAAATAATAATAAATGTCCTAATCTAATCCAAGTGGACCTAAATGATAATATTTTATTCCTAAGGTTTTGTTTGTTCTAGATACACATTTCCAATAGAATTATTACATGTGTTAGGGTAATATTAATATCATTTTTACCCTTAATTAGCCTATTTATTTTTAACCGTGGTAAATAAAAGTAAAAAGTTATTATTCACCAAAAATTATTCTCATCTCATTGAACCACATTTTACTCCTTTATATTAACCATGTCTCTCAGATTTTCAAAATTCCACTCACAGAAGCGGTAAAATTAAGTTTTAGGAAAAAATCAGTTTTTTAACTACCACTTAGTGGTTTCACTATTCATCAAAAAATGAAAGTTTCCAGAAAAAAACCAAAAAATTAGGCCTAAGATATATTTGATAATATGAATTAAAAAATGATTTCTATTTTACCAAATTCAGATCATATCAGTTGAATTAATTAATTTAAAAATTAATTCCTGTTGTCAAAACAAATAGCGTGTTTTTAAGAGATAATAATTATCAAAATATTGACACATGTTTATGTCTGGTTTAAATGTGAAATTACATCCAATGACCAAAATTGTATTAAATGGTAAAAATATATTCTAAATATACTTTAAAACCACTCAAATTAATAATTTATCACTATTAATTATTTCGATTAAAAATGTTGTTTTTAATTAAAATTTAGTAATTTTCACTATTCATCAAAATATGAAAGTTATCCGAAAAGTACCAAAATTTCACCCTAAGCTAATTTCGATATCATGAATCCAAAAATAAAGTCGATTTCGAAACATAAAATTTATAAAATTTCAAAAGGGAGGTATTACTATTCATAACGGCTAATTTGATTGGTTGTGGTGTGTTAGAATCTCGAAGTTGCGTACAATGCACGCAATTGCATTATTCAAAGGGAAACGTACCATGGAATCTTGGGATGTTTCATTGTAAATTTTTGATGTACCCATTCTAAAAATTAAATTTATTTAGTCAAATTGAATATATAAAAGTTTAAAATATTGGATTTAAAAAGGGTTCACTATTAAATGTTTGTAAAAGTGCAATACTGAAAACGAATTTGTTCTTACATTATGTCTAAGAAACTCATAATATGGATTCTAAAATTATAAATATTATATAATGTTTTAAATTTAGTTAATATTATTCATAAACTATTTTGAATGGCTTGTTTGGTAAGTCATGATGTGCTTGAACTCGGTGTTGCGTGTACTGCAAGTTGTTGAATTATTTTGAAAAAATAACACACTATGAAATCTTGGGGTGTTACACAAGGATAATGCATGAGAACAAAATACTATCAAACTCAAAAAGTGGATAATTATTAGGGTATATATAATAACATTCCACTATCAAAATATATGTAAATAAATTCTTTTTTTTATCAATGTTTTTATGGTAGCCAAAACAATCTAATGGAAAATATTACTGTTATTACATTTGAAAATTTTTAAATGATAGAGTATTACATAAATAAATTAGCATCACTAAACTGATATTTTATATGATAATTAAATTTTTATTTAAAATATTTACAAATCCTTTATTTATTTATACTTTTCTCGTACTACTAGGACTGTCAATAAACATTTTATTAACATGAAAAAAATATATATTATTAGGAATGAATGGTTAGAATACATAGTGTTATATATTATATAGAAATACTAATGTGGTGAATTCATACTACTTATTTTGTGACTGTTCAGATCTTTTTATCTACTTTATTTAGTCAACATGCTTATCATTTGTTTATAATAATTATTTTGTTAATTTTTATATTGATCAGGTCGAAAGATGATATACTCCTGAGGAACTCATCTATTATAATTATGCACTCAACAAGGATGATGCACTTCTCTTTTCATTCTGTAATCAATTCTACATTCCGAGTTTTCAAACAATAATATTGCCAGATAACTCTTAATTTTGAATTCATTTAATAATAATAAAAGGTAGTGTAACAGATAGGAATCAACCAAAACACAATCCAACACATGGTATTCCCAAAATGAGTCAACGTATATATTATTAGTTTATAATTTTCATTTTAGTAAAAATAAGACATTACATACAAAAAATCAAGAAAAAAATTAATAATGTTTTTATTGTTTGTGAAAATGAATCATAAGTCATACATGATGTGTAGGAATTAGCCACACCTCAATCCAAAACATGGTGTTCCTAACATTATAGATCTAGTACCATGTTCTAAGATTCTTATTCTTTTGAGATATTGGACATTGGGGCTATACATGAGATACTAATGATAGGGAAATGGTTTAAAAATATACAAATACATCACAAAAAGATGAATTCCTACTGATTTTTTAGTTAATTTTATCAAAATTTTATCTATTATTTTTAAGTATACTTCTCTGTTAATTTTATATGATACTACTTTAGTTATTTTCAAAGATATTTTTGGATGTAATACTATTCATTCAATTATATTCAACAAGACAAAAATAGAGAACATGTTCCTTTCAAATGGAAGTAGAAACCACATTCTACCTAAAATGTGATGTGAATTGTAAGTATTCATCTACTAAGAAATTTTGAAATAGTTGAATGGAAAAATATGAAATCCTAAAAGATATATCATGAATTTTTGTTGAAAATTATAGGAATCAACATAAATTCAATCATCCATACCTCAATCAGATACATCATGTTCTAGATATGGATTAATGTGTATGTTTTTAGTTTTTTATTTAAATTTTGGTTCAGAAAAAAATCACTCACTCAAAAGTAAAAAAAAATCATATTGTTATGATACATTAATAAAATTATCTATAAATCATTTGTGATATGTTAGAATAATTAAAACATAAATCCACTACAGGTTGTGTCCAGTATGACTCAAAGTGTTTGATTTCAGTTTAAAACTGACATTTTTTATAGAAATTCACAGAAACTAAAAAAATGAGAGCAAACATTTACATTCTATTTTTAATTTTGTAAAATATTCCAGGAATAATTTTTGTAATGTAATAATAATCCACACCTCAATTTGATACAAAGTGTGTTCGGTATGAATTAACATGTTCATTATGAATTTTCAATTTTCAATTTAATTCGAAACACATCATACTTACTAAAAGCTAAGAAAATGTGCTTGGATTATATTTATAATTTAGGAAAAATATTCATAAGTAATTTTGATTTGTAGGAAACAGTCTCATTTCAATCTTACACATGATGTGAATAGAATGATTCAATTTGTATTTTTTTAGTTTAAATTGAAAATTTATTAAACAAGACACATCACATACTCAAAATTGAAAAAATGCATTCAGATTGTTTTTATAGTTTTGTAAAACTATCTATAAGTTATTTTTGATGTGTAAGAATTATCCACACCTCAATATCATAGATAGTGTGATAGATATGACTACAAGTTTGTGATTTTATATAAAATTGACATTTTAGTTCTATGCACAAATCACATACTCTAAAATGATAAAATACACTAATATTTTCTTGATAATTGTTTCACAAAAATAAATATGTCCTTTTTGATGTGTTGGAATTAGCTTCACCTAAATCGACGTACAATGTGACTGGTATGACTCAATGTGTATCTTTTTATTCAAAGTTGACATTTGGTTCAGCAAACATGTCATATACTCAAAATGAAGAAAACACATTTAGATTGTTTTGATACTTTAGAAAAAATATTTACCTTCATTAGTGACATGTAAGAATCAGCTTCACCTCAATCCAATACATGGTGTGCCTAGTATGAGTCAAATGTTTTATTAGTAGTTTAATATCGAAAATTATAGTCAAAACACATGACACTCAAATAAAACAAAGAAAACACACTCGTATTTTCTTAATAAATTATAAATAATGTTCATACATCAATTGTGACATTTAGGTACTCTCTCACATCAAACTAACACATGATGTGGTGGTTATGTCTCAAACTATGCCCATTTAGTTTAAATTGTCATTTTAGTAAAAAATACATGTGACATACAAAAAATATAGACAACAAATTAAGATTGTATTGATACTTCAGGAATATGATCCAGAAGTAATTTTGGATGTGTTCGAACTAGATGCACATTGATTCAATGCACGGTGTGATTGGTATGACTCCAAGTGCGTCTTTTTATTTAAAATTGACATTTTTGTTTAAAAAATTTATATAATCAAAAAAAATTAGAAAATCGTTGGGATTGTTTTGAAACTTCATTAAAATGATCCAAAAGTAATTTGTGGCATGTAGGAATTACTCACACCTCAATCTGAAACAAAGTGTACCTATTATTACTGAAAATGTTTGTTATCAGTTTAAAATTTCAAGTCAGCTCAAAACGCATGTAACTCACTGAAAACTAAGAAAAAAATTGATCATATAGATTTTTTAATTTATAAAAACGATTTATAATTATTTTTTACATTTAGAAATTATTCTCACATCAAATAAATGCATGATGTGACTAATACAACTCAAATAAAATTTTTACCGTTTAAATTGACATTTTAGTAAGAAAGACACGTGGCATACTGAAAACCCAAAAAAATCATTTGGATTTTATTTATAATTCTTGAAAATAATACTTAAATAATTTTTGATGTCTAATAATTATCCGCATGTTAATTAAATGCACTATGTAACTAAAAGGACTATAATTATGTATTTTTATTTAAAAAGAGATTTTAGTTAAAAATGTACATCACATACTCATAATTGAGAAAAAAATTAGATTATTTTGATAAATTATGACTTTGATAGATAAGACATTTTGGATGTGTAAGAATCATCCTCAATTCAATATGATACATGGTG
This sequence comes from Viscum album, assembly GCA_963277665.1. Classification (NCBI taxonomy): domain Eukaryota; kingdom Viridiplantae; phylum Streptophyta; class Magnoliopsida; order Santalales; family Viscaceae; genus Viscum; species Viscum album. Next base: position 468,666,389 of record OY728119.1, read on the forward strand.
TGGTATTTGTGAATCAAAGTCTCTGTCATTAGTTTAAAAGTGACTATTTAGTTGAAAACATGTGTTATATAATAAAAACTAAGAATTTTTTTGATTATCTTGATAAATTATAACAATTATTCAGAAGTTATTTTTGACGTGTATGACCCAATCCCACATCAAACAGACACACAGTATGGTTGTTATGACTCAATGTATATATTTTCAGTTTAAAATTGAATTTTTGTAAAAAGACACATGACATAATAAAAATAGAGAAAACACATTCATATTGTCTTGATACATTATGAAAATTACCCTGAAATAATTTTTTATGGGAATGATTCATTCTCACATCATCCTAACAAATGGTGAATCTGGTATGACTCTGTGTGTGTCCTTTTATTTAAAATTGATATTTTTTAAAATTTCACATACCTAAAACCATGAAAACGGATTTGTATTATTTTAATAATTTATAAAAACAATCAATAAGTCATTTGGGACATGTTGGAATTAGCCACACCTCAATATTTGTACATAGTGTACCTAGAATGACTCAACGTGTACATTATTAGTTTAACATTTTCAAATTATATCGAAACACATTACACTCCCTAAAAACCAAGAAAACAAACTCTGTGTTTCATGATACATTATGAAAATGATTCATAAGTCATTTATGATCTATATGAATCTATATCATCTCCAACCGACACATGATGTGATAGGTATGAATCAAAGAGGGTGTTTTCAGTTTAAAATTATATTTTAGTAAAAAATACATGTGACATACTCAAAAACCAATACAAACAATTGGTATTGTCTTGATACAATAGTAAAATGATCCTTAATTAATTTCTGACATGTAAGAATAATCTTCATGTAAATCTCACGCACGATGAAATCTGTATGACTCCAAGTTTGTCCCGTTATTTAAAATTGACATATTATTTCTGAACACAGGTCACATACTCAAAATAGGGAAAACACAGTCAGATTAATTTGATTGTTTTTGAAAATAATAAAAAAGTCATTTTTGATGTATAGAAATCATCCATACCTCAGTATGATAATGGTGTGCCTGATATTACCTAATGTGTGTCTTTTTATTTAAGATTTAAAATTTTATAATGTATTGTTTCTTATTTATGTTTAAGGTATTTTTAATAGTATTACTAAAATAATATTTTTTTTCTTATATAGGTGAATTATTTTTCTCAAGTTGGAATGGTTTTTTAAGAAACTTATACCTTGATCTAGCTATTCTCAAATGAGGTAGGGTGCCCAAGATAATGAAACCATTGATGTTTTTTAATGTTTTTGATGGTACTTTATAATGTAATAATACAAAACATTGTTTGAAATGTAAATAATATAATGATTTTATCTTGTATTTTTAATTTAATTTTTATTTCAATTAAATTGTAAAATTCTCATATACATGTGTATTTGATGATATAGTGTGAAATAATTATAGTAGCACTGTGCAATAGTAAGACCATTACTAGTGTTTCTTCTAGCACAAATAATGTAATCCTTTTTTCTGTTATAAAATAAAATTGATAATGGACCACCTTTATCAGTAGTTTTTACATTCTAATTAATAGAACACCTTAATAGTTATTTCCTTGAACCGATAAAAGTATAACGCTTTTAAAGATGCTTATATCAATAGTTTTTTAGTGCCTATAATGTATTTTTAGCACTTTTAAAAGACACGTTCTTAGTAGTGGGTAGAAATAGATCACTATAGGTGTGAGGTTCACACTGCTCATTTTAGCATGAAAGGGGAGGGCCTATAACAACTTCATACTAGTCATGCATGACTCTTATTCTATGTGTGATAAATCATGATCCTATTACAAAAAAGTAGTTACATGAAGAATACTTGGTAGAAATTAATCACCACCATCATTTTGAAGTTCAAGAAGCAGCATTATATGGCTAGTTTAACTACCACTTGCAGTAGGTTTAGTGAATTGTTTTTCACTTGATATAATATTTTTCATAAGACAATTCGTCTGAAATGGCATCCTATTGTCAGTTAGAGAAATCTTAAAGTAGGTATATCATGTTCTCATGGTAAGGATGAAATGTGGGTTTCAAAAAACATGTCCAGCTTGATATTTTAGTATTTGGATAATTTTTTTCCACATAAACATTAGAATTATAATTTATTAAAAATAATTAAATATATATAATTTCTAGATATTTTGAAAATATCAAATAATGCATCAATCAACATGATATGATTGAGAAATAGGAAAATACAAAATATGAAAAGTGAAGAAAATATATGAGAATAATGTATTACAGAGTAATATTTTTGAAGTATCTAAAATATATTTGTATACATTCATTATTTTTAATAAAATGTAGATATATTTCATAAATATCAATTCCATAAAACAAAATGAAATTAATATGTCTATCACGAGATATATCAAAGAAATATGTAAGAAACATTATTATGTAAAATATAGAATTCTGGAATTAATTCATAGTTTTTTTCTTATTTTTTATACAACATAAAAAAATTATACATCTAACTAGTCTAATGAATTAAAAAAATGTGTATTTCTTCAAATGGAATTGGACACACGATAATGTAATCTATATAATTATAGATATAAAAGAATCAATAAATAAAAATTTAAAAGACTATAAATATAATATTTTTGTTGAAACCAAAAGAATGAAACATTTTTAGGCCAAAATGAAAACATCCAACAGATAGAATTAACTTTTAATAGTTTAACAAATGTTAGATAAACTTTTTTATCTTTCATTTGAAATTGGAATTATAAAAATCCATTTACTATAAATCATGATATATTAAAAAAACAGGGAGGTATTAAAAACAAAATTTCCCCTTAAATAGTGAAACACTTCTTAATATTAATAAACATAATAGAATAATAAATGAAAAAAAGCACCCAAGAATAACTTCTATTGTGAATAAGATATTTCAAAGGAAAATTAATTACATTAAAAATAATTTTTCTTAGTTTTATAAAAAATACTTCTGAAATAAGTAGTATACTTAATAATTATATTTTTTAAAAAAATAGATATTTTAAAAACTATGAGAAATATTTTTTATTTTTAAACCATTAAAACATTGATAGAAATATTCTTTAAAAATGACTAAGGTGGTGGAATGACATTTTCACATGAAAATGTTAACAAGTGAATTTTTTACATTTTAATGAAAATGACCCATACAAAAAATGATAAAATTTATATAAAGTCCTAAAATAAGTTCAAGTGGTATAAAATCATGTCAATAAATTAGTGTATCATACATAATTACACCGACAAAGGAATCTAATGAATATAGATATGGGAAAATGGATTTTACCATCCAAAAAAGAAAAGATGTGGAAAGTTTTATAAAACACTTCAATTAAAATACTAGTCAAGTGGATATGAAATATCGAGGGAATAAAAAAATCCTCATCAATATAAAAAGGAAATTATTATAGAAATTTTAAAGAATAAAAATACCCACTAAGGATTATCATTCAAGAACAGTTCTAATTTGAAAATTTGATTGTTAATGAAACCCTTATTTTTTTAGAAACATTTTGATATAAAACACTTTCAAGTTGGATATATTTTTCATTGATAAACATTGTTTTTAAAAATTACATGGTATGTCTATTTAAAGGACACTAAAATGGTAAAAATCAACAATTATATAGTAATCACACCATATTATAGGTATCATGATGAACATAAAGGAATACTTCTCAATAAATTAAATTTGAGACAAAGAACCCCTTAAATTGTTTCCCCACCTAGTCAATGAACTAAAAGATCCTATATAAATAATATAAATATCATAATAAATTATTTCAGGGCCTTTTTAGTATACATAACCATTTAAAAACATCATTTATCTTTATTCCCTATATTTATATTAGTTAGTTATTACATAATTTATGTGTTAGGTGCGGGTAATATTGATCATTTTGAACTAGTTTCCTAATCACGATGTTGTTATTCACTCTTCCCCCAAATTTAAACATTTAATGTTTATTATAGTTAGTGTAATGTATGGATTATAATTATTTATTAATTTTATGTTTCCTTTCATAAGTACTTTATTATTTATCATAAAAGATGAAATGGACAATGAACATTTTCCTCTGATTTTAACATATGAAGGGTGTTTTATTAATTAATGAGTTAAATATTGATTTATATTTTATATAGAAAAAAAATATTAATTAAAAATTTATATATTATTATACCATCAATTAATTTTACTAAATTATCCATTACATAATTTCATAACATTGTTTAAGTAAGTTGTAAAACTAACCAAAAGATTAACACACCAATACTAATGGATGATTATGTGGTGGTTTAGTTGTCTAATTTATTGTTAATTAGTGTGATAAGTCAAAAATTTATGGATATATAATTGAAATCAATGTATTTGAAAATTTTATATAACAATAATATTTTCTCCTTAGTATGCTTGTTTGAAATTATTGAATTAATGATAATTTTTTATTGATCATATCATTAAAATGTCTTCAAATATATCATACCATAACCATAATTATTTCAGAAAATAATATTTAACCATTAAATACATTATTAGTTCCATACGTTATTGGTGTTTATGAAATGAAAAATATATATTAATTATTCCAAGGAAGTGGTTGTCCACATGTACTCTTGGTTTACGATTTCATTTTTCGTAGAACATGAGAAAGGATTAATTTGGTTTATTGTTTATAACTAATAAATATGATATAAATATCATAATTATTTATTAAATTCCCCTTTTATAACATCCTTTTATGGTGGGAATGGAAAATTAATTTCATTCCATCGTGGAGTCATTAGTTTGCACAATGTACGAATTGAAATTTTCTTCATAATAAAAACAAGGGAAATGAGATTAATGATTATTCCCAATGAATAATAAAATATGAATAAAAATAATAATAAATTACATACATAGGTATTTTAAAATTAGAATTGGAGAAAATAAAAAATAAATAAGTTAAGTAAAAATGATTACTCACATTAAGAACATTGATATTTTCATAGAGGATCCCTTGGAAATGGATGGTATAAGTTATTTTTTTAGATAGAAGCTAAAGAGAGTGAAATATTATTCTTGGAGAAGTATACATTATTGGGTATCATGAGAAACCAAATTTTTTAAGAGTTTATAGATGTTTTGGTGAGATAACACTTTTATAATCATTGAGAATGACATTTTGTAAATATTTCAACTTAATATGAAGGGAGAGCATGTTAAAAAAGTCAAGTGGATAAAAAATTGATAAATAATTTATTTTGGAATATACAAGGTCTTTTATAACCTCATCTACTAAATTATATAAATTATTATCATTCTTAAATTCCTTTTTCCCTTGAATTGTTATTTTTACCTTTTTAACTTTTACAACGGTAACTAGTTTTTACCTAAGGCGACATAAAATTTATGACTTAAAATAAAGTGATCATTATTAGATAATTTGGACTCAATGATTCTAATTTTTTAAATAAATTCTTTTTATTTAATTTATAAAATTGGAAGTATAATTTTAAAATAAAATTGTCTAATGTTTTAGATGTTTTTTGTGAAAAAAATTTTATGATCATAAATATAAAATATGGGATTGTAAATTAAAACCAATACTTTTAAAATTATAAAGTAACTTATAAATTAATTTTTTGGTCTTATAATTTTTTTAATGAATTTTCTATTAATTCTTATAAAGAAATAATTTCATAAAAGACATGTTATTTATAAAAATACAAATTTTTAGTATTCACCTAAAACCATTATTTTTAGAAAAAAAATAAAAATTATTCTTAAGAAAATATTGATTAGATAAATTGAGAAATATTTTTTTTTGAAATTCTAATTATATATTTACAATTTTAAATTTTTAAAAAAAATGTGTGATATTATGAACGTATTTTTTAATAGGTAAGATATATTTTTTAGAACATTAACCATTCTAATTAATATTTACAACTATTTACTAATTAAATTATTGATAACAAATTATGTATATATTATATAATTTATCATCATTAATCAAATGTTTTTTTGAAATATTATTCATATAAAATAAATAATAAATATTTATAGTAATACATTTCAATGAAAAAATGTTCATAATAGTCATTTTAGTTATACCGATTAAATTTCATTCATATTAAAAGTATCCCTTATTTTCATTCTATAAATATTTCATTAATCAGTTATTATTATTCATTTTCTCTAATTCAATGACTAGGTTATGATGGAAATACATAATATTAATATTTTTTTCTAAATATATCTCGATTTAGTTTTATTTCCTTGTCACATGTAGAAATAACTATTAATACCATTGACATATTTAAATGTAATAAAATATTAAAATCATGGGGTGTTACAATTGTAATATTGTTAATTATTACAATCCAATCCTATAAGAAATTAATGGAATAATATCATAAAATTCATTTAATATATATAGTACATAAAATCAAACTAGATTGTCTAATCACCATCTTTATGATGAAAATATGGGAATTTATGTTTTGGAAAAACCTTCACCTTATTTTTATTTATCGATGAACACTAGGTTAAGATATATTATCACATATATGCTCATTGGATCCTGTATCTTTATCCAAGTGAATTCATTTCATTCATCTATCATTCATATAATTTCATAAATGAATTTATTGAATTATATGAATTTACATATAGATTCACCTTAGAATAGTATGTCCTCTCTAACTGGACTAACTCTGAAAGCTTTGTAGAACACATTTATTTATAGTTATTTCTTTGTCTAAAACATTATAAGTATGTTTTAAAATATTCCTACTATTTAAACTAAAAAATACTAATCACTATTCAGGGTATGAATTTTTCATCTATTATAAGTTATAATTGAAAATTAATTATTTTTCCACAAATCAGTATGAGTCTTATATATCATATTTCATCATTTATTACAAACATTAAAAATAAAATGGTCAAGTATTAGTAAACTATTAATTATGTTTACAAAATTATAAAACATAAATTTAAAAATAAATAATATATCCTTATGTCCAAAAAACAATATGATAAATTTATAAGTAACTCTTAATGAAAAATATTAGTTTAAATTGAATTATTCTTCTTAGAAATCCAATTTTTTAAATTCTCATAACTAAAATATGCTTCAATCTATTCATCTTATGGTTTAATTAAACATCACCTATTGATGTTAAGTACATCTCACAGATGATATAGGGATAACCCTTCATTATCTCCTAGGATAATAGACCTTGTATCTTGTAATGTTTCCATTTTTTATTTGAATATATGTTAATAATTAATAACCAAAAAGTTAAATAAAAACATTATAGTCCCTGATGAATATATTTGAATTCAATGTGATTTATCTTATTTTTAATTTCAATTAAATTAAATTTCAATCCACATGGGAATAAATTAGCTTCATGTTTACCGCAATACGTAAAAATATTTTATCTTATTGAAAAACTTCATAAAGACGCTATTTACAATAATATAGTCTTTGTATTTTCAAATTTTCATTTCATGTTCTTCACTAAAAGGGTTTTTGATGGAGTTACCCACAATCCTCAACTCCATGTCAAAAAAATTTCAAAATATTCATTAGATATTTATCGATATTGTTCATCACATAACTCTAGATGAATAAATATAAACATGAATTTATTGATGAAAATATGATATTAATAGATAATTTCTTATCAATATGGAAGTTTACCTTTTCCCAGAGATCAATTTTCTCTAGTATGTTCAAGAAATTATCACTAGATAAATTCCTTATTCCTTTTTTTACTATAATATTATAGTGAAAATATCATTTATCCACAACCTATATTTCTTCTTATCAAACTAAAGGAGATGAGATATCATGGTATAGACTTTCGGGTCATTATTTTTTATTATTATTTCCCTAGAATAATTGATGTCCCATGTTACATATAGTATGAGAATACCCATGCACCACCTGTATAAATTCATGTCACCTTCAAATTATATAAATGGTGGCCAAACATGTGTATGATATTACATAATATAGAATAACTCTTTATGTTTTAGAACAATGAAAAAATAAATGATCTACCCTAGGAAACATTTTTTGGTTTGAACATAGTATGAAAGACCTCCAATGCCCTGAATTTTACAATTTTGTTATATATTTAGTTTTTACATAATACTTGGGATGATTTTTATTGATTTTCAAGATTGTTTTTTAAATATTTTTTATGTTTTTAATAGGTGAACTATTTTAGAATGGTTAGGGTAAATAGTGAACAGTCACCAAGAAATCATGAAAAATGCTTTTAGGAGCCACTGACCTGTGCAAAGTTAGAATATAATTTATCTAAGCTGAGTGGGATCCTAGAAGAAACTGTGCAGGATGGGAGCCATTTGATAGTGTAATTCACATAAAAGTACACAACTCATGAAATATATTAACAAAAATATTAAAGCCTAATGAACATTAAACTTGTCTATGATAGGAACATCTAATGAAACATATAGATATAGATTTCTGAATTATACCCCAAGTATTAAGAACATTTTTTTCATGAATTTTACTATGTATGAAATTCATGGGAGAAATATCATTGTATTATGAGTCACTTTCCCCTAATATCCTATATCATCTATGTTTTCTTGTTCAATATCATCCATTAAAAGAGCATGTATTTAAGAATACTGTCATAGAACATCAAGGATCTCGTCATAAAAGGTAACTCATGTTACCTTTTAGGGTGACATTTATTCCATGGGTAATATCACATTCATTTTCAAGTACAAAAGAAATAAATATATAATAAGATATTAATTAATATTCAACCACTTTAATATTTTGGTAATCCAATTTACATTGTACATAGTTCTAGTGAACCAAATCAAACCTAAGATTCAATAAAATTATTTTTTACCAATTTTAAGAGAATGTGAATGTGAATGATATTACTCCACTATGATAAAGTCAAACCAAATAAGATTTTTTCTATGATAAAACTTCTCATTCCATAAAAGGATTAATTATGTTGTGAATTATTTCTGATGGAGGAGTATGAAACCATAGTGAGAAAACATTTTATCTGAAGGATTTATATGTGAGATTTCATGGAATTGGTTATATCATGATAATAGAACCTAAAAAATTAGTGTACCATTAGTTCTTGAAAAAATTTGTCTCCAGCTAAAATTACATGGTTCACTTCATATTGTTTGAGTTCATAGTGCAACATGCTTGCTATGATATTTCCATGTCTTAATTGAATTTGGAGTTCTATAACATACAATGTTGATCCAAATCGAGGTTGAATTTTTTTATTATCAATAATCATGAAAAATGATCATGTTGTTAGTTTTTATTGAGATGATAATATTAGAAAAAGGTTAGAGTACCTAAGAATATGTAGTGAGAAGATGAATATGATGTACCCTAGAATGGTGTGAATATATATCAGGGTTAGAATATTAGATAAAGATTGATAAACACCTTTGATATTAGAACCATGGAGTGTAAATTGAGTTATTTTTATCATTTATATATTTCTTCAAGGGGGATATATAATATGCTTCAATAGTAAATATATGTGGAGATTTATTCAAGGTTGGAAAAGTCGCTTATTATATAATGATTTCCCTAGATTATTGTTAATTTTTACATATTATGTATATATGAATAATATGAGAAGATGTTTGACATTTTTGTTAATAAATATCGTTGGGATTATACTTTGCGAAGGCTACTGAAATTATGAAAATCATCACTTAGATGAAATTGTAGACTATTGAGGTACTGGATATAAAAATATTATATTTTTGTCTCATAATTAAAATTATTATAGCAATGGATGAATATGATTTTATATTACTACAATGTAATTTAATTTTTAATGATTTTTTAAGTGGTTTGGAAAATGATAGTGTTGGATGGAATTCAAGAACAGTAGTACAATTAATGTTCTATAACTATGTATAAATAGATATAAGAAATTGGGTTCTATATAAGATGGTTTAGAGTGAATTAATGGAAATGTATGTATGAATATAATTAAAGATGAGTTTTTACTGCTGAAATAATGTTAAAAAATCTATGATAGATTAACTCCATGGTGAATGAGATACATAAGAGTTAATTCAAGTATGTGTGAAATTAAACCTATGGAATCTATCTCGTGATGTATTAAACATGAACATACTAAGCTATGTGGTAGTAATGAGGTTCTATGAACAAATGATCAGAGGTGCTATAGAGGAATCATATGAGGTCATGCTAGATTAATATTAGATGATTCATAGTTGTAGATGATTGAATTATTTAAAATTCTACAACTATTTGTGATTAAATATTTCATGAATCTTGAGTTTTATGTGAGTAACAAATTTGTGAAAAAAATAATTTTATTATATATATTCCCACTTCAGATTAACCAATGGAGATTATGAAGTTCATAAATGATACATCAAATCTCTAATAATATATTTCCAAAACATACAGAGTAAAAAATGGTAGAGGATTGAGAATCACAGTGATGTTCAATATCCTAAATATGGAACATAATATTCATTAAATGATACGTGATACATAATATTTTTTATTTGAAATATAATATTATTTATGTGATGTATTATCAAAATTAGTTTTATAATTAAGACCTCGTATTAGTGAGATCATTGGAGGGTGGATCATTCATCCATTTTTATGAATTTTTTCTTTTTAATTCTATATTTTTGATTAATTAAAGTGTCAATCAATTTTTATTTTCATCACTCATCCTCACATAAATAATGAAATAATTAAATTCACAAGAAGTAATGATTTATCAAGGTTCATGAATGAAATCTTACTCCATGACATGACTGGTTTGTCCCATCAACCCCATATTCTTCCACTATTTACATATGAATATAAAATAAAATGATCTCTCACTCCAAAGTAACATTGAATGGTTTTTATATTTTATTTCATAGTAAACAACTTCCCAGTAGTTCTTATACTTTCTCCCACAACATATTCATCGTGATTGGATTGACTTCCTTACATAATTTATTAAACAAGTCTCTATGAACCATCAAGTAGGACTTCGACTACTCTATCTTCTTGGTGTGGAACACACTCAGATTTATCTTCCTCTCAGTTTATATCAACCAAGCTCAGTTGAACACCCACTATGATACAGTATTAGTGTATTTCACCTCTTTATGCACAGTTTTTTTTAAAGGTTGGGGCTGAAGCCTCAATTTATTATTAAATCAAAGACTTATTTAAACTGGGTAGAGGGTAACCCATTACATTTCATGAAGGCCCAAGTCAAAGTGGCATGCATACAAGGATAGAAAGCCCATTTTTTGGCACAAAGGACCCCTCGGTGAACAGTACTTCTATAGTACCTCCGCAGCTACAGTACCTACTACAGTACCGCTGCTGCTACAGTACTGTCGATGCTACAATCCGCCGCTACTACAGTACTGTTACAGTAAACTGCTACAGTACCCTACTATAGTAACTCGTGAATTCTCCCCTGCCCGGATTTGATCTTGGGTCTTTTGGATGGAAAGAAGGAGCCTAAACCACTAGGGTACATGCATGTTGGCCCTCTTTATTCACAGTTGATAACAATAGATGTTATTTAATTGGATATGTGTTGGGATCTACTACTACTTCTTAAATTGGACAGAGTTTCTATATGGAAAACTAGGGTTACATACCTCTCAATTTTTTTGTCATCATTATATTTTTATATCTATTGTGACAGGAATATTTTTCTTCCATTTATTAATTTTGAAACTCCTCGGTTTTTAGTGTTACGAGATTTTATCATTTATATTAGGAATATATTTTCAAATTGAATTCGTAAAAAATTCATTATTGAAATTCTCAAACAAATCCTCATTTAGACCCCATAATTCCTAGGATATTATTTTCTTTATATGACATTGAAGATCACAATATATTATTCACATTTAATCAATAAATTTTTAATCTATAAAAATATCCATGTGGGCATAGAACCATGATGTGGCTCTTTTGGATTACAACATAGAACTCATCTCATCACTTCTGAGTAATCTAGAATAATGATCCATGATCATGATGTTTGGTAAATGAATAAAAAAATATTATAATCATAAACATTTCATTGTATAATAACATTATAAATTCATTCTAAATTATTGTTTATAATCCTAATTTTCCCTTATGATACTTCCATTTCATAAGATTCTTCAGGAATATACCTTATGAGTTCCCTATGGAAACAAAAAAAAAGTATTCTCAACGTATTATCACTATTTTCACAAGGTAGAATGAATTAAAAAAATGTTTTTAGTGATCATTTGGATTGAACCAACCAACCAATCATTTCTTAGGTTAGTAGTATGTTGAGGGTGCCACCCGTAGCCTGCCTCCAATAAGAAAGGGGATGTTGACTGACATCTAGTTGGATTGTCAGAAAATACGGAGGTCTTATTCAAAATTAACCTACAAAAAATCTAAAATGTACATGGAAACCCAAAATAATATAATAAATATATAATGCACTAAACTATATAGAAATCACGCATGAGATAAAAAAATATAGATATATCACACAATTTAAGTACAACGAAAATAGTATGTCAGAAATTTATTTAGAACACGAGGTTCTAGGAAGCTCTTCCCTGATGAATTTACTCATAGGTTATTGTCCATCCACAATGGTCACTTACACTATCCTGAATAATGATACCCCATAAAACACCACTAAGTATCACCAGATGTTAGCTCCAAAAAAACCCATCTCTATGAATTTAAAACCCATGTCTAAAACCATGCATTGTATTCATAGACACAAAAAATGATAGAACAATTCACGTATATGGGTGAGTGTAAACATATATATTTGTTTCCCCAAAACCCTAAATTAAAAATGAATAAAATAGTCATCTCAATGATTTTATTATTAATAAGTGGCCTAGATGAAGTTGAGAGAGAATAGTCTAGATATGATTGATCATTAGAAGTCTTAGGGACAAAAGGAAGTCAAAGTCATATAAAATCCAATACATTAATCATGATATCATTATAATATATAAAGGTAACACAACTATCTACTAGATAATGATCTCATGATGAGGTAATAATGCATCATCTAATCCATCCATATCATTATAACTCTAATCAATCACACTAAAATCCTATGATAATTAATACGTTAAGCCTCACTTGAACAGTGGTGGTGGATCTTGACCACACAAGAAGATACAATAGTTAAGGTTAATGTTAAATTTGATATCTAAACTTCCCAATTCATCAATCCATGTAACATCTCCATAGTACTAGCAGATCTCACTTTCATAGTGGGTGCATAAATATTTTAGGGAGTACCGACCATGGGTGGAGGACTGTTCCCTTGATCTCTATTATGGGTGATTAAAAAATACACAGATAGAGGATCACACACTAGTAAACTTTTTTTTATTTTCTTTTAAAGCATAATCACAATTGGATTTATTTTTTTCAGAAACAATATGCACTAATTTGTTTGGACCACCTTAACCTCTCCCAATAACTTATTTTAAAACTATGGATTTAGAATTTTTCAAAAAAAAAATCTGAATCAAAATAAAATTTCAACCTTATTATCATATCATCACTTATTAGTGAGAATTTTATATTCCATGGTGCTGATTTGAATGTGAGATTAAGACACTTCAAAATTTAAGAGAAAATATTACTTTGAGCTATTGGAAACATGATCAACTAAGAATTTATTTCACTAGAAATTAAAATTCTAATGGTTAAAAAAAATATATCCCCATGAAATTTATCATTTAAAAATTAAAAATTTAATATAGAAAAAAAATATCTGATACTTTTAATGTTTATTTATCACCTTATTATGAAATTAAAAATCATTGCATCTAAAGGGATATATGATGATTTTTAGTTGAGAATTGACTAGTTATCCTTTTAACCTAAATAATATCAAAATTTTAGTCCCAAACACTTTTCTTTATGAAGGTTCATTTTTCTTTTGACAAATCATGTGAAGTAAATATTGTGTCACCTTTTAATGGTACACCAAGAAATTTTGAATCTTGATTTACTGATATGCTAATCTCTCTATCATACATGTGAAAGGATACTTTTAAATTGTTATCAATATTAATAGAACAACAAAATTTACTAACTTCATCAATGAGAATAAGATCTTGATTAGTGTGGTGTTTTTATAAACCAAAAAGATTCCCAACAGTGAAACATGATAATTCTTTTCAAATAAGAATCATACTTATCATAAAAATATCTTCCGACTAAACTTTATCTAAATAACATCATGTATGATTAATATTTTCATTCCATTGCCATGGTAGATGATGTCATTGATTCTCACAGGAGTACATTGAAATCTTATGAGCAATAAAAGTTTCAGACTCAGCTACTTGAAGGATGGAAAAGGGTTGTCGCAATGAATAGATTACTGATGTGGGAAAGGGTAGGGGTCCCTTTATATAGGTGTATAAGTTTGATAGTTGATATTCTACAGCTTATATTTATTCAAAAAGATTCAACAGTTAAAAAATTTTAACTCTGGTGGGTTTTTATTTATTTTTTTTAAAAAAAATTATCATATTTATCACGAAGATGATAGAGTTTTAAAAAAAATTAAATACCAAAAAATTGAATTGAATTGAAAATGTTTAAGGTAATAAATCTAAACTTTTAGTTTTTCAAGATAGATCTATTGGTGTTGATATTTTTTTCATAAAAAAATTGAACAAAAAAATTAGTATAAAAAAACTTGAGTTTGAAAATTGTGAGTACAAATAATTTTAGTAAGAAAAATTTGAGTGTGAAAAATTCAAGCACGAAATATTTGTGAGTACGAAAAAATTGATTATGAAACATTTGAGTATGAATGTTTGAGAGTGAAAAACAAATTTATAACTAACAATAATATATACTCCCTAATTGTAAAGGAGTATGCTAATGTTAGAATATGGTTTAAACAATAAGTAGAATTGAATGATTAATTTATAGTGATCATTCCTTAATTCAGATTAATATATTCAAATCTATCAAAGGGTAATTACTTTGTAAAAATATCATCATGTTCTTCTTGCATTCCATTAAATCGTAAAATGATATCTCTTTTAATGGTACAATCCCTTAGAAACGGATTCCTAATATCTATGTGTTTTTCATGAGAGTGATGTGCAAGTTTTTCTCTTCATGATATGGCACTAGTGTTATCATGTAGGATCTGAATTCTAGTATAACTCATTCGATAATCTGTGAGTGTGTGTTTCATCCACAACACTTGAGCACAACAACTTTTAGCTATCACATATTTATATTCAGTTGTGGAATGCACTACTTCCTGTTGTTTCTTACAAGACCAAGAAACTAACAAATCACCTAAGAAATGAAATGATCCAGATGTACCATTTGTATCTATTCAATAACCACCAAAGTTGGCATATGAAAATCTATTAAGAAAAAATCATATCTCGAAGAATAGAATAGTATTAAATCCATAGTTTTATTTAGATAACAAAAAATTAATTTTACTTATTTTAAATGGGATTATTTTGTATTTTCTTGATACCTTTCACAAAATCATACCAAAAACATTTTGTCTATATCACTAGCTATTATGTATAGTAGACTTCCTATCATTCCTCAAAAAGTTTTTTGATCAACTGGTTTCCCTATTTCATCAAGATAAGGTGTTTTTAGGTACTTATGGGAGTATTAATACTTTTAGTGTGGTCATATCCATAATTTTCAAGAAGATAATTAGTATACTTATGTTGGCATATATAAGTTCCTTCTCGTTTTTTAGAAATATAAAACCCAATAAAAAATGTTAACTCACCCATTATACTCATTTCAAACTCAAATTTCAAAATATTTTCAAAATAATATTTTAAATATTTCTTATTTGATCCAAACATAATTCCATCACCAAAAATTTGAACAATAAAAACATTTTATTTCTTTCTTCATGAAAGGAGTTGAATCTGTAGTTCCCTTAAAATAATTGTTTTTTAACAAAAAAAACTAGCTAATCTACCATACCTGGATCTAGGGGAATATTTAAGTCCATATAAAGCTTACATATGCTCAAAAACATATTCAATTTTTTTGTATCTTCAAAACCAGGAGGTTGTTCAAAAAAAACATCCTCTTGAACATATCCATTATGGAAGGAACACTTTACTTCCATTTGAAAATGTTTTAAATTAAAGAATGTTGCAAAGGCTAATAAAATTTGAACTGATTCAAGTCTTACTACCAGATCTTAATTTTCTTAATAATATATTCCCTCTTACTGATTATAACCATTGTCAACTAGTCTTTCTTTATTTATAATGATTTTTCTATTTTTATCACATTTGTTTCTGAAGGACTATTTTACTCTATTTACATAAGTTTCTTTAGGCCTTTTTACTAAGGTCTAGACATTATTCCTTTCAAATTAATTTATTTCTTCCTATATAGTATTAATACAATATTAATCATCTAAATCCTCACCAAGACATTAAGGTTCTAATTGGGAAAGTAATGCTATATGTACTACTTAATTTCTAAAAGAATTTCTAGTCCTTATAGGTTCATTTACACACCAATGAATCTATCACTGGGATGATTCTTAAGAAACAGTTGGCTTGGGTTTTATAAAACCTATTCATAAACATAAGATAAAAATTTATCCATAGTGAATAATTTAAAAATAATTTCTTGATTATTTTCAATATTAGAATAGTCTTCTATCATAGGTTGATAATCAGTTTTGGAAAACAAATTTGAAGATATATGATGGGATTGTTTAAAAATCGAAGTATTAGTTACATTCAATTTTCATGTACTATTTCATAAATATTAAATTTTTTTTATTAAAAACTCTATAATCCTTAGAGGTATTGAAATAGCCTTCAAATTTATGTGAAAATTTGTGTAAATCGGATTTTTTCTTAAAACTGAATACTTTTCATCCAAATAATATGAGGTATGATAATTTTGGTTTTCATCCTTTTTTAGGTCTAAGGTTTTTTTTAAGAAATGGTCTAATTAAAAATCTATTTATAGAATAGAATGAATTTCTAATAGAATAATCTAAAAAGTGTTTAGAAGTTGAGTATTCAATCAACATGGTTCTTGTTATTTCTTGAAGAATTCAATTTCTTCTTTCAACAACAAATTTTTACTGAGGAGTTCTAGGAGTTGAAAAGTTATGTATATTGTCTTTTTTACTACATAAAGTTTCAAAATCAGAATTTGAAAATTTTCTACCATGATCACTATGTATAGTTATCAATGAGTAGTTTTTCTTTTTTTTTTCTTCATTTAGCTACAAATGTTTTAAAATAAAAAAATGCTTAATATTTTTTTGCTAGAAAATAAACCCATGAATATCTATTATAGTCACTAACTAAAACAAATACATAGTACTTGCCTCTAATACTTCCAATTTTTGTAGGACCAAAATGATCCATGTGTACTCACTATAAATCATAAGTAGTTTAATCTTTACTAATATATTTTAATATTGACTTATGTTTCTTTACATATTAAAAAGGGTCACAAACTTTTGAAAAATATAATCTATGTTCAGGTAGATACTTAACAAGTATTTTCTTAGTTAATTTATTTATGTTCCTACAGATATAGTGTCCAAACCTTCAATTTCATATCCATGGTTTATATTCTACTTCACTATGGAAAGGTATGTATTAACTCTTATAGTCTTCTAAGTTAAGTGTATACACATTCTCATGTCGATGGTAAGAAACAATAAATTCATCCATGGAATTTTGTACAAAACATTTATCATTCCTAAAATTTATAAGGTAACCTTCATCACATAATTTAATTATACTAATAAATTTTTTCTTAATACCTTTTTAAAATAAAACATTTGAAATTAATGATTTTCTAAGAACAATATTACCAATACCAACCGTCTTTCCTTGATTATTATCTCTGAAGGTAGCACTTACACCATTCATTTTGATAATATTTTAAAAGAAGACTTTATTTCCATTCATAATCTAGGAACATCCACTATCCATGTTCTATATATTCTTATTTTCGGTACTTCCTTTTTTTTCTTGAAAACCAAATAACTAGACTTTTGGAATCTAATCATTCTTGGATCTGAAAAGTTTAGAATGAAATATCTTGGGAATCCACATTTGGTTTGAAAAATGGGCTTTGTGGAACTCAAAGGATTTAATTTTAATTAATGAATAAAATTATTTCAATGACATACACTTTGGTATTTAGTGAAAAAGGGGGAAGTTTTAGGAACAAAATAATTGTTACTAAAAAATGGGTTTCAATGAGTATATCTCATCTTCAACTATTACCTTGTGGATGTAGTTATTTATACAATTTATAAAAACATTATTTACCAGTGGTAATGTTTCTCAAAATTTTCTTTAAATGGAAAATTCCATACCTTAGTTTCATAAATAAACTTTTATCTACATTAGTATTAGTTTTAGAAGAAAGTTTTGTTTTTAAAACGTTTTTCTCAAAAATATATTTTTTAAAATCATTTAAAGCATATAATTTTTAGAATTATCCTCCTCAAGGTTTTTATAAATAGAATCAACATTAAAAAGGTTTTTATCAAGATCTTTAAAAAGATCTTATACTTCTTTTGGAAAAACATTTATTCTATATTTTTCACTCTCAAGTTTCTTACTTACTTTAAGATTCTCATGTTTATGAAATTTAGTGAATCTTGAGACTTCTTCATATGAGGGTAGAGAATTTCCTTCTATTAAGTAATTTTATTTTTCCGAAGAAATATAACCTTTCTCAATAAGATATTTTTCATTTAAATAGATGTTTGTTAAATAATTAGAAGTGTGTACCTTATCTATAAAACATTGATTTTTGAAAGTTATTCTAGCATAGAGACTAATATTTTTCTATATGGAATTTTCATTTTTTGAAAAATCATTTGAATAATCACCTCCACTAGAACTGTATGATTCATTAGCTTTAAATACTTTCTTTCCATTTGTCTTATGATACATTTTCGTATTTCTATCAGAATTTTTATCTTTTCATTCTTTTATTTAATGTTTTTTACAATCAGGTCTTATATATATAGCTCTTTCACATTCATAAAAAGTAACTTCAGTATCTTTCTTATAATTACATTCCTTGTTTCTCTTCTTATATTTATACAAGAAATCATTTTTACCAACAATATTGTTTGTCCTTCGATCAATATTGGATAACTCATTATCGGAATCTTTTGATTCACTTGAGTTTGATTGAACAACCATGTTCTTTTTCTATGATGGCTTAACTATCTTTTCAGGATTTTGATCTTTCATTTGATTTGAAGTATAATCAAATGAAACTACACCACTCTTATTTATGGATTTTTTTCAGCATCTATTTTTAATACTTTCTCGTATTGTAATAGAGTTCCAAACAACTCATAAATAGCAACATTTGTGACCATCCATGACTCATCATCATCTGTTCTTTCTTATTCTCATTCATTTGACATGATGTCTACAATATTTCCCACAAGGATCTCATCATCTAATACTTTATCACCCATAGCTTGTAAAATATTCACAATTGTCATGAACCTTTGTTGGACCTTAAAAATGGGTTCTCCATAAGGGAATTCAAAAGCCTAATAATCTACTCATAGCATGGCTCTTCTTCTTTCAACATCTTTAGATGTACTGAAATGTGTATGTTGTAGCTTCTTTCATATATTGTTGGCTTCTTCAAGAGATAAATTCATTATATATATATTTCTAGTCAAAGAATAAAGTAATGTATTTTGTAACTTATAATTTAATATATATTCCTATTTCTCTTGATTGGTAAAGGTTCTAACATCCTTGTCATGAATTATATAGTCTTCAATCAGCATAACAAATTTTTAAACTCTAGTTTTAATTAAAAATGTCTTCATTCTATCACTTTAGTACTCATAATAATTTCCATCAAAAATTGGTGGTCTTATGGGATTAATATTATCAATTTAATCCACATTGAGTCATCTTTAAAACAACAACAAATTTATTTTCCAACATTACACATTACTGTATCTAATATTTATAAACAAAACTTTCATAAAAATAAATAATTATAACTTGCAAAGAAAAAAAATTAGAAAATATATGAGTAGTAGAATCCTCCTCTAATACCAAATGTGAGTATCAATATTATAGATAATTGGATCTGATAACAATTTTTGTATAGAAATTTATATGTATATGAAAAACTACAAGAGGGGGTGAATTGTATCTTTAAAAACCTTCATTTTTTACTTTAAAAGAACTTAGTTAAAAAGGATTTAAACTATAGGAATTCACAAAAGCTCTTATAAAGAAAAAAATGTCCCTTGGGTCTGATTAAAAATTAATTATAATTAGGTTGATTTTGATATGTATTCCACACATCCTTATGTAGTCATATTAAAATTGATCATGGTAAGTATCATAATCACGGTGGTTATGATAATCAGAGTAAAAAAAATAATGATTCTATTATAAAGCGTATAGAATCATATGGAATAAATTAAAGTGATCATAAATTCAAAATTCATACTTGCAAAGATCGTAATCACAATGTATTAAAAACGTATCGTAATAGGATAAATTGAAATAAAAATAATACAAAATAGTAAAATTAATATATAAAAAAATCACTTACTTTTACAATTTTAGTGGCAATGACATACAAGTAAATGAATACAATTATTTTAACCCAAAGTTAAGGGTAACCAAAAACCTAGGATAAAGGTCCCTTGTTTTATAATTTCATGTGTGTCTGTCTTACCCAAACTAGGGTAATCCCTCGATATCATTATTGGATTTGGTTTTTCTACCTATCCCTGGAATCACTTGATCAAGAATGTGATCATCTCCTCTATATTTTTAGCCTCAAAATCCCTCAAACTACAAAAGATCGGCAAAATTGTCTTCTTAATCATGGAAGTCCTCTATAATAATCACAATGATCTGTGTCTCACAAATAAAATAAAAACTCTTGAGAGTTACAAGTTTATAGAACAAGATGTTCACGACTAGTAAAATTCATAATTTTCACACATATTAGAGTTGGTAGACATCTTATATTATATCTCGAAAATCTAGTATCATATGTGTGATATTGTTCAAATGACCTTGTATTTATAGGCATTTATCCCAATGGCCATCCTGATCTCCAATGGAGGGATTTTATTGTGAAATCTCAGAAGAACTTGGAAATCTATCACTCTAACAACCATTTTGAAACATTAATCAAGATATATTTTTTATTAGCGTATAATACAGGACATCGTTTTGATTGAATATAAAACCATTCATTACGATACAGTTCTCTAGGTATGATAACAATTAGTCTATTGATTTCTATTATGAGAGTTAGTACGATTTACATCATTATAAAAATATTGATAGTATAAAATATTGGACTGTGTGTATGATATGATTTTTATTCATTGTCTATTATATAAATTGTATTGGGGTCATTATGATAATCATTGAATGAATTATTTCTGAAATTCTTATGTGTATTATCATTTTCCTAAGAAATTATAAATATTGTATTGATAAAGTATGAATTTTGTTTCATAAAATAAAGAATGAAAAAATTCTTAGGGTATATAGTATTTTTCGATGGAGTATTTAATAAAGGGCCTGTGATTTCCAAAACAGAAGGAATAAAAAATTCTAAAAGATACTTTTGACTTAACAAAAAGATGGTAAGTAATGCCATATATTTCCGTAATGATTATTATATCATATATAAAATTTTAGTTAATGATATATTCATTTATATAGAATTCATGTAATGTAAAAGGAATCGCATGGTGTCGATGATGTGGTAGTCCACACGTCCTTGACCAGCATTATCAGTGTGTGAAAGGGTAAAAAAGAAAATGATACATGTATATATATATACTTATATATATATACTTATATATATATACTTATATATATATACTTATATATATATATACTTATATATATATATATATATTATTTTAAGAAATGTAATTATGTCTTCAGTATCATATATAAGTTTTTTGTGCCTCATAATTTTAATTATAATCATCCTTTATACATTCCATGTATTGTGTGAATGAATCACATCGCTCTTAGGAGGCGGTAGTTCACACTTCCACAAACTGTGTTATCGTATTTATATGAAAATTGAATGTATAAGGGTATGTGTTATAAAATAATTACAGATGAATAATGATATAATAAGTATCATATATAACACATATAAAAAAATTTCCATCATAATGACCACCATCAGAGGTGGTAATGAAGAACGAACAATCATTATTCTGTGAGGCGGTAGTTCTCCATTCACATAAATAGTATGTTCATTACCCATTTCATAGGATTATGTGTAAGGTTAGATTTAACCTTAAACATTAAAAAATCATAGCATATTTAGGACAGTATTATTTTATATAATTATGTAATATATATATTTTTGCGGTTGGATAACAGAAATAAAACTAAAGAGCCTATGGGAAAGTGTTACCTGTTAATTGGGTAACTCTTTTTAGTTTATACCAAAACGCTTCCATGGATTTGTTTATATACAAGGGGAGGAATTTAGGATGAGGGTAGTGATGTTGATGATCTATTTGTGAAGATATTTTACAATCTAATGTTTCTTGATAGGTGTGATGATGTGGGAGGAGAAGAGGTCTTTTATAGTGGAGGAGGAGTTCCACTCATGTAATATTTTGACAAAGGAATTCCATACACATTTTTCACATTGAAAGTGGATACAATAATTCTCAAATTTTGAGAAAATTTGCGATAGGGTATAAATATTTCCATCCAATTTATTTTGTATAATTTTCATTGTTATTTGGTCTCTTAATATTAATTTTTAGTCCCTTAATATGCTTGATTTTACCTTAATAGTTGTAATTAATTTTAATTAAATTCGCAAATATTATTGTTAAAAAAACTATGTTGACCAAATTATACATTATAAATTATGATGATTATAGATATGGAATACATATTTGTAAATTTCAATCACATAAGTTTTATAAATAAAAATAAATTTAATCCCATGGACGAGATAACAATGTGGGTTTTTAAAGAAAAAAACGCCCAAAGGATTACTATGCTTTTATAATTAATTTCAAATTGAAATTGATTACAATGACCTAAATAGAATTATTTTAAAAATATTTAATTTAATTTAACTTTAAAACCAATTTAAAATAAAATTTATCCTTTTAAATAATTTAGATGAGAAAGTATTTTAGAATTAAAATTCATTAGTTTTCAGCATTCATTAAAAAATGAAACATCATAGAAAACTAGAAAAAAATAACTTTAACTAATTTCTATGCTTGTATTTAAAATACAAGTTTTATTTTTACAACTAATAATAATTAAATTTTCAAAAATTATTCTTAAATTAGGTTCTCCATTAGAAGGTGGTAAAAGTGCCTTAATAAAAATATAATATTTTATGTGTAAAATTTGGTTAGTTTTTATCATAAGACTATCAAAACAATTTGAGGAATATCAAAAATATTTGATTAAATATATAATATATATATATATAGTACCTTAATATCACTCAATAATTGTAATTACTTTTAATTGTTTTGGATAAAATAGCCTTTTGAGCATAAAATTTTTTTTCTATAAACATATTCATTTTTATTCAATTGGTTCTTATATTAATTTATAATTAATTTTAACCAATGCATTAATATTATATTGGTCTAAAACATATATTTCCATACGTTAGTTAGTCTTATTCATAATCACTAATTTAACGGATAGGTTATATCTTATTATACTAAATAATAATATTTTTATAATTTATTTTTTTTCGGTAAAACTCATTCTTGCATGTAATACAATCCATCAAAGAAACTCATTGTTGCATATGTCTCATGCTAACTTATTATCACGTGCATTTCAATATATAATATATATTTAATTTCATTAAAATACTAAATATATTAGAAAGTCTCGGGATATTATATTCTCTTATGTGCTTGGTATTGCGTATCATACACGCTACTGAATACAATGTTCCTACTTTAGATTTTTGGGGTTCTACACAATGCATCAAGGGGACAAGTAAATCTAATCCCCAACTATTATCTGAATAACTCTAATACATTAACCATAATATTTAACATGACATTTCAACACATTCCCTAAGGAACATCTCGATGAATAAAAACATGGCTATTTGTATATTTAAAAATATAGAATTTCAATACATAATCATCCTGAATTAGTCGATAATATTAATCAATAATTTAAATACTTTTCCCCCATGTCAATAAAAGGGATAACAAGATTATAACCCATCTGGAGGAAGAATATGGATGGTAAAAAATACATATTCAAGTATCCCATTATAATCTGTATCAAAATAACAATATACAGAACCCCAATACATTTCCCCATGTTAATAAAATGGATAACATGACCATAACTAATCTAAAAGAAGATGGTGGATGGTTAAATAATAAAAATTCAAGTTTCCCATCCCCATCTGTATTAGAATAACAACATACAAAACACAATTACTTTTCCCCATGTTAATAAATGGTATAAAATGATGATAACCCATCCATCTAAAGATGTTTGATGGTTAAAAACGAAAAAACCATAATGTAATGAATCAAACAAATAAGGTTGTTGACATAAATTGAAAATCCAATGTAAAGGAATGCTTAGATCTGTATCATAATGGAATAGATCAATAATAGAATCGTTTGATACCATAATTTCAATTATAAAAAATGATAATATATATATATAAGAGGATAAATCATGAAATATAATACCAATTTGGGAATATCCTTTTAAAAATGATAAGGTAAATTGAAGAAGAAAGCAATAAATCGTTTATAAAACAATTTTAACATTGATGTAAAATATAAATCCACATGTTACCTTCAAAGGTTACTTTTGAAAAGGTGATGGGAAGGGTTTTGAAAAACATTACTTTTAAAAGGAATCTCTAATATTGGATCCTTTAAAATAAATAAATTATATGTTGGATAAATGTAATAACCCAGATTTTTACCCAGACCCTTCCTTTGTGAAAATCCAGAGTTGAGGAGTTCTCGGAGCTCTCAGTGGATTATTTCAAGAGTTTTACAAAATTATTGTTTTTCATCTGTGATTCATGGTAGTTGGGATTGGTGTGTTAGGGGATTCGGTATCAATGAGTCAGGGTCATCGACATAGGTGAGTCAGGGGTGTCAGTATCAGTGAGCCAGGAGCGTTGGGATTGGTGTGTCAGGGGAGTCGACATCGATAGGTCTGGTCCATGGTAGGTTAGGGAATCAGTAGTTTAGGGAGTCGGTAGGGTGTTGCATCGATAGGTCGTGGCATTGGTAGCTCATCTTCGGTAGATTAGTGTAGGTGACTCACTAATCAGTGACTCATTTCTAGTTTCTCCAAGTTCTCCCTTAGTATATGTTTTTCTCCATTTATCGTTAATCTATCAACTCATTGTAATACGATGGTCTATCTCTACCATTTCTAATGGGAATTATTAAATGTCAATTAATTCCAATTTATGAAACTACCATGCCATGGTGTCATGCCACAATCATACATTTATGTACTTCGATATAGTCTCCCAGATTTAGCATTTGGCCTCTTCTTAAGATGAGATCCTCTCTTCCTTCTTCCTTTTCATTTCTCTTCAGGCGCCTAGACACGTCCTCTTGATATGAGTTGTTCTTCCATGTTGGAGCCCTTCCATCTCTTCTTTGGAGTTATTCCTACAAGTTACTTCAACCCTTATTCTTGGTGCAAGAAGAAACTCTGGTCTCTGATCATCCAAGTTGGGATTTGTTTTCATCTCCTTAATTGTAAATCATGTGGGGTGGGCATATTAATGGTTCCTTGTAAGGAATGGCGGGATACTCTTATTGAATCTATAATTTAACAATAATTTAATAGGATCAAAACATAAATAAAATAATGATAAGTGTGTGTGTTGATGTTTGATAGCCAATTTTTTTGTTATGTTTGATTTTTTATGGATTGTTGTGGTTGTATTCCATCTATAAATCAGGACTGTTGGTGGTCTTTATTTGAGCATGGGTGATACTATATCTTTCTTGTTGTAATTTAATAAAATGGCAGTATCATGAAAAAATTTTAAGAACATACACTCAGTTAAATAAAAGGATTCTCAATGGTTAGCTCTGTTCTGTGATCACCCTATTTATATTCAGGTGGAAATAAAAGAACCCATTTTGGTTAAATTTGAAGACAATTGGTTTATGGTTGTGATTATGTGATGTGTGTTCTGGTCTATGTTTTTTGGGTTTGGCATGTGGGGTGGTACAGGGGGGTGTTAGTGTCTCATTCTAAGAGATTGATTGATTGTATAATGGATAAACTTATAGGTAGTGGGACTGTCTTTGGTATGTTGGTGGCTCTGTCTGAGATATTTGTTAATGTTAGAAAGGATGAACTTGTAGGCAACCAAACTACCTTTTTGTTGTGTTGCGGTCGTGAAATGGCGTCGAGCGGTGGGGGTTTCATGTGGTTATGGACTTATTATATAGTGGGACTACATATGGGGATTTTTTGGGTAGTGGAGGTTTAGGGCTAGATTGTGAGAGAAGGGGTGAGAAGTTTTTCATTGAAGAATTATAGTGGGTAGTAGTCAAACAGTTATTTGTAGTGGTACTAGAAGTATACTTTTATGCTATTTTGTAGTGGTACTGTAGTTTAGTTTGGTTGGTTTCTTGATATGGTTACAGTTGTTAGTTTTCTAGTAGTGTTGTAATAATTTAAGTGGATCCCTTGAAATAAATAAATGGAAATTGAACAAAAAGGGTGATGGGTTATACCTTGGTTGTGGTTGTTGTGTTGTTGTTCGTGTAGAAGTCGTATCAAAAGTGGTGGTGGAATGGGCTTCTGGTCTGTTCGTGTGAAACCCGTAGGTTGGGGATTATTGCTTGTTAACATATATATATATATTATAGTTCCTTGTGCTTTCTGTACACACCCCACCCTTGTTGAGCATTATGTTCTGAACACCTCCATCTCATGGGGAAGGGTATCTTTCCCAACATCTCGATGGGTGGATGGATGGTTGGTTACTAATTTTCTTCCTCACACCCTCTTCCAGATCATGCCACTCAGGCATATCTAGGAAAGCTGTAATGGCTTAAGGCTTACCATAGTCCAATATTCTTTGAGCAAGGGTTTTTTCTAGACAAGGGTATCTAGTGTTTGTTGGACAGGTATGTTTTCCCAAGTATCATCTGGATGAGGCCTATGTGTCTTCGGGCATGGTGGGGGTTGTTGAGGCCCAGATGTCTTCGAGAGTGGCGGTGGTTTTTGTGGCCCAGCTGTCTGCATGTGTGGTTGTGTGTGTGGTTTGAGGCCCAGGTGTGTGTGGGAAGGTTGTGGTAGTGGGACTACCTATGGGAAGAGAGACATCATCAATACATTAGATCGTTATGAATGAAAATTTAACTACAGAGAAAGTGGTGTGTGGGATACCCAAATATCGATGTGCTTGTACTATTAATTTTCATGGCTTCTATTACTTGAGTGAATGTTCTTTGGTGAGGTTTGGATGGTTATTCTTCCTTGGTAGCTACTTGAGGTTATACTATTTTCTCACAGGGGCATTATTATGTTCCCTCACAAGTTCATGGGTATCTTTATTTTTCCCTACTGAGTATACTTGTATGCTCCCCCTACGTATGTAAAACTATTTTTAGGTTTCCAGGATGCCTATGATGAAAATGTTAGACTTTACTAGCTCGGGCATCGAGGTTGTTGTTCTTTTTGTGTCATTTCTTTTATCTAGTACATTACATGGGAATTTTTTCTTACCTTGAGTCAGTTTTACTTTTCAATATGCATGTGGGAATGGATTCTTGGATTTACTTTTATCTTCAGTCTTGGGTGTCACTGGGATTTTCCATCTTATCACTCGATCTTGTTCTATAAAAAGGGTAATTCCTTCCATTTATGGGAGATTCTATACCCTTGGTGCTAATCGCCACTCTAGGGCCTACTAAAGGAGGGACTCGGGGGTCATTATCTCTCCTTCAGATTGAAAAAGGAAGGGCCTGGCACATTTTCGTCCCTTCCCTCATTAGGGAGAAGGTGTATCATGACAGAATGGTATTAGAGGAGATTGTTGATACATAGGATGGAGTTCGGGGTTAGGCATAGTGAGGAGAGCATGGGATAGTAGGGAAATAATGTGAGGAAATCTTGGTGCGTGAAATAGTCTAGGGATGTCCTGGTAAGACACATTATTTTAGGGACCCCTGTGATCTGATGTAATGACTCTGGATCTACTGAATGATTGGGTGAGGCTACACTAATTATAGGTTAGAGAACCTAGAAAAGGTACATTCATTATAATGAATTGTGTTCTTGTGTGTCTTAGGTGTTTTTAGAATTAAAAAAATAAAAATTCCAATCAAAATTTAAAAACAAATTTTCACACTGCTCGAGCTTAAAAGTTTCTTGTTTTCTTTTTTCAGTTATGGAACCCGAGAATCATTCAGGAGTGGTATGGGTAGTTTAGGCCCAACAGGTTGATCTATTTGATCAGTGGAGGGTTGATTGAGAGGAGGAGGCCAACCTCAGGGCACTCTTGAGGGACCTCGGCCAGGGAGTGGTCGGGGAGGCATCTGACGGTCGAGGGGAATATGGGTTGGGCATGGGCAGCATCACACTGTAGAGGCAGCAGTTCCAACAGGGCCAGAAGTTATTCGATGTATGGTCAGTCTGTTTAGTACTCTTGTCTATTCGTTGTTTGAATCAAAAGCAATGCACTCATTTGTTTCATCCAGTCTGGCCCATGTCATGGGTCTAGACATAGAGATACTTTCCATGCCCCTGGTATTGAGTATGCCAGTTAGAGGTCGAACCAACATGTTTGATGTTTGTAGAGGATGTAAACATGTGTTGGGTCTGCATTATTCTAGTGGGGATCTCCTTCTAATACAGATGTAGCCATACAATGTCATTCTAGGCATCGAATAGCTATTTTCCATACACGCTGTTATCGACTGCTTCTGGAGGAGGGTCGTGTGCTCATATATGGGAATCCAGCATGTAGCTTTCATTGGAGAGCATGGTCTCCAGGTGGGTTCTGTCATGTGTATTTTTAGATGAGTTGTCAGTGGAATCAACAGACTCATAGATGGTGGATGTTTCAGGGATTGTCAGTGAGTTCCAAGACATCTTTCCTGAAGAGGTTGTGACTCAACCCCACCCCCCTCCCCCTGAAGTGATTTTGAGTTTAGGGTAGACTTAAAACTCAGTTCCCATCTAATTTCAATGGATCCCTATCATATGGCGCCTTTTGAGCTATGAGAGTTGCAGATTCAGGTAGACTACCTGGTGAAGAAGGGTTTTAACTGACCACATGTGTCGCCATGGGGTGCTTTAGTACTATTTTCAGAAAAGGTAGACGGTGGTCTTATTCTGTGCATAGACTAATGGAGACTTAATCAAGTGATGGTAAAGAACCATTACACCCTCCTGAGGATTTATGACCACTTTTAATAGTTAAATGGTGTAGGTTGGTTCTCTAAGATTGACTTGTGGTCTGGATATCAAAAGTTGAGGGTGAAGGAAGGTGACCTCCTGAAGACTACTTTCAGGTGTAGGTATGGGCACTTTGAGTTCATGGTCATGTCGTTAGGCATTATAAACACACTGTATATGTTCATAGGAATCATTACTACATTTTCCACGATTATTTGGACATGTTCGTTGTTGTAGGATGATCAAGACAAGAAACTAAGAATAGTTTTGGAGGTCCTCCGACACCACTAGATCTATGGGAAGTTATCCAAGTAAATGTTCTGGATGTGATAGGTGTACTTCCTTGGAAACATGGTGTCCCATTAGGGAATATCAGTCAACCAGGTGAAATTCTAAGTGGTTGTTTCTTGAGAGGAACCCAAGAAAGTGGTAGAGGTTCGTAGTTTTTCGGGTATGGAATGTTAATACCAGAGGTTCATAGCCAATTTCTCTTGAGTTGTAGCACCTTTGATAGCCTTGACCAGAAAAAACCAGGTTTTCATATAGAGTGAATAGTTCCATGAAGCATTCACTTATCTGGAAGGGAAACTTTTCAGTTCCCCAATACTTAGGCTGCTAGAAGTTAGGGTGATTTTGGAGGTGTTCTGTGATGGTTCCGAACAAGGTTTGGGGTGTGTGATGAAGTAATATTGGGGGTGATCTTTAATGGGTCGAGGAAATTATGTCCCCATGAATGTAACTGTTCCACCCATGACCTAGAACTTATATTAGTCATGTTATCACTAAAATTTTGGTGACATTACCTCGTCTGGGAATGCTTCTTGTTCATCACATATCACAAGATCTTGAGGTATGTCTTCTCCCATCGAGACATGAACTTGTGGCAGTGGAGGTTGATGGATTTTCTTCAGGGATACAACTTGGAGATCTCCTACACCTCCAAGAAGGGGTGTGTGGTTTCTAATTCTTTAATCAGGAAGTCATAGATGGATGTAGTTTGTATGTTTTTAGATGCTTGTAAGGCAATGGAGGAGTTGGCTTCTTTACATATGGGAAAGAGAGTGGAGGATAATAAAGGCTATCTATTTTAGATGATAGTGAAATATTCCTTGGTTTATTAGGTGGAAGAGTCCTAGTGGGGAGACACAAAGGTTGAATTGATGCATGATCACATTACCCAGGGTGATGCTCCGTAGGGATGGTCGGAGGATAGTCAGAATTGGATGTTGTTCAGAGGGAAGCTATTTGTCCTGTGGGTGATGCACGGGGGAGTTCTTAGTGAGTTCCATAACTCACAATTATATGTACATCCAAGAGTCTCCAATATCTAATGGGGATTGAGAGGCCATTTTTGGTGGCCCAGAGTGAAGCGAGCAGTGGTAGAGTTTTGCAGGGTGCCTCGTGTGTCAGCAAGTGAAGGTTGAACACCGTGTTCCCAGTGGTCTGTTGCGGCCCTTAGACGTTCCTGAGTAGAAGTGTGATTATGTCTCGATGTATTTCATCATAGGGATACACATGGATAATGGAGGTTGTGATTCCATCTATGTAGTGGTGGACCAATTGAGGAAATAATATTACTTCTTAGTGGTTAATGAGTTGAGCACAATGGATGCCTTAGCGTAGAGGTATGTGGGTGAGGTGTTATGGTTGTGCGGTGTTCCAATATTAATCGTTTTAGATAGGGATACATTATTTACTTCACGAGTCTAGAATGGTTTACAACATGATTTTGGCACAAAATTATACCATAACACTGCTTTCCACATCTATACATATGGACAGATAGAGAGGACCATTCAGATGTTGGGGGATATGCTGCGAGTGTGTGTTCTAAACATCGGAGGATCGTGGGTATGACACTTTCCTCTAGTGGAGTTTGCCTAAAATAATAGTTATAACTCTACCATTATAATGGAACCCATTTAATCCTTTAATGGAAGACCATTTATTTCACCCATGTGATAGATAGAGGTTAGGGAGGTTGGTGTTCTTGGCCCAGAAGTGGTGTAGAACATGACTGAGAATGTTCATCTTATGAGTGAAAGGATGAAGGTAGCCCAAGACTGGTGAAATTCATAAGCCGATCACAGGAGGAGACCCTTGGAGTTTGAGGTTTTGGACCATGAGTTCTTAAAGGTAGTCATATATTAAAATATCAATGTGTTACATTCTCCCACACAAAATAAATTATGTACTCACAATTTTAATTGTTCGTCATTGATGAAATTAAGTGTTGGTATTCTTAACATATTCATCATTTGGATTATAACCTCTAATATCACATCTACCATAATCTCAAAGGATACATCATGTTACTTATCTATCTTCAAACAACTTTATCCATTCATAAAATAATATACCCATGTATGTATACACCCTAATCATATATTCTCTATAACATACCTTTTCCAAAACCATTTGAATCTCCATTTCAATAAACCACATCAGTGTTATCTATTTATCCAAAACTTCACTCTATACTTAACCATAAAATGGTACTAACCGCTAGTTCATAAGGCCATGTGCTATAAAATATATATTATAATCCCAAATATGTAATGAAATTCTCAAAAAATGTAATGAATCAATTTTCAATCCCAGGGTTATGAATACTATCAAACATAATTATTCAAAATCAAACCACTATTTAATATATCAATATTAGGAATATATTAAACCTAAGAGTTTTCAATACCTTAAAAATATTATCTTCAATTTTTAACTCCAAAAATATATCATTTACATAAATTCATTTCTCAATGTTTTTTGTACAATTTAATATGTGATTTAAAACCATTAATTAAAATTGCTAAGGAACTATCCTTAGATGTCTCAAATGATCCTCAATATCTTTTTGAATATAAAAAAAATCTGTCGGTAAATATCACTCACTAATGAGAATAAATAAGAGTTTAAATATTAATTTTATATTAAAATGTCAACATAAATAACTTAGGTAATACTAGGTAACTCAACTTTTCAATCATAATTGGAGAATAATAGTATTCATTTTTATTTAAGCATGATCTCATATTCTGTTTTAAGACACACTAGTTTCTAGGTATATACCTTTCTCCACTTCATTTCTAAGGTCCTTTTTAAACCAAATACTAAAAACCAAAATTTCTATCAATAAAATCCTATTAAATGATCATATAAATATGAAAAATAAATCCTAATATGTCTTTCCTACTGAAAACCCATTTCATTCTTTGATACTTACAATTCAATCTACATTTCTTTAAGTTATCTTACCTGGTACCTCTTAATATAATCCCTTAATTTAATTAGGAAATAAATCCTTCAAATGGATCATAAAAAAAGTATGATTGGCTAAATCATATCCTATTGGAGTGCTTATCTAAGTGTGTAGTCTTGGGCCCATTTATCATATACCAAAGTGAAGTATAAGTAAATTCTCAATCAACCTTCTTCGCGATGATTACCCCTATATGCATCTATTAGACATCCATATCCACTTTCCAGTATCCGTATTGGGATTTCATTTATTAGAAATCAAAATACCCAATATATTACTAAAAAATTAAGAGGATATCCTATATTTAGAATATTTACAAGGATTTTCATTAATGTTCTCTGATATCGATCCCCAAAAAAATGTAAATTTTTTCCTTAGTATTAAATAGTATACTATCCTAAAGGGTTATCTATTATTATTAACTTTAAATTTTCAAACTTTAAATTATCCTCATAAAACATCCTAATATCTAAATTTATCTAAACTATTCCTTTAATACTAATTATAATGACACATACTAACACTCCCAGATCCAATTCTCATAGAAACATACTTTAAATGATCACATTGATACCAAATGAATATGTATGGATATAACAATTAATAATTAAAAAAATGTTGTGTCTCTTACATCTTAAATATATTTTTAGGGTTAGATATTTATAGTATTAGGAAAAAAATAAACTAATAAAACTCATATTCATTGTAACAATGAAATTTTTATCCCATTATATACAAAACTAATTAATACAAAATAATTCTTCAGCATCTCCTAAAAATTATGCACAAAAGGTATCATGTTAGGAATATCATGTATAATACTTTTCTTCATAACCAGAGGAAATGAAATCCTAAGAATATGTGAGATCAAACACTCAATAAAATAAGACATGCAACTGATGGGATAATTGCATAAATATGACATAATTATTAGGGTAAGAAAAGGTAAAACATATGAATCCACAAGTAAACTAGAAACTTAGATCGTGTTATATCCAATAAAATAAAATAAAACCTGGATATTACTAATACCGACCTCATAATAATGAAAATAATAATTTAGGGCATCAAAAACATGCCTTCAATGCCTTACACTATGACGGCACCCTATTATAGGAATATGTATACACCAAAACCCAACATATTTAGTTTTATGATACATGTTGTTGTATCAAGGGTCTATATAATTATTGGTCCCACCCATCACCATATTAAGTCTAACTCATTCACCATAAGAGTCAACAAAAATTTTCATTCCATTCTCAAAGGAACCTCTATCTAAATAAAAACACGACTATCTATATAATCAAAAATATGTTATGTCAATATATAATTAATCTATTTTAGCAGTAAAAAATCATAAATAATGTCAATACTTTTCTCCTTATTATTAAAATGGATAACTTGATCATAACTCATCTGTAAGAAGAAGCTGGATGTTTAAACAATAGATAGTAAACTTTTACAAAATCATAAATACTAGAATAACAACATAGGAAATGATATCACTCTTCCCCATTAAAATAAAATGGATAAAATTATCATAACCAATATGATTTAAGAATGTGGATGGATAAACAATACATATTCAACTTTCTCTTAATCATCCATATTGGAATAACAACAAATAGAACACCAATATTTTCCCCCATGCCCACTAAATTGATAACATGAACATACCCTATATGGAGAAAGAAGTGGTATGGTTACAAAAAAACATTACCCCATTTCAATAAAAGAAATATATAAGAGTATTGACAAAAATTAAAAACACCCTTGAAAAAACAATGTTTCAATTGTTATCATAAAAAAAGATGAAGAATCGAATTATTTTACACCATTAGTTTAATCCCCCAAATGATTCAATATATATATATATATATATTAAAGGATAAATCATGAAACATAAACCCAATTAGGGTAAATAATTTTGAAAATTGTAAGGGAAATATAAGCAAAAACATAAAATATATTTTCTAAATCATTTTTAACATTGATATAAAATACAAATTTATATTTTTCCTTCAAAGTTAACTTTTGAAAATGTGATTCGGAAGATTTTGAAAGCCATTAATTATAAAAATAATCATTAATAATGGATCATTAAAAATAAATAATGTTTATCTTGTAAAAATAATGAGAGGATGATAAAATATATGAATGTGAAAGGAAACCCCATTTTTATTATTTTCATAATTCCTTTATTCAAAACTCACACAGTAAGAAGAGAAAAAAATTATTCTTATTAAAAAATAATTTTCCAAATGAGTATTATAAAATACCATGTAATAAAATATTAGGGTAGGATAACACAATTATGTAAAATCAGTATTCAGTATGAAACTTTATAACTAAAAGAATTCATATTTGAGTTATCAATATCTCTTATAGGAGAATACCCAATGAAGAATGAAATAATTAAAAGGGGGTTTCTATAGAAATGATACCAGATGACATAATAAAACTATAGAATTTACCCAAATTGTATTATATAATTTTATGAGAAATATCATTAATCAGTGAATTGAAATTGAGTTACCAAAAACTCTAATGAGTCAGGTAACAATTAAGTCAAAATAAATTTGAAGAAAATAACTTGATTCGTCATTTTTTGTCTATTGATATATAGGTAAATAATGTATATAACATTCATTTTATAGTAAATCAATATAACATCATGTAAATTAAAAAAGTTACATAACATGTAACATTTATCAAAGAATCAGAATTAAGACCAAGAAAGCCCTTGTTGTTCGAGTGACATTTTAATCAAACCCCTTGAACGATAGGGCATGTAATTGAACTCAAAATAATATGATTAAAATATAATTTATTATATTATATCTAAACTAGTCAGTATATACACCACATAAATTAAATTACATATATAATACCTAACATGTCTAAAAGATAAGAAATTGAGACAAAAACCCTTATCACAGTCCTGATTCATTATTCACTTTCACCAAATATCCTGAATATTTAAATTGTGTTAATTAAATAAATACTCAAGAAAGTTATTAATATACATATCCATTTATACTCCTCATTAAAAATCATTACATATATATTAGTTATTTTTTACCTATTTTCAACACTGTGTTTACTTAATCTTTTATGCTTTAAACAAGTTTCATAAAAATAGTGTTTTTATTCATTTTTTTACAAGTTATTCATTTACAATTTATTAAAGGTACTACAATATAAGTTCAACAATATTTTATGAATATATAACATCATTCCATGGTGTTTTTTGTTATGATACATGATGTTGAAATCGGTGATGAGCATGCTTGGGTGTTTCTTATTGAATGAAGGGTGGTTAAAAATTCATGAGTTAAATATTCATATAATATTACCCAACCCAAAAAAACATTTTATATATATTTATATCATATTATTTTATTAAATAATTTCTCGTAGTCATCCATGATTTAATTTCATAGTATTGTTCAAGTATGTGGTTAAACGAACCCAGACATGAACCTACCGTGATTTATGGGTGATTATGAGGTGGTTTAGTTGTAATATCATAATAACAGAAGCATAATGATATAATTATGTGATTATTTTTATGATATATCAGAAATTTAAGGATTTATATGGAGATTAAAATTTATGAAAATTCATTACTTAGAAGGAATATATCATTTTCCTCATAGTTTGTTTGTTTTAATCGAATGAATTAACGATAATCATTTGTGTATCATATCAATAATATGTTATCCAATTTCTCATACCAAAACCTAAATGATATTTTAAAAATATAATTTATCCTTTAATCTCATCCTCATACAATCTATATAAGGTGGTGAAGTAAAATGAAACGCAATGCGTTGTGGAGGCAGTAGTTCGCACAACGCACTAATTACAGTATCATTTTTCATAATACAAAAGGGAAAAGGTGATCAATGATTATTACCATAGAAAAAAATAGTTCATAGAAAGTAGTTATTTCATTACATAGGTATTGGAAGATAATATATTCAAATGAAAAAAGAAAATAGTAATTTAACTGAAAATGTTTACTCACATTAAACACTTTTATATTTATTTGGAAGATTGATTGGAAATGGATAGAATAGGATTATATATTTATCCAATAACAACAATAAATTGATATTTTATTATATGGGAATAAAAAATGGTATTTTTTCTTGAGGAAAACTAATTTTTGGCAGTTACGTGAAGGAGTTGGGAGAGACCCCTTTTATTATTGATTAGAATAGTATATTTCAAAATATTTCGACTTAATATAATGGGAGTGCATGTTAAACAGGTAAAATGGATCCAAAATTAATAAATATTTTATATGGGTAGATAAAATGTTCATCCAAACCACATAATATCATTTATAGTCACGTTTTTATCATTTTCAAGCCCTCTTCAACATGAAATATTACTTTTTTAGTTTTAGATTTTATTATAGAAACTAGATTTTACTGAGGGTAACTTGATCTTCATGAATATAAATAAATTAGTACATATAAGATAAATTGGACGCACTAATTATAAATTTTCAATCCATTACATTAGTTTAAATTTATAGAACTTATAAAAATAAATTTTCTAATTTAATTGTATAGTGTATTGAAAACAATTTCTGATAAAATGTTACTTATAACCTAAAATATCAAATATGTGTTTGAAAATTCAAACAAACAAATATGAAATTATAAATATGCTTATAAAATATATATTTGGTCTTATAACAATGTTTCATTTATTTAAAATTCATACTTATATACAAATAATTCCACAAAAGTCTTGTTACTTTTAAAAAACGATATTTTGCACTATTCACCTAAAATCAACCTTTTGAAAAATAAAAATAATAATAATAATGAAATATTATTATGATTAAAAATCATATTTTTATTTTACCCAATTAAATTTTTAATGTTTTATAATTCAATATTAAAATAAAATATTAAAATATTATGGAAAATTATTCACATCAAAAAATAACATTTTAAAATGTTAACTATCATTTATTCCTATTTCCTAACAATTGATAATTAAATTATTGGTAACATATTATTTTTATTATTAATATATATTATATTTTTATATAATCATAATATACATATTTTCATGAAACAAAAAATAATTTCAAAAATGTATATTTTTTATCGTAAAATTATTTTATTATTTGTTTTAGTTATACTAATTGAGTTTCATTAATATTAAAAGTAGTTGTTATTTCAATTATATAAATAATTCATATCGAGCTTACTCACATTCATTATCAATAATTTAATATCTATGTTTTAATGTTCATAATTAAATATTTATATTTTATGTAAATATAACACAGTTTCATTTGGGATTGATATTGTGTGTTAAGAAAACTATCGATCACATTGAATCTTTCAAAAAGTAGTCATACATTAAAAGATTATGTTATAATAATAGGTTAGTCGTTCTTTCAGTTGATCAATTTCTTTCATGTAGTTGAATCGTTCCTTCATAAAGGTAGTCAAAGGTTCATGTGGTCGATCTGTCTTGGTTGGTCTATTTGTTTGTGTGGTCGATCCTTTAACTAGTTAGTTTGGGTGGTCACATGACCCATTCATCTGGTCTGTCCCTTCATGTATTAACTTCAACAGTTTACAAAATTATGAAATTTTGAATGTATCCAAATTTTCTATAATGATATAAAAAGTGTTTTTAACATAAAATAAATATTCAATTGTTTAAATAATTTTTATTTAATCTTTTTTGAGAGCAATAAATTTTCTATATTAAATCCTAAAATATAGGGGTCGTAGATGGGTTGTTCTGAATTTTTTAGATAAAACTAAAATATATATGTATAAAAATGAATCTTGACAACCATAATTTCCTAAGGATCTTCCAGAATCCATATATTTACCTTTAAAGTACATTAATTCCTTTAATTTGACCCTTTATTTTATCCTTAATGTCTTGAATAACCAAAACACAGTTCATAAAATTTGAGATTAATCTACTTTCACCAAAATTCTTACTTATCGTATTTTCAAGAATGTTAAATAGTTTGGTTTTCTCTCTATTTTATACATATGTGTGTCATGTTCGAGGTACTAATTTGATCCTATTTTATATTCCAAATTTATCGGCATGTTTTGTGTGGTTATTCAATCCCTTACCAAAATGATATCCAGGTGGTGACATAATAACCTTCCCACTATTTTAGTGTAACATGACATACTTCAAATATCAAGTAAAGTATCATTGTTCTCTCTGTCTATTGTGAATCTATGTAATTAGAATGTGTTTTCTTTCCCTTTGGTGGGTGATGCATACTAACTAGTAAGTATAAAGAACTGGACTAAATAGTATTGAATTAGAATGGGTTTATTTTTATGTGTTTAAATATTTACTTATTATTTACACTTGTTTGGTATTGATATTCATTACCATTTTTAATATGTATG
This sequence comes from Viscum album, assembly GCA_963277665.1. Taxonomy (NCBI): domain Eukaryota; kingdom Viridiplantae; phylum Streptophyta; class Magnoliopsida; order Santalales; family Viscaceae; genus Viscum; species Viscum album. The sequence continues at coordinate 468,705,612 of OY728119.1, forward strand.
TTATGGATATTATGATTCTACAAACTCTTGATGTAGAATAAAAAACCCTTATTATGGATTTTTTTAACACATGCTTCCAAAGAAGTCTAAATATATATTTTTGACCATGAATCATTTTCTTTTTTAATTCTTGGAACTATATGAAAAAACCCTTTCTTAAGATAATTAATTAATGATAAATCCTATTTTTTATTAAATGAAATATTTATTTGATTTGTAATTATTTTGTTGTACCTTTCTGGTATTATTAGTGTTGGTCTTGTGGTTTCGTCTAATTTTGTTGGATTGAATGATGTTGGTTGTACCCAGTTTAGATGGGGGTGTTTTGTGGGAACTAGAAGTGTGGTGAAGGGAATGTTATTATTGTGGTGAGATAGATGTATGGTTGTGTAATCATTGGAAGGAGTGTGATATTTATTGTGGTGATGTGGTTTGGTTTTTGAGTGATTCCTTATTGAAATATATTAGTTGTGATAGAATATGAAATTGTTAAAGAGGAAATGTAAAAGGATCCAAGATAGAAGTAAAAAATTGTGTGTTGGAAACTAATATTTATCGTTTGATTTATTTTTATAAATAATAATGAATGAGTTGGAATTTAATGGGAATAAATGGGAAGGTTTTCTAGAGTAATTTTTAATTAAATTTTAAAATAAATTACTTGACAAATATATGGTTGTTTGTGATGTGTCAATTTGAAAAGGGGTTAAATATGTGAATGAAAGGAATAAAAATATGGGTTTTGTTTTGTTTTTTGGTCTAGTTAGATAAATATTGTTAGAATAATCATGTTATAAAAAAATTATGATGTTGTGAGAAGAGATTTTTTTTAACGTATTGATGTTGAACAATTATATTGATCTTGTGTATATATATATATATATTTATTTATTTATTTATTTATTCTTCTATTTTTAATTTTATTTATATATGAACACCACCCATGTCGATTATTACGTAACTCCATACAAATGATTTGGCGTATGTTTTCCCTAAAATCCATGACAGTGAGGGAAAATGGCCAATTACCCCTCTTACCTGCTCTTCTGTGAACAACATCATGTGGAATTTTGTACCTAGTTGGTGGTGATTAAAAACCAAGGATAGTATAGTGGTGGTGATTCCAAGTGAATAGAGGATGAGATATGTGGTAAGGATCATGTTAGGTATGAGGGAATGAGGTTGATTCCCTTTATGTTCATGATACCTTACTACCATAGTTATGTTGTTGTAGTTAGATGTGTGATGATGCAGATGGTGATGTGACAACAATAAGTGATTTATGGATATATTTTTATGCTAACACTATATGTTTGTCCCTATGAGTGGATGGGGTGGGTAAGATTGTGACCTAACCCACATTATATAGGTTGTGGTATATGAATATTGATAGTGGAATCGAAGCAATGAGAACGCAGTACATTCGACATTATGGTATGAGAGAAGAAACTTAGTGGGAAAGTTTATGTGGGTTTTTATATTTATATTCTCTTGATAATGTTTTAATACTCTAATTCATTGTTTTTATAGTGATCCTTGGTGGTTCTAGAATTGATAATTTATCTATTTATGGTTTTTTTATATTTTTTTCACTGGTGCATTAGTATTCTCTTTTCACATTTTCAAGGGAAACCAATGGTATGATCCTACTAAGTATAAATTTCATACTGACCCTGCAAATATATAAATTATTTTTCATATTTCCAAGAGGGTTTTAGGGACCAATATGGTTGATTCTAGCCTGGAAATTGGAGATACTATGGAGTTACTGTATAATATATTTATTTTCTTACTTTATATCATATTATTATATTGCATGACATAAATTTTGTGATGGTTTTGAAAATTTAATTTAACATGATGGAGTTGTTTTGTGGTTGATAATATTATCTCTCAATCCTTTTTTATAAGGAGGGTAATTCCGCACATTTGAGTGTTAACACCCTCAATGTTAGTCTCCATCCCAAATCCTATTGGATGTGGGACTTAAGGGTCACTCTTTATCATCAATACTGGCCTAAGTAGGGGGTACTTGTGGAGGTTAGTTGTCACAGAGTTGTTTCAAATATTTTTTTGGGAGATCATATAGATTTTGGAGTTAGGAAATGGTGAGTCTTACATGGTAATGGTAAGACAACAAGATTAGTTAGACCTAGTGTCTTATTTATAAAGGGATACTGGATACAACACATGCATTTAGTGAACCATGATATTTGGAATAAGGATGATATTTTTAGTGATAACCATAGGTGATATAATTTTGAATTCAATATAGAGATATATGAGAGGTACTTGCATCTAATATTTTCCCATATGATTAAATAGGGTGTTTTTGGGAAATTAAAATGTGTTAAATTAAATAAATCTTAATAAATTACATGATATTAGGATTAGTTTTTTCACATTATTTTTTAGATATAGCCTAAAGTCATCATACTTAGGAATTTTTGGAGTAATACATTTATTATGATAATCTAGTTGATCTGTAAAGGATCGATTCAGCATAGGATGATGAAATGTGGTAGTGGTAATTGAGTACTTTATAATGTCAGAACTTGTAAAAGTATGAGATGAGTGTCTCTGACATAGATATAGATTATTGATTGGAGGATATCAATATAGATTTAAATATAATTCATTCTTGGGAAATTTATCAGGCTCTGTTACTAGTCATCCAAATGTAAATATCAATGTGTTGGTGGGGGACCTTGTATTTGAGAAAGAAATAATGTGTTTTTTATATAGTTATTATCATCAATTGTGGTAGAATAAATTAGGTATGATATACTCTCCCTTCATCAAAGGATCCTGATTATGTAAGATCTTCATATCAGTTTTGAGGAATTATTGAGTTTCACTCTCGATCTCTTTCTAGATGAGGATTCCCTAGAACACCGTCTAAAGGAGGTGTTGCACCCAAATATTCAATATGCAGTAACCAATTTTACACTTCTTATTTATTAGGTGATGTAGAAAAATTTGGAGTTTATTGACTAGATTAACATTCAGGGGGAGTTCCTCAATTGGAGTTTTAAAAGAGGTTCTAAATAAGTAGAGAATCTGGTAGAGGATGACAGATGTTTTTATTGTCAAAGTTCTAACCGATGGGGATCGGATCTCAGAAGTCAATTTCATGTAACTCTAGGGCCAATAAACCCTAGGCACATATCAGGGGGATTTAAATTTTATTATAATTCCTATTAAGATTATGCTCAGTTCTAGGGTATGTTCCTAACTGGTCTGAGTGGATTGGGACACATAGAGAAACAAAGGTTGTATGTACCACTAAAATAATATTAATAGTATATTACACCCATGGTGTTTCAATAATCAATGTGAGAAGGATTCATTAGAGTTTGTCCTATGAATGGACCTCTTCCATAGGGAACTAGAACAGAGAATGGTCATGGAGGTCATCAATAGTAGAGTGAAGGATCCAAGCATGGATAGGTTCATACTATGGAGGTTTCAATTCCATAGGGGAAAAAGTTTTTTCAGGGTATAATCAGTTTATTATCTACCTTAGTTTCTACATTGTTTGATTCTAGAGATTCACATCCCTTTTTCATCCACCTTAGTCTGAACATTGGGACTAGAGGTGGATAGGATTTTAGTATCCCTATTATCATTCACACCATTTATAGGCAATGATCACTTTTTTATGTTTGTCGAAGTTATAGACGGATGATGGGGAATCATCCGTCAATGAGAGATTTATTCTTATTAAAAATACATCAATATGATGTCATGATTAATATGGATTGGTTGTAATCTTGATGTAGTATTTGACTGTATTTAGAAGAGATTCATAATTTTTTATGTGGAAGGCCAGTGGGTAGTGGTTTTTATAAATTAGAGTTATCAAATAGTTTTCATGTGTATGGATCCTCTTTTATCGTAGTTGGTGATCTTTTAAGTAGAGACTCAGACAGTGGATATTCCTATAGTTGGAGATGGTTTTCCATATATCTTCCTAGATGATGTTATAACACTATCACATTGAAGTGATGTTATGTTTGGGATAGAGTTACAATATTTTCCCTCTCTAATTTTTATGTCCCCTTATCATATGGAACCCATGAAGTTTCATAAGTTAAGACTCCAAATCATTGACAATCAACAGATGGGGTGATGTTTGAGGAATTTTGTAAGAATTCTCATCTAGGATTGGGATGATTCATGATGAAATAATGGGTAGTAATCACTTATTAGTTGAGGAAGTTATGTCCCCAAGAGAATAATTATGCCACCAAAGACCTAATGCTTTAGGTAGTGGTGTTTTCTCTGAAGTTCTGGTTACATTACCTCATTAATGAGTAATTTGTTGTCTTTACCGACCATAAGAGTTTTAGATATGTTGTCTCTTTTGGATATATGAACCTCCAATAATGGTGGTTTATGGAGTTTCTCTATGATTACGAATTTAAGATCTCTTATACTCCAAGATAAGGTAATGTGGTTGTTGACATGTTGAGTTAAAATTAAAGAGTTTTTTTCAAGATTCTAGGGGTGTTTAGAAAGGTATGGAAAATCTTGTACCAATGCATATCCAAGTGAAGGAGGTTGGTATAACAGGTTGTATATATCATATGATAGTGGAATTATCTTTAATGTTGTATGTGGATGAGTCTCATTAGGGATGCTTTGAGGTGGTGTTGATTCAATCACCAGCAAGTTACGATGAAGCTCTGGAGGAGTGATCTGAGGATGGTCAGAATCGGCTTTTGTTTCCAGAGAAGATTTTTTTTTATTGTAAATGATAAAGGGAGTTCTTCCTGAGTTTAAAACATAAATATTATTATTATATCTTAGTCTGACTAATATTTACCTTTCCTTGAGGAGGCATATTTAGTGTCTCGAGATGAAGCAGTTGGTGGAAAAGTTTGTGGTGTGGTGTTTGGTTTATTTAAAGTTTGATCATTATGTTTTAGGAGTTTTTTTATCCCTTGGATTCCCTTGAGTGAAAGTAGGAACAAATATCTATGGATTTCATCATCAGTATTTCCTGAGATCTCAAATTTTTTGATTCTATTTTGTTTATCATGGATAGAATGACAAAGTCGGCCAATTCTCTTGAAATAAGGGAGTGGAGTGATATGGATTCTCTAGTGAGGTGATACATGGATAAGGTAGTAAGAGTTCATGTTTGTTAAATACCTTTATATAAAACCAGTATGATCATTTTATATCTTGATTTTGGATAGTATTTTGTCATGAATTTGTCTCTTAATTACACTATAACATTTCATTCCACCCCTAGAGAGATGGTAAAATAGAGCATAGGTACCTTGCAAGGTAGTTTTTCAAACTCCTTTCTCTTATTATGTGTTCTATTTTTATTTTTTCAGATGATAATTTTTAGGAGGTATCTAATTTAATTTTTATTTTTTACAAAACCCCAATATGTTTTCCTTATGGCTAAATTTGTTAAGATGGGGCACAGGGTCTTTCCCATTTTAAATTTTACATGTTTGTTTTGATGGTCACTTGACTGATTGTACAGTTAATTGGTTTGGCCATACAGTTGGTTGGTTTGTTCTTATAGTTTTTCAGTTTGATCATATGGTATATTGGGTTTTTTGTGTAGTTTATTAGTCCCTTCATGTGATCATGTGGGGTTTTTAGGTGTTTATTTTTTTGTGGAAGGTTATTTTCTTAATGTGATCACTTGGGTTGGTCATTCGATTTATTAGTCCTTTCATGCAGTTTCTTGGTTTTTTCCCATTTATTTGGTTTTTTATTATGATAAGTGTATTTTACACTTGGGTTGGCCATTCGGTGGGTCAGACACTTCATGTGGTCACCTGGGTTGGTCATGTGGTCAGTCGATTTATTATAGAGATTTGTTAATTATTCTTCTTGTAAACTAATACCTTCTTATGGTCAATCGATTCCATCATGTGGTTAGTTAAAGAGACATGTGGTTGTTTCTTCATGGTTGATCCATTTTGATAGGTGTTCAATAATTTATATGGATGGTCAGTGGGGTCTCTTGACCACTTTGTGTGGTAGATCCCTTCATTTGGTTGCTTCAATAGTTTACAAAATCAAATTTTTTTAAAATACACAAATTCTCAAGAATTACAAAAAAAATGTGATTAAATAAAAAATATGTATTTTAATGTTTAAATAAATGTTTTGAAATCTATTTTTCTGGATTTAATATAATATTTGAAATACTAAAATTCATCAGTTTTAAATTATTTATTCTATGTGTTTTAAATAAAAACTAATTAGAGATTTGTGAAAAGAAACATTTAATTCCTTATCTTCTCAAGGGTATTTAGGAATATTTATCTAGAATCTTAAAGAATTATAATTACTTTATTTTTATTCTATAATTTTCCCACTATGTCTATATGGACAATAACATTGTTCTAGATCATTGACAATCATCTTCTTTCACCTAGAGTCTTCCTTCTCATGATTATGGGAATGTTCAACAACATAGTTTCCTCTTTCATTATTTAATTATTTCTACATGTTTGAGTTCATATATTATTCTTATATTAAATTATTTCCATATTTACAGGTCTAGTGTAGTTAATAAATCACTTAACTTTTAGGTTTCCAACCATAAACATCATCTCCATCCCCATATTTTATTTTAGTGTGGCATACAAAAAATCCCAGGTAAGTGTTCCTTATTATCTCTTTATTTTGTGAATCTATGAAATTGACATGCATAAGTTTTCTATTAACTAGGTGGTATGGATATACTAATGATGATAAAAAAACTAGATAAAATTAATTTTAAAGGGAAGTTATGTATTTATAAATTTTTATCTATTTCCTTCTTATTTCTACTTATTTTCTCTTGAGAATTTTAACCTATTTTGATATAAATTATGTGGATATTATAAAATTGTAAACCCATAATATGAAGTGATAACCCCTTTTATATAAAATATTGTAACTCACCCTTCATAAATGAATTTATACATATATTCAACCATGAATCAAAATTCTTTATAATTCCTCGAATTATGTGAAAATACTCATGATTGATATGATAAATTAATGAGAATCCCCTTTTTGATTAATTTTAAAATTTATATTTTTTGAAATATTTTGTTGTGTTTCACTAGTATGATTACTATTTTTATTGTAGTTTTGTTGGCTTAAGGTATCTTGAAGGGTGATGGAAGATACCTTTTTGGATGCATGGTGAGTTATGTGTTGTGGAATTGTACTGGTTGGTACATGATTATTGTGGTGAGATGGTTGGCTTACAGTGTCATATTTGGTAATAATGTGATGTTTTTTGTGATTTGGTTGGGTTAGCATGTGATTATTTATTATATTATCTTGGTAGATATGGAATATGGTATCTTGGTGTGATGGAATATGAAACTGTTAATGAGAAAATATAAAACGGTGGAGGATGGAAGTCAAATAATGTTCATAAGAAACTATTATTAAATGTTTATTTTAAAAATAATAATGTGTGGGAAAGTCATTAATGGGAATATATATGGATATTTTCTAGAGTGAATTATTGGTAATTAAGATAATAATTGGTAAGGAAAATTAATGGGGGTTGATAATGTGTTAATTTGACAAGTGGTTAAAAATGTAAAAAAAAGAAAGCTATTTATGGGTTGTGTGTAGTGAGATGTATCTAGTAAGTGGATTTATATGGTTATAGTAGTATGGTGTTAGCAGTATATGAATATGATGAATTATTTTGTTGTCTATGGTGAGATGCATCCAGTTTTTCTCATGAGACCTGTTGATGAATTGAGGGGCCATCTATAATCAGCACCCACCCATTACATACTAATTCAAATGAATTCCCCATATAGAATGGATGAAGCATTTTCAAAATAAACATTTTTATTGAAAAAATTATATATGAAATTTTAATACTTTCCTCAAGCTAATAAAAAAATCATAAACTATCCAAAATAATCAAGTGAATGGTAGTAAAATTGTTCAGCCTCAGTCAAATAGATCATGAACCATCCAAATATATAATAAGGTTGATATCAATAAAATATATTCCAAATAGATCATAGGAATAACAAATCCTTGATGAATTCCAGGAATACAAATTCTATAAATTTATCAATATAAATACTCTTGAGGAAAATATCTAACGCAATTTGAAAATATAATTTAGAAAAAAATGTTACCAAAAATATTTAAAAATACTTTTCCTAGAAAATAACATTTAAAATATTTCAAAATAATATTCCAAATAATTATTGGTCATGATGTCATAAAATTTTGTTCATGTTGTGCACATTAAAATAAATATTCCTTTAAAATTTTTATTAAATGCTAAAAAAATTATTTTGAAAATGATATGAAGATTCCTTTCAAAAAAAATTAATAGTAAAACATTCCTCAAGAAATAATTTTTAAAAGGTTAAAAACATGATTGAAAACATTTTTAGAAACATGCATTTTTGTGAAAATTGATTATTGACTAAAGATATAAATAAAGTCAGGTTTTCTTAAAAACATTTTTTTAATAAGTACTAAGTTACAATTATATGAAAATATCGATTAATAAAAATTTTAGAAGAAAATATATTTATTTTAAGATATAAACATCAAATAATTCCCCCAAGGGAGACTTAAACAAAAACTATCCCGAATAATGTTGATATTGTGAAATAAGACCCTACGAATTTGGTAACATCTAAATCATAAGAAAAATGAATGATATAATCATCAAATGATAAATTAAATATGATTAATATAAATATATTAAAGATATAGCATATCAAAAGGGGAATTATATACACTGAAAAACTTTATAAGTTGTCAATATGGCATATGTCTCACAAAAGTAAAAGTGAGATGAGAAACTCCTACCTCATGTTCGATTTCTATTATATGTGTCAAAACCTCCTATATAATAAATATAGGTTTATTATAAATTCATTAAATAACCAAAATAATATATCTCGTACCATATATGACTTACTTATATTCCTTTATCACCCATTTATTAACAATTCACTATTAAAAACACTATTTTAGGTGATAATTACATCATTTTTCATGTATTTCTTTCCTCCATAATTTTAGTCCTTTTTAATTTGATCATGGTTAAATAATATTAAGATTTTTTAACATGATATAAATATAATATATATTAATTATATATGTATTTAGATAAATCTATTAAATTTAGAGGAAGAAATTGGATTATATCGTTCATATATATGGTAGGTTGTACGTACCCATGAACGATGATTCTATTTTTCTAGAAAAATGGAATAAAAGGAAAATAAATATTAATTAATATTTAATGAATCCCTATTATTTCATATATATTATTTATATTAATCAAATAAATCATTATTACCACCCATGTAAAGTAAGAACATATATTTGATATCTTAACTATAGAATTCTAAAAATTTCATAAAAATCATATAAGTATGTTTAATTCATAATTATTTCCATCCTTGAATGGTGGTGATGGGAAAATAATTACATTGGCTTGCAAGGTGATAGTCTGTCGTACACAAGATCAACGTTTCATTTCCCATTTGGTGGAATTGAAGATGGATATGAGTTATTCCATTAAAATAATAACATCTCAGTATTTATTATATATATTTTTATTATATTATCATATTATTATATGTTTTAAATAAATTTTAAGAAGGAATAAAATTAATACGCATATTTAATTATTTTACCTCTTCTTCAGAGAGCCTTTTTAGGTTTATACACAAAGCCTTATTAGGTGGGATTCTTTATCAAAATAAGGTTTCTAGGATGTCGGTAGGAAAGTAATTAGAATATTTTCGTAGTTATTTCCAAAACCAAATGGTTTTATAAGTCTGTATAGGGGAGGATATAGTTTATCCTTTTATAATTGGGAGATAGAAAACAAACGGAATTGTTGGAAAAATAAAGCCATGCACATGGTTTTCTCTTATAAAAAACATCCAAAATGGGTAATCCATGGACCTTATAAGAAAAAGTGTCAAAATATGTCCCTAAAATGGGGTTTGTATCATTTTTAGGTCATTTAAAACCCTTATCTTTTTATTTTAACTCCCCCTAGTAAACCCATTTTCCCCTACTTGTACAAATTAATTTTTTACTATTTTCACAATTAATTATTGTAAAAACATAAGTTAACCTTATTTTGTATAATAAATTATTATGATTCTAAATATTTAACCCATTTCCCCAAATTGAATTCAAATAAGTGACAAAATTCAATTTAAAAGTAAACTGCATATGGGATGTAAGAGAGGTTTTCCAATGAGAAACTTCTAAAAAATTTAAATTTTTTTAATATCAAAATAAAATATAAAATTGATTAAAATTACCTAAATTAGTTAAATTTTAATAAAAATTAACTAATTTTACTTCAAAATTAATTTGAAATATAATTTAACTTCATAAATAATTTAAATGAAATTGTAGTTTTCATTAAAAATTAGTATTTTTCACTATTTATCAAAGTAATATTTTCAGAAAAATACTAAAAAATTAACCCAAAGATAATTTTGACATTTATATTTAAAAAATTTAATTTCTTTTTTCAAATAAATTTTCTAATATTTTAAAATTTTATTTTAAATTATGTATGAAAAGTGTGGTTAGACCGCTTTTTAGAAAAAATACAATTCATCAAAAAACATTTCTTTTTCTTTCAAATGGTTCATATTTAATTTGTAATAAATATTTAACCATTTAATTTATTTAATACTGTATAAACCATATAATTTTAATAATTTATTTTTTATTTTTCATACCCTCAAACTTAATTCCTAGATTATAATTGTCATAATAACATTTTAACAGAGTATCACATTTCATTTAAAGTAGTTGTTGTGTACAATGACAACGATCGAAGTGATTGAATTTATTTAAGGATAAATATATCATAATGTCTTGGTTTTCTATATTTTCATATAATCTCAGTTTTTTGTGTCATATATACTATATAATATTATGTTACGCTTTTAAAATCTCACAGTGTTATAGTCTACCCCCCTCAAAAAATTGCATCCTTGCAATTTAATCTTGATCACAATATTCAAGGTTTTGACATTTAAAAATAACTACATTAAAACTTGACATCATAAAAAGGGTTATTAAAACATCATCTTGATAAGATAGGAAGCTAAGTATGACGATCTTCTAGAATAACACATGTTATATTTCCAAGTAGAAGAAAATTAGTGAAAAGTGAGGATATGGTCGTGGAACAAAATCATAAATAATTATAGAGATTCATAGATGTGAATTATCATAATAAAGTGAATTATATTTAAAATTTAATTACCACAAAGACATAAATATATTATAGATGAAAAAACCATTGGTTTAACAAAAATGAAGTGATAAGGATAACATTTTTTGTTCTGTATCCTTCTCTTAGAGTTGAGGAATTCCTTTACCATCTGGACTGAGAATATATGAATATATAATTAGTTGATATCATTATATTTCTTAGACATTATTTCATTATTTATTTGTGCTTAGATAAATTTCCACTCCATTTATTACTCCTTGAAATGAATATCCAAAATGAATTTTTTGACTAAAGAAAATTTAAAAGGTCATTAGAATAAGAAGTTGTTCCTACTATCTCAAGATATTTTCCAAAACAAAAATGAATACCACAAGTTATCTAATAACACACAAAGTTCAAATTGTTGAGTTAATAAGGGTTCATTATGACTTTTCCATTCCTTATTGTTTTTAAAATCACAAACACTTTATCTTAATGAATATTTCATTTACCATATGTTTTACATTCATAAAGAAATTTTCCTTCCCCAAGAAAATTTATCCTTACATTTTTTTTCATTGTTCATATTTTGTATGAGTATAAAATTTGGTTTCATATCTAAAACCATAGAATCTTATAGTACTTAGATATTGATAATTCTATTTTTAGATTCTTAATTCTCTGAATTCAGACTCCAAACTCTTCTAAGTGCAGACTCCGAGTTCTCTGAATTCAGATTCTGAATTCTGTAAATTCAGACTCCAAAATCTTCTGAGTTCAGAAGCCGAGTTCTCTGAATTCAGATTTTGAATTCCTTGAATTCAAACATTAAACTCTTCTATGTTTAGACTCTGAGTTCTTTTAATAAAGAAACTGAATTCTCTAAATTCAGATTTTGAATTCTCTGAATTCAAACTATGAACTCTTTTGAATTCAGACTCCGAATTCTACTAAATTCATACACCAAATTCCTATGAATTCAGATTCCGAATTCCTATGGATTAATACTTCAAATTATATTGAATTTCAACTCCAAATTCTGCTGATTTCAGACTCTGAGTTCTACTTAATTACCACTCCAAATTCTAATAATTTCAGACTCTGAATTTCATTGAAATTAAAACTCCTGAATTCTATAGAATTCAGGTTCCAAATTCTTCTGAAGACAGAATCCAAATATCCTCTTATTATAGATACTGGATATTTTTTTGGTTAGACACCGAACTTTTATTTCCTTACACTCCAAAAAGTTAATTTAGTTAAGCAACCATATTTTTTCTTACTCTTGTTTTGGTTACAAAACGATGTCATGCATTCAGTTACTAGCTTATCATTGTTTGAGTGACACGTGTACAGGTCCCTCCGAAATTCAAGGAAAAATATGACTGTTGGAGGAGGGAGCCGATAATTGAAGTTGTGCCTATAAATAGGATCTCATTTGAAAGATCTCATAACTTTGATAAGAAGTTGATCAATCTAGAGATTACATGCTGATGAAGTGATTTCTAGTGAGAGAGACTTTAATGCTTAGAGCGTACTGAACTTCTTCCTCGGAATTATTTCGTGTGACTCTGAATGTTGTTGAGTACATTCGAGGGCTTCCAAGGATAGGAAGACAGAGTTGTCGACTAACTTAAATTTTGAGGACTTCCTTGCTGAGGAAGACATAGGTGCCAATTAACTTGAAGTTGATGGCTTTCGGGGATAGCAAGACAGACTCTGATCTTCATATCGAGGGATTACCCTGGTGTGGGTAAGACATTCCTTTTTGAAAGTATAAATCAAGGGATCTTTATCCATTGTTGTTGGACACCCTTATCTTTGGGTTAAAAGATTTACTACTTATTACTTATTTTGTTTCAATTTTTCCACTACATTTTTTTATTGTTCAGAAAAGTATAATTATCTTATACTTCCTTATATATGTACTCTGATTTTTAATATTTTATACTCTTTAAAGTAGAATCTTTGTTTTTGTAAACTATTGTTATGTTTCATTTTCAAAATCACTTTTTCAGAATTACATTCTCAGAATCATATTTCTAGAATCAAGCAAGATTGTAGAACCAAGAGGTTTTGTGAATTTATATTTCTTGACCTTGTTAAAAAATAGAAAGGTTTCTAACCAACTTTAAAATTTCCCAAATAATTTTTAAAGTATAACATTTACCCTCCCTCTTGTATATTGAGCATCTACATCATTTAGATATTCAAGTTAGTATATTAAGAGTATATCATACTCTATACCTTCTTAAAATTTGGTATTACAGGAGGTCTCTATAATACTTATATTCACATATAAGTTTTCTTTGCTCAATTCTTTCATTGTTCTATATTTTCCTTGCATAGGATATTTTTATCCTTGTTTAAAAACTTTTATTTATAACAAGTTTGTGTGGAGATATTTTCTTTAAGATGGCAGGAATCAATGTTGGTTCCATATAAAACTTGAATCCTACTATACCACCTATTTTTGATGGAAATGATTACGAATATTGGAGATATTGCATGAAGACATTTATTATCAATACTGGAGTAGACAATTTTATTATGCCTACCAGAGAATAAAATATCCCTGACAAGGAATTGAGTACATTTACTAACCAAGAAAAAGATGAATATCAACTGAATTATATTGTCTACAATACTTTGCTTTATTCTATGACTAGAAATATATATATCCAAATTTCATCTTGTGAAGCAAAAAATTGTATTTAGAATAATCTTGAAGTTACTCACTTTGGAACTTCCAAAGTTATTGAAACTAGAGGAGCCATGCTCAGAGATGAATATCATGGTTTTTTCTTTCCTTATGGAGAACCCATATGTAAGGTAAAAAAGAGATTTATGACTATTATAAATAGTTTAAAATATATGGGTGAGAAAGGATTAGATAATGAAGCTCTTGTGGACAAGGTCATAGATATCATTCCCAATGAGTGGGAATCCAAGAGAACTGCTACATATGAGAAAAGAAAGGTTACTCTGATTTCTCTTGATCAACTTTTTGGAACTCTTCTTGAACATGAGACTAGAATGATGAGAGATGCTGGTAATGTAAAGAATAAGTATGGGAATGGAAATGTTTCTTTTACAACAACTTCAAATCATATAAAAGTCAAGACCACTGAGAGAGTTACAAGATCTAAATCTAAGATGGTTGTTATACAATCCGAATCTAGTGGAAGTGAATCTTCAGAAAATGAACTATCCAATCTTGCTCGAAGGAAGAACAAGATTGTTAGACAGAATAACTTTCAAACCAGATACAAGAAGACAGAAAGGAAAGAAAAAAAAGATTCAGAAGTCACATGTTATGAATGCAAGAGATCAGGACATATGAGACCTAATTGTCCTATGCTTAAAAGAGAATAAAGAAAGAAAAATCATTCTGAGAGAAACAGAAAGAATTACTACAAGGATAAAGCTAAGAAATTCTTGATAGCTAATGACACCTGAAGTGCCAGTGGTGGAGACTCTTCAAATGAATCATCAGATTACGAATCTTATGCTTATAAGAATCTCAGTTTAATAGCCAGACTACCTATTGAAAATCATTTCTTAATGGATAAGGTACACAATGTTGAATCAATGACCAATGTATCCTTGAATGATAACTATAGTAATAGTAAATATTATAACTCTTCGGGTGAAGAATCTTTTTTGATGAGGATAATACTTTACCAACCTATGAATAAGTTTATAGGTTTTCTAAGCTCCTTAAGAAAGAGAATACAAAACTTAAGAAAAATATTGACAAGGAAAATTATAGGAATACTATTCTTACTAAGGAAATATCAGATCTTTCTAAATATCTTGATAAGAAAACCCTTGATTTTAAAATTATTTTAAAAAATCCTTGAGGAAGTAAATTCTGAGAAGGACAATCTTTATAATGATCTAGAAAACATAATTACTATGAAAAATGTTTTTGAGCCTAACTCTAGTTCTAAAAAAATTTGGAATATAAGAACTTAGTTATTAGACTAAAATCTGAAATATTTTCCTTGAGGATGTGTTTTTCAATATTTACGTTAGGTAAGGAAAGTTTTGATAAAATGTATTCTCAAATCCGACCTCTATAGAGTAGTTCTGGTTTTGTTTATAATGGTTCTAAACCGATTTTTAGTAATAATTATTTTTTTCCACAAAGTTCACCTTTCTGTACTAAGTGTTAGTGTGGTGGACACTAGGAAAAAATTGTTCCTTAAACAAAACACAGTATTTAGGTTATCATAAAGCTTATTTTTCAAAGAAAATGTGGATTCTTATGATTTTTCTTTCTGAAGTTTCCAGATCCCTGAAAGTTTGGATTTTTAAAGTCTAACTCTTTTATTTTTAGGAAAATAGAGAAGGTACTAACATAAATACTTTGTAAATGGATAGTGGATGTTCCCTACATATTACTGGAAACAAAAACTTCTTTAAAAATATTATCAAGAAGAAAGTATGAAAAGTAACTTTCAGAGATAATGCTAAGGCATATATTATTAGTATTGGTAACATCGTTCTTCTTGGAAAAACATTGATTTCAAAGGAGGGGATATCATTTTTCAATTTATCAGAATTCAAGATCAACTTTCTGATATTTTCACAAAATCCTTACCCTCTAATAGATTTGAATACATAAAACAGAAGCTAGGAATGATAATTGTAATGTAATCTTCCCTATTAACTTCTTGTTAAAACCTATCTCCTTACAGTAAGATACTCCTTTTCATAGGGGGGTACATTTTTTTGTTAGATGCCTATTTTTTAGTCTAAATAGTTTTTGTAGTCTAAAAAGTTTTCTTAGTATAAATATTTTGTGTAGTCTAAAAAAAATTCCTAGTCTAAAAATTTGTTCGTAGTCTAAATTTTTTTTTCGTAGTCTATTTTTCATTCTCATAGTCTACAAATTTTTTGTAATAAATATTTTCTATATTTTTCATAATGAATATTTTCTAAAAATTTTCATAGTCAAATTTTCAAAATTTTCGTAATCAAATTTTTGGAATCTAAAGTTCTTCAAGAAGAATTTTCCTCTTTACAAATAATCTTCCTAGAAATCCAAAAGGTATGTTTCCTTTCTGAGTTTTCATAATAATCTTTTACTTGTTGGTATTTTCATTTAGTTTTTAAAATTTTTAGATTCCCATTTTCTTAAATCCGAATGTTTTTTCTTAAAAACCTCAAAAGATCGGATCCTACCAAGATTTCCTTGCGGCTATCATTTCAACTGTTATATCTGATTAGAAGGTTTTTCAACTGTTAGATTGACTATGGAAGATGAAATTTCACTTTAATCACCTATATAAAGGACCTTCGATGGTTTTCCCACATCAAAACTCCAGACTTCATGTGTCGAAGTTTTTCCATTTGATATATACTCATTTTTAACTCCTTCAAATCTTCCTCAACTCCGAATGTCTGTCGAAGAATCTTCTCAGAAAGACATGTCAACTATATATACAATATCGGAGTAGCAGGTTTATAGAGAAAGGTTGGTGAATCCAAACATCTTCGCCAAGTATGATTCCATCATATCAAAGAACATCAAGCTGAATAGATGGGACAGTGTTTGTATATCAAATACAGGAACTCAAGATTTAGTATATTCGGATTTTCTAGTTGAATTTTTTGAAACAGTTAGTTTTTTCAAGGATGAAGGCAGAAATAATTTCTCTTTCAAGATCTATGGGAATACTTATGCTCTTTCATACACCAAGGATGCTATCTTGGTTGGTATTCCGTATGAAAGAGAATCTGAATTTTGTTCTCATAAGATGCCTGATAATCAAGTAAGTTTTAATAAGGTTAAGGCTATGGCTTGTCTTGTACTTTGTGAAGTAAAGAATCTCATGATTTCTCATCTGTCTACAAATTTCTGGATTCTCAATTTATGGGTTCAAGGATTCATCATTCCAAGAAAAGGTGACAAGGATACATTGAAGAAGAGTGACATGTATATTGTGGATTTTATGGTGAACCTGAGAAAGATCAACTTGGTTTAGCATATTTTGATTATGATCGAGAATATAAAGAACGGAAATCTGAAGGCTCATATCATTATGTATCCAGCCATTCTTTCAGAGCTAATTGTTTGGTTCTTGGAGACTTTCAAAATTCATTATAGTTCAAAGGCAAGGAATTGAAAAGTCATGCTGGTTAGTGATGATACCTTGAGAAGGATGAATAATGGATTTTCTAAAGAATCTGGAGAATTTTAAGACTTTCCAGAAGAAGAAGTTGAAGCCATACCAAATAGAAAGGAAGTGGATGAGACTTCCAAAAAGGGTTCAAGGAAGAGGAAAGTGAAGGAAGTGTGAGAAAATAAAAAAACTCCATTGGCCAAGGAAGTTTAGTCCGCACCCACAAAGACGAAAAAACAAAAGGCCTATCTGGATGAGGTCGTAGCAATGTAGATAGAAGACTAGAAGAATAGGAAATAAGTGGAGACCATGTATGGCCAAGACCCTATTGAAAAAAAAATCTATAAAGGATAAGACAGCTAAGTATCTGAAAAGGGATGATAATGAAAAGAAACAAAAGAAGAAGATATATGAAGTATAGATTGTGCAATCCCTTCTGAGGGATACTGAGAAAGCATCTAAAAATATCCCAGTACCACAATATTTCTTTGTATAGGCTTTACCAGATACCCCTGGGAAGAAATTTATGACTTTGAAAAAATTTAAAGAAAGAGATATAGTGGTAATAGAAGAAGTTTAAGAATAATTTAAAAGTAGTGGCGACACCGCAGATTTGATTAATCATGTAAAAGATTTCCATGAGAAAGAAATTCCATCTGATAAACTCTCAATCCAAACTTATGAAGCAGAATCTTCAAAGCCTGCTGCCCATAGTAAAGATTAGAAAGGAGAAAATTAAAATGTTGAAGAATAATTGAATAAGTTTTCTGAATAAGAAAGCTATAATCATGATTTCACACACCGAGGGGATGCTGAGATAGGATCTCAGAAAGAAGTGATATATGAAGATAAAATCATTCAGTTGTCTAACAGTGAACGTGAATCTTTGGATGAGGAAGCCATTCTGACGGTCAATAAGGGAAAATAGTTAGTTGTTGATACACCTAGAAAAGCTGTTGTGAAGAAGAAAGAAGTTTGTCGATCATTAAAGATGAAAGTTGCTGAGCTAGAGAAAGAGACCTCACCAAGAAAAGTTTCAGATTCGGAATCATCATCCCTTGGACATGATTTCGTAGTCTAGTCCTTGAAGAATCTTGTTGGAACAATTCCAATTTTTTCAAGCATTGACTCAAGATGTCAGATGATTCAACACACCTGAATCAGAAATCGTATTTAGTATCCATGGTGAAGGACAAGTGTGCCAAGCTTGAGGATGATTTCAATAATTTTTTCATTAACTAAAATTCCCACAAGATATCCTGCAGGAAGATAACTAGTTAGTCATGAAAAACTATAGAGTACATGAGAAATCTTGATGAGTTCCAAGATAGTGTTAAGGAGGCATTTGACACTAAAAATGTGAAGATCAAGGATCTCACAAATAGTTTTAAGGAGAAGCCTACTCTGGAAAAAAATTACTAGATTCAAGAATTCAAATATCTGAATGGGAAGTTGTATTCAGTTTCCCAATGCTAGAAGAGAGAAAGAGATATCAGGATTGAGATTGAGGTAAATCTTGCCAACCCAGAAGAAGCCTTGAAGGCTCAGGCTGATATTCTAAAGGCTCAATAAGAAAAAATCAATGCCTTAAAAAAGAAATCAAAGGATTAGGATCAGCATCTTAATCGAGTAGAGGAACATCACAAGGATCTCAATAAGTTGATGACCATAGTCAAGAAGTTGATGCCCATGGAAAAGGAATGATGATCTTGTTTAAATATGATCTTTTGTTGTATTACTTTCCTTGTATAAATGTTTTCAATCATAATGAAATTTTCAGTTGCTCTTCGTATATTTTGTTGTCTTGTACTAATATTTCAGGTACCATATTTTCTTTTACACTCCTTATATTCCTTTTTTAAAATCACAAAGGGGGAGAAAGAAAAAGAATACTTAGTAAAAAATTCCCTAAGTGAGGGGGAGTTTCTCTAAGGGGGAGATCTTATCCATGAATATTTTCATATGCAATAAATGGTAAGTCTCATTCAAAAAATCTAGAATATGATCCTTAGTGTTTCCAATGCCTAAGGGGGAGTTATCCATATTCATCATTGCTCATGTGATAAGGAAGAAAAGTTTTACTTTCAAAGTTTAGAAAAATATTTTCTAAGTCCTTATATTCATTTTCGTAAAGATGTTTGTGCTTTCCAAAAAGGGGGAGATTATTGAGTCAATAAGGATTACTTATGACTTTTCCATTCCTTCTTGTTTTGAAAATCAGAAACACATTATCTTATGGAAAATTTCATTTACCCTATGTTTTACTTTAACAAGGAAATTTTCCTTCCCCAAGGAAATGTATCCTGACCATGTTTTTCATTATTCATATTATGTCTAATTATAAAATTCGATTTCATATCTAAATACTTGGAATCTTATAATAATTATATATAGAGAATTCTGTTTTTAGATACCAAATTATCTGAATTTAGACTCCAAACACTTCTGAGTTCAGACTAAGGGTTATCTGAATTCAGATTCTGAATTCACAGAATTTATACTTCATACTCTTATGAGTTTAGACTCCGATTTCCCTGAATTCCGATTCGGAATTCTCTGAATTTAGACTCTGAACTCTTCTGAGTTCATTCTCCGAGTTCTCTAAATATAGATACTTAATTCTCTAAATTCAGATTTCGAATTCTCTGAATTTAGACTCTAAAATCTTCTAATGTTCGACTCTGAATTCTACTGAATTCAGACTCCTAATTCATGTGATTTTTTACTCCGAATTAAACTAAATTATGACTCTTAATTCTATTTAATTAAGACTCTGAATTCATATGAATTAAGACTCTGAATTCTTATGAATGCAGACTCTGAATTCCACTGAATTCCAACTTCGAATTCTACTGAATTCAAACTCTGAATTTCCTTGAAATTCATACTCCAGAATTATATAGAATTTAGGTTCTGATTTCTTCTAAAGACAGAATATGAATAACCTTGTATTATGGATACCAAATATGTTTTCGAATAGTCTCTGAAATTTTATTTCCTTACACTCTGAAAAATTAATTTGATTAACAAACCATATTTTTTTTCTTAATCTGTCTTTGGTTACAAAACGATGTTGTGCATTCAGTTACTAACTAACAATTGTCTAAGTGACACTTGTACATGTCCCTCCAAAATTCAAGGAAAAATAAGATCGTTGGGTGAGGGAGTCGACCATTGAAGTTGTTCCTATAAAGAGGATCTCATTTGAAAGAGTTCATAACTTTGATAACAAGTTGATAAATCTAGAGATTACATGCTGCTAAAGTGATTTCTAGAGATATATAATTTAACTCTTAGTGTGTACTGAACTTCTTGTTCGGAATTGCTTCGTGCGACTCTGAATGTTGTTGGGTACATTTGATGGATTCCAGGGATAAGAAGAGAGAGGTGCCGACTACCTTAAAGTTCAAGGACTTCTTTATTGAGAAAGACGGAGGTGCCAACTACCTTGACGTTTCGGTCTTGCGGGGATAGCAAGACAGACTCCGATCTTTGTATCAAGGGTATTACCCTACTGTGGGTATAACATACTTTCTTGAAATTATATATCAAGGGACCTTTATCCAAGGTTGTTGGTTACCCTTCTATTTGGGTTAAAATATTTACTACTTGTAACTTGTTTTGTTTCAAGTTTTCCGCTGCATTTTTTATTATTGAGGAATGTATAACTATATTATACTTCCTTATACTTGTACTCTGATTTGTAAGATTCTATATTCTTTAAGGTAGAATCTTTCTTCTTATAAAATTTTGTTAAGTTTCATTTCTGGAATCCCTTTTCTGGAATTACATTCTCAGAATCATATTTCTAGAATCAAGAAAGATTGTAGAACCTTGAGGTTTTGCGAATTTACATTGTTTAACCTTGTTAAACAATAGAAATGATTCTAACCAACATTAAAAGCTCCCAATGAATTTTTAAAGTATACAATTCACCCCCCTCTTGTATATTGGGAATCTACATCATTTTGATCCTCAAGTTGGTATCTTAAGAGTATATCATACTCCATACCTTCTTAACATAAATTAATCCATTTCATATATAGTTGACCTTAATAGTTGTCTAAAAATCATATTTCCAAATTGAAAGCCCAAAAAATTGAAGGAACGTCATTAAATCAACATTATATTCCCTGTAAAATATAAAGTAGACCTTAATATCGCATTCCAGGTATGTCAATAAATTAATGACAATAAAAACATGATGAAAAATGATTCCTTCCAAAAAATACATGGATTTCCAAATATATTCCATAAATCCAAACATGCAGTATACTCCCACAAATATAAAATAAACCATCAAATATCTATCCAAATTTAAAGTTTCCATTACTATTCCATAAACATATCCTTATCATTATTATCTCAACATCATGATCATATTAAGGGATATCTTCCCTCAATCATGTGTTTTCCAAAAATAGAAACTTTTCACTGTATCACTTTTCTTGGTCATCAGTAATATTCGATTTATGATTTTGGATCTATAAATAAAATGTACTATAGAAAAATTGTTATACCTTTTATCAATAGAATAATGAGAATATCATAGATAAAATAATTCCATAACATGTTTCTTGAATAAAAATGAAATCAATTTAATCATTTCACTTCAGTTGTATCAATAAATTAATCTTAACATTGATCTCTAATCTTATTCAAGGGTATATTTATAACGACCCATAATTTACATACATTGTTATTACTTCAAAATTGAAGCATACTTATTACAACATATAACAAAACCATGAAAGGACCGTATAGGTATAGTGTCTTTAGAAACTGGGAAACATAAACAACTGGTTCATAAAGCATCTACACTATCTCCCATTTATTTCATCATATCTATAGTCCCTTTTCGCATATCTTACTTAATAACCTTCTTCCTGACCTGGGGAAAGTAAACATACAAAATGGTGAGCTCAAATTCTCAGTAAGGGTAAACAAAATAAATATCAATCACATCATATTCATAAGAACATAACATTTTGGAAATCTTAACCTGCAAAAGTGAGCATAATTTCATAACATGGGATAAATCATAGTAGTGAAATGAAATCCCAATAATCATAACTTAAAACATGAAACTTTGTGTCATACACACATAATCATGGAGAATCATTTCATATTAGTCAAGACTCATTACCAAGACTATCTTAGTGGACAAAGTCCATTTCTGAACCGAGTTCGCTCCTCGTTTCAGTCCTGTTTCACTGAACCGGTTTAACCTGTCGTCCCAGCCATGTCTATCTCATGAGATATAAAATCTTTACCCAATTCATTGGAGGGAGATATAGGTCCCACCCATCTCATAATGATACCATTCTTATGTGTGCCACAAAATCATAAATCATACATCATTGCATAACCCATGTAATAAAAATGGGATTCTTAAACAACATGACATCATAAAACAATTCATATAAGATAAAGGATTTCATAAAAATAATTCCATCACAAAATAATCAAGTCAATGTAATAATAGGGATAGAAACATAACCCCGTATTATCTTATATGGAAAATAATTTTGATAAAACACTTGAACTCCATTCTTGAGGAAAATATCCTTTCTACTTCGAAAACATTTTCCTTTCTTAACATGTCATACAATTCCAAACTAAAATAAGTTGATTGAAAATAAACTTGAAAATTTTTAAAGTAATCTTCATGGAAATAATGTTTTAAAAATCCATTCATGCCGTATATGTTAAAAAAATCTTTTCGTACTTTTTTTGGAAAAGTCAAAAAGTACCTCATACGAAAAACGACAAAAGATTCCTTTCATATCTTTTACTAAAAACTCACCGAAGGGTAATATTGGATTTAAACAATTGTAGTTGGATGGAAATAATATTTAATATTGAGGGAACATGGATGTGGATGATAAAATACACCCTAGTAAATACCAATGTATAAACAATCTCAGATAAAAATAAGATTGTGATATTTTCCGTTACCTTAGGTCCAATTTGCTTCATAAGTGTCCGAACCTCCTGTATAATGATTTAAACAATGTTATTGACTTATTCTAGAATCATACTTATTTTTATGATATCATATATGGTCATATTCTTAGCTTCTTATTAGTAATATTTCATTACTACTTGTTATTCGGGTGTTTATTACTTTTTGTTCTTATGCGTGTTTTGTCGAATAAATTCTTATTTTTCTTTTTAGGTTATAGATACCTCATTTCCATAATGTTATTAGTGTAATATATATCATATTCATTCATTCAATTCATTTATATAATCATTATGCAATGAAGATCATGTAGAACGAGTCGCATCACATCGTGGAGACGGTATTCCGTACGTACGCACGAGCGATGATATCATTCCCATGATCGTGGAATTGTATTGGAGTGTATATATACTATTTAAGAATCAATATCACTTTACAATAATCATATATAGTCATTATTTATACCATTATATCCATCCAAGTAATGTGGTGGTGGAAAATGGATTACACCACGGCGTGGAGACGGTATTCCGTACGTACGCACGCGTGGTGATTTCATTTTTCGTAGGATGGATAGATGGTCAAATATGGTTGTTTCATACATATAATAACATATCAGTATATTAGTGATACTGATGGTATTACTTCATAATGAAAAAACTAAGTAAGAAGAAGTGGAATAAGAAATAAAGATGAAAGAATCGGTAACAGACGTTACCTCTTCTTTGAAGCGCTTCTTTGAGACCTCCTTTTAGGGCACTAAAATTGGTCTTTGAAGAATACCAAGACCTCTAGGATGTATATAGGGAATTGGAGAGAAGAAATTGGCAGGGTTTGTCGGAGCTTGAAGGCTCAAAGTGGTGTGAGGAAAAGAGGGAGGAGGTGCCCTTTTATAAGGGAGGAGAGGGGCACCTTTGGAATAACTAAAAATATTATTTTATTATAAAGTCAAATTCGGTTTTTAATAGCTCCAAATTGATATATTTCGAAGATAAGGTGGTTATGGGTCGCAATTATCTCATAAAATATAATTTAGACAAGTTTAGGTATCAATTTTAACATTATCATTTAGATTTAACATTAAGTTATATAATTTAACTTTTACCGTGTCTTCTTGTTTTCTTACACTCTAAGGTTAATAAACCTACTATATCAAGCCAAAAAAACCCCAAGTTGTTTATTATTAATATATATAACCTTAGATAAGTAATTTTCCCGAACCT
Source organism: Viscum album (assembly GCA_963277665.1). Classification (NCBI taxonomy): domain Eukaryota; kingdom Viridiplantae; phylum Streptophyta; class Magnoliopsida; order Santalales; family Viscaceae; genus Viscum; species Viscum album. Next base: position 468,730,143 of record OY728119.1, read on the forward strand.
TAGATTTTTAAAAATAAAATAACAATTAATAATATAATATTTGTTTTAAAAACGATTTTATGTTAATTTTGACACTATTTAGTAATTGATTTTTGTGAAAATTATAACAGAATGATTAGTTCGAAAAAAGTTAATTAAATCAATTCTAACATGTCATATTAACCTAGAAAATTAGTTTAATTCATAAAAAGTCTCAAATTACATTTATTTGGGTATTTATAACATCAATTATGTCAATATTTCATTAATAAGATAATTACTGCATCATCGTTGTCTCATATATAAATTAAATTATTTAATGTCTAAAAATTATAAATAAAATACCATTATGTAGGAAATGTTTTTATATTTCTAATGAACATTTATAGTCTAATTTATCTTATGTATAACCCCATATTAAAAATGATTTACTTATTAAACATTGATTTTAACTATTTTAACCCTTCTTTAAATAAATTAATAATAAATGTCCTAATCTAATCCAAGTGGGCCTAAATGGTCATATTTTATTCCTAAGTTTGTTTTTGGTCGAATTAAACTTATCCAATAGAATTAGGACATGTTTTAGGGTAATAATAATAACACTTCTACCCTTAATTACCCTATTTACTTTTAACCGTGGTAAAAAAAAGTAAAAAGTTAATATTCACAAAAAACTATTTTCATCTCATTGAACCAAATTTTAGTCCTTGATATTAACCATGTCTCTCGGATTTTCAAAATTACACTCACAGAAGCGGTAAAATTAAATTTTATGAAAAATTCTGTTTTTTTTACTTCCACTTAGTGGTTTCACTATTCATCAAAAATTGAAAGTTTTCAGAAAAATACCAAAATTTCACCCTAGGCTAATTTCGATATTCCAAATCCAAAAATGAAGTCCATTTTGAAAAATAAAATTTCTAAAATTTAAAAAAGTTGTTATTACTATTCATAATGGCTAGTTTTAATAATATTTTAATAGCATATCGTTGTTTAGTGAAACTCGGTATTGCGTACGACGCAAGCTATTGAGGAAGGCCGTGGTTGCGTGTGAAGCAAGCCAAGCTAGTGTTGTGTGTAGTGAAAGATTATTTTGATAAAAACAAAATATTTCTCATAAAAGTCTCGGGCATTACATTCTACCCCCCTTAAAATGAATTTCGCCCTCGAAATTCGTCACTTTGTAACAAAAAGATGAGGATACCTCTCCCTCATCAAATCCTCAAGCTCCCATGTAGCTTATTCTAATTGGTGGTTCCTCCATAAAACTTTCACCAAGCGAGTAGTCTTGTTTCATAGAACTTTTTCGCTACGATCCAAAATCTCTATCGGTTGTTCTTCATAAGAAAGATCTTGCTCCAGTGGTACAACTTCTGAATTGAGTACATGTGAAGGATCAGGTATGTACTTTCTTAGGAGAGATACATGGAACACATCGTGAACTTGAGAGATATTCGGTGGAAGTGCCAATCGGTAAGCTACCTTTCCAACATGATTCAGTATTTCGAAAGGACCGATATATCTAGGGCTCAACTTCCCCTTCTTTCCAAATCTCATGACCCTCTTCCAGGGAGATATTCGTAAGAACACTTTATCACCCACTTCAAACTCTTGGTCTTTTCTTCGGTTGTCGGCATAACGTTTCTGTCGACTCTGAGCTACTCTTATGTGTTGTTGAATAGATCTGACCTTTTCTGCCATTTCATCAACGAGATCAGGTCCTAATAGCTTTCTTTCCCCAACTTCATCCCAGTAAGTTGGAGTCCTTCATTTCTTTCCATAGATATCTTCATAAGGAGCCATCTGAATGCTGGAGTGAAAGCTATTATTATAAGAAAATTCCACCAAAGGTAGGTGTTGATCCCAACCACATTTGAAATCCATAGAGCAAGCTCTCAACATATCTTCTAGAGTTTGAACTGCTCTCTCAGACTGACCGTCTGTCTAAGGATGATAAGCAGTGATGAAACTCAACTCTGTATCTATATTATGCTAAAGACTTCGCCAGAACATCGAGGTAAATCTCGGATCCCGATCAGATATAATAGAAAGTGGTACTCCATGAAATCTTACCACTTCCTTTACATATATCATGGCAAGCTGATCCAGAGAGAAATCCTCTCTAATAGCAATGAAGTGTGCAGACTTTGTAAGATGATCAACTATGACCCAGATAGTATTATTGCCTTTGGATGTTTTAGGAAGTCTTGTGAAAAAGTCCATAGTGATTTTTTCCCATTTCCATTCGGGTATGGGTAATGGTTGTAACATCCCCTTAGACTTTTGTCTCTCAGCTTTAACTTGCTGACAAACCAAGCATCGAGAGACATATTCAGCAACATCTCTTTTCATGCCATCCCACCAGAAGTACTCTTTCAGGTCCCTATACATCTTCGTGCTTCCAGGATGAATAGAGAATGAAGAACTGTGAGCCTCATCCAGCAGATCCTTCTTTAATTCGTTGATGGGAGGAACACAAACCCGATTCCTGAACTTTATTATCCCATCACAATCAAGGTTGAATTCAGGAATATTTCTCACCTTCTTTTGTAACTCTACATCTTCTTTCTGAGCCTCTTTAATCTTCACATGTATAGATGGTTGAACATTAATTTGATAAAGATACAATTTTCCCCCTTCCATTATAATTCCAAGATCCATCATTTGTAAATCCATAAATATTGGATCTTTTGTGATCCTCATCATGGATAAACTGGCATGGTCTTGTCGACTTAATGCATCTTCCACCTTGTTTGCTTTCCCAGGGTGGTAATGAATTGAGCAGTCGTAATCCTTAATCACCTCCAACCATCTTCTTTGGCGCATATTCAGCTCCTTTTGTGTGAAAATATACTTTAAACTTTTATGATCAGTATAAATGTCACACCTTTCTCCATAAAGATAATGCATCCAAATCTTTAATGCAAAGATTACCGCAGCTAACTCCAAATCATGTATTGGGTAATTTTTCTCATGGATTTTCAACTGTCGTGAGGCATAAGCTATCACCATATCATTTTTCATAAGAACACACCCCAGCCCCTTCTTGGATGCATCACTATAGATCACAAACCATTCTCTGCTACAAGGCAATGTGATCACATGTGCACTGGATAACCTTTTTTCAACTCCTTGAAATTCTCTTCACATTCCTCCGTCCAAACAAACTTAACTCATTTTCGAGTCAACCTGGTGAGTGGATTAGATAATCATGAAAAATATTTCCCAAAACGTCGATAATATCCAGCCAAACCAAGAAAACTTCGGATCTCAGTTGCTGTTGTTGGTCTCGACCATCTTTCGATAACCTCTTTTTTTTCTGGATCCACAGATATCCCCTTTTTGAGATTATGTGACCCAAAAATGAAACTTTTTGAAGCCAAAATTCACACTTGGTAAATTTGTCATAAATCTTCTCCTTTCTCAGGGTCTTCAATATAATTCTCAAGTGATCTTTATGTTCTTCCTTGCTCTTTGAATAAACAAGAATATCGTCTATAAAGACTACCACAAATTGATCAAGATAGTCTCTAAAGACTCTATTCATCAGATCCATGAAGATAGAAGGGGCATTAGTAAGACCAAATGGAATCACTATAAATTCATAGTGTACATACCTTGTACAGAAAGACATCTTTGGTATATCCTCCCTTTTGACCCTTAATTGATGATACCCTGAACGAAGATCAATCTTGGAAAAGTATTGAGCTCCGCTTAGTTGGTCAAATAATTTATCAATGTGTGGGAGAGGATATTTGTTCTTGATAGTGATTTTGTTAAGTTCTCGATAATCAATGCAGAGTCTCATTGATCCATATTTCTTATTAACAAATAGAACAGGTTCTCCCCAAGGTGACGCACTAGGGCGTATGAATCCCTTATCAAGATTCTCTTGGAGTTGCATCTTCAATTTCTGCAACTCAATTGGGGTCATTCTATAAGGTGTCTTTGAAATAGGCAAAGCACCTGGTACGAGTTCTATTGAAAACTCAACTTCACGATTTGGTGGAAGACCCAAAAATTCCTCCAGAAATACATCATCAAACTCCGATACAATAGGAATATTATTAATCGTGAGTTTTCTCACCAACCATTTGAGATAAATAACCCTTATTTAGTGGAATCAAGACCAATAAGATGGAAGAAATTTCCACTGGAAGGTTATATTCATCCTTGCATCAATAGATGATCATATATTGATCTGGAATATTAAATGTGACTTCCCTTCTTTGGAAATTGATATGAGATCCATATAAAGAAAGCCAATCCATGCCAAGAATCACATCAAATATAGGAAGGATCACAAGATTTGCAGGAAGCACTTTCCCACAAACTTTAATCAGGGAAGAATTATAAACTTTTGATGCGACTGTTGTGCCATTAGGTGTTGTCACAGCTAAATCAACATCTAATTATTGAGGTAATACAGTGATACCCTTAGAAAAATCTTCAGAAATAAAAGAGTGGGTGGATCCAGAATCAAATAAAACATTTTATACTTTAGAGTGTATGGTAAGTGTACCTTTCACCCCATCTTTATCATACTCCACATCGCTGATAGAAATTTCATGTGACATTCCTTTACTTTAGCCTTAAGATTTTGTTGATGTTGATCATCATCAACAACCCTTGGATTTGGGCATTTATTGGCATAATTCCCCATCTACTTGCACATGAAACATTGAGGTGTAGTAGGTTCATTCTATGTATCCCTTCCTTTGTTTGCATCATTAGAAATATTCTTCCCATCATTGCGGCATTCAAATGCCCGATGACCTTCCTTTGCACATTTTAAACATTTACTTGTCCCTTTAAGACAACTCCCTCCATGTTTCTTTCCACACTTTGAGCATAAGGGAAATCTCATCTTCTTTTCAGTGTGTTATTTAGATTTTCCTTTGAATTCCATTTTCCTCTTCTTATCAAACCCATATGACTGATGGGTTACTCCAATCTCCTTATCAACTTTGAGAGCACATCGAAAGATTTCCACGTAGCTATTGAAGTCCCTTCTGGCTAAGTCCCTTCGAAGACTTGGTTTTAAGCCACTAAATAATCGATCGATCTTACTCTCAGGTTGGATAATAATACTAGAAGCGTACCTTGGAAGTCTTGTAAAATTTGGTTCATAGGTACCAACAGATTCATCATCCTTTTGCTTTAGTTCAAGAAACTCTTTCTCCATCTTTGTTCATAGAATACAAGGGACGTACTTATTGAAAAATAAGTTCTTGAACTCGTCCCATTCCATGGACTCAATTTCATCCATTTTCCTCATATTCTTAATAAGATTCCACCATTGATCAGCATCTCCTTCCAAACGATACACTGCTAGGATGACTTTATCATGTTTAGAACATTGAAGAACTGAAAATATCTTTTCAGTAGTACTAATCCATTGTTCAGAAACTAATGGATCGGTAGACCCACTGAATGAAGGTGGACGCTGCCTCATGAAGTATTCAACAGAATGTTGCTCCTTTATTTGCTCGTTTGGAAGTCCTGTATGATTCATAGCTTGAGAAAGTTGTGTAAGCATGGCTACAAGATTTTTCATTCTAGCTCCCATAACATTTGGTTGCTCAGGGGGAAAAACATTGCATTGTCTGTCGCATTCCGCATTAACACGGTTCTTTTGGGTTCCAGCCATTGACTAAAACCAAGAAGAATCATGTGAGAAACACTAATTATAATAGGAAAAACCACATAATCAAGAATAAAATTTCACACTTAAGGTCTTATCCTAGGTTATTCATGGTAATTTCTAAAACACTAATACTGTGATCTATGCTTAGATATATCCTTAGGATTCTTACTAATTCTTTCAAATCCTAGCTTCCAAAGGTTGACTATACCTTTCCTCTTATACCAACTATAACGACCCATAATTTACATACATTTTTATTACTTCAAAATTGAAGAATACTTATTAAAACATATAACAAACCCATGAAAGGACTGTATAGGTATAGTGTCTTTAGAAATTGGGAAACATAAACAACTGGTTCATAAGGCGTCTACATTGTCTCCCATTTATTTCATCATATCTGTAGTCCCTTTTGGCATATCTTACTTAATAACCTTCTTCCTGACCTGGGAAAAGAAAACATACAAAATGGTGAGCTCAAATGATCAGTAAAGGTAAAAAAAATATCAATCACATCATATTCATAAGAACATAACATTTTGGAAATCGTAACCTGCAAAAGTGAGCATAATTTCATAACATGGTATAAATCATAGTAGTGAAATGAAATCCCAATAATCATAACTTAAAACATGAAACTTTGTGGAATACACACATAATCATGGAGAATTATTTCTTATTATTCAAGACTCATTGCCAAGACTATATTAGTGGACAAAGTCCATTTCTGAACCGAGTTCACTCCTCGTTTCAGTCCTGTTTCACTGAACCGGTTTAACCTGTCATTCCAGCCATGTCTATCTCATGAGATATAAAATCTTTACCCAATGAATTGGAGGGAGATATAGGTCCCACCCATCTCATAATTATACCATTCTTATGTGTTCCACAAAATCATAAATCATACATCATAGCATGACCCATGTAATAAAAATGGGATTCTTAAACAACATGACATCATAAAACTATTCATATAAGATAAAGGTGTTCATAAAAATAATTCCATCACAACATAATCAAGTCAATGTAATAATAGGGATAGAAACATAACCCTATATTATCTTATATGGAAAATAATTTTGATAAAACACTTGAACTCCATTCTTGAGGAAAATATCCTTTCTACTTCAAAAACATTTTAATTTCTTAACATGTCATACAATTATAAACTAAAAGAAGTTGATTAAAAATAATCTTGAATACTTGTAAAGGAATCTTCATGTAAATAATGTTTTAAAAATCCATTCATTCCATATAAGTTAAAAAACACATTCTTTTCATACTTTTGTCAGAAAAGTCAAAAAGTACCTCGTACGAAAAACAACAAAAGATTCATTTCATATCTTTTACTAAAAACTCACCGAAGGGTAAAATTGGAATTAAACAATTGTAGGTGGATGGAAATAATATTACATATTGAGGGAACATGGACGTGGATGATAAAATACACTCCAGTAAATACCAAAGTATAAACAATCTCGAATAAAAATGAGATTGTGATATTTTCCCTTACCTTAGGTCCAATTTGGTTCGTAAGTGTACGAACCTCCTGTATAATGATTTAAATAATGTTATTGACTTATTCCATAATCATAATTATTTTTATGATATCATATATGGTCATATTATTAGCTTCGTATTAGTAATATTTCATTACTACTTGTTATTCAAGTGTTTATTACTTTTTGTTCTTATGCGTGTTTTGTCGAATAAATTCTTATTTTTCTTTTTATGTTATAGAAACCTCATTTCCATAATGGTATTAGTGTAATATATATCATATTCATTCATTCAATTCATTTATATAATCATTATTCAATGAAGATCATGTAGAACGAGTCGCATCACATCGTGGAGATGATATTCCGTACGTACGCACGAGCGATGACATCGTTCCCATGATCGTGGAATTGTATTGGAGTGTATATATACTATTTCAGAATAAATATCACTTTAAAATAATCATATATAGTCATTATTTATACCATTATACCCATCCAAGTAAGGTGGTGGTGGAGAATAGATTACACCACGGCGTGGAGACGGTATTCTGTATGTACGCACGCGTGGTGATTTCGTTTTCCATAGGATGGATAGATGGTGAAATATGGTTGTTTCATACTTATAATAACATATCAGTATATTAGTGATACTAATGTTATTACTTCATAATGAAACAACTAAAGAAGAAGAAGTGGAAGAAGAAATAAAGATGAAAGAATCGGTAACGGACATTACCTCTTCTTTGAAGTGCTTCTTTGAGACCTCCTTTTAGGGCACTAAAATTGGTCTTTTAAGAATACCAGAACCTCTAGGATGTATCTAGGGAAGTGGAGATAAGAAATTGGCAGGGTTTGGCCGAGCTTGATGGCTCAAAGTGGTGTGAGGAAGAGAGGGAGGAGGTGCCCTAAGGGAGGAGAGGGGCACCTTTAGAATAACTAAAAATATTATTTTATTATAAAGTCAAATTCTGTTTTTAATAGCTCTAAATTGATATATTTTGAAACTAAGGTGGGTATGGGTCGAAATACTCTTATAAAATAGAATTTAGACAAGTTTAGGTATCAATTTTAACCTTATCATTTAGATTTAACATTAAGTTAGATAATTTAACTTTTACCGTGTCTTCTTTTTTTCTTACACTATAAGGTTAATAAAATTACTATATCAAGCCAAAAGAACCCCAAGCTGTTTATTATTAATATATATAACCTTATATAAGTCATTTTTCCGAACCTTAGATTTGTAGGAATAAAATAACAATTAATAATATAATATTTGTTTTAAAAACTATTTTATGTAAATTTTGACACTATTTAGTAATTGATTTTTGTGAAACTCATAACAGAATTATTAGTTAGAAACAAGTTAATTAAATCAATAATAACATGTCATATTAACCTTGAAAATTAGTTTAATTCATAAAAAGTCTCAAATTACATTTATTTGGGTATTTATAACGTCAATTATGTCAATATTTCATTAATAAGATAATTACTGCATCATCGTTGTGTCATAAATAAATTAAATTATTTAATGTCTAAAAATTATAAATAAAATACCATTATGTAGGAAATTTTTTTACCTTTCTAATTAATTTATATAGTCGAATTTATCTTATTTATAACCCCATATTAAAAATTATTTACTTATTAAACTTTGATTTTAACTATTTTAACCCTTCTTTAAATAAATTAATAATAAATGTCCTAATCCAATCCAAGTGGGCCTAAATGGTCATATTTTATTCCTAAGTTTGTTTTTGGTCGAATTAAACTTATAAAATAGAATTAGGACATGTGTTAGGGTAATAATATTAACACTTTTACCCTTAATTACCCTATTTACTTTTAACCGTGGTAAAAAAAAGTAAAAAGTTACTATTCACCAAAAATTATTTTCATCTCATTGAACCACATTTTAGTCCTTGATATTAACCGTGTCTCTCAGATTTTCAAAATTATACTCACAGAAGCGGTAAAATTAAGTTTTATGAAAAATTCAGTTTTTTTAACTACCACTTAGTGCTTTCACTATTCATCAAAAATTGAAAGTTTTCAGAAAAATACCAAAATTTTACCCTAGGCTAATTTCGATATTCCGAATCCAAAAATGAAGTCCATTTTGAAAAATAAAATTTATAAAATTTCAAAAAGTGGTTATTACTATTCATAACGGCTATTTTTAATAATATTTTAATAGCATATCGTTGTTTAGTGAAACTCGGTATTGCGTATGACGCAAGCTATTGAGGAAGGTCGTGGTTGCGTGTAAAGAAAGCCAAGCTAGTGTTGTGTATAGTGAAATATTCCTTTGATAAAAACAAAATATTTCTCATAAAAGTCTCGGGCGTTACAATATTCCACTGATTCAAGGGATATTTATTCAAATAGTTTCTAATCTCCTTAGAGTTGATGTATTTAACATTGGAAAATTATTTATTTCCCTTGGAATCACTAGCATGGTGGAATTTCTCTCCACAATGTAACCAAATCTCAATCTTTTCAAGAACAGACAAGTGTGTTTCCTTCAACAATTATCACATGTGGGAAATCATTATTTCATATACCCCCTTTATCCATATTTTCATCTATTATCATATTCATATTTTTCTTCCCTTTAAATCCATAAATCATAGAAAATTCCTTCTTTGTCATGATACAATTTGATACTATGTACTCGTCTGATAAAAAAAGTATTGGAGGTTATTCCCATTCAAAGAATTTTATTAATACTATTAAAGAAATGATCAATATTTCTCTATGGATTACGTACCTATCCCATATCATTCCATTTAAACCTTGTAAATTTGGATTCATACATAGAAATATTTTCATCTTCTTTTTCAATTATACTCATGAATTTCTTCTTCATATCTAATAATTTCTCATGAGGAAAATACTTTTCTAATAAGAGTGCCATAAAATCCTTTTATTCCAAGCATGTTTATTCATGTTTATCCTTAGTGTTCTAAATCAATGACCACCATTGATCTGCATCTCTTGAGATGTGATAAACTTCCAAAACAACTTTATCCCTATCATTACTACTCAGAATGATAGGGATGTATTTCTAGTGAAAACAAAATAATCTCTAGAAAAACCAACATAATATCCACCTTACTAAAACATTATGATATGATTATCATATGGTTATATTACCTAATCTGTGTTCTCGTAAATCTAGTTCCAAATGTTTATAATAAAACTCATATAATACCAACATTAATTACCCAAACTCTAGTAACCCAGAACAATTGTCTACTTTATTGAAATGACACTAGATACAAGGTATCACATCCCAATTGATCAAATGGTTTAGTAGTCTTAGTAAACTAGACAAATACTTGAAATTCAAATTGGTTTCTGACACTTTCATTTGGGCACGCATCCGTCTTTGGAGGACGCACAACTGTTTCCATACATTCTTTCTTTACAAATGCGAGCGGCATCCATTCCTTGTTTTAAGATGTTTTCTCCTTGATCAAAATGGTACGATGGGATGTTGGTTCCTCATTTCTTGGATTCCTCATCGTAACTTGTTTCATAGTACGGGCCTCCCTCATAGATTAAGACGTTATCTTTGAATCTCATTCTTGATGCCATATCTTTGTGGACTCTGGTTAATTACACTACATTCGTCAGGAAATTCCATGGGGTTTTAACAAGGAAGAAGCCTTCAGTCAGAGTAGATGAAAACATCAGACATGTCGGGGCATCTTTGTATGCATGGACATTGGGGAACCTGTATTATTCATCATAAGAGGGCATCTCAAGGGAACAGAACCTGAGGTATCCCACATCAGTCATGTGGTATCATATGCCGGAGGCATGTCTTTGAGGTATTCCTCAATTTCCCATGTTTAACATGGGTTATGTCAAAAGTTTAATGACATGTAGAGATAGTTATGCCAAAGTTGTGTCTTCCATAGTTTTCCTCATACATCTCATGTTTAACATGAGTTAGGCCGCGAGTTTAACATCTTGAGAAGACTGAATAATAGTGATCAGAAAATCCCCTAGAAAACGATCAGATCCCTAAGAGGGAACACCTGGAAGGTTTACCAGATGGATGGATCAGAATGCCCAATGAGAACAGATTCGAGGTGGTGTGTCCCATAGGGAGAAGATATCAAACCGTGAAGGATGATCTGGACACCACTGAGGGAAAATCAGAAAGAGTGCACCCCAGAATTGGTAACACCAGATATATATGTTAGAATACCCAATAAGAACAGAACTAGGGTGGTGTTTCCCTTAAAGGGAAGATTTTACAATGTGAAGACTCATCTGGACGCTACTAAGGGTAGATCCGGGAGAGTGCACCACTGAATGGGGAACACCAAGGTTTACCATTGGCTGGGATTGAACCTTACAGATGTTTCCTACATACCATGTGTAGACGATAATGATCAAAACCCGCGTAGTTTAAAGGTGTAATGAATCGGGGTGTACAGAAATGACAACAACCCAAATACATACTGGGGCTTACACATGGATAGTGGCCCATCTCAAGAGGGAAACTCTTGGGTGGATGATTATGGCCTGTGTGGGTATTATGCATGGTTAGATGCCCAATGTAATGGAGTGATCCCACCGGGATATGGCGGTCCAAGTAATAACCAGGATGGATGATGGAAATTGGACTGAATTTGAGGGGGTGAGATAGAATAGACATGAGGTTGACAACGATGTTGGGATTGAACCTTGAAGAGACTTCCTATGTATCCCCATGGAAGGGAATCAAAGACCAATTAGTTTTGTGGGGTGATGGGATGCCTAAGGAGGTGGCCCGTGAGAATCGATGCATGGATGGGATCTGGAGGAAGTGGAACCTCCGGGTTGAGGGGAATGAAATTCCTAGAATGTAGAGGCTCAAGGGAGAGACTAGGATGAGACATGGGTAATGGTCTTGTGCCTCAAGGAGGATTTCTATGTATCCACATGGCAGGGAATCAAATTTTGCATAGTTCAGGATGTTAGTATAGAATCGTGGTGTGCGTAGAGGACAGCGACCCGATGATATACTGGTGATTACGTGTGGTTATCAGCCCAGGTTGGTCTAACACCACGGGGACGGACGAGAGATGTGGGTCCAAGAAAAGGGGTCTACATTGGCTTACCACTAACTAGGGAACACAACATATTACCATTGATTATGAGACACAATGACTTATCATCGGTTGGGGAATACAACAACTTACCGTTGATTGGGGTTGACAACAGCATACCACTGAATGGGAAAGACAACGACATATCGTTGATTGGGGAACACAATGGCTTACCATCGATTGGGAGACACAATGACTTATCGTCGATTGGGGAACACAATGGATTACCATTGATTGGGGAATATAATGGTTTACCTTCGATTGGGGAACATAGCAGCTTACCATTGGATGGGGAACACAATGGCTTATCGTCAATTGGGGAAGACAATGGATTACCGTCGATTGGGGAACACAATGGAATACTGTCGACTTGGGAACACAATGGCTTATAGTTGATTAGGGAACACAACAGCTTACTGTCGATTGGGCTTAGACCCAAGGGAGGCTTCTTATGTACCTTTCCTGGGAGATTAGGATCAAAGACCATGCAATTCGAATGGTTACAGTTTAACATCTTGCAGGACAAAGGTGAACCAACATGAAGGGGACAGGAAAAGTAGGTGTCAGTCATGAACCTAAGGGAGGCTTCCTATATACCTTTCCTTGGAAAGGATCAAAGTCTACGTAGTTCGGTGATTGTTGGGGCTTACATGCTAAGGCGTCCTAGAGAGGATTTCACGGTCATTGTTTTACTCTAATCTCACGTGAGTCAGGATCGGTGTGAGAAACAAGAGAAAATGATAGACCTCATGATCAGGGTGAAAAGGTGCATCCATAAAGGGTGGTGAATTGGTATTATGCATGGAAGTTGTATGGGTTCCACTAAGGAGCAACATTGATGGATGGGGCTTACGCAAGGAAGCTACCCAAGTACTGCTACAGAGCTGCACTGTTTGATGGGGTTACGCATGGGAGTTTCAATCGTGTTGCTATGGAGAAGCAATGGTGAATGGGGCTTATGCATGGAAGCAACCCAGGTGCCACTAAGGAGCAGTAATAGTGTATGATGGCTTACGCATGGAAGCTACCCAGTTCCTCTAAAGAGAAGCAATGGTGGATAGGTCTTATGCATGGAAGTTTCCTAGTGATGCTAAGGAGAAGTAATGTTGAATAGGAATTATGCATGGAAGCTTCCCAGGTGCCGCTAAGGAGTAGAAATATTGTATGGGGCTTACGCATGGAAACATTCAGGGTGCTGCTGAGGAGTGGAAATAGTGAATAGGGCTTACGCATGGAAGCTGCCCGGGTGTTGCTAAGGAGCGGAAATATTGGATAGGGCTTACGCGTTGAAGTTTCCCTAGTGCCTATATGGAATAGCAATGGATAATTGGGATTATTCATCGAAGCTTCCTATGTGCCTCTAAGGAGAGTAAATAGTGCACATGTCTTATGCATGGAATCTGGCCAGTGTTGTTAAGGAGCGGCAATTGTGGATGGGGCTTATACATGGAAGCTGCCCAATGTCGTTGGGGAGTGGCAGTAGCGAATGGGGCTTATGCATGGAAGTTTCCCAGGTGCCTCGATGGAGAAGTAATAGTGTATGGGTCTTACACATGGAAACTGATCGTGTGCTTCTAAGGAGTAGAAACAATGAATGGGGCTGACGCATGGAATCTTCCCAGGTGCTGCTAAGGAGTGTGAACAGTGGATGGGGCTTACGCGTGGAAGCCTCTCAGGTGCCACTAAAGAGCGTAAATGGTGGATTGAGCTTATGCATGGATGTTTCCTATAATTTCTTCCTCATATCTGGCGATTAGGGTATTCCAACACAAAATTGGGTTGAGGAATATAATTGAGGTCTACACTTATGCGTTAGTGCACAATAGGGATAATGCCAAGGGTGTTGGAATGAATCTGAACAAAGGGAGATGAAAAGTGTGAATCACAAGCCTGAAATTTGGAACATAGTGAGGATGGAGTGGCGATGGATGATAATTATGACCAATGTTAGAAACATAGTATCCATATCGTGTTAGCCTAAAATGGGGGAAGACATATGAGGGTTGACTGTTGATCGCGTTCAAAACACACGACCTAACTCGAAGTGTCGTCAAAATTCTTCTGGGGTGTTGGACCAAGATGGTAGGTGAGCTGATGCGGCATGGGACTAGGCCATTACGGGTTCCCTTCGGACATTAAGGAGTATGAATATCTGAATGTAGGACATAGGAAGCATGAGGTGGAGTGATGGAATGCTCGAATGGTTTCTAATGCTATTGAAATTACTCCATTATAATAATGGCAGAGGTAACTTATTCTTTTCACATGAGCCATCTCTTATTTGAAAAAAAATACATCTTATATTATTGAATGATAGGGAATTACATATTTTAAAGTCATGTAGTAAGGACTGTGGGCATATTATGCTTGGCACATAAGGCATCTCTTGTTTAGAGAAAGAGGCATCCTATGTTTGTCACATAGGGAGTACTATAGTTTATAGTCTTATTTATAGAAATCTTGGAATCTTATTCTTAGCACATAAGGCATCTCTTGTTTAGATAAAGAGGCATCTTTTTTTTGAACATAGGGTGTTCTACAGTTTATAGTCATGTAGAGGGTACCGTTAGCATTTTATGCTTGGCGCGTAAGGAATCTATTGTTTAAAATAAGTGGAATCCTAAATTTGAATGATAGGTAATAATACAATATATATTCATGTATAAAGGTATATTAGGCATAAGGATCCTTGTAATGGATGGTTTTGGGACTTAGGAAAGAGCGGCCCTTTTGGTTCGACCTGGAAAAGGAGTCAGGTGAGAGGGTTTGGATGAGTTACATGAGGAATGGTTTGACTCAAGGTAATCGGGGAATTGATGATGAGAAGCTCAACTCATGACACATGAAAGGAACCAAGAGGAATATGTTAACTCAAGGTATTTCATATTGTTTTGAGGAGTATCTAGAATCATGTTATATTATAGGAGGAAGGTTTTTCTGAAAAAGGGCGCAATGGAAAATGCCAAAATCCTTGGCCAAATAGTTTGCAGTGAGACTCTCCATTTTTCATGGGGGTCAGAGACAGTAGCAAAGGGACTGGCCCAGAGGGCCAGAACCATAGTCTGACAGTGATCCTAAGTGGTGGTGCAAGGTCACAACCCCCACGGTATGGACTGGTGGGCGCAAAGGTAGGATCCTTGCAAAAGGAAGGTCTTCATGAAGTAGTTTCATGAAGGAAAGGTGCTCGCGGAGCATGGGGTCTCACGAAGAAACTTCATGAAGGAAAGCTACTCGTAGAGCATGGAATATCATGAGGCATGGGGACTCATGGAGGATGGGGTCTCATGGTGCAAGGGGGCTCGCGGAGCTCATGGTCTTGTAGAGAAAAGTTCTTTATAGAATCTAGGTTCTCGCAGAGTAAAGGGGCCAGCGGAGCAAAGGGACTCATGGATGAAAGCAGATCATGGAGAAAAGAAGCTCACAGAGCCAAGAAGATCATGAAGCATAGTGGATGGCAGAACAAAGAGGGTCACAGAGCTGCGAGCAACCCAAAGGATCTCCCTCTTTCACAAAGGGCGTAGCCCTTTGCGAAGGGCATCACTTCGCGATGCACGGGAGCTCTGTGAAATGGGAGATCATCTGCCCAAGGGGCAGCGTGACTGTGATTATGAAGGTGGTGATCTAAATATTTATAATCAATGGAGGTTGGTGGAGCTCATTGTGAAGAAAAAATGTGTGCTATGAAGAGATAAGGATGTTGTGATGGAAATCACGCTCTATAACCAGAGGCAGTTCCCTCACATTCTTTGTAACCGCAGAGTCGACCATCATCGACCTTCGTGGCACTCGCGGAGGCTCTGGTTAAGTTCCCTCAAGTTTCTCGTAGTCGCGGAGGCTACCATCATGGCCTTCGCAGTGATTTTGGAAGCTCCAGTCAAGTTCCCTCTACTCCGCGATCGTGGAGGGAGTTTCGCGAATGGGCTCCGTGAACCAGTTTTCCATCCTAACTTCTAATGTCCATAACTTCTAATATGTAACTCTGTTTGGGATCTTAGACTAGACAAATCGAAGCTTGTGAAATGGTTTATGATCATGGATCCTGTATGTAAGCATTTGGAATATTTTTTGGATGTGTTTTATGGTGCCAACAACATTATATTTTGAACATAAAATAAACAAAGTGTTTTCTTTTTGAATTCCATTATTCCCCTTATCATATCCCTTCATATCAATCACAAAACAATTCCATCTATCAAATGAATTATAAAACTTATAGAACATGTGAGATCATATACTTAGTAAGATTGTGTGTATAGTGGAAGCTATCATGAATAAATAATCATAATCAAAATATAAAGATAAATAACTGAAACTAGTTCCATATAATCAATAAATTAATTATAATATGGAATAAATAAATGAAGATCAAATAAAGTCATATAAATAATCACATGATATTGAAACTTATTCATAAATATTATAACTAATCGAATAATCACTTTGTAATCAATAAATGATATCACAATGTTGTAATTCATAATGTGAGACATATGAAATTATCTATACCATTCACAAAATAGATTAAATTCATTTTTATAAATATATCTAACTTTTTCAACTAATTTTTCATATGAGACAAATTGATGCATTAAGGGGATGTCAATAAAAGGGCCCCACCCATAACGTATGAAGTCCAATTACTTCCAAATATTAAAATGGTAAAACATAATCAATATAAACATTAATATTTAAAAACAGAAATACGATATTTTAATACATACCCTAATCAAATAAACATAATCATAAACCATTAATAATATTATCATTAATTGTAATAAAATTATACATCCTCGGTGAAATTGATGTTAATCCATCCAAATAATTAATAAAGATGATATAAATACAACATATCCCCAATGGACCATAAGTAAAATAAAGTGTTGATGTCATTGATTAATAGAAATACTATAACAATTTCATTAAATAAATCTTCTAGAAAATATTCTTTTATTTTTGAAAATAACCTTTTAAAACAAAACATTCAAAAAGAAATTTGAAAATACATTTATTTGAAAATAAAATTTGAATACTTTTTAAATGATCATTAAATCATTGATTGGTAATGAACAAGGAAAATTATGTTCATGTCATATAATTTAAAAGAATATTCATTTCATATTTTTAGTAAAATCAAGACGGACATTGTTTTGAAGATAATATGATAAATCCTTTAAAAAATTATAAAAATTAAAAATGGTAAAAAAATTATGTAATAAATATTTTTTAAATGGTTTAAAATATTTTTGAAAATACTTTTAGAATACATATATTAATATGAAAAATTATTTTTTACAAAAGAGAGAAATAAATTCAAATTTTCATTAAAACACTTTCTTAATCATTTTAAGTACCAAAAACATGAAAAATGTTACTATTACTTTAAAACATTCATGAATAATAGAGTATAAGAATATATATTTATTTGAAGAAAAAATATAAAATAATTCCCCCAAGGGATACATAAACCAAAAACATCCTAAATAATGATTAGATTGTAAAATTAACCCCTTCCACTTTGTTAACTTTTAAATCGTAATCCACATAAAAGAAATAATCATCTGATGAAACTTTAAATAACATGATGATAAATTCAGTAATGATATTATATTTATATAAATATGGTTATATCATAAATATAATTTATATTATTTAACTTTAACCTTACTACCGTACATGTAAAGTGTGAGTGGAAAAAATCACCTTGGTTCACGAGGCGGTATTCCACCATATACATGAGTGACATTATTGTATCCCACACAGAATAGAAATTAATAATTTATATGTGATAAAATAATTAAAAAAATTATAATAATTTAATAAATGTTGAATAAATATATTAAATCCATCATTATTTCCATCCTTGAATAGTGGTGGTGGAAAACGATTGACATTGCCTCGTGAGGCAGTAGTCCATTGTACACAAGATGGACAGTTTTGTCTTCCATTTGATGGAAGTGAAGATGTATTTGGTTTATTACATTAACATAATAACTTATAATTATATATGACATAATTTTTTTATTATATTATCATAGTTTAATATGTATTTAAGTAGGTAGAAGAATAAATATAACAAATACTCACCTTTTCTAATTTTAACTCTTCTTTAGATAGCCTCTTTAGGTTTAAACCTATAGCCTTTATAAGTGGGATTCCTAAAAAGTTAAGGTATTTAGTAATTAGGTAGATAATTAATAAATATATATATATTTAGGTATTTTATAAACCAAATTGTTGTGGAAGTGTAAATAGGGGAATAGAGGGGGTGGCCTTTTATACGTTGGGGAGAGGACAAACTTTGAATTTTTGAAAAGATAAAGTCATTACTGTTTTTTTCTCATGATAAAATCCTAAAAATGGTTCATTATAAATAATTATAGATGATAAAGAAAACCTATGTCCATAAAATGGTTTTTGGAAATGTTTTTGGTAATTGTAACCCTTATCTTCTAAGTTTATCCCCTAGTAAACCCATTTTTAACTTAAACATGGTAGTTATTTTTTTACTCTTTCAACAATTACTTATATTAAAAAAATAATCTAACCTTTTTAGATATTATAAATTATTATGATTCCAAATATGGAATCCATTTTTTCAAATTAAATTTCAATATTTTAATAATTCCATTTAAAATTAAACTACTAATGTGATGAAAGAGTCGTTTTCCACAGAGAAAATTCTCAAATGTATAGATTGTTTTAATATCAATATTCAATATTAAATTGATTACAACGAAATAAATTAGTTAAATAATAATATAATTTAAATAATTTTTCTTTCAAACCAATTTAAAATATAATATAACTTTGTAAATATTTTAAATGAAAATAATGTTTTCAATAAAAATAATTATTTTTCACTATTCATCAAAAAAATAATATTTTCAGAAAAAATCCAAAACATCATCCAGAGATAATTATTTCATGTATATTTCAAAAATAAAGTTTATTTTTAAAATATATTTATCTAAAATTTTTCAAAAAATTAATATAAAAATATTTGATCAAAGCGCAATTAGACGTCCTTTTAGAAAAAAATACAGTTTTTCAGAAAACATTTCTTTTTCGTTCAAATGATTCTTATTTTATTTATAATAAATATATAACCATTGAATTTGGTTTATAAATGTTTAAAACTTTTATTTGTATTAATTTATTTAGTACTATTAATTCCTTCAAACTGAATGGCTAGGATACAATGGTTATAATAATAATTTAATAGAGTGTCACATTTTTCTTAAACCCTATGATGTGTACATTGCAAGATATCAAAGAGATTGAATTTATTTAATAATAAATATAACATAAATCTGAGGGGTATTTCATTATCATATCAACTTAGTTTTTTTCATAAAAACAATAGAATATGATGTAACTCTTTAAAAATATTAGGGTGTAACATTTTGTCTATATGTACACATTATTTTTCATTTATATTATATATGCACCCCACCCACATCGAGTACTATATACCAACATGATAATGTTTTGGGGAGTTTTTTCTTAAATATCACAACCCATTTATTGGTATGTTTTTGTTTTTTTGGATTCCCCCTTCTTAAAATTATTGTGATATAATTTTTTTAGAGTTGGGAAGGTCTCAGGTGCAACTCGTTGGGGTCTGAGACATGGACATTTATAAAATGGGGCTTATAGAACATGGAGCATGGTTACTAATAACTATGACCATAACTATGTATCTTGATGTAGGTTGAACCATAGTTTTCTTGAATTGTATAGGTGGACATGTAAACTGCAAGAAAATGTAAGGCCTTGTATATTGGGGCTTGCATGGTCTTAGATCGATTTTTCAAACCATGAGTCCAAATCATATGTCTTATTAATAGATCCAAATTTACTATTTTCCCTCCCAATATTTTTATGAACATTACTGATTTTATACCACATATCACTCCAAATATTATTAAGTGTTTCCCAAGCTTTTCTTAATCTTAATGGGCTAAATTTCTTTCGATTCAGTGTTTTTTGGAGTGTCATTTCATGCAATTTCAAGCACAAAGTAACTCTATGAATTTATTTCTTTCCATTATTTAGATGTATAACTTCTTATTTTCTCATAATAATTTATTTCTCATATTCCATTTTCAATTTATATTATATGATTTTGTGCATGTTGAAATTTTATCTCAAATCAAAGGCTTGTATTGGATGAGTAGAAATCTATGAACATAAGGTAAGTTTCCCAAGATCAATTTACCCTATTCATGATATTTTATTTCATATTCATGTGATATGTGTGACATCTCTAATGTGTTTCATGTTTTTCTCTTTTTTAATTAAGTAGTTGGCCCTTAAATTTTTTTCTTATACCCTTCATAGATCTCGTAGGGATTGCTGATACATATGGGATCGAACATACAGCCACCCATGGGGTGTGAAAAATATTTAAAATGGTAAAGTGGTGATTTAAATAGTGATAATAGTTGTTTGAAAGTTTAACTTGGTTAGTCTTGTTGTTCGGATTGATATATTAGAGAAAATGGGCTTTATAGAATATGTTGATAATTAAATATTTTATTTCATATTAATAATGTTGTAATAGTTAATGGTTTATGTGAACATTTATGGTTGTTAAATGGTTTTTAAGAACATTTAAGGTTTGTGATATGTGATTAATGTGTGAAGTAGTTTAATTATGTTATTCTATTTAAATTTTTCTAATATGTTGACCCTTGTATGCAAGTAAATGATGGAATCATTTGGTTGTAGGATAGAATCTCTGGGAACCATAAGTACTTTATATGGATTGGGATGTTGAACCAATACTATGCATCCATGGTTAGGGTGTCAGACTAACACTCTAGGAACCAATGATGTTTATACATGGTTTAGATACTGTACTGGGGATCTGGGAATAAATTATTTTTATACATGATTTCGGTTTCAAACTAATTTTATAGGAACCAATGATTTTTATACATGGTATAGGTGTCAGACTAATGCTCTATGAACCAATGTTGTTTGTACATGTTTTTGGTGTTGAATTAATGCTTTGGCACTAGTAGTAATTAAACATGTATGGGTAACTTAGACTGATGCTTCTTGGTACTAGGAGTTATGTAATTAATGAAAACCAATTTCATTATTTAAACTATGTATCACCCTATTAAATATGGCTACAGTGACTGGATTTTCTATAGAATTTCTGGTTCACTTGGGTGCCACTTCAGGACGAAATGGATAAAAAATTAATAAATAAGAATTTATTTTTTTTAAAGAATTTATTTTCTTTTCTATAGTATTTATTATATCTATATGAATTTTCACATAGACTGGTTATTTATTTATAAACCATTGGTTGTGGACCACTGAGTTTTACTCACACCCTTATCGGCCCACTGTTGATGCATAAGAAAATATCGTGGTTGTAGGTCAGGACAATGGGAATGGATGAGTGGTTGATGGATGATTTTTGACTTATGGGATGGAACATGGATGAGGGTACCAAGATAGGTTCTTGGAAATTTTTTGGGACTATCAGTTTTTTTTCTTTAGGGATCCTTTTCGGCACATATAATTATCATGACATGACATATTTACTTTATTAACTTCAGAAACATTCCCAATTTTGGGTTTTTTTATGTCATGTGTGGTTACCTGATGGTTATTATTTCTTTTTTAAATATCTTATTTTTTCTATTCTAATAAAGAGGGTATACTCTCCCCACATTCCTCCCTGGATCATCCCTATTGTTTGGAGGCCTTTTTTAAATGGGGAGGAGTGTGTGAGGTCGTGTAGTGAACTATTTCAGCTATTGTTTGGACTGAGTCTGACTGAGATATTACAAAATTATATTAGAGGCACTAGGCCTTTTATTTTTATATACAATTTGGGAAAGATATAAAGGAGAATATGATGTTTCGAGACATT
Organism: Viscum album; assembly: GCA_963277665.1. Lineage (NCBI taxonomy): Eukaryota > Viridiplantae > Streptophyta > Magnoliopsida > Santalales > Viscaceae > Viscum > Viscum album. The sequence goes on from OY728119.1 coordinate 468,752,274, forward strand.
GTAATGAGGTTATGCATGGGAGTAACTAACCCATGAATTGGTTAAAAGTAGGTTTCTAAGGATGATAATTCTATTCATAAGGTTCTCTTAGTAGATTTGCAATGGTATTTCGCCTTGGGTGATACACAAGTTTTGTGATGTTATTGATTTATGATATTTTACTCATGGGTTTCCAAGACATGATATTTTCCATACATGAATCATTTCATGAAATGAGGGGTTCTGTGAAATAATTTATATATAGAACACAATGAAAAGAATGTTATGACCTGTTTTATATTAAATACAAATATTGATTTGTTATAAATAAAATTATTTTTTTCTTCTTTTGTGGTTTTAAATAAATAGTCAGTACTAAATTGGTTTGAAATTTTTTAAATTTAAAGATTCTAAATATAATTTTTAAAATGGTATTAAATATGAATATTTTGTCTTTTAAATTTACTTTTACCCTGATTTAGCTAGTGCCCATAGATTGGGGTGGTTGGGTGTGGCGATAGTGTTATAGTCATATCCAATAGGATAGTGTCTATGAAGTTTCTTGATTATAGTATGTTGTGACCCCAATTATGTGTATTTATATAAATTATATGTTATGCTCCATAAAATATCCAGTTATAATTGTATAGGTACTAATCCATGACAATGTTTTCTGATAGAGAGATGGGAGGTCACTGAGAAGAATGCACCTCAGGTAGAAGAATAAGAGCCCTTATCGACTCCATCTGATATAGAAAAAGGGAATTATGGTGATAATTTCACCCGATTAATTAAGTTTATAGAGAGGAAACCTGTGTGGGATATACCAACCATGTTTTATCTAAATTGGTATTTCAATCAACAACATCCCCAAACGTTCACCGAAGAGGGTGGTCCTGAGGTAGTTATGTTCTCGATCGATTCTATCCAGATGGTCATTGACCATTATGAGTCTCTTTTGGAGAGGATGATTAAATTGGAAGATTATATGTTATTGGGATCAGCGAAACAATAGTGGGTTATTTAGGTCCAGGATGAGAATCCTGAGGGAAATTCACAGATGGAATCCTTGGAGAAGTTCTTAGAGTACTTCTACCTAGAGACCCTAAAGAAAGAAAGAGCCATAGATTTTATGTATCTGACCTAGGGAAATATATCATTTATGGATTATGTTGTCCAATTCATAGAACTATATATTTTTTCATATTTTTTTAAGATATGAGGAAACTTGGGTGTGACATTTCTAGATGGAATCAAGTGTGAGATCAAGTTAAAGGTAAATATTTTCCACTTGTAGAAATTATCTAAGGTGGTAAATCAGGCTCTCATTTCTGAGGGAAACATGAAGGAATCCTCAAGTATATATTATGAAGTTTCTTCTGAGAAGTCTGCTAGTACATACATAGGTATTATAAATCAATACTATGAGAACTTAAACTAAGGTCGTGGTAGGTAGTGCAGTTAAGGAGGTATATCATCCTCTTAGGGAATTGACCTGGTTTTTTGATACTAGTACGGAATGCTTAGTCACATGTGAGTTTAGTGTCCTCAACCACCAGTATCTTTTTGAGATTCTAATATTATGGGGAACCTATTTATTTTATTCAAGAACGCTTTCTATATTTCTGGTGATAGAGTACCTAGGATAATGTAGAGCACTTAGAGATGATCTTTTAACATGAATCAGTCTGGAAGTAAGAGTTTTATTGGCCATACTGGTCAGAGTGGGAAAATTGGTACACACATAAAAGAGAATATGTATCCAAAAATATGGGCATCTTATAATAATAAATTAGAAGATCAGGGTAGAGGAAAAATTCATGACATCTCATTCATCTAGATCCCTCCAAAAATTAGTCTAATCCATCGACTATTTAAGGTATAGTTCTGGTGTTTTATATTCTTTCAAGTAATTTATTTGATAATGGAGCATCATATTATTTTATATCTTCCTAGTTTTTTGAATTTTTTTGGAAATAGTGGGGGGATTATTATTTGGGGTTATGTTGATATACATGCCATCTAGGGTGTTATCAAATGGATTTCATCATTGTAATGACAGTGCCCTCAAGATTTATGAGTTTTATTTACAATGGAATTTGATTATGCTTTATATTTTAGGTTTTAACTTTATTTTGGGAATGGATTGGTAGGTTTCATACCAGGAATACATTGATAATTACCAAATAGGGGTGGCATTCATGTCTCATAAGGGTGATAGCTATGTTCAAATGGGAGAATGTGATATCTAGAAAGGACGTCCAGGGCTCATTCATTATTAGTTGGGGGAGTTCACAATATAGGTTGTGAGTCCTCTAAAAGATGATTCTAACACCCTAATATTTTAACACTATATATGATAGTGTATTTAATAATAAATACTACGTTTAAAAGAATTAAAACATATTTTTAAAATATTATTATTTAAATTAGATTGTTTTTAACTTAGCAGTTAAATTAGTTAGTATAAATAGGATTAACTAATTTATTAAATTTAAATAAATGTAATTCTCAATTTATTTTGTTATAAATTCTAATTAACTACTCACTCAATTTTATGTTTATTCATTTTATTCAGCAAAAATATGTTTTCTTCAAATAATGATTTTATACTACTTTCCATGATAAAATATTATAATTAATATTTTCTAAAATTTAAGAATGTTTATTTCATAAAATGAAATAAAATTATAAATTAAGAATTTTGTTATTAATATAGGGTGAATTTTTTGGATTTTTTGGAAAACATTACTTTTTATGGGAATAATTAAAAATACCAATTTTTATAAAATTATCATTTATTCTTTTAATCAATTAATTAATTTAAAAATATATTTATTATTTTAATCTAATTTAAATTTAAAATAGTTATTATTTATATATATTAAATCCAATTATTTATATAAAAATAATGTGTATTCTTTATTTTTGAATAAGTTTATCCTTTGGCTTAAAAACACCTTTTTCTGAAATCAATTTTAAAGTGCATTATGTTTCTCCATAGTAATTAAATTAATTAAACCAAAATGATGAATAATTTAAATGAGATTTCTATATTATATATCTATAAATATTAATTTATGTTTATTTAAAATTTATTACTTTTATTATAGTTATTAGAAGATCATTTTATGCTTGATAAATGCATTTCTTGAAAAAACTGTTTTTTCGACACATCAACGAGATTTATTTTGAATTAAATTATTCCACTTATGTGATTTAAATATAGAAAATGAAATCCATATTTTCAATAATAACAATTTATATTATCTAATAAATTAATCTTAATTATTTATCATAATGAATAGTAAAAATAGTAAGAATTAATTTCCACAGTTAACATAGAAATCAGATTATCATGGCTTAACTAAAATGGTGATGGTTAAAAATGACACAAAACATGTCTAATTCCAATTTTTTGGAAATATTTAGACCTTATCTATTTTAAGGATTAAAATTGGTCTATCTTAGAGCCTTTTGGAAAGATAAAAGGAGGGTTTAATTCATTCTTTTCAAAAAAAAAGTCTAAGTGTGTCATATCCCACACTTATAAAAGGTCACCCCTATCATTTCATTTAATCACTTACAAATATATTTTGTTCAGAAAAAAAATTCTCAAATTTATTTTTTAATTTCCTCCCATAATCAAAGAATTTTTGGTTTTATAATAAATTCAATCTAATAAGGCTTTAGATATAATCATATAGATGTAGTTTGGATAATAGTTAACTTTATTAACTGAGTGTTTTCTTTTATTTCATCTTCCACCTTATTAATGTTTTTTTAAGACATGATGATATAAAAACCTTAGTATCTCCAATATACTTATATTCATTTATGTTAATGGCATGACCAAAAATCATCTCCTCTTCCATTTAAAGGGAAAAGAAAATGTTGATCGTGTGTACAAAGGGATACCGCCTCACGAAGAGACATAATTATTTTTCAATCACCATTTCTAATGGATATATATAATGATGTATATAATTATTATATATTATATTTAAGATATAATTACACTTATTTTAATATAATATCACATATAACTTCTTGCTTTATATTTCAGAGGGAATACTATAATATCGCCTGTGTGTACGGCAGACTATCGTCTCCAGAAGCGATGTGATTCATTTTTTCACTTAAGGTAATAAGGATTAATTTTATTTTTATATGTAATATTAATTACATACTAATCATTTTTAAAATAAATATTTTATATATGTTCTTAACATTCCATCCATTTAATAAATGATAACATCATACCTGTATAGAGAGGATTACTGCCTCACGAAGTGATGTGATACATTTGTATTACCTCATTACATGGATGGTATATATAATATTATTTAAACAAATAATATTATATTTATGATATAATTATAATTTTTTAAAGATAAAATAATACTTAACTTCTTTCCATCATGATTTTAGAATAATTGAAATGTTACTCATGCATACATATGACTTACCTTATTCATGATTGTAACATAGGTTATTTCTCATAATGATCCTTCTTAATTTTTTTTAAAAGTAAAATATAAATTAATAAATTTTTAATATTCCAAGATTAAAATTTCTTTGATGATTAAATAATAATCTATTTAACCTTACTCAACCTTCCAAAGTGATTATGGTCATATGAACTATTTATCATCAAAACGTCTCACATGTAAATAAATCTTTAAGTAATTAAATATGAAATGGTAAAAAAATATAATAAAAGAAATAATAAATATGAAAACAATTCTTAGTAAATTAAATAATTAACATAATTTTATCATTTCAGAATATAAGGAATAAATAAGACAATTCATCCTTGAGGAAAGGGTTTTCTCTCAAAATGTCTTTCTTTGAGACACAGATTATTATATGCACCTAAGTTATTTTTAATGCTGTATATAATAGAAATTAACATATTATGTCATTAATAATTCATACATAATTAAATTTTAATTTATAATTCATCTACTTAATCCATTTGTTTTATGATTCAAATGTTACCAAAGAGGTATAGGTTTATGTTTCAATAACTTTTTATTTGGGATTGTTTATGCTTGAATTTCCATTATAGTAAATTATTTGAACATTTTATAAAATACCGCATTAATTTTATTATTCTTTGATTATTCATTTAATTTTAAAATAATAATACCATTTCTTTCTCTTTGGTATTTAAAATGATTTTGGATTTTTTTAACAAAAATCCGACTTCATTTCCCTCTGCAGGTGAAAATAGTTTTTTTCTTCGATATCCAGGTTTTCGAAAAATGTTTTAATTTTTTCTAATGTTATCATATGATAGTTAAAATTAATTTTTACCCATTTTTAACTTTTTATAAATTCTCTAAAAGGAATCTTCCAATCATTTTCTGAAAAAAAAAATCACTTTTTAAATTTTACTGACAATATTAAAAGAATCATTGTTTTAATGTGTACAATATGAAAGGTATTTTCTGCCATCATGAAAATTATTTTCCTTGAATATTCCATTATATTTTTTAATTTATATTTTCAAATTAAATGATTTACAAAAAATTCTGTTATTTTTTTATATATGATTTTTAAAGTGGAATGTTTATTTTCCACAATAATGTTTTAAATATTTTTAATGGTATTTCTATTCATCAATGAAAAAAACAATTATGTTATAAAATTCATTTAAAATATGTGTATAAGACCCCAAATTTATACTTATCTTACATTACCTTAATTTAAGAGGGTAATACATTCCTTATGTTCATTTCATAAATGTATTCATATGAAATTCACTTATATTATTATATGAAAAAAGATTATACAACCCATTTTCTTTCTATGAGTAATTCTTATATTAGGCCTTATAATTTACATCCCTTATGTGGCACAAAGATTACATTAACACGTTATGATGAATGCACCAAGATAGTGCTCAAATTCATAATGTATCACCTTGAGTTTTTTTTAATTATCATTTTGGATAAATTAAATTTCTTTGATACCATGATTTACACAAAGCATTGAGTTTATCTTACATTACATGTGAAACTGAGTTTTAACAGACCGTGATTTATTAATAATATTATTATTTTAATGTGATTATTATAACCTATCCATTATACATATTAGTTTTAATATTAAAACTAATTTTAAAATTATTCATATAATGGTTTTATATAATGAAAACATTTTGATAAAAAGTACTTAATTTTTTTAAAATACTTTATATGTATCAAAATTACTATTTTTTCAACAACTATTTATATTAAATTTTATGAAAAAAAAAATTTACCAATTTAGAAAATTTATTTCAATAAATTATCTTCATTTTTGGAATCTATATGTAAAAATTATCAATGAGTGTCTTTTTAAAAAATTTCTAAAATGATAAATTTTTTGGTGAATAGACTAAAATAATAGTTTTTTATCAAAAAATTTCTTTTCTTTTATAGATTGTAAAAATATAAAAAATATTTTAATAAAGTTATTAAAGAAAGAGTAGTTAAATTATATATTTAATAATTTAATTTATGTAATTTTAACAAAATCTATAATCAATTGGTATATTAAAACTTTCAATACTTATGAATATTTTCCCTTCAGAATACTTATTTCTCATCACATTTGGTGGTTTAATTTTAAATTAAATTATAAATATTCTATGAATTTAAAATAGAAAAATATATATCAAATTTTTAATTAGAATAAAATATATTTTATTATAATTCAAGCTTAAATTTTTAACATTTTTAATTGTAAAAGTTGTAAAAATTTATTATCATGGTTAAGGAAAAAATAGGTTTATCGTGGTTTAAACTAAAATGATAAGGGGTAAAATAACTTATAAACAAGTCCAAAACACATTTTATTGCCATATTTAGACCTTATAACCTATAATGTTTGATAATGGGCTATTTTGGATTCTTTTCATTCGAAAAAACATGGGTACAACTTTTTCTTTTCAAACATTACAAGTATTCCACTCACCATGCTTAAAAAAGGCATCCCCCTCTTCTATCTTATTTAGACTTATAATAAACATGGGATAGGAAAATACCTAACCAAATTAATTTGTTACTAAATTAACCACATCATATATTCATTTTTTATATCATAATTCCAATCTAGGAAGGCATTAAGTTAAACCTAACGAGGTTGTCCGAATAAGAGGTAATGATTTTAACTATGCGTTTTTGTTTTACCACTTATTATGACTCCTTGAAATATTTTTCAACTATGATAAAATCGTAACACTAGTATATTAAATATAATTATATTTTATTATGTTAATGGAGAAACCTATATTAATCTCCACTCCTGTCAAACTGGATATGAAATCATCATTCGTGTGTACAGGGGACTACCACCTTATAAACTATTGTTATTTTTTTTTAAATCATCACCTCTAAAAATGATATATAATTATGGATTTAATATTTAAATATTATATTTAAGATATTAATATATATCAATAATTATAACACCGCATCTACCTTCTTATCTCACAACCCTTTGGAAAAATAATAGCGTTGCTCGTGTGTACAGTGGACTACCGCCTCACGAACTGATGTTATGTGTTTTTCATTTCTATTTTACAAAAATGATTACAAGTAAATACAAAATGAATATCTATATCTGATAAATGTAACATAATTATACTAATTTAATTATAATATCACACATAACTTCTTACATTACATTCTATGGGGGATATGATAACATCGTTCGTGTGAATGATGGACTACCGCCTTGCGAAGCGATGTGATTTAATTTTCACAAAAAATTTCATTGAAGGTAATAAGGGAAATATTTAATGGATATATGTGATATATATGAAATTAAAATTATTATTAAAGGGTAATATATTTTTTACCATTATTTCATTTCATTTGTCGATAAAATGGAAATAGTGTTCTTGCATATGTATGGTCTACCATCTCCATGAACAATGTATTTCATTTCCTATCTCTAAATTAGAAGGTTTAATCTAAAAACATATATAATGAATATATATTATATTTATATTTTAGTTAAAATTATGTATATTATTTAAATATGATCAAATTAATAGGATGAAAAATAAAAAAATCAAAAGATACATGAGGAACGAAGTAGTTATTACCTAAAACACGATTTCAATAATTAATCATTAATAAATGGGTTATAAAATGACCCTAAGTAAATAATATATGGTATTTTATATATATATACATATAGTTCTACAATATATTTATAATAAAATTATATCTACTACAAAAGAGGTTTGAATGCGTATAAAAGAAGTTAAGGCTCAAGGTAAGGGCTCTCTGTCACAATTTTATTTTCTGTGATACACATTTCATATTCAACATGTGTTTATTTTATGTGTTAAATATAATTAAAATGTATGTATTCTTTGTCTATGAAACATAAATTTATTTTTATTTTCAAATCCATTTTAGGATATATCTTTTATGGGACTTATGATTCAAATTAACCAAGGTGGTAAGGGTTTCATGATACAATCTCATTGTTTATCAGGATTGTTTGTGTCTTTGATTTAAATGATGAAATATCATGATATATCTCTCAAAAAACACAAATTTTAGTAATATCTAGTTATTTATTTAGAATAAAAGCTTTCACTTCCTTTTACTCTCATTGTTTATTTAATATTCCATAAGTATATTTTTAAATAAGTTGAATTTATTTCTCTTTTTGGTGAAAAAAAATTTATCTTCTGTATACATGTTTTCTAAAAACCTCCTAAAAATTTCATCAAAGTAACCAAAGGATTTATTAAAAAAACTTAAACTTTTTAAATATTTTTAAAAATGTTTTAAAAGGAATATTCTTGTCTTTTTTAAAAAAGGATTTATTTGGATTTTACTGAGAATGTGAAAGGAATTATTGTTTTAATATGAATGAAATTCCTCATAGTAATTACCACTCAATTTTTTAAATATTCATTTATAATTGTAAAATTTTATTTTAAAATAAATCCAATCCAGTTTTTTTTATCAATTTTATGTTTCAAAAATTCATTTTCAAAGGATGGTTATTTTATACATCAATTTTTTGAAATTGTTTTTAATGTTTGATTTATTATTTTCCAAGGTTCCTTTTAAAGAAATTTTTTTCCTTAATATTTGAGAAATTTTTTATATTATATATAAATTATTTCAAAAATGAAAGGTTATTTTCCCCAAGAAACAATTTAAATTATTTTTAAATATTCATTTATAATTTTTCAATGTTCTTTCCAAATAAAATATTTTCCTTAATATTTTGCATATTTTTTGGACTTTAAATAAATGATTTTAAAGAAATTTTTTTCCTAAAGAAATGATTTAAATTATTTTTAAAGATTAATTTATATTTTTTCTAGGTAATTTGAAATAAAAATTATTTTAAATATATTTTATTTTTCAAAAATTGTTTTTGAAATTGGACATTTTGTTTTCCTTATGAAATTTTTTAAATGATTTTTAAAGAATCCCATATTTGATTCGATGTAATTTTTATGTAAAATGATATTTATAAATATTAATGTTTTAAAAAGTTTTTTTCAAATTATAAAGTCTATTATTATCATGAAGAGTTCCAAGGGGTCTTTCAAGATAATTTTTCATCTAATATGATATCATTTGATGTTACATGTGATTTATTGGGGATAATATTGAATGATACCATACTTATTATTTCCCATAAAGGTTTATGTATATATTGATGAAATTTTTATGACTCCAATTCAATTTTTTCAGGGGTTATAATTTGGTTAATAGATTAAATTTTTTTGAAACTCATTTTCATTACGTGGGTTAAGATGTGATGATATAATGAATATTTTAATTTATTGTGGAACATATAAGTATTTTTTCATTATGAGTTGGGTGGGACCTACATCTACCTCCAATTAATTGGGTAAAGCCTTATATCTCATGTTATAATGATAGGAAAAAATTTGATGGAATGATCAACTATGAAAAAGGTTATCCCTTATCCACTATGGGAAACAGGTGCATCTTGATCCACAATGTGACTAGGTGATGAGATCTAATCCAGTATATTGATGATATTGGTAGTTAAAATTCACATATGAAATTTGTTTCTATATTTATTATGGTTCTACACTTTTAGGACATGATATTCTGGTTCATGACTTATTTATGATGATTTATAAATCTTAAAGGCCATGTTTTATGAAATCATAATGTTTTATTCCATGACCCGTATTTATGATCATTGAAAGGTTAAGTATGAACTTCATAATTTATATTCATGATCACATACCCTTATTTCTATATAAATATTTCGTATGATTGTATATTGACATCTCTTATTTTTACATTTACTAAGAATCTATGCCCACCCTTTCTTATGTTTCTTTTCTGATGTTATGAAGAAAGGTTTAGGTATGATATGCCTAAGAGGTGTACTTTGTGTGAAACTATTTATGGGATATTTTAAGGATCTTTCATGAAAAAAGAATATTTTGTTTCTTGTATCCAAAGACACTAAACTATTGTGGTCCTCATGTGTGTTTTTATGAAATTTATTTCATATTTATCTATTAAGTTGTGATATATATGTAATGAGAAACTGTAGTATCTATAATTGGTATCAGCGTAAAGTTTTATTCTAGAATGAGAAAAAATTAGTGACATCCCTAGTATATTTTTAAGGATACTCCAATGGATATGACTAAGGATAAGACTATGTAGGAGTTAGTGTATAGATAAATTTAATTTAATTTTCGTTAAAGATATAGTGAGTGGATTCTAAGAAATTACATCCCTATCAAAATACTATAATTGGATACAACTTTGGAAAATTGGTACCTAGGGTTAATAACTACAAAAAGGGAATTTTAAGCTAGACTCGATCATCACCTAGTGCACAAAAATGGGCCTTACTACACACCTGGTTTGACACTCCTAGGGGATATGCTTTAAAAATTCAAAAAATATTTACAAACCATCATAAATGATTTGAATAATGACCATGAATATCCTATGTTAAGATTCTGGTGTAAAAGATTAGAAATAAGGTTTCATGATTTAGACATCATATTAATTAATTTCCATGATTACGTTGTCTTATAATATGATTAATATTCCTCACATTATGATTTAGGGTTTTATTCAATGAATGGAACCTAAATGAACCATTTTAATACAAAATTTGATGGAAAACTATATTATTATACTGCTAAGAACCCAAATTTTATGAGAGTTAGAATAAAAAACCTCATTTTTATGCTCACACAACTTTCTCATGATATAAATCATGTCGAGATTACAAATTAGTAATAAAGGGAACAACATTTTATTAAGTCATTCATGAGGAAACATCTAACCACTTTTAGGGGGTCTACTAATCCACTAGTCATTAAGAAATAGATTAGTACAAATGAAAATATATTTTCCACTCTCCATTGTTCATAGCATTAAAACCCCATTTTGGTTTAATATTGTTCATAAGGAAAAGAAGATAAATGGTGGAGAATAATAAAGAATAAAATTTATGAGGAGGTAATTAACTACTTGTAAGCAAATAAGTTTTAGAGGATATTTTTAAGAAATTAATGCCCTTGTATTCTAGAAAAATGATAGAGAAGGAATTTTTTGAGCTCAAATATAAGGATACTAAATCTATCAGTACCTAAGATTCTTATTTTACAATAATTTTATGGTATACTTGATGTTTAATCATCAGTATAGAAAGAATAATTTATCAATTTTGTGGTGTCTTAAGACCATGTATTCAAAAATAATTGGATATAAGATACCTTCGTATCTATGAATAAGTTATTCGATTTACACTGATGGTATAAATGGTAATTGGATATTTCGACCATTCTAATGGGTTTTTATAGTAAAAGGAGGACTGAGTCTAAAGATAAATCGAATAGATCACATGATGGAAATAAATTTCATCAGCCAATAAGCAAGAAATGTGGCAAGAGGAAATTAGTTGAATGCTTAGAAGGAATGATAGGGTGTTAAAAGTGTGGGAATCATGAACAAAAAGCAAAATAATTTAGAGGTTATGTGAATAGGATAGTGAATGAAATTAATGGAGTGAGATCTAATCATTATGCACCGACCAAACTCTAGTTCTTCAAGTGCATGGATTTTTTGAATTATGAAAATTAATTCTCCAATACAAGGATAATGTGGATGATAATCCATAATAATCACTAAAAACAAAGGAATAAGGGAATGATTATGGACGAAGTGATCTGTGATAATTAGGGCACACTTATCCTCCCCTACATGGTTGGGAATTTAATTTTTGATTTTATATGGTTGAGCCCTATGCAAAACTTTTTTATCCATTTCTGACTTTTTTTTATTATCTCCCTCTACATGGATTCTAGAATAATTAAATCACATTTAATATTTTATCAGTACAAGGATGAACACAAGATTCTAATGAATATGTTCTTATCATATAACATAATATATAAGTAATAAAAGTTAAATTAACTTTTGGAAGTGTATATCAATCCATTTAATATTAACATAAGATTTGTGGATAGCCTCATCAGTTTTATAGTTTAAGGTTGATCATATGTTCACTTTCATTGACACCCCTTTTGAGGTTTTATATGATGGGATTTTGTTATGATTAAAGATATTTTAAGATAAATTTACACCAATATAACCCTTTTATATATATATATATTTTTATTTAAAATTATATTTTATGAGTAATGGATTTAAAATTTGTGGAAATATGATTAAAGGTACTAGAAACATTTACAGTTTAACTTATCTTTAATGTTGAGGTAATTACATGTTGTAGTTGATCACCTTAAAATGTCAACAAAAATTTTTATTATCAAAAAATATTTCTCTCAATATTTTATTTCCATAATAAATGTTAAGGAAGTGGTAAGGTTTTTTTGAGTTCCATATTTAATTCTATATAATAAATATTTGAATCTTACCTCAATGTTTTGGTAAAGTCTGCATAGAACTCTTGATATAGAGTTGAGTTTCTTCACTACATATCATTCACAAAAATATGGTTAGTTTGAGTGAAATATTCAAATCCTTGAGGATAAGATAATGTTAATCTATGGATTTCAAAGTTTTTTGGTATCAACACCTTCATCTAGTTGAGTTTTACTACATCAATATCATTCACTCGAGAATTTAGATTATTCCTTATAAATCCCTTTATGGAAATAAGAATAAAAATCCTACATAATGGAATAAATTTGAAGAAATAAATATATTAGGACCAAATCCAGCTAATAAAATAGAGGAGAAGTTAATATTAAGTCAGTAATACATTATGGAAGAATAAAATCTATAGAAAATTTATGCTCACAATCGTCAACAGAATATTGAATTCGAATTCGGCAACAAGGTGTTTCTAAGAATTTCTCAATGGAAGTAGGTTATGAGATTCAAAATAATGGGAAACTAATCCAAAGCTATATCATTACAATTAAGAATTCTTGATCATATATTGATATTATTCTATCAGTTGGAACTTCCACAAAACCTCTCTCAAGATCAAGTTGTGTTCAATGTATCTCTTCTGAGGAAGTACATACATGATTCATCACATATTCTGAATAAAGTGGAAGTATGATTGAATCATGATCATTCTTATGAGGAACATTTTTTGGAGATTATATATTATAAAGATAATGTTCTACCAAACAATACCACTCCCTTGGACTATGTTTTATATCAAAACCACTAATTTGAAGAAGCTACATGGGAACCAGAGAAAATTATGATGCAAACGTATCATGATTTTTTATATCAAAATGATATATTTTGAGGGAGATATTCATCTTATGAGGGATGTAATGTAATCTATAATGTTTTTATGAATTATTATTTTTGGATAAATTAAGTTTCTTCAATTTTTTGTGTTATACACAACACCGAGTTTAGATACCGTTACACACAACACTGAATTTTAAAAAACAATGATATATTATTTACATTATTATTTAATCATGACTAATATAACATTAAAATCATATATAGAGATAATAAATGTAATAAATAATTAAATATTAAGTATAATTTCTTTATATAAATAAAACCTTTTGATAAAAATTAATAAATTTTTAGAAAAGTCATTATATGTTTCGAAAATACTGTTTCCTCAAAAAAAATGTTTTTATTTATTTTTGTAGAAAAATAAAAGAATTAATTTTTAATTATTTTAAAATTATTTTAAAAAAATAATATTAATTTTTAAAATATACATTCCAAAATTACCTTAGGTTTTATTTTCAAGAATTCTCTAAAAGATAAATTTTTAAGTGAATAATGAAAAATACTTCTCTTTATTAAGAATTGTCTTTTTACTTAATGATTTTAATAAATAGAAAATTGTTTTAATATGGTATTAAAATTAAAATTAGTTAAATTTTATATTTATTAATCAAATTTGTTTCAATTTAATCAATTCCATGTTTAATTTTGATATTAAAACTTTCCATAATTTTGTGAATTTTCTCTTTAGAATATCGCTTTCTCGTCGTGTATGGATGTTTAATTTTAAATTAAACTCATACAATTTTATGATTTAAGTTTAGAGCAATTTATACCATATTTTTATAAACAATAATTTATTTATTATAAAAAATTCAACTTAATTCTGTACCTTTATGAATAATAAAAGAAATTAAATTTAATTAGTGCAGGTAAGGTGAAAATGTTTTTACCGGGGATTAAACTAAAAAAATAAGGGGTAAAATAACCTATGAAATTTACCAAAACCCATTTAATGTTCATATTTAGACCATATAACCAATAATTTTCTATAATTTTCCATTTTTATCCTTCTGTCATGTGAAAAACGTGGTTAAACTTTTTTCTTTTCAAAAATTACAATTGTGCCACTCACCTCACTTATAAAAGGACACCCCCTCTCGTCACCTATTCACAATTAAAAAACCATTTATTTTTTGTAAAATAACTATCCAAATGTATTAATTACTTCTTTCCCCACATAATAGAGGCCTTGTTGAGATTAAAAATCCATTCTTGGAAAGATTAAGGTTAAACCAATAGAGGTTGTCTGAAAAAGAGGTAATGTTTTTAACTATGTGTTTTTTAGTTCTTCTTCTAAACACTTAAAATATTTTTAATTTATTATAAAATAATAAAAATATATAATATATATTTATATTTCATTATGTTGATTTTATAACCTAAATCGACCTCCACTTCCATCAAATGTGATACTGAATCATCATTCATGTGTAGGGAGGATTGTCACCTCTCGACCTGATGTTATTCATTTTCCATCACCGCCTCTCACGAATAGATATAAATATGGATTTAATGTTTATATGTGATAATTATGATATTTTTATATCTCTGTAATTATAATACCACATCCACTTTCTAACCTCTCAAATCAATGGGAAAACAAAAATGTCGCTTGTGTTTACGACGGACTACCACCTCGTGAAATGATGTAATGTGTTTTTCATTTATTTTTTACTTGGATGGTAATATGAATAAAAAAATTAATATATTTTAAATATTTAAAATTATTATACTTATTTAATTATCATATCTCATATACTATCTTAATTTCCATTCCACTGGGGATATGATAACATTGTTTGTGTGTGTGGCGAACTACCGCCTCGCGAAGCGATGTGATTCATTTATCACTGACACCATGAATGGAAGGCAATAAGGGTATAATTTAAGGAATATATGTGATATATATGAAATAAAAATGATTATAAAATTTTAATATATTATTTACCTTTCATTTATTTCATTATTTTGAGAAAATGGAATCAATGGACATGTGTATGTATGGCCTACTATCTCAATTATTAGGATTCTTTATGTTTATGATTCTGATAATGAAATATTATAATATATCTCTCAATAAAATAATTAATTTTATTATTAGTTGTTTATTTATTGAGTATGCATGTTTTCCATTTATTTTTCTCTCTTTATGTACTTATGATTCCAAAAATAATAATACAAATCGACTGTATTTTTCTTTTCCTTCAAAAACATATTTTATTCCATATCTATTTTTTCTAAAATTATTATAAATTTTTTTTAAATTTTCCAAATGATTTATATCAAAAATTATAAAAAAATTTAATTTTTTCTAAAAAAATATTAAAATGAATCATCATGCCTTTTTCAAAACAAGCCTCATATGTATTTTACTGAAAATATGAAAGGAATATTTTGTTTAACGTGTGTAGAATTTTTTTCCATCATAACCACTAAATGTTTTAAATATTTCTTTAGAAGTTTCAAACATTATTTTCAAATAAAATTCTTTTCAAAATTCATTATTAATATTTAGTTTTAAATAATTATTTTGAAGAAAAAAACACTTATTTTCCTGAAAAAATGTTTTAAATTATTTTTAAAGCTTCCATTATAAGTATTCAATGTTATATTAAAAGAAAATATTTTCCTTAATATTTATGAAATTTTTTAGATTTTAAATATATAATTTCTAGGTAAAATTTTATTTATTTTTCTCAATAAATGTTTTAAATGATTTTTAAATCTTTCTTTATAAGCTTCCAAGGGCCTTTTCAAATAAATTGTTTCGTTAATATTTTTATAAAAAAATAGACTTTATAAAAGTGATTTCTAAGTGAAAAGGTTATTTCTCTCATGAAATATTTTAAATTATTTTTAAATATTCATGTAAATGTTTCCATGGTTGTTTTCTAGGATTTTTTTTTTTGAATTGTTTTTGTTTTTATAAGATATTTTCAAAGTGGAAAGGTTGTTTTCCTTAAGTAATGTTTTATATAATTTTTAAATATTTTTTTATATTTTTCTAAGGATATTCTCATATAAAATTATTTTTAAAATGATTTATGTTTTAAAAGGTTATTTCAAATTTTAAAGTATATTTTCTTTAAGATATGTTACATGTGATCGTTCAAAATTGTTTTCCATCTAAAATATCATCCTTTGATGTTACTTGTTCTTTATTATGTATAATATTGAATGATACCATCCTAATTCCTTATATGTAGGGTTAACGCCAATTTTGTTTAAATTTTTATGAAACTTATTTTTTTATGGGTTATGCTATGCTGAATTTATGAAATGTTTATGAAATCCATTTTCATTACAAGGGTTTTGATGTGATGGTATGATGAATGTTTCGGGATATTGGTTCACACATATGTATGATCTTAATTATTAAATTAGTGTGAATTATATATATCCCTTAAATACATTGGTTAATGATTTATATCTCATGAGTTAATGATAGGAAACATATTGATGGTCTTGATCCAATATGTGAAACAGGTTAGTTCAAATCCACTATAAGAAATAGGTGTGTCTAGATCCACAATGGGAACTAGTGATGAGATAAGACCATATATGATCATGGTCTTGGTTGTTAAAAAGGAATATTAAATAGTTTTATATATTTATGATGGTTATACTCTTTTATGACATTATTTTATGGTTCATTGTTTATTTTTGATCATTTATCACTATTATAATCCATGTTTTATAAAATGATATAGTTTTATTCCATTACTAATGATTATGATCTGTTACAGGTGGGGTATGAACTTCATAAGTTATGTTCGTGATCATATATCCTTATTCTTATCTTATCATTTCATATAGTCATATATTTATGTCTCATGTGTTTACCCTTATAGATCATATTAGGTCACCCTTTATTATGTTTCCTTTACCAGATTATGAAGAAAGTTTTAGGTGGGGTATTCTTAAGAGGATGAGAATATATTTTTGGGTGGTATAAAAGATATTTCATGAAATAAGAATATTGTGTTTCTAATCTCTAAATAAACTAAACTATTATATCCCTTACGCATCATTTTATTATATGTATTGAATATTCATCTATTAAAATGTGATATTTAGGTATGATATTTTGTTTTCTCTACATATTGTGTAATTATTCAGTCTTTTGAGGCATTATGTATTAGATTAGGGAGTAAACTTAAACCTTTATCATATATTGTCTTCCTTTTGATATTTTCTAGATATTTATCCTTGAATGATGTTTGTGTCATGTTATATGTTTTCGTCACATTTCCCATGCTATGATGATCTTATGATACCATGAAATTTATGTTACATTTTAATGTGATTACTCATTTTCCTCCTCTTTTGGGATATCTTATTTTATCTTTAACACAAATGTTATGGTTATTTACCATGTTTATTTTTTTAATAGTATTTTTATCACACACATGTTATGTTTTTATTCCTCAGGTTATCCCATATAGTATAGGATCATGAAAGGATTAAGGATCACATTATCGAGAATAAAATAAAATATTTATTTTTAGTCTCGCTTTTATGTATTATGAACATAGTCTTCCAAAGACACAAGGACTCACAATAATTGGGTTTTTATTAATGGTTTTTATTTTAAATATCATGTAATAATATGTTTAAAAGGAATTAGCCACTATAATTTGTATCAGAGAAAAGGGTTAGTTAACCTTTGTAAGCTAGTATAAGAAAACATAAATGAGAACCCTAGGGAAAAATCCTTGGATAAGACTAAGTATAGAAAAATATCCTAGAATATGGGTGACGTATAAATTGAGTGGTTTCTGGGAAATTAAATTCATGTTTTGATACAACAAGTAGACATGGTTCTAGAACAAATTACCTAGGGATAATAACTCCAAAAAATGTGTATCATTCTGGACATGAGTGTTACCTAGTATAGGACAGAGGGCCTTACTACACACCTATTTTGACACTCACAAGGAATATTCTTTAGAAATTCAAAAAATCATTATAAACTATAAAAAATTACTTAAATGAATTGTTAGGTTAGAAAACCTAATATAAATCATTACCATGGACAATGTAGATTGAAACCTAGAGGCTCATTATTCAAGACATAGTTATCATTAATAAGTTATCATTTTTATGTTTTTAATTTTTCATTGGTTATGTTAATGAATTCTCTTATTGTTTTATTTAATAATTTTAGTTAATGGTAGGAAATAGGGGAAATAATGTTGATCAATAATTTTATGGGAAATGTAATGACTTATCTAATGTGATACCTGTAACACCATGATGTTTTTATGAAATATGTCCTTCAAATAATTTTAATTCTTCAATAGCTTGCATCAATCATGAGTTAAAAAATAGTGATTTTCTCTTAGTATAAAATGACCATTTTATATTAGATGTTAGGTTATAATGAATAAATATAACTGACTTATGAAAATATATGGTGAAGTCTTTTGCTACCAAATAATTTATGAAAAATATAAATCAATTATATATTTTTATATGTGAATTGCTATTAGTTAATGAAATTAATTAAATTTATATTTTATATAATTAATAAAATATTTTTTATATTCATCCAATGGATATTTTTGTCATAGGGTATAAATAGACCCTATTTGATGTATAAAAACCTATATTTTTCAAAGGGGAAATTTTTCGCCTTTTAATGGAGAACCCCTTTTAAATTAATATTTTTATAAATTAATAATTTTGATATGGAAAAATAAACATTTTCTTTAAAAGTGGGATATAAAATTTTGTTTTGTATGAAATTTTAGTATTTTTCTTATGACATTCAGATTTTGATGAAAAGTAAAAAAATACTCTAAATTTTAATTAAAAACAACGTTTTTCATTGAAATAATTTATATGGATAGATTATAATACTGAATGGTTTTAAAATATAAATATAACATATTATTATAATTAAATATAATTTATCTCATTAGTTTTAATTTCACATTGATTCATATGTAAAAATATTTCAATCTATTGCAATGTTTTAACTTATAGAAATTGTTTTTTCTTTCTAAAAACAAGAATAATTTTAAATTAATTAATAAAAGTTAAGTGTTTTGAATTTTCAAAAATGGATTCCATATTTATAATCAATAAGTCCAAATTATTTAAATATATTTATTTTATTTTTTGGCATTATGGATAGTTTCTTCAGTAATTTTTAAAAATATGGTAAAAGGGAAAATCGGGTAATTAAGGGTAAGAATACTGTTATAAAATTACCCAAACACTTGTCTTAATATAATTTGAAAAGTTTGTTTTGACCTAATTCATCTTTGGGTCGAAATGGCATCCATTTTAATCCACTTGGATGAGATTAGGACATTTAATTTATTTTGTTTAAAGAAAAGGTAAATATGTCTCTCTCAAATTTTTAATAACTAAATCATTCTTAATAAAATGTTATACTAATGACAATTTAGATTATAACTACTCAATTTAAATGTAGAATTTTTTTATTTATCATGGAAATTTAGTTTTAATTTTTAGAAAATAAATAATTTCCTTAATAGATTATACATTATTGATGCAAAAATTATTTAGTTGATGAAAAATCAATAATATGGTTTTTACTAACATAATAATTCCCATTAAAAGACCCAAACACCAGACCAAATCTTATATTTACATTATATATTGACTATAATCATCCATGGTTCGAGTTATTTACCATTTGTAGCCTTATATAATGGATTATGACCCTTATATTATTTTATTTAGAGTGATGTTAAAGTTTTCACATACATAATTTAATAAGTATACCATTTTAAATGTTATATTTTCCAGAAGATAAACTCTAATAAATATATTATTCTGAAATATAGTATATATATATTAATCATAGTATTTTATATTTAATTTTTATTCAAAAAATAAGTATATTAAATACTTTCACAAAATTGAAGTTGTGATTATTTGATTAATAGAGAAAAAAATAAATGTTATTAAAAATATTAAATTAAATATAATTTGGGCTAATTAAAAGTTAAAATAAATTTATAGATGACGTTGACCTCCTAGTAATATAGTAAAAAAATTTATTTGAAGTTATCTTATTATATTTATATTTTTAAAAATAAATGAATTGAATAGTTTCAAAAATGATTCTATTGATTTTTTATAAAAATAATGTTATATTAAATTATTTAAAAATCATTAAACATTTTTAAAAAATATTTAATTATTATTAAATGGTACAAATTTTATATGGTAATTTTTTATGGCATAATTGATATCAAATAAGTAAATATTTCACATTTTTAATATGAAAAAATTATTATTTTTAATTAAAATTAAATAGAATAACTAAGTGTTAATTAAAATAATAGTGATTAAATTGACATAAACACTTTTATAAAATGTATAGTTTAATGATATTAATATTATATCTCATCTCATATTCTAAATTGTTACATTTGGGATATTTTTGGATAGGGTTTGATTGCGTAATAAATTAATATTTGTGAGGTTTTAAAAATTGCATGTCACCTCAATTATAAAAGGAAACCTCCACCCTCACATATTCACTTCACTTTGAGCCATAAATCTCAGCCATACCTAGTCCATTTCCCTTATAAAATTTACTAGTAACATTCTATAGGTTTTTCTCTTCTTAAAAGACCAACTCTAGTGCTCTAAGAGGAGATTTTGTGGAAGCACGCCAAAGAAGAGGTAATCTCCCCTACTGATTATTTAAAACTTTTTTCTTCATCTACTTCCTCACCATGACTTGTTTCATTATAAACTAATAAAACCAGTATCACTTATATACTGAGATGTTATTATGATTATATAACTACCACATTCCATTTTATATCCATCCTATGAAAAATGAAATCACCACTCATGCGTACATACGGCTTACTGTCTCCACATCGTAGTGTAATCGGTTGTTTCACCACCACCTTACTTGGATGGTTATAATGATGAATGTAATAAATATATTATTATTATAAAATTATATTGTTTCTGAAATATTATACACCATCCACATCAATACCATTCATAAATTATGGGAATGATATCGTCGCTCGTGCGTACGTTCGGCTTACGGTCTCCATGATGTGATGTGATTCATTTTACATGATCTTCATTAAAGAAATATTATATAAATTATTTGAATGAGAAAATAATATATATATTATAATAATATCATTATTTAAATTATATAACTATAACCTAATAATAGTAACAAAAACTTATCCAATACAACATGCGTATGAAAATAAATAAGTTAATACCCGGTAGATGAGTAATAATGTTACTAATAAATAGATGATAATATGATCATATATGATATCATAAAAATGAATATGAATATGGAATTAGTTTGTGCCATTATTTAAATAATTATATAGTTGTTTGTTATACATACCAAGGAAACACAACCTAAAGTACGGATAATTTTTCAATCACATTATTATCTGAGATTGTTTATTTGTAAGTACTTATTGGGGTATATTTATCATCCACGTCCATGTTTCCAAAATATGTAATATTATAATTCTTATTATAAAAATTTTTAAAGTTACTTTTACCCATTTTTTGACTTTTTATTAAATGGTATGAAAGGAATATTTTTAAATTTTTGATAAGAGGTACTTTTTTACTTTTCTGGAAAAATTACAAGAAGAATGTTTTTTAACTTATATGGCATCAATAGATTCTTATGCTTTCAAAAAACCCTATTTCTAGGAACCTTAATTTATAATATTTCTAGTGTATTATAAATTTAATTATTTTGTTTTAAAATTTTGTGGAATTTTGATAAAGGAAAATGGTTTTGAGGAAGAAAGTATATTTTCTTTAAGAATTAATTTCAAGTGTTTTATCAAAATTATTTTCCACCTAAGAAGAAATTCATTAAATATGGTCATCTTTCTATCCCTATTTTTGCTATGATTTAATTGTATTTATAATGGAATGTTTTTTATGAAATCCATTTATTTTATATGTATTTTTATATAATGAAGTTCATGAAACCAATTTTTTTTCCTTGGGTTACGCTATGTTGAATTATTTATGTTTTTGTGACACACGTAAGAATGATTTCATTATTACATGGGTGGGACCTATATCTCCCTCCAATTCATTGGGTAAATATTTATATCTCAAGAGATATATATGACTGGAATGGCAAGTAAATTTGGTTCTGAAATACAGGGCTAGAACTAGGAGTGAACTTGGTTCAGTAATAGAATTTCTCCGCAATGATGTTCTTGGAAAGGAGCCTTGACTAATATGAAATGATTTTCTATAATTATGTGTATGCCACAAAATTCCATGTCATAGGTTATGACATTTTTTATTACTTTGAAATTTTATGATTTATCCCATGACATGATATGATGATCATTTATGTATAGGATAAGATTTTAAAATGTTATGTTTTTATGTCTTACGATTATAATATGATTGATATCTCCCCTGTTTACCCTTACTAAGTATTTGAAATCACCCTTTCTTGTTTTATTTTCCCTAGGTCAGGAAAAGGGGTATTATGAGTATTTAATAAATAAGAGGGAGACAATTTAGATTTTTTATGAACCACATGTTTATGTTTCACAGTTTCTAAAGACATTATATCGATACGGTCCAGTCGTGACATTATTATATTTTTAATGAATATTCATCAATTTTTAATTATTATCGAAGTTTGTAAATTATGGGTCATTATAGTTGGTATCGGATGAAAGGTATGGATAACCTTTTCCAACTAGGATGAGAAATCCATAGTAAGAACCTAAGGGTATGTCGATGTATAGTTTACAATCCTAGTGTTTTAGAAATGATCATCAATAACCTAGGATAAAACAAAATGTGACCTAAATTTAGATTTTGTTCTTGATCATGTGGTTTTCCCATTATTATTAGTGTTTCTCACACTATGCTTCTTGGTTTTAGTTAATGAATGGAACCCAAAGAAACCCTGTTAATGCTAAATGCGGTGGGAAATGAAAATATTGTTATCATGTGCAACCAAATGTTTTGGGAGATGGAATTAAAAATCTTATAGCTATGATCACACAGATTTCTCAAGATATGAATCATGTAGGTCTTCCTAACAAGCAGTGGAGGTAACAACATTCTGGTGAGTCTTTCAGGAGGTAGTGTCCACCTTCTTTCAGTGGGTCTTCTGATCCATTAGTGGATGAACAATGGATCTATACCACTGAAAATATTTTTTTAGATCTCCAATGTTTAGAACATGATAAAGTCATCTTAGCAGTCTATCATTTGGAAGGTGAAACTAATCAATGGTGGAATCTTATCAAGAATATGAGGCAAAGAGATGAAATTGAGTCCATGGAATTGGTCAAGTTTGACATCTTATTTTTTAATAAGTACTTTCCTTGAATTAATCGAACAAAGATAGAGAAGTAGTTCCTTAAACTTGATAAAAAGGATAATTAACCTATTGGTACCAATGAAGAAAAATTTTCAATACTTTCATGGTATTCTTCTAGAATTGTTATTCAACTAGAGAGTAAAATTGATCGATTATTTAGTGGATTAAAACCAAGTATCTGAAGGGAATTATCCATAAGGAACATTAATAGCTACAAGGAAATCGTTCAATGTGCTATCAAGGTTGATATGGAGGTTGGAGTAACCCATCAGTCTTATGTGTTTGATAAGAAGAGAAAAATGTAAGTTAAGAAAAAATATAAAGACCATACTAAAAAAGATGAGTTTTTCCTTATTCTCAATGTGTGGAAAGAAACATGCAGGAAATTGTCTTAAATGGAATAGTAAAAGATTTATGTGTGGAAAAGAATTTCATCGGGAAGTTGAATACTGAATTGTTGGAAAAAATTTGTCTAATTATGTGAATAGAGAAAAATCTACACAGAATAAACCGCCATCACTTCAATGCAACAAGTTCAATTAAATGGGGAATTATTCTAACCAAGGACATAATCTTGGGGTTATTGAAGATGATCAATGTCAGCAAGCTCTTAAGGACAAAGAGAAAATAAAGTCACATGAAATTACTATTGATGATGTGGAGTATGATAATGAAGTGGTGAAAGGTACACTTACCATCCACTCTAATGTATAAAATGTTTTAGTTGATTCTAGATCCATCCACTCTTTTATTTTTGAATAATTTTCTAAGAGTATCTTTATATTTCCTCAACAATTAGATTTTGAGTTAGTTGTGTCAAATCCTACTTGAACAAAAGCTTCATCAAAAGTTTATAATTCTTCTCCGGTTAAGGTTTGTGGAAAAGTGATTCCTGAAAATCTTTTGATCCTTCCTATAGTGGAATTTGATGTGATTTTTCGGATGGATTTAATTTCCCTATATGGATCTCATATCCATTTCCGAGGAAGGGAAGTCACATTTCATATTCCAGATCAATCTTTTATCATCTATTTATATAATGATAAATATGACCTTCCAATGAATTTTTTCCATCTTATAGTTCTTGATCTGTATAAATGAAGGTTTTCTATCTCTAATAGTTGGGGAGAAACAAAAAATTAATAATACACCCATTGTATAGGAGTTTGAGTACGTCCTTCTGGAAGAATTATTCAGTCTTCCAAAAAAACGTGATGTTGAGTTTTCAATAGAACTCATAACAAGTTCTATTTTTATTTCAAATACACCTCATAGAATGGTCCAAATTTAGTTGTAGGAATTGAAGAAGAAAATCCAGGAGAATCTTGGCAAGGGATTCATATTCCCTAGTGCATCACATTTAGGTGCAACTATTCTGCTTGTTAAGAAGAAAGATTTATCAATGAGACTCTACATTGATTATCAAGAAATTAAAAAGATCACAATCAAGAACAAATATCCCCTTCCCTGTATTGATTCCTTATTTGAACAACTATGCAGATCATAATTCTTTTCAAATATTGATCTTCATTTAGGATATAAAAAATTATGGTTTGATAAGGAGGATATACCATGATGAAATTCCATACAATTTATGGACACTATGAATTTATTTTGATGCCTTTTGGTCTTACTAATGCCCCTTCTATCTTCAAGGATCTAATTAATAGAGTCTTTAAAGACTATCATGATTAGTTTTTTGTAGTCTTTATAGATGATATTATTTTATATTGAAAGTGAAAGGAAGAATATGAAGATTATTTGAGAATGGTACAGAAGACCTTGATAAAGTTGTAGCATTATGAAAAATTTAACAAGTGTGAATTTTGGCTTTAGAAAGTTTCATTTTTAGGTCACATAATCTCAAGAGAGGGGAAATATGTGGATCGAGTAAAAACAAAACTTATTTAAAGTTGGATGAAACCAAAAATAGTAACTGAGATTCAATGTTTTCTTGGTATGGCCTGATATTATCGATGTTTTCGAGAATAAAAGTCAAGATTATCTAATCCACTCACCAAGTTGACTCAGAAACGAGTTAAGTTCATGTGGATAGGGAAATATGAAATGAATTTCAAAGAGCTCGAAATAAGGTTAGCCAGTGCACCTATGCTAATAGTTCCTTTTATTGGAGAAAGGTTTGTGATATATAGTGATTCATCTAATAATATTTTGGGATTTTTTATCATAAAAAATGATATGGTGACAGCTTATGCCTCGCAAAAATTAAAATTCCATGAGAGAAATTACCCAACTCATGATTTGGAGTTAACTATGTAATAATTACATTAAATATATGGAGGAATTATTTTTATAGTGAAAGGTGTGATATTTATAATGATCATTAAATTTTAAAGTATAATTTCACACAAAAAGAGTTGAATATGGGCTAAAGAAGGTGGTTGGAGTTGATTAATGATTACAACTACTCAATACATTACCACCCTATAAAAGAGAACATTGTAGAAGATTCTTTGAGTTGAAAGGACCATGCTATCCTATCCATGATGTGGATCATAAAAGATCCAATATTTTTGGATTTTCATTGGATGGATCTTGAAATTTTAAATGAAGGGGATAAATCTTGTCTTTATCAAAATAATGTTCAATCATCTATAAAATTGAAGATTAAGGAGGCGCATATAGAAGATGTAGAGCTACAAAATACGGTGAATAATGATCCTAAATTAAACCTTTATTGTGATGGAATAATTAGGTTCATGAACCATGTTTGTATTCCCCACACACCTGAATTAAAGAAAGATCTATTGGATGAGGCTCATAGTTCTTCATTCTCTATTCATCGTAGAATCACAAAGATGTATAGAGGCCTGAAAGGGTATTTCTAGTGGAATGGCATGAAAAAATATGTTGTCAAATATGTCTCTCGATTCTTGGTTTGTTAGAAAATTAAGGTCGAGAGACATAAGTCTAAGGGGATGTTACAATTGTCACCAATAAAATAATGGAAATCGGAAAACATCACTATGAAATTTATCATCAAAATTCCAAAAACATATAAATTCTATAATTATATATGGGTAGTAGTTGATCTACTTAAAAATTCAGCACACTTCATTTCTATTAAAGAATATTTCCCTCTTGATTAGATTGTTCGGATATTTGTAAAGCATGTGGTAAGATTTCATGGAGTACCACATTCAATTATATCTGATCAGGTTATGTGATTTACCTCAATGTTATGGTGATTTCTTAAGTAGGATCAGGATAAATAGTTAAGTTTTAGCACATATTATCATCCTTAGATAGATGGTCAGTGTGAGAGTACAATTCAAACTCTGGAAGACATGTTGAGAGCCTGCACTCTGGATTTCAATGGTTGTTGGGATCAACACCTAAAATTGGTAGAATTTTCTTAAAACAGTAGCTTTCACTCTAATATTCATATTGGTATTTATGAATCTCTCTATGGAAATAAGTGTACAAATCCAACATGATGGGACGAAGTTGGGGAAAAAGGAAATTAGGACTAGAAATTGTTAATTAAATGGTAGAAAAGGTGAGATCTATTCAACAACACATAAGATCATCTCAGGGTCGACCAAAAGGTTCTATTTATTACATATGAAATGACATGGATATTGAATTGGGTGAAAAGGTGTTTCTACAGATATCCCCCTTGAAGAGAGTAATGAGATTTGGAAAGAAGGTCAAGTTGATCCCTAGGTATATCAGTCCTTTTGGAATTCTAGATCATGTTGGGAAGGTAGATTACTAATTGGATCTTCCACCGAATATCTATCAAGTTCGTGATGTGTTTTATATACCTATCTTGATAAAGTACCTACCTAATACTTCACATGTACTAAACTAATAAGTCATACCACTGGAACATGATCTCTCTTATGAAGAGAAACAGATAGAGATTATAGATCGTAGAGATAAAGTTCTATGAAACAAGACCACTTACTTGTTAAAAGTTTTATGGAAGAACCGCCAATTTTAGGAAGCTGTGTAGGAACTTTAGAATATGATTATGGAGATATATCCTCATATTTTTTAAACTATTGACAAATTTTGAGGGCAAAATTCATTTTAATGGGGGTAGAATGTAACACCCTGATGTTTTTATGAAAATTTTTATTTAAATAATTTTAATTATTTAGTATATTTCATTTACTACAATCACGAGTTTAAATTAAATGAGAGTTTCACTTAATATATAATGATTATTTTATCCTAGACATTAATTTAGTGGGAATTAATATAACTAACTTATGAAAATGTATGGTGAATTCTTTCACAACCAATTATTTATAAAAAATATAAATTAATTATATATCATTATATATGAATTACAATTATTAAAGAAAATTAAAAAACAAATATTTTATATACTTAATAAAATTTTGTTGATATTCATCTACTAGCTATTTTTTCATAGGTTATGAATAAATCCTACTTGATGTATAAAGACCTATATTTTTCAAAAGTGTAATTTTCCGCCTTTTAATGGAGAACCCCTTTTAAATTAATATTTTGACACATTAATAATTTTTATATGGAAGCATAAATATTTGCATTTTCATAGGTATATAAAAATTCACTTTGGATGAAATTTTATTATTTTTTTAATAACATTCAAATTTTGATGAATTGTTAAAAAACACTAAATTTTAATTAAAAACAATTTTTTCATTGAAATAATTTAGATGGACAAATTATAATATTGAATGGTCTAAAATTATAAATAAAATATATATTTATCATTAAATATAATTAATTTCATTAGTAGTAATTTGAAATTGAATTCAGATTTAAAAATATTTAAATCTTTTGCAATGTTTTAACTCTTAAAACTCGTTCTCTATTTTTAAGATTGGGAATAGTTTTAAACTAATTACTGATACTTTAGAGTTTTGAATTTTGAAAAAAGGATTCCATATTAGGAATCAGTATGTCCAAATTATCAAAATAACTTTATTTTATTTTTAATTATTATGAATAATTACTTCTGTAATTTTTATTAATACAGTAAAAGGGTAAATTGGGTAATTAAGGGTAAGAATACAATTATTAAATTACCCTAAAACTTGTATTAATATAATTAGATGATGTTTTTCAAACTAAATCATAATTGGTTCTAAATAGTATCCATTTGAATCTAATTGGATGAGATTTGGACATTTATTTTATTTTATTAAAAGAAATGTTAAATATGTCTCACTCAAATTTTAATAACTAAATCATTTTTAATATAAGGTTATACAAAATATAATTTATATTATAAATACTAATATGAAATAAAATTTTCTTTTATTTACAATGGTAATATATTTCTACTTTTTTGTAAATAAACAATAACTTAAATTGCTTATACATTAATGATTCAAAAATTATTTATATGATGAAAAATCAATAATATAGTTTTTATTAAAATAATAATACACATTAAAAGACATAAACACTTGAAGAAATATTCTTGGTGGAGTATATCTTGACCAAATTAATCCAAGGGTCTATTTAATGTCCATTGGATCCTTATTCAAGGGATTATGACACTTGTATTATTTTATTTAAAATGATGTTAAAGTTGTCACACTCATACTTTAATAAGTATAACATTTTAAATGTTAGATTTCCCAAAAGATAAATTCTAATAAATATATTCTTATGAAATATAGTATATTTTTATTCATAATAGTATTTTATTTTTAGTTTTTATTAAAAATAATAATTATATTAAATAACTACCCAAAATTAAAGTATTGATTATTTTATTAATAGAGATAAAAAATATATGTTATTAAAATATTACATTAAATATAATTTGGGCTAATTAACATGTATAATGATTTTTATATATTACCTTGACCTCCCAATAATATAATAAAATAGTTGGTTCGATGTTATCTTATTATATTAATATTTTTAAAAATGAATTATTTTAATAGTGTCAAAATTGATACTATTTATTGTTTATCAAAATAATGTTTTATAAAATTATTTAAAAACTATAAACATTTTTAAAAAAATTATAATAATTATTAAATGGTATAAAATGTTATATGGTACCTATTTATGGTCTAATTTACATCAAATATATAAATATTACACCCTTTTAATATTGAAATATTTTTTATCTTAATTAAAATTAAATAGAATAACAAAGTGTTAATTAAATTGATAATGTTTAAATTGACATAAAAGCTTCATTAAAAAAATTTTATTTCATGATATTACAACCCTATATCATCTAATATTAAATCTCAAGACATTTTTTATGTTTTTAGATGGGGTTTGATTTTATTATAAATTAATATTTTTGATGTTACTAAAAGTTTCCCTTACCTCAATTATAAAAGGGAACCTCCTCCCTCATATATTCACTTCACTTTGATCCTTAATATGTTGCCATTACTTATCAATTTACCATCTCAACTTCCCTATTATCATTCTATGGGTTATTTTATTCTTCAAATTCCTACACTAGTGTTCTACCATGAGATTTAGAGGAAGCACAATGAAGAAGAGGTAATCTCCTCTAATGATTCTTTCAAACTTATTTCTTCTTATAATTCATCTTCATGAGTTGTTTCATTATAAATTAATAGCTCCAATATCACTTATATAATGATATTTTATTACTATTATGGAGCAACCATACTCCATGTTCTATCCATCCAATGAAAAATGATGTCTCCACGTGTGTGTACGTACGGCTTACCGTCTCCACACCATGGTGTAATCTAGTTTCTTTCACCACCACCTTATTTATATGGTTATAATGGTGGAATTATTAAATATATGATTATTATAAAATTATATTTATTATGAAATATTATGAACCATCCAATTCAATACCATTCAACAATTATGGGAAGCATATCGTCACTCGTGTGTAACCACGACTTACCATTCCATGATGCAATGTGATTCATTCTACAAGATATTCATTAAAAAATATTAAATAAATGAATTGAATTAATAAATATTGAATATATAATACTAATATAATTATTTAAATGATATAACTATAACCTAAGAAGATGAATAATAACTTATCTGGCATGAGAAGTGTAAGAAAATAAATAAGATAATACATTATGGATGAGTGATAATGTTAATAACAAACTGATGATAATATGATCATATATGATATCATAAAAATGAATATGATTCGGGAATAAGTCAATGATATTTTTTAAATCATTATACATGAGTTTTGGACATATACAAAGGAAATCGGACCTAAGGTAAGGGATAATTTTTCGATCTTGTTATTATCCGAGATTGTTTATTCATATGTACTTAATGGGGTTTATTTATCTCCCATTATCATGTTTCATAAATTTTTATTATTATTTTCATTATTATAAAAAAATAATATTCAATTTTACTCATTGGATAATTTTTATTGAATGGTATGAAATGAATCTTTTGTCATTTTTGATACAAGGTACTTTTTTGAATTTTTCGGAAAACGTACTAAAAGAATGTGTTTTTAACTTATACAACATCAATTGATTCTTATGATTTCATAACGACTTCTTTAAAAGAAGATTACCTCTGAATATTTCAAGAGTATTTTTAGTTAAATTTTTTTCATTTTAAAACGTGAGTCATTTTGAGAAGGGATAACGTTTTTTAAGAAGAAAGGATATTTTTCTCAAGAATTAATTTCAAGTGTTTTATAAACATTATTTTCAAAATATGATGACATTATTTAAATGGGGTTATGTTTATATCCAAATTATTACTATGATTTGATTTTGTTTATGATGGAATTATTTTTTTGAAATATATTTATTTTATATGTATTTTGATGGAATGAAGTTTAAGAAACCCATTTTTATTCTTTATGTTAGGCTATGATTAATGATTTATGTTTTTATGGAACACGTAAGACTGATTTCATTATGATATGGGTGGGACCTATATATCCCACAAATGTATTGGGTAAAGATTTATATCTCATGAGATAGACAAGACTAGAACAGAATGTAAATGTGGTTCTGTAATAGAGGGCTTGAATGATGAGTGAACTAGGTTCAATAATGGACTTTGTCCTCTATGATGGTCTTAGCCATGAGATTGGCTAATATGAAATGACTTTATATACTTATGTTTATGCCAAAAAAATTCATGTTTTATATTGTGAAATATGGGATTATGTTGAACATTTAGGTTTCATCCCATTACATGATATCATGATCTTTTTTATGTGGGATAATATTTTCAAATGTTATGTTTTTATGTCCTATTATAATGATATGATTAATATCTCCCATGTTTACCCTTACCTGGAATTTTTTACAACCCTTTCGTGTGTTTATTTTCCACAGGTCATGAAGAGGGGTATTAAATTAGATATGTTATGAATAAATAAATGGGAGACAATATAGATGTTTTATGAACCAATTTTTTATGATTCCCATTTTCTAAAGACACTATACCTATACAGTCCTATTGTGGATTTATTATTTTTTGTAATGAATATTCTTCCATTTTGAAGTAGTATCAATGTATGTAAATTATGGTTCATTATAATTCCTAACCTAATAGGAATGGAAGTTAGAAATATTTTGATCATTCCAATTGATCTTTCTTGAATTATGATCTGTAATTTGAATATTTTTGAATTTCCAAACACATAAAAGAAGAGAATTGTGGAATCTTCTATCATAGAAATTAAAGTTTTAAATATGATAAATAAAAAATATTCAGCCACATTAAAATATATAATTTTGGAATTAAAACCAAGAATAATATCTCAAATGGAATAGAAGATGTTTTATTTGTGGAAAACTACATATAACAATAAATTTACAAGTAATTCAATGTATTATTTGTTGTAAACTAGGGTATTATCTGAGTCAATGTCCTAAACTACGGGTTAGTCCCTATAACAAGTAAGGAATTGTGTTATACCAATAATTTCAGTGAATTAATTAAGCATTGGTGTACTATACCTATTATGTAGAAGTATTTTTACCAAAGGTATTATGGTTATAAGAATCATGAAACTTATAAAAATTATTATGAAGTATTTTTTCTTTTAGTATTTACAAGAATATATTGAATGGTAATAATGACCTAGAAAGGTGATTTAATGGTAAGGTGATATTTTGTGTAAAAGAACTTGCTATATTGAAAATGTTAGTGGTCTGAAATTTATTGGATGATTAATGTAATTTTGAGGATTTTCATCATATTTTTGGGAACATTATTGGAAGTATGTTAATATAGTTTTAGAAAGATTAAAACTCACTAAATGGGTAACAACCCATCTCATCCGTTAACACTGCAGGGATTGTACCCACAAGGGAATGTTGATATGGGTGCATTATCTACCATTGGCCGACATAATGTACTGATTAGCATGAAATTGTATTTACTTAAACAATTTGATGAATACATATTATGCTTATCCAAACATGTGGAGGTGATTAATGATATTTCAGGATATATTATACTATGTTTAAGTATATATAACCTTTATTTTCAAAATAAAGGATTATTTGGGTATAATGATATTAAATTATTGGGGGATGTAAGCTGGAGAGTTTTAAGGATAAATACTTGTGGAATGGATTATGTTGAACTTTGGGAGTTACTATAGCGGTATTAGAGATTAATATATTAAATGGAAAAAATTTATACCCATTTCGGTTTTATTAAAGATAAGTGGAATATCTTATTATTCATTAAAGGATTATGTGATACATTAGAAGTTTATTTTAGTGATTTATTCATGAAATATCCATATAGAATTCTCATCATTTAGAGAAAGGATGTGATTGTGGTGGAAATGACTAATTGATGAAATTATACTTATCAAGTAATTATGTTTCCTTGTGTACTTAGTATTGAAGGTAAGTGGATCCCTCAAATCTTGGGAAAGGATATCCAAGATACCCAGGTTCAAAACCGGGTGGAGGCGAATTTCTGGTACTATAGCTGTACTATAGTAGTACTGCAACAGTATTGTAGGAGAACTGTAGTAGGTACTATTCGGTACTATTCGGTACTGTAGAAGCCGAAACTATTCACCCAATTTGGGCCTTCGGGCCACCAGTTTGGTCCTACAGGTCTTAAGGGCGTTTGGGCCATCAAAGGCCTTCGGTCCACAGGGTCATTGAAGATCATGGAGTAGCCTAGTTCACATAGAGCAAGCCCTAGAAGAGGATCAGAGCAACAGTAGCAGTCACAAAAGGTAGAGCTAACCGGATTGGAAGAATGAGAGGGTATAGAAACTACCATTAGGACCAGGCACCATGCAGCTTTATAAGGGACAATGCTATCTGATCAGCAATGCAGGTGGGGAGCTAAAGGAGATCAATGATGTAGAAGCTAGGGAGGGGAAGTTCTAGTGGGTTGGGTCTATGGTTCAAGTTATGGGCATGGTATGCCTTCGGTCCTTCAGGTAATGTATTACTGTTCATGTCAGGCTTTGTGCCTTAGGCCTACGAGTCTTGTACGGGTTCCCTTTCAACCCTAAATGGGGGATTATTCTTAATAAAATATAAAAATAAGGCCTTCTGGCCATTTGGGGTGAAGGTATCACTCTCCATAATTATTTAAACTTTTCTTTCATGTTCATATAATCACCTTCCACCAATATTCTCATATTTGGAAACCTAGTTATGTAATAACCTTAATATTTTACATTCACTGTTTTTAAGATAATGTTTTTTTAACCGTTTTATGATGTGCATTTTTTCACAAAAAAATATCCTAATGTAAAACCCATGATTACAAAGAAAATTTTCAAATTGTGAATATTTAATTTATTTAAAGGGGTTTAATTTAATTTCCAATTATTTTATCACTATTTAAGATAGCATATTCAATATGAAACACTGTGTTTAAGTAATCACGATATATTATTAAAATATTATTATTGAAAAATTATTATTTTAAAATAGAATTTTTAGTTGGTGGGTAAGAATATTAATAAGTAATTTATTAAATTTATATAAATTTTATACTCAACATAAACTTATTCTTAAATCATAATTAACTAGTCACTCGATTTTTTTCAAATTCATTTTATTCATCAAAAACATGTTTTCTTCAAGAAATGATTTTTTCTATTTACTATGTGAAAATAATATAATTAGTTTTCTTAAAAATATAGAAAATAGATTTGATAAAATGGACTTAATTTTATAAATAATCATATTTTTTTTAACATAGGTTCAAATTTGGGTATTTTTTTAAAAATGTTACTTTTTTAGTGAATAGTTAAAGTACTAATTTTTATAAACTTATCATTTATTTTTTAAAAAATTCATTAATTTAATATTCCTATTATTATATAAATTTGATTTAAAATTATCATATGTATTATTTACTTATATTAAATCCAATTAATTGCATTTAAATCATCTTTATACTATATTTTAGTTTATGTTTTTTTTTGGCTTAAAAACACATTTTTCTGAAATCTTTTTAAAGTGAATCATGTTTCTCCATTTTAATTAATTAAAATAATACCTATAGGGGAATGATTTAAATGAAATTTATATATTATATATCTGTAAATATTAATTTAAGTTAATTTAATTGTTATTACTTATCATATATTTATTATAAGATCATCTTATGGTTAGAATATCATTTCTAGAAAAACCTTTTTTCGACATGTCTTTGGGTTTAATTTTAAATAAAAAATTTCCACATATGTTAGTTTAATTTTAAAAAATAGATTATGTATTTTTAATAATCATAATTTATATTATATGATAATTTCAGTTTAATTTTTCACCATAATTAATAGTAAAAACAAAAAAAATTACCACGGTTAAGGGAAAAACAGGTTTATATAGGGCTGAACTAAAAATATAAGGGATAAAAATAACCCTAAACGAATATAATTTTTATTATACACTCATATTTTGACCTTATCACTTCTAAGGTTCTAAAATTCTTCTTCTTGGATTCTTTTTTCATGATAAAAATTTGGTTTCAATTCTTTCTTTTCAAAAATTACAACTGTGGTCTCCCCTACACTTATAAAAGGAAACCCACTATCCTTTCTTTTTCACACATAAAAAACCATTGGATCTAAAAATAAATTCCTAAATCACTTCTTTACTTTCATCCCTTAATCCAAGAATCTTTTGTTTTATCATAATTAACATATAGGAAGGATTTAGGTAAAATCCTAAAGAGGTGTTCTGAAGAAGAGGCATCGTTATTAACCGAGAATTTTATTTTATTTCTTCTTCCACCTCCATAAAATATTATTTAACCATGATTATATAATAATCCCAGTATATTTCATATAATAACATGTTTTTCTATTAAAATTATGACCTACAACCATCTCCTTCTTCCTCAAAATGGGAAAGAAAACAGTTGATCATGTGTACAACGGACTACTGCCTCACGAACCAACGTAATTAATTTTCCATAGCTGCTTCTAAAAAATGAATAAAATGTTTTATATAATTATTTTATATTATATTTTTTATATAATTATAATTTTTTAACTATAATATTGCATATAACTTATTAATTCCATTCTATAGGGAATATGATAGTG
Source organism: Viscum album (assembly GCA_963277665.1). Taxonomy (NCBI): domain Eukaryota; kingdom Viridiplantae; phylum Streptophyta; class Magnoliopsida; order Santalales; family Viscaceae; genus Viscum; species Viscum album. Next base: position 468,788,872 of record OY728119.1, read on the forward strand.
TCGCTCTTGTGTACGTAGACTGCTGCCTTGTGAAGTTATGTGATTTTATTTTCACTTACTCTTTAGATAGATGGTAATAAGGATTAATTTGAGGTTTATATATGATATTAATGAAATATTAATCATTCTGGAAAAATAAATATATCATATAGTTTCTTACCTTGCCATCTATAAAATAAAATATAATGTTGTTTGTGTGTGTAGTGGACTACAACCTCATAAAGTGATGTGATTCATTTTTTATTACCACATAATCCGGAGAGAAAATTTAAGTGTATTTAAATAAATAATATTATATTAATAATATAATTATCATTTTATAAATATAAACCTACACTTATCTTCTTTCCATCAGGATCGTTGAAAAAATGGAAATCTTACTAATGAGTACATACAACTTACCATCTCCATGATTGTAATGTAGTTCTTTTTTCTTGAACAACCATCATGATTGGTTTTAAAAGTAATTTTTTAAAAAAAAATTATGACATGATTAAAATTATTTATATAAAAAAATAATGAAATCTTTGACCTTAGTGAACCTTCCAAAGTGATTATGGTCATACGAGTCATTTATTTTCATAACACCTAAAATATGATTAATTGGTTATATAATTGAACATGACATGACAAAAAATATAATACATTTAATAATAAATATGAAAAATGTTCTTAATCAATTAAATAATTAACAAAACTTTATTATTCTGTATGATAAGGAACACACTTGATGATATGGAACACAGGTGATGATATAGACTTGACGTAAGGGTTTCATCTCCAAACATCATTCTTTGAGAAACATATTATTTTTTGAACCTAATTTCATTTTCATGTCATATATACTGACCCTTTAAAGATTACATCATGAACACATCACATTTCATGATATTAAAATATACATTTCATCTAATTCATCCATTAGAGTTATGATTCTAATGTTACCAAAGTTGTAAGGGTTTGTGTTTCAATCTCATTTTTTGGGAATGTTTATACTTGAATTGCACGTTAAAGGAAATTATCTGATATTTTTCAAAAAAAAACTTTTTAATTTAATTCTCTAATATTTATTCATGAAATTTTCGTGTAATAGTACCATTTTCCTCTCTTTGGTACTCAAAATGATTGAGAAATTTTTTTTAAATAAAATATGACTTCAATTATCTCTTCGGCTAGAAATCCTTTTTCTTCGATATCCATGTTTTCTAAAAATGTTTTCAATAATGTTTTTAATGTTATCCTATAATTTTTTAATGTATATATATATATTACCCACATGTATACTTAGTATACTACCCCTTCCTTTGATTCAATAATTCATGCCTTATATTTATTTCTCAAATGCATTCATTATTTTTTTTTAAAGGTGGAGGCAGTGCCTCTAAAATTTAAAAGAAACCAAAAGAGAGTATCCAGAAAGATAACAGGAAACATGGAAAATCCCAAGGCAAATAAACTATCTACCTATCTTTTTCATTAACCTGTTAGTTAGCTTTCTCTCTTCTTCTTGAATTGCATTCCATTCTGTCCGTCCATGACCCCGACCCCGACCTCTTGATCTTCCTCTACTAGAAGGAAGTGCTTGTAGACTTTCTAAAAGTGTCTCAGCAACGGTGTTGTCAGAATCAGAGTTGTATTCATGCTCTCTGTGTTCTCCAGGAGAAGAAACCCCCTCAAGTGAAGTAGTCTAGACGAGGGTCTCCTGAGTCTCATCGGGAGATCCTTGAGTGGTATCCTGCATCTTAGAATCATTATCAATGTGTTGACCAAAGGAAGGGGTACCTATAGTCAATACAACAGATGACTTTTCCTTCTTGTAAGAAATGAGCTGAAAGACTTCACTATCCATAGGGAGTTTTGAAGAAGAATGACCAGGATTAGAAACAATGGGAGATTCATTTTCTAATATTTTCTTACCCTTTCAGATATCTAAGGCAATCATCCCATCATTTGAAGGTGGATGGTGGGCTTCTTTTTGAGTGACATCTTTAGTATCTTTTCCATCTTTGGAGTTATCAACATGTCCTAACAATTTGGGAGGAGAAATTTGAGTTTGCTACAAATTCTCACATTTGCCTTGAAATTGAGTATCAATATTTTGCAAATTCACCTCTTCAGAAATGATGGCAGCCCAAGATTTTGACTTGTTATCAGAAATAGAGACATAGATTTGACCTTTCTCATCAACTGTAGGATGGAAAAAATCCTCAAGAACAACTCCTTGCGCTTTTTTCTTATCAATAGGAATGGAAGGTCCATCACCACCCTTACAATCTAGCTTCCATACATATGTAATTTTAGTCTTTTAGGTAAATTGTCCATATAATGTCCACATGAAGCACAATAGCTGAAAACAGTTGAACGCCTACAGGTAAAAGATTCATGACCTATAATGCTACAATCTTTGCAGAACTTTGGCATTTTTTCATAAATGATCTTCAATTCAATAATTTCATCATCAGTTGCAAACATAACCTTATCAACCAGAGTTTATCCCAATTCAACCTCAACTAAGAACCGGGCATAGTGACCAAATCGAGCCACTTCTGTTTCCTTGTCAATTTTGATAGGAATCCCAATTGACAGAGAAATATCATACAAAATTTTTTGGGTGCCAAAGAATCCAATTCAAACCATACACTCTTACCCAAATTTATGTGGTGGTGTTACCAACCTCAAATGGATTGAATTTTTTATCCCATTCTCTGAGGTGAACAATCCCTGGTTTGAGAGTAATGGAACAAAATCCCCAAGCTTGAATTTTCATTTCCTTTGTGGGAAAGAGCGTATGAAAGTAACCTCGTCCTAGCGAGAAACATTTCTAGGATGAAATTCCCCAAATTGATGAAATAAATTTCTTAAGTTCATAAATTTTTAAAGGTTGAGATCCTTTAGGAAGAAATAATCAAGCAATGATTGAGAAATCACCCATCTTAAGCTGCTTAGAAATAGCATCAGGATCTACTTTGATGTGCGCAACGTTTCCCTTTCTTCAGATAGAGCAGTGAGGTACACCTTTGAAGCAAGCAAATGATCGATTCAAAGAAGGCCCTTCCACATGAGCATGTCCTTCCTGAATCTGATTCTCTAGGTTCAAATCAGAGGTCATGTTGTTTTTTCCAGTTCCTTCCCCGAACACTCCTACACATGTGGCCTTTTGGAGATTGGACGCAATTTCAGCATCGAGAGAAAAAATTTGGTCCAGTCTTGCAGTAGCACATGCATCAAGATTAACTTCTAATACCACTGACTCCATCACACCATGCCCACCCATAGATCTAGGTCGTTCCAAAAAATCCTATGTTCGTCGCTAGGTCACCACCATCGCAACCCTCTGCAACCATCGGTGCATGCCTTACAACCACAGAAATCGGTGTGGCGACTCCATCGGACATTGTTGTGAGCTCTCCGTCAACAGCTCGAACAACATCAGTCCATGCCATTCCTCTGTTTTTTGTCGTGAGGTCTCTATATTTGTGACCTGATGTCATCGCTGCACTCTTCTCAACCGACATGGTCGGTACCGCATCTCCACTAGACGTTGTCACGTGCTCATCATAAGGAGAACCATCCTCAAAATCAGGTGATGCCGCAGATTTGGGATCCCCGATTCTGAAGAACCGGTGGGTGTCGAAGTGTCAAGGGGGAATAATACCCATCTCCATACCCTAATCCACCGCCAGTTTAGTGAGAGAGATCAACTTATCTCATCCCGTCCAGAAAACCCCCTCAAATGCATTCATTATGAAATTTACTTTGATTATGATATGAGACAAGATTATGAAACCCATTTTATTTCCATGGGTAATTATTATGTTATTTCTTATAATTAACTTACCTTATTTGGAACACATATATCATGAACATCTTATGATGGGTGTTCCTTTATAGTTCTCCAATACATTGGGTAACCTTTTATTCTCATGGGACATCATGTATAGGATTACAGTGTAATGTTAATCCAATATAAGACATTATCCACCATGTGATATTATCTAGGAAGTTATCCTTGACTCATGATTATGTAATATAATATTTTTATACTATAATTCCCATTTTAAAATGATCTAATGATACCATTCGCTTTATATTATGCTTCTATGTGATTACTCATGTGCCTCCTCTTTTCTGATATAATGTTATTCCTTCGACTCACACATTATTCTTCCTCATCATGTTTATTATCTTACAGAGGTTTTCAATTCAACCCATTTGTATATGTACTCCCAAAGTTATCACATATAGTTTATAATTTCAAAATCATTCAGAATCTCATTATTGGGAATAAAATAATAAGTTTTATTTTTAGTGTCACTTTAATATACTATTAAACTATTCTTCCAAATACACATGGCCTCCCTATCTTTGGGTTTTTATTAATGTATTTTTATGTTACAAATTATGTAATAATATGTGTAAAATTTATGGGTTAATATAATTATTGTAGAGTAGAGTTGTATATTTCCCCTCCTATAGTGGATCATCTTTGAGATGTATTTCATGAGGAGTTTTTAAGGTTACCACCAACGAGGGAGATTGATTTTACCATTGATATGGTTCCGAGAGGTAATCCAGTTTTCATTCCTATTAATAGAATGGAATCAGTGGGGATTCAAGAGATTAATACTCAATTGGAGGAATTAGAAGAAAAAGGTTTCATTCTTCTATATACATCACCCCAGGGTTCTTCAGTTCTATTTTCCAAGAATGTGGATGGATGGTCGCACTTATGTGTTGATTATAGGAATGTGAACTAAAAGAACATAAAAAATTCATATCCAACTCCTTGAATTTATGATACCTTATACCAACTAAGGTTTTCTTATGTATTCTCCACGATTTATTTTAGATCAGGGTGCCATTGATCGACTGTTAGATCTTATGCTATACCACATAATGGTTTTATAAGTATATTAGGATTTTATGAGTTCATTATGATTCCATTTGGGATGAGAAACACTTATGTTATATTCATGGCCTTGATGAAATAAATCTTCCACCCGTATTTGTATCATTTTGTAGGTTTTTTTAGATGACATTCTAGTGTACTCTTAGTCTAGAGATACTCATGCCCAGCATCTCGACATAATCCTAAGTACATTGAGATAGAATTTTATATACACCATGTTATTTATATTTAATTTATATATTGAAAAGTTTCACTTATTAGGTACTGTTATCTCAGAGGATAGAGTATCGGTGGACCGAGAAAAGGTGACATCCATGGTATCTTGGTAGTGACACAAAAATTTATTCTAGATTAGGAGATTTTAGGGTCTGGAAGTACATTACTGGTTTTTCATGTAGGACTTATCCCATCTATAAGTAATGATGTCTATCCTAAATAATAAAGGAGTTAATTTTGTGTATTATGGAGCAATAAAGAATGATTTCGAGGATCTGAAGAGGTGTTTTTCCTCAACACATATCCTCATATTTCTTGAAATGGGTGGGGATTATACTATATATTGTGATTCATCTAGAATCAAACTTTGGGTAGTATTTCTTCATGTAGAATGATTCATATCATATGGGTCATGACAATTGAGTCCACATGAAATCCCATGTAAGATCTTGAGTTGTACACAGTGGTTCATGCCTAAAAATGTTAACAGTATTATCTTCTATGTGAAAGGATTATAGTTTATACTAATCATAATAACCTTAAATATATATTTTATCAATTTTATTTGAATATATTTTAGTTTATATGGATTCAATACATGAAATATATTGATTTTGATTTGGAATAAACAGTGGAGAAAGGAAACATTATTACTAATTCTCTAAGTTGGAACACATAGACCCAGATAGTTCATGAGTCTAGTTTTGAATGAATGATTATAACCATCTTGGAAAATATATATGTATGTTTTCATGAGGATAGAGAGATTATGACACTCATTTCCTTACAAATTTTACCATATCTTCAAAATCTGGTCAATAGGAGGAAGTATGTGGATCCAAAGTTCCTAGTGTTCTGGGACAGTTTTAATGGTGGGGAGCTACCTCCTAAATATACCATTGATGGAAATGAGGTTATCTTTGATCATGACTACATTTACATGCCTATAGGTATGTGGGAGGAATTTCTGTTTGATTTTAATGCAAAAAAATGGGTAATTTACCCTATTCTGACCGAAATGAGTCATGATCTTCTTAGAAAATATAGGTGGTCAAGAAGAAAGATGGATATATTAGGTTTTTTTACATGATTCTATACCTTTCAGCAGGTGAAGGTCAAGAAACAGCAGCCTACTGGTCTATTACATCCCTTTCTCATTCTATAATGGATGTGAGATGATGTTTCCATGTATTTCATGGTGGGTTTAGATAGGATGCATTGGAAGAGTGGCGTTATATGGGTGATTATGGAATGATTGACAAAAGTATCCAATTTCTTTAAATTTGAGAGACATTAAATGTAAATGAGTTGTACCCTATGTGTTTAGGTTATAGTGTGATTTCATAGGGTACCTTGGAGTGTTATTTTAAATGAATATCTATGTTTGGATTTTCACTTTTGGAAAGGCTTGTAGATGGTTCTCAGTAATCTTTTTTTTAAGCACTACTTTCAACCTGCAGACAGATGGGAAATATGATTGGACTATTTGGGTGTTCAATGAGATGTTGAAATCATACATCCTAGATTTTGGAAGATCCTAGGATAAGAATCATGAGATTATTTAATTCTTCTATAAAATAAATTATCAAGAAATTATTCATATAGTACCATATTAGGTATTGTATGGTAGGTTATGCATGTCGCCATTGTGATAATTGGAAGTGGGAAAATCAGTCTTGTATGGGATGAGTCATGTATAAGAAACATCAGTGCTAATTCAATTGATCCAAAAACCTATGGGTATATCCTAGAGTTATAAAAATTCATATGTTAATTGATGATATAGTGGGTGACCATGCATTCATTTGTTAATTGTCCAGACCGGGTCATCATCGGATTCATAAATAGGTTATGTTGGCACCCAATTATATTAGATCATTTGAAATTATGGAGAGGATCGGTTTGGTAACATACATATTGAATATTAAATAGTGTTATACTATTATACATTATTTGTTTCATGTGTCTCATGTTCGGTATTATCCCACTGATGCTTCTCATGTGATTGATATTGATGATGTTGAGCTTCAGGCTGATGCATCATTCGGGGAGCATCCGATTTGTGTTGTGGATTGTAGTTATAATACAATTTATGGTAAGTCTATAACTCTAGTTTGAGTATTGTGGTATCATGGTTTCATTCAAGATGTATCTTGGGGGATTGAAGCTTATATTATGGGCCTAGTATCTCAATATTTTTATCTTGGAGGCTTAATGATATTGGGGAGTATAGCTCAAGGATAACCTGTTATATGGTGGGGAGGTTATAATATCATGACCCTTGTAAAGGTACATTTTTATATTAATTTTGGTTAGACACTATTTAAAATAATCATGAAATAATTTTCCTAGTATTAGGGAAGGTCTCAAGTGTATCACGGGCATTCAGGACTTGGGAATTTAAAAAATGAGGCTTATAGAACTTGGCACATGGTTAATGCTAATTGTTATGCATAACCATGCATCTCAAAGGAGGGGAAAACATAGTTTTTCAAACCATGTGGATGGACCAGTAAACCATATGAAAAGGGCTGGCCTTGAATAGTGGGGCTTACACATTTGGAGCACGGTTTGGAAAACTGCACAGCCAAACCATGCACCTCATTAAAGGTGTCAATCGTACCATTTTTTCAGACTAATTTTTTTTATAAACTCACATAATTTTCTTCCCCATTTCACTATTAGGATCCCATATTGTGTCCCAAGATTTACTTCCTCTTCTATGAATCTCCTAGTATTCTATTCCATTTGGAGTATAGTTTCTTATAATTCAAAGCCCTAAGCACATCTACAATTTTTTTCCCTCTATTTTTATGATGTTTGGATGCTTGGTTCTCACTCATCATTTATATATCATATGACTTATTTTTAAGATTTTTTCCTAAATTTCTTTTCTTTGGTTGTTTTGGATCGAATAATATCTTGGGTTTTAATTACTGTACATATATAAACATAAGGTAATGGTTCTAGGTTCTATTTTCAATAGTCTTGATATTTTCATTCAAGTTTATGTGGTATGTCAAATTGAACCAATGTGTTGTGTGTTTCCTGCTTTATTAACCAAATAGGTGGAACTTAAATTGGTTTCTTAGAGCGTGCATGGATCCTTTCATATCTATTGTTGATTATGGGACTAAAATATATATTCCCATAGGGTGTGTTTAATATTGATAATGTTAATGTGGTGAATTTAATGTTGAAATGGACGGGTTAGAAAATTAAACTAGATAGTCTTGTTATTTATACCGATAGCATCAAGAAGGGGGATACATGGAATATCTTTGGAATTAATTGTTTTAGGACATATTAAGAGGAAATAATGGTTAATAGTTCATGTGGCATGCTATGTTTTTTAAGTGGTTTTAATAAACATTTAATGGTTGTGTTATGAGAGTAAATGATGAAGTGGTTTAATTGTAGAAGTATTTTCAAAGGTATAAAATATGTTGAACGTTGGAATTTGATAAATGATTGAATGGTTTGGGTGTCAAACTAATTATTAGGATACAATTAGTACTATATATGGATTGGGATATTGTAATGATACTTTGTATTCTTGGATTATGTTTTGTACTGATTCTCTAGGAAAACATGATGTTTATACGTGACTTATGTGATGGAATAAAGAACTACAAATAGATCATGATTATACATGGTTTATGTTTCAGATTTATACTCTAGGGTAAAATAATTTTTAAACATGGTTTAGGTGTTGGATTCATTCTCTAGGCACCAATTATGTTTTTATATGGTTTAGGTGTTGTGCTTATGCTCTAGGAACTAGTAGTATTTAAACATAGTATGTGTACCTAAGAATGATGATTTTTGGTACCAAGAATTATGTAATTAATGAAAAATAATTTAATTACATAAAGTGGGGACCACTATATTATTTATAGATTATATAACTTTCTTTGTTTTAAATTGGGTTGGTTGGTATGGGTTCCACTTTAGGACCTGAGGGGAAAAAAGGCTAATAAGTAACTAGATTTTTTAATGTATTTTCAATTAATTCCTTGTCTAAAATACATGATATATCTACATTCACAATTTATTATATTTTTTATTTCATTAGACACAGTTGAGTGTGGACTACTGATTTTTACTCACACCATTCTCAAGCCACTGTTTGTACAAGAGAAAACCTTACGGTTTCATGTCAGGATCGGGGAAATGGACTAGTGACAGATGGTTTATTTGGGTCTAATGATATTTCTCATAGGTGAGGGAACCTATATATGTGTTGGTACCCATTTTTTAGAGTTTTATTTGTGTATTTCATTTGGGTTATTTTTTCGCACATGAGGTTATCATGGAAGGACATATTTATTTCATTAACTTGTGACACTTTCCTAGTATTCGGAGTTTTCTAGGTGATCTTTGGTGACTTCTTGGTCATTATTTATTATTATTTTTACTATTTCTTATTCTAAAAAATCATTTATACTCTCCCCACATTCCTATCTAGATTCTCACCTATAATTTTCAATCTCTAGAATATGGTGAGGGATGCTTGAGGTTATGTGGAGAATGGGATTGGTTATTTTTTAGATTGAGCTGATCCAAGATTTTATAGTATTGTCAGTATCTATGATTGTGAGGGAATAAATGGATGATTACCACCTATTCCCAACTCTTAAATTAGAAATATTACATGATAGTGGTACCAAATTAGTGGAGGGTGCATATTGAAGATGCATTAGGGGTGGTGATTCTCAGTGATAAGAAGATGTGATATGTGGTTAGGATCATGTATAGTTGGAGGAGGGAAATAGGTTGATGTCCTTCACATTCATGATATATTATTGTGTGGGTTATGAGTTTATGGATACATGAATGATTATATAGGTGATAATGTGAAATAAACATATAAAAAAAATAATACAAATTAACCCATAATGAATTCAAATACATACAATAAAATTATCAAAATTAAAACCAAAATGCAATACCAACCACAAAAACTTCCTAGATACTCCAATATATAAGATAGTAACACATAGATCGGCCCTTTTAACCCTAATAGAATCTTAAAAATTGTTTATATATACTTAGGGTGAGGAAAATATGAATAATAAGAAGGATCGTACCCAAGGAATCTCATTAAATTGTGAAAAGTGAATACTAATAAACCAATGAACAAACATTGAAACCAACTACACCGAAATTGGTCAACAAACCATCCCAACCTCACCAAGATCCAGTCCCCAAACAATGCATCAGAGTAGTAGAATAATATCAATGAAACATAAATATAGGATCCATGTATCCACTTTCCCATGATTTATCCACTCTCACTTCCCAACATCAAACATCTTCTCATCCCTTCCATGTTATATCAACACATACCATGGCGTATCAGATGTGGTTTACGTTACAACCATACCTACCCCAGCCTACTGTAGGACCCAACATCTAGTGTTATAATCAATCAATATCCATATATCATGTTATTCAATTATATCATCATATGTATCATCATAAATCCATCTACAACCTCATAACTAGGGTAGTAGGTTATCATGAATGTGAAGGAAAATAACCTCATTCCCTCATCCTACTAATAATAACCCCCACCATATATCTCATCCTCTCATCACTAGGAACATCCACCCTTGTGTTATCCTTAGATAGTACTCATCACCAAATGGGTACCACCTCCATGTATTGCTACCAGAGGAAGAGTTGAGAAGATGGGGTAATTAGTGATTTATTCCCTCACTATCCTAGATATTAAGGAAACCACCCCCAATAAAATTTGGTTGTTGGTATACAGTACTCAATATGGGTGATGTGTGTCTAAAATTCCTAAGAAAAATTAAACATATATATATATTTATATATATATATATATAAACACATATCTCCGCAAAATTCTTTCCAAAAGGATTCACATTAGTAGTTTATCATTTTCATCGATCACTGACACCACCACTGTTACCAATTACTACCAATGGATGGGGTTTTGGAAACATGGGTAATTACATCATATACATTACAATCAATTTTCACCCTCTAGAATAAAAATAGAACCTAGAAGGATAAAAAGGACTTAAAATAACCACCCCATGAGATACCATTCAAGGATCCCCTAGACTAAAAATTGGCCAACCCATTATGAAAAAAAGCGCATAATTGACAACATCGTAAATCAAGGAAGAGATTCAAACTCATATAAATAATAATTTTGACACATCATTTCATCAAAAAAATATATAAATCAAAAAAATCAGTGAATTGAGTATTAATATATGAATCACACTCCCATGTGCCCTCTTCTAATCCACCATAACTCCGTAGTTTGTGAACCATGTAAATAACTCACCCATGAAACACATTATCCAAACAGTCCTGGATCTCATCGAGTGACTTGTTGAATGTTTCATCATCATTGATGTACAACTCTACCCAATCAATGACATGGGTTTCCTAATGAAAATATGAATGAATTTAGGACCTGTGGAATATGTCTTCATCATTGTCTAATCACAATGGAAGTTCCAACTAATTATCCTCCCTAATAATGTGCTTTAACACTTTGAAAGTATTGAAAAACCCTGGAGAAAGTGTACTCCGATGACTGAATTTATTATACCCATGACGAGGGGAATCCTTTAAGGACATTTGGTTTACAATATAAAACTATACGGGAATATTACATAGATCTTTATAGGCCTTATATTAGTCCTTAACAACCTTCATCCAGTATTGAACCATCTAGATCTTCTCTATCATGCTCTGAACAAAATCCAGCACAAGCATTACTGAATCCCCAGACTCAATCCAACAAAACATGAATGAAATGTTCACATAGAAAATGCCACAAACATAGACATACTAATGGATAAGTGATATATATTCTTATAAGAAGACTAAATCGACATTGGCGCTTCACCCATGATCTATAAAAATCCAAGGTACAATCCCACAAAATAATATCTAGTGTCTAGATAGTCCTCTTTGTCTACCCATCTATAATAGGTGGAAATAATCTAAGGTATAGCTGAGAAGTTAAGGCAATTTTTTATCCTGTAGAGAATTATGTTGCCAAAAAAGTATCTCAATTAGATAAAATTGTCTTTAGAACCTCATAGAGTCTCACCAACAGATTTGTATAATATCTCGTAAGAGTATCCATAGAGCATGACTCCTTAATCACCAGAAAATTGTTCGACATCATTGGTTGGTCCAAGATCACCCAAATAACATTGAAACCACCATGATCCTAGGGTAAACTAGTGAAAACAAAAATGAATATTTCCTCCCACTTATATTCTATGATATCCAAGGGATATAAAAAACATCCATGAACATAGTTCTCAACAATCACCTGCTAAAAAACTAGACACTGCACAATAAACTCTTCCACTGACCGATTTATAAAAACCAATCAATATTGGCTCCTTAAGCCATAGTAAAAATTAGTAACACATGTATTGACCTCTAAGGATAATATATAACAATTATAAATAACACCCTCAGAAATTTCCAACATGAAAAAAACCCCCTTTGAAAAAGTATCCAGTTATGACCATCCTCAAAGCACCCCTTTGGAGCATCACAAAGATAGACACTATATCAAATTACCTCCACCTCATATTCTCACTACCAATACGACTTCACCAGTAGTATAAAATATTATTCCATTTTCGTTTTATAGAGAAAATTTATTCAATATACCTCTTCCACATCAAGATGCATCGATGAAAGCTATTTCATCCCTTTCCAAACATCCTCACACTCCAAAAAACATCTTCTGATGACTTTTATCTTAATGAATTAGCAAAAACATTCCTATTTCCAAGGGTCTAAGTTATATATAAATCATAAAAATTGAGAAAATAAATCCACCTCCTCTGGCATGGGATTATAAAACACTGAGAGAAAACATACCTTAGACTCTTATGTTTTGTGAAGCCCAAAAATTACTCACTTGTAAGGTAATGTCACAAAAACATTAGGGAAAACCCCACTACTTCTATATCCATGTCATGAGTGAAATAGATATAATTATGGTTACATAAAGATAAATACCCATAAGATATCACTACACTTATTGCATCTAGATGCATCCCAAGCCTAGATAGGAATAGTCATAAAAGACCTTGAACACCAACTATTCTTCTAAAAACAAATGGATTGTATCACATATCAATCTCTACTTCAGGTCATCAAAAGATAAATAAAACTAATATTTATAGATAAATTCGAAGTCATTTCTAGTAAAATGGTTAATGGGACTTCAATCTAAAAGAAATCGAGAAGAAGATTTCAGTAATAGATTGAAATGAAAAGGAAGATTCAAACCTCTTCCACGTTCTTGGGTATTGTACAAGATATAATAACCTCTATTTTGATGATTTTATGACCACACCCTTTTGGGACACCACATGTTATAGTAAATTCACTTCTCACATCCAAAACATTCCCTTAATCACCTTCCCATAGAGTTGATAGAGTTGAAGCATATACAAGGAAGATTTGTGATTCTTGATAGGATCTTCCTCTAAACTTGAGTATATAAGGATATCATTGAGAAAATATCTATGAAATAGTCTAAAAACTCATTTAATATTGAGTTCATGGTCTCTATGGACATAGATGGTGTATTCATGACATCGAACAACATGTCCACAAACTCACAGTTTCCATACCTACACAAGAAGGTATTCTTCAAGATATCCCCATTTTTCACCCTTATTTAGTAATATCCTGACCACAATTAGATCTTTGAAAACAAACTATATCTCTTAATATGTTTTAATGTTTAATTTATCCTTGAAAGGGGGTAATATTTTTTGACCGTCGCTTGATTAAATTCTAGTATTCCGCATGCAACATCATACTATAATATTCCTTCTACATGAAAAACATTGAAGCAACCAATAGAGATAAACTAGGTCGGATGAAGCCTATATTCATCAATTCATTGATCTAGAGTTTTAACTCACATTTCTATATGGGTTCCATTTGATAAGGGGTCATCGAAATTAGAGAGGCACCCAATTTTAACTCTATTCCAAACTCAACATCTAATCAAATAGGTAATTTCACAACATCATTTAAGAAGAAATATGGTAAATACACCACAAATATAGGAACCTCCACCATTAAATCATCCATTGAAAACTCTACCAATGAAAAAATAAGAGGATATGTATGCATGTATCCCATAAGATAGATATTCTGACGAAGAAACACTGCCCATTATCCTTTTACATCAAAAAATGTGACTCTCATATGAAAATTATCAACTACTTAATGCACATATTACAGCTAACACATACCATGGATGATATCAAATGTATATATATTTAATAAGAAGAACCCCCCCCCACTATTTTTTCATCCATCATTAGACTATACCACCTTGTAAGTATGCATTGAGAGTCCTCTTATGGGACACCTATTCTACATTTCTTTTCAAAAAAAAATCATTTACCATTATTCTATTTTCCATTGGGGTGTTATAGATCGAATTGTGAATATAAATAACTAGATTAAATTGAATTTAAAGGTAAGGGTATATATTCATTTGTTTATATATTTCCTTATTAGTGTTTCTTATTTTCAATTGAGACTTATAACCTGTTATGATATGAATGTTGTGGATGTTATGAAATTATAGACCCTTTTTTGGATTGGTAACCCCTTCCCATGGATTATATTTTAACTCACCCTTCATGAATTGCTTAATAAGAATATATTTCCATGAATCAGTTACCTGGAAAAAAACTATAACTTTTTGAAAATATCCAAGATTGGGACGATAAATTAAGGAGAAAGACTCTTTTATTTTAAATGTAAAATTTATGTTATTTATAAAATTTTACTGTGTGTTGATATTGTTTCTTACGTTTTGTTTATATTGGTTTTTTGGGGGTTTGAATGGTGAAAATAGTGATGGGATTAGATGTTTGATGTTTCATGGGTAGTGGAAGTGTGGTAGTTAATTATTTTTTATTGTAGTGGGATGGTTGGGTTTCTGTAGTAACTTCACAAGAACTGTGATGGTGTTTGTGGTGATGTGGTTGGGTTATTTTTTGATTCTTTTTTATAGTATCCCAGTGGTGATGGGATATGAAACTAATAATGTTGAAATTTAAAAGAGTGGTAATGGAAGTTAAATAATGTGGGTTGGAAACTAATATGTTGTGATTGAGTTAATTTTATAAATAATAATCAATAGGTGGAACTTAAATGCAAATAGATATGGATATTTGCTAGAGTGGTTTTTCATTAATAATAAGATTCAATTTCTTAAAAAACTAATGGTTTTTTACTATGTATTAATCTAAAAAGTTATTAAATATTTAACTAAATGAATGAATTGAGTGGGTCATGCGCAGTTATTCTGTGTGGTGAGTTTCATTTAGTAGTGGAAGTAGAAAGAGAAATTATATTGTAATGGTGATATGGTATTGGAGATTGATGGAGATAATATGTGTTTATATGAAACCTTTTCTATGATAATTTTTTAATACAAGAGTATAAATATATTTTTTATTTTTTATTTTGAATTCTATACACCCCCACCAACATTGAGTACTACATACCAACACCCAAATGTATTGGCGGTGTTTTACCCAACATCCAGGATGGTGGTATAAATGATAACTTATTACCCCACTTCCCCACTCTTCCTTTAAAATAATTACATGGTGGAAATACCCAATTGATGGTGATTACCATCCAAGTATATCACAGTGGTCGCAGTTCACATTGATGAGATAGTGAGATGTCTACTGAGGGTTATATGTGGTAAGTGGAGGGAATGAGGATAATGTATTTCACATACATGAGACCCTACTACCCTAGTAATTAGTTTTTAGTTTTATACATGAGGGTACGGATGATGATGTAACAATGACATCTGATAGGTTGATATTGATTTAGGCCATCACTAGATTTTGGGCCTAACAAAAGACTGGATAAGGTAAGAATGTGACCCAATGCACATTTTATATGTTTTGTTATGTGATGAGGTGGTATGTAAGGGATGGTAGAAATAAAGATTTTATGTGGGGGTGTGAGATCAGTAACCTTGTGTTGAAGTGGATTCGGGGATCCTGTATTTATGTTCTATTGATATTAGTTCACTACTCTGATGTGTAATTTTATGTTTGATCCTTGGTGAGTCTATGACGGATAATTGAACATTTTTGGTTATGCTGGTCCTAAAAATTTTTTATTAGTGTATTAGAATTATCTTTAAGAGTTTTTATGGGATACCTTGGGTATTATCCATCTAGGTATACATTTTATTCTAATTGTATCTATATATAAACTATTTTTAGGTCTTCAGGAGGGTTATGGGGACTGATCTAGGCATGATTATCTTGGACATTGGAGCTATCGTGGAGTTTCCACTGTAGGCCTTACTTTTTTTTACATTTTTGATTTTTATATTATTTATTATCACACATTGTGGGATGGTTATGTTTTTTTTATTTTACATGTTGGAGTCATTTTTTGGTTTTTTATCTTATCTCTTCATCCATTTTCTCTATAAAGAGGGGAATGCATCCCATTTGAAAACTTAGACCCTCTCTTCTAGTCATCAATACAGGGCCTTCTAGAAGTGTAGCTCAAGGTTACCACTTCTCTTCACTACCAACCTAGGAGGGGTACCAGTGTAAGGTGGTTCATGATGCCCATGATAAGGTGATTCTCCCTTATATAGAGTTTGAGTATCTCATTCATTAGTTTTATTACCTGAATACATTGAGATCTATTTGTATCAAAAAAAAGTATTCGAGTTGTAGTTTGGAAACATGTTTATTCCTAAGTATGTTTCAATATTCACTAATCTCACATGGTACTCACTTAACATGGTATACAATGGATTATTATGATCATAGATGTTTGAGTATGTCCTCCATAAAGAAATCAAATCCAGAATTTTTCCCCTCTATATCCCCACAAATACTAGGGTTATGGAGAAAGACATAGTGGTGGGTATCAATTTGGAAAATGGAAAAGAAGTAGAAGATATTTGTGGAATTAATCCAAGTGAAGAGACATTAGTTGTGGTTTTATAATACCAAGTATCAGGGTCACCATATAATAGATCAGAACATGATTTATCTTATTCCAGATAATCAACATCTCAAGTATCATGTAAAGGATCTAGTCAACCTCTGGATAATATTTTTTATACCTCTATAGTATGAGGTTATATGTCATGTGATTTCCAGACCTTTAATGTTTCACAAGTTAGTCAGGTAGTAGATGGACCTCTCTATCAGAGATAGTAATGTTACCAGATACCTTCAAGAGATGTTCAAGGTTGTCCTTCAATTGGTAGTTATAGTGGATGATCTAGTGCTACACCAAAAGGAGGAGTTGGTGGATAATTATTCTATGATCCTCTTCCACCAACACCACCCCCCACGAAGTCCATTCCAACCTCACATGGATACAGGTCATGGATGAATCCAACTGCAGGAAATGGGAGGTTATAATTAGGTGGTTCCTAATATGATCCAAGGTATAATATATTTCTTCTATACACTACCTATAAATACTTTTATTAGATATTTATTTATTGTTTCATCCCTAGTTTAGGAGAAAGATATTATGGGGGCGACTCTAGCAATACCATTTGTATAAAGACTCCCACTAGACCTAATACCACATTCACACACATTTGATAATTATGTGAGATTGTTCTTAGTAGATATATTATTTCATAGGATCTCATTATTTATATGAATAATTCATAGGACTCTAACCATGGTCTATACTAGTTATGTATATTACATACCTACAGAGACTAAAAATATTAGAATGTAATGTTCTTGTGATATGATGGATCAAATTTCTCCATCGTGGGTAAGTGGGACCTTCAATCAAGATAATTAGGAACTATACATGGGAATATATAGTTGGTCATCCATTAGTTAGTGTGTTTGTATCTATGTGTAGTATAATCCTTATACCATTAGCTTTCTTTAGTTCTAGAGGGTTACATTTATTTTTTCCTCATAAAGTTATAGGAATTCCCCTATATTTAGGTGTCAAATTCTTTAAAAATATGAACCTCATGACCACTTTGAGGTATTATAGTGTTCATATTATGGTTAGGGATGATCTCAGGGAGTTGAAGGTGAAATTAAGGACCTTATAGATAATGGTTTGACTAGACCCAATGTGTCCCCTTTAGTAGATTCAATTTTGTTCACCAAGAATGTGGATGGAAACATGAGCCTCTATGTTACTATCACCACTATAATTAGGTTCCAATCAAGAACAAGTGCCCTTTTTCTAGGATAAATGCTCTATTCAACTAGTTGAAGGGATAAAAGTGGTTATTCAAGATCAATCTTAAAAATAACTAACACTAACATTGAATTTTCAAGTAGGATATCCCTAGGATGACCATTATATTTTGGTACATCAATTATAGGTTCCCAGTAATTATATTTGGCTAGATGAATGTCATAGATGTGTTTATGGAATTATGAAAAATATAATTCATCTCTATTTAGACATGTTTTAGGTTTTCATCATTTATTAAATCCTCATATATCAATCATTATAGGGTGCTCATGTAGTGAATATGAGGATTCTACTATACGTCCTTCAGGATAACCAAATATATAGAAAGCTATTCAAGTGTCAGTTCTGGATTCAGGAGATCCACTTCATAGGGAATTTTATCACAGAGGGTTGAGTATTTATGGACCCCGTGAATATTGAGGTAGTGTTATCTTGGGTTCCAACCTAGATCATGTTCAAGGGGTGATGTTTCCTTAGGTTAGTAGGGTACTATTAGAGATTTGTGAACTAATTCCCTAGAATTTGGCGAACCATGACTGCCCTTTCCTGAAATTGGTAGCCATTTTTTTCTAAGAGATGCTAGTGATTTTTTAGGGATCATAATTAGGTGATATTTAGTGATATTATCTTATATTTTATCATGTATGGAGAAATGTACATGTCGTTTTGTGATTCCTTTGAATCTGGACTTCATTGTGCACTGATGCAGAGGTAGGAGGTGATTACTTATAGGTCTATATAGTTGAGATTCCATGAGAAAAACATCATAGATGATGATTTAGAGATTAAATTTATGGTATTTACATTGAAATCCTATAGGAACTATATTTTTGGAAAGTATTACATATTATATATTGTAGATAAGATTCTTTGGAACATCGTTACTCATAGAGATATTAACATGATTTTCAATTTTCAGATGGAGTTTATATAGGACTGTGACATTGATATTATCAATATTCTAGGTAAGAGAAACATGGTAGATAATAAACAAAATAATATTTACCATTATTGATTGTTGTATGAGGTGTATGAGTAGTTTTCCTCATTACATTTGTCCTTACTAAATGAGGGAGAAGTGGGTTATCTTTGATCAATGGTAGAGGTCCTTCTACTTCTTTAGCGCATGAGGGAGTCCCAACTAGGAGACATGAATTATGAGGCTTTTCATAACCATGAATTATCAGCTAAAAAGACAAATGTATATTACAAATATATATTTCACTTTATCCACTTTTGATAAGGGACAATGATTCGAATCCTGTTGCATGATGAGGTATAGAGTGAGCTCCATACATCACCATTTTTTTGTAAATATTGGATTGATAAAGATATACCAAGACCCCAAGCATCAATTTTTTATAAAATGGAACCTTGGAGGTGATCCTACAAACTCATGGGATCCCCTGAATGATAATTTTCAAAAGAAACTTGATTTATGTTCTGATTATGGATGAGGTTATAAATGGTATTTAGGACTCAGTTTCATATGGGTTAAATATTCCACCCTAATAATGATCATCACATAGAGAAAAACATTTAGGTTTATGATGATATATTTAGGGCTTTCATTTTATATTTCAACCTTCAGTGGAGTTTTATTTCCTAGAGGTAATATCAGCATCATTCATGGGGATGGAGATTGTGTGGGTAATGATAATGAACGTATAGGTGATCCAGGAGTAGATGATGATTGTTCATAGTCATCATAAGTATTATGTATATTCACTATAGAGGCAATTATAGTTTGAGGAGGAGGATAATGTGTTTCTAATGTAATCTACATAGAGTAATTTGAAAAAACAAATCTATGGGAAATAAATTCTTGAGGTTCATAGATCTATTCTAGATCTTGTGTAGGGTGGGTGAGGTTGCTTATTGCCAAGAATTTCCCCCATTGTTAGATCAATTGAATGATGTTTTCCATGTGACATAGTTGAATAGTTTTGTGCATAACCCATCACATGTCATTGAATAGGGTGAGATGAAAATCAAGGATAGAAACACATTATTGGAGAAATGAGTAGTGATCAAGGACTGGATAGTGATTACTCTTTAATGATGATATATTCTACTGAGTTGTATGCTTTGGTTGTGTGAGAACATTTATGAAAGCTTGTTAATTTTTTATCTAAGTACATTAAATATTTTGAGTAGGATATGTTATTATGGTGTGAGAAAATTTTAAGGTATGGAGGATTTAGTAACTACTTTTTTATTTCTAAACCCCTGGAATATTATAAATAGTTTTTTTTATAGGTCATTGAGTCATCATGTAGTTGTTGGAGTTTCGGTGCCTTGATAATAATATATTATACATAATGAATTAATTTTATCCATTGTTCACACATTCAGGTGAATAATATATTTTCTATAAAATGGATCCTTGGATAGGAAATCAAAGACTGTGTTCACATATAGATTTAGGGTTTTACCCTGGGAGAGGTGTCAACTTCATTTTCACCAAGATACTCAGGATCAGGTCATCATGGGAAGAACTAATTGGTTAACTATTTAATTAATTGGTATTATATCTACAAAAATATAAAATTCTAATCACTCCTTTAAATTCATCATTAAACCCTCTCACTAGGTTTAGTTTTATAAACCATCACTTGAGAGAGGTGGTGAGAGGTGGAGATCTTGGGAGGAATTAAGAACCGAGGAATAGAGATCTTAACTAGAAATGTTATGGACCACATAGAATATGGGAACCAATGCATCAGCTAATCCAATCAACATGTAGGACATGTTATTTCATTTTGGTTCCTTTATTTAGGTCAATTTTATGGTGGATATATGGATTTTCTTTTTCTTGAGTTTTGATTCATTTTCATAAATATTATGGCACAATTGTGTCCCCCTAACTATGCTTCTACATAGGCATTAAGAACCTTGGTAAAATGGTAGAAAATAGAGATGAGGTGTCTGGATGGGGGCCTAGCCAACAAATTATATCCCCATGGATAATTTGGGCACCTCTTTGGTACAAATCAGAGATTTTGGTCTTAGTCAGAGACATGTTGAAGGGAAGTCAGCCTCCCGACAACCGACTCCCTCTCCCATACCAAATCCCTTTATCTCTGGATGAATCATGTCAAGGTATGGTGAGTCGTGGAAATTTGTAGGTAATTGTTATAATGGGAATCACTATTTAAAAATTTTAGTTTGAAGTTGGGACAACATGATGATGATAACATCATGATGATCTAGGTGGCACCCCTAACATAGTGGTGGAGGATAAATGTGTCGGTATACAAATATGTGAGTAGTGGTCTGGGAGAAGAGTTTCCATGGAACCTAGAAAAAGAGGTAAGATGGGGTGGCTTGGTCCCTTCCCATTTCCATTCAATCCTTTAGGATCTGATAGTAACCTGACTTCCGTTTGGAAAGTGAGTTCACAATAGGTAGTGGGATTAGCCAATCGGTAGTCCAAGTATGCTCGAACTCACTAGGTTCAGTGGCATGTAAGCCTAGATATCTATATTATCCAATGAACTTGTTTCCTACCATGTGGAAAAGAAACATGTATCCTAGTTCATAGAATAATATTTTTGGCCTAAAGGGCTCACCAATGGCGCTGTGTGGGAAATGAGAACAGGTTAGGTATGCCTGACCTGATCTAAAGAAGTTGGGGTAGATGCCAAAAATGTGTGGGAACCATGTTCCCATATAGAAACTATATGTGAGGAATGAAACACCACATTTTGGTGCACCATCCCCCTTAAATCACACCATGTGTTCTATTTTATCCTTTTGGGGTATTTTTCCAAACTTTTTGTAACGTCCCGATTTTGGAAGCCACCCAGAGGTGCCCCATACCCAGTTGTTCACATGGCCTCAAGCACATTTTCCCAAATGCTAGAGGCTGCCGACTAGCAGTGAGGGCCTTGGGTGTGATGGTGGGGAAACTATTCCCTCATTGGCAGAGTACATAGCGGATGAAAAATAAACATGCATTAGCAGAAGCAGTAATAACCAACAATATAACAGTGAAAGATTAAATCAACAACTAGAGCACATATGTATTTATGAAATGATGTATGATACATAACTAGGAAATCATCCAAACAAGTCAGAATTCTGGAAACACTACAGTTCCAAAACAAGTACAAAAGAAAAATAAACAGCTCCTCAGCATCGCTGGCCAAAGATTGGTCCCATGCTCTCCTGATCCAAGAAATCAAGTTCTAGAAGTCGAACGACGCTAGCCCTTTCCTATACCTGAAAAAACATAGTCTTCTTGGGCCCAAAAGCATGGCCCAAACAGGGTGTGAGATAAAATCCCAGTAGGAATTCACCCGAAGATATGTGCCTAACAGTCAGTGAGTAAATGGTAGGTAAAATTACAACAAGCAATAAATAGAAACAGCAAGCAGTAGGCAGTAAACAGTAATTAGTAAAACAGGATGATACATAGCAGCAATCAATCCAAAACAAATCAAAAATAGTTAAACAAACAGCTAATAAGTCGGAAACCCTCTAGGAAGTACTCACAACCATCCCCTCTAGTCTTATCTAAGAAGTACCACAACCCTCTGGGCAGTGCACTCAGCCTAACTCCTCTAGCTTGGTCATACAAATTTATTAGACTCTCTCGGGAAGCTCACTCGGTAAATTCCCCTTATAGTGTAGGTTAGTCATGGAATCTCTTGAAGAATATCACACTATATAACCATCTTAGCCCCAAGTTCTAGAGACTCTTTGAGCAAGCTATCTCGGTCAATTCCTCCTATAGCCTCAGGTATACCACAGACTCTCTGAGGAAGCTCACTCGGTCAATTCCTCCTCTAGCCTGGGAAGGTTCTTAAAGAGACTCAAACAAAGTAAGACTCTCTGAGGAATCTCACTCTGTCTACCCTCCTATAGTCTATAAAATACAACTCTCTGGGAGCTCACTCAGTCCATCCCCTCTATAGTCTGTAATATCTAAGACTCTATGGGAAGCTCACTCAGTCTATCCCTTATAGTCTATAGCACCAGGTTCTCTCAGGCCAGTGCCAGTCAGTGCATAATAATTCTATAAGGCCAAAGTACACCTATATAGCTACTTGGATAACAAAAGTACACCTATAGATCTACTTAGATAAAAAAAATTACAAGGCAACAAGCATGTCATGAGTTTCACTTCAACCTATAACCATGAGGCATGAAAACAGGTGTAGCAGCCAAAGGCAAACGAGACACAAAGGTCGTAAACAGAACAATGCAAGGGAAAAAACATCCAAGAACAACAAATTATACTCTAACATGGTCAAATTACCTCTACACAAGCATACAAGCAAAGCAGGAAAACAACGAAGGAAAAAAGGGGTAACACGCAATACCCCGTTCATGGGTATCTGTGGAAATTGGCACATAAACTCAGAGACTTTGAACGGTAATGTACAAACCACCTACCTCGATCTTAGGAGATCGATATACTTGGACCACGACAGCTTATTCTCCCTAGAACATAGTATATTTGAGAAAATGCACAAAACGTTTAAACTTAGATAACTTGAGAAAGCGGAAGAATTGGAAAACAAGGCTCAAGTAGAAGGAAGAACTCACCGCTGCGCTTCCAACGCAATCGATAGAGCTCGAATCGGAGAACGGATGGAGGTTCAGGAATCTGGAGAAGTTTCGCGGTTGTACGGAGTCTCTCGGTCGAACCAGACCTAGAAGAAGATGATTATAATGATGAGGCACGACCCCGGTCCATTTAGTGAAAAAAAAAGTACACGACGTGTATTTTTAAAGTACACGGCGTGTAGTGGGTTTTTCCGTACTCTTCCAAAATCAGCCTCCACGTCACCCCTACACACCGTGTGTGTGGTCCATACATGGCCAGCACACGGTTTCGAGTGGTAAAAGAGTACACGACGTGTACTCAGAAAGTACACGGCGTGTACTTCAAAAATTTCCATAAACTCCAAAAATTCTCAAAAACTTTAGAAAAGAAAATACATACCTGAAATGAAGATCCAGATTCTTACAAACTTCCCCGCATAAATAAATTCATCCCTGAATTTCCCTAGATGGGCGTAGAAGAAGAAAGCTCGAACAGCTCTGGCCACTGCGATCGAATCTCAGCCTCCATCTCCCATGTCTCATCTTGTACTCACGCGTGATGCCATAGCACTAGTACCAGAGGAACATACCGGCCTCGGAGAACCTTTGTACTGTGATCGACAATCTGGATAGGATGCTCTTAAAATGACGTATCTGCTTCGAGCTCAACCTCCTCGAGCTGAAATACATGAGACGGGTCTGAAAAGTAACGTCGGAGCTGAGAGACGGGGAAGATGTCGTGCATATCCCGGTACCTCTGAGGTAGTTACAACCGATAGGCAACCAGCCCAACTCTCTCCAATACCTCAAACAGCCCGACGTACCATGGTGAAAGCTTACCCTGTCTCTGAATCCTCTTGTGTCCCAACCTCATTGCGAGACTCAGGAAAACCTAATCTCCGACCTCGAACTCCAGAGGTCATGTCCGCTGATCAGCATAAGACTTCTGTCGAGATTGTGCTGTAGCCATCCTCTTCCGAATCAACTCTATCTACTCTGAGGTCTCCTGAATAAGACGAGGTCCTAGAAAATCTGCCTCTCCTGCCTCCAGCCAGCATAAGGGTGATCGACATGGCCTACCTTACAGAGCCTCATATGGTTCCATCTGAATGGTCGCCTGAAAACTGTTGTTGTAGGCGAACTATGCAAGAGGTACATGCTTCTCCCATGAATCGTCGATGTCTAGAATGCATGCTCGGAGCATATCCTCAAGCACCTGGATCGTGTGCTCGGACTGGCCATCAGTCTAGGGATGGTATGCTATACTCAAAAGTACCTGTGTACCCAAGGCCTTCTGAAGTCCTTGTCAGAACCGAGAGGTAAAGCGTGCATCCTTGTCTGAAACAATGGAGTCTAGAAATCCATGTAGACGTACAGTCTCTTGGATGTACAGTCATCCCAGATCATCAACACAGAAGGTTTCCTTGATCGGAAAGAAGTGTGCTACCTTCGTAAGCCTGTCGACGACAACCCAAACATCATCACTTCCCCGAGGTGACCTCGGTAACCCGGTCACGAAGTCCATCGTGACATCATTCCACTTCCACTCTGGAATGGGTAACTGTTGTAAAAGCCCTGCTGGTCACTAATGCTCTTCTTTCACCTGCTGACAAGTAGAACATTTCATGACAAAACCAGCAACATCTCTCTTCATACCTGGCCACCAGTACTGGTGATAAAGATCCTGATACATCTTGGTGACGCCAGGATGAACTGCCCAAACTGAGGAATGAAAATCCCACATCAGGTCCTTGTATATGTTTGATGGCACCCATACGCGTCCCTAGAAACCCAAGATCTCATCCTCACCCACTATCCATGTAGGAAGAGGGTCCCCTCTTGACACACTCTCCCACAGGACTAAGGCCTCCGAATCTAATAGTTGCCTCATTTGTACTCGATTAATAAGTGTAGAGGTAACAGCCACAGATGAGAGAAAGGTATGTCCCTGTCTGTCGTGCACCTCCAGATGCATCTCAAAGAACAGGTCCATAAGCTTCCACTCACTGCTAGCCTATTGAACTTCCTGAATCTGAGTTCTCCTTATCAAAGCATCATCCATTGCGGTGCCCTTTCCCGGTGTATAGGTGAGCTCTAAGTCAAAGGACTGAAGATACTCAACCCACCTGCACTTTCTCAAATTCAGATCACGCTGAGTGAAGGTATACTTGAGCTCTTGTGGTCGGTAAAAACCACAAAGTGCTCTCCCAGAAGATAGTGTCTCCAATAGCATAAGGAATGAACAACTGCTGTGAACTCTAGATCATGTGTTGGGTAGTTTCTCTCATGTGGCCTCAACTGCCTAGACCCGTAACCAACGACCCCATCTCCCTACATAAGCACCTCTACTAGCCCAATACCCAAAGAATCACAGTAAACAGTATATCCCATTCTTGGTTCCGGCAAGACAAGTATCGGTGCTGATGTCAACCTCCCTTTCAGCTCCTAAAAGGCTGACTCACAAGAATCTGACCATAACAACTTCACCCCCTTCTTGGTCAGACCTATCAACGGTGCTGCTAGGCACGAGAAGTCTTGAATGAAGCATCTGTAGTACCCAGCTGGTCCTTGCTGTCATTGATTGAAGTTTTATGCATCCCAAATTAATTACTCGTTCTTAGAACTTTAGTATAGATTAAGTTTGGGGTCGATCCACAGGGAACCGTGGCGTGCATGAATTCAATTGAGTTAATACTTAACTAGGTGATGTATGAAGAATTTAGAATCGATTGTGTTGATTTTGGATTTTGATTGAAACTAAATTGATTTACTTTGAAGAAATGGATACAGTTTGAAAGAAAACAACGGGTAAATTTCAAGAGCTTTTAAAATGGGAAGAAAAGACGTGTCGGGGCTGTGGTGATTAAGGAGGACTTATGTAGATTGTTTAAATGGTTGTGTTATTCATAATAATTCAATCATTCTAGATTTCGTTTTGTTACAATATTTCCTTGGTCCGGTTCCTCTTGTTTTGAATTAGAGCAGTTGACTCCTTGGTCCGGTAGTCAGTGTTCTTAATTCTTTATTAAGTTCAGTCCATTATTTGAATCGATCAAATCCTTCCAATGTTCATGGATGTTTTCACCATTACTTTTTCTTTGTATCGCTGATAATTCTTCCATTGGTCCGGGTCAGAATTCTCAGTTATATTTAACAGTAGATTAAGAAGAGTAAGATGAATTACAATGATAAAACACAACTATATAAAACAACCTACAAATTACGATCCCTTCATCCACAGCCCCAACACAAGGGGTTTAGTTACACGTAGAAAGTGTAGGAGAAACGACACACGTGATACCTGACGGATTCATCGTGTAAGCGTTGAGGTAGGGTGTTGGAAGGTGGAGTAGTGGAACTACGGCACCACGGTGGCTCAGGAATGGTAGCAACATAGCTTCTTCTCTCCTCCAAAGGTTTCGAACCACCCCCCCCCCCCCCCCACAAATCCGTAGTCCAAGGCCTCTTTTTATAGAAAAATAAAGTGCATGGGGTGTATAGAAAGTATACGCCGTGTACTTTTCATCAACGCGTTTTGGAACCAATTTATCCACTGGCAGGTGGCCAAACATGCCATCTTTGACTTTTGAACACGGCGCCGCCTGCAAGTTGAGTGTACACAACGTGTAGCACCGCCATAAAGTTACTGAGGAAAAATTATAAAAGGCACAAACAAATTAAATTCATAATATTTTAAAATCATGCCTCATATATAATGAAATTAACTACTATCATCTTCTTTCAACACATTTTTCAACCTTTCAAAAATAAGCATGTCACATGATGATTTACCTTACCAGTCAAAGTCACACTCCACACTCAAGATATTTTTATTCAGAGTTATTCTCAATCTAAGGTATATACACTCTATCCATAGGTCTGTAAGATATCTTGTTCTCTACTTCAGAAAAATTGAATTACAAAAATCATGAGGGCTTTATCAATAAGGTTCAGATGTTTCTATGGCTAAGGGTTGGTAGGTTCAGATGTGAAAATAAATTCTGAGGCTTGAAAAAGGAAGGATAATTCCTTTAAACAACATTGAATGATATTAAAATTAAAGTATATGGAAAATACATCATTCAAAATCTCAGTCAAATTCTTTTGTAATCGTCACCATCTTCCTTAGGCAAGTAGGGTTCATGGGAAAATAAGCATAAGGTCCCCTTGTTGTTTGTTTGTTGTTTATTTTACACAACAAAACACAAGGGAAACCCTTATGAATACAATGAGTAGATGTTTGGTACCCATTCTGCCCCAAATAATCAAGAGGTACTCCCCCACACTTTATTTCATGGTTTTACACAAAAATATTCCATGTATTGCCAACTCCCTCTTTAAAGCTTAAATGAATAATCATTCAATGTTTAAAAAGAAATAGGGTAGGAAGGGAAATAGGCTTGTAATGTGGCTTCCTATAAATGTTGTTCATGGATTTTATGGGTTTAACGAAGATTAAATGTAGGGTAGGTCTCAAGATAAAGGGGTTGAAACAATCTAATGCCTCAATAATATTAAAGTAATTCAAAAATTTCTTCATGTTTCAAAAAGAAAAACTTGCCAATTCTGGTAGTGATGCATATCCTAAGAATCTCTCAAGAAATAGGGTATTAGAAAAGAAATACGAAAAAGGGTTTATAATACCTCTCAGGAGTGGAAAAATAATAAAGGGACAATCAGGTCATGACATGCATATAAATGATTAGCCTAATTAATGTAATTTAATCAGGGATGAAAGGTTGCAATTGAAACTATATCAGCAATCATTTTAAAATACTTAATAACTAAAATAAGCATGAAACATTTCCAAAAGTTCCTACTGATAACTCTAGAATTTATAAGATTTATTAACTAAAATCGATTTACATTTTCAAATATAGAGTTTAATAATGATGTCTCCTAGGTTAGTTTAAGGGCAAAGACTAAGGTGAAAGATATAGATTCTCCCCCACATTTAATAATGCACATGGTCCACCAAGTGCAATACGAAGGTAAAGGGTGGGAAATGGGGACAAATGGGGGAAAATGAGGGAAAGTAGTGGAAGAAGTAAATCCAAAAAGAAAGAAAATAGAAAAAAATACACCCCTCGTGAAAAACCGATGCCTAAGGTGCTCCATGATACCTGTGACTGGCGTGGAAAAAGAAAACTGCAAACATGCATAACATCACAGCAAAGAAAATGAAATAAGAGATATATAAGATAAAGAAAAATGTCACTATCATGGGGTCGTCTTACGGGAGGCATCATCCTGTACATAATCGGCCAGTAAAGACGGCTCAGGAGGTGTGGACATGGGAGGCTCTAACTCTGCATCGGGAAGGGGAGCTGAAGAAGTAGGAGTCGCAGGTGCTGGACTTGGAGAAGATAGCTCAGCAGCAGGCCATGGCCCGACAGAAGTGGTAGCAGCAGGGCTCACCATAGGCAGCAGAATGGAATCAGCGGCCGGCGCAGAAGATGGTGGAGCAGCAGCAGAAGGGCCAGGAACAGAGGCAGATGATGGTGGCTGAGGCAGTGGAACACCAAGATGCTGAGCAATATGCACCAGCAGATGCTCCATCTGGTCCTAGCGGTCGTCCAGAAGAATCAAATGGCGCGCAATGGTGTCCTGGAGGCTAATGATACTAACTAACTTCTTCTCCATCGTGGCTAGGTGGAGGGAAAGGGCGGATCAACCAAGGGTTCGGGGGTAGGTGGGATAGGGGATGGGACAGAAGAAGGAAGGTCAGAAGAAGTGGGGTCAGTAGAAGGTGGGTGAGGAGGAGAAGCTGGTGTGGGTGGGGAAAGAAGAGCGGGGTCTGTAGCTGGGGCAGGGTTAGCAGTTGGGGCAGGGGGGTCAACAGGTGGTGGGGCTCGAGCCTGAGCAAGGATGTAGGCACCCCCTGCTTCCGAACCAATAACATGAAAATGAGCATGAGGAAGTCCATCCACTGGGGTGAACCTATCAAATCATGAGGCAATGAGGGCTCGAATACCCCTAAGTGGTGGGAAAGACGGGTGGTGTAAAACCCTCCGTTCAGGTTGCCCTGACGGCCAGTAAACATGGAGTGGAACTAGGAGGCGGTAAGATAGGGGAGGTCTAGGTAGGCGTGCCGGATGACACAGGTAAGAAGCTACATGTCACGGCCGGTCACGACCCCCATATCCTCATGGCAGGGGAAGAGGATGGCGCTGAAGCACCAGTGGGTGAAGCGAAGGGCGGGGTTGGCTATAAGAGTGCTCTTCTGAGAAGTGGGGGAGTATCGGTGGTTGGGCCCAGCGATCTCCCACCACATGGCAACGAGGTCAGAGTGCTCAGGCCGGGTCATGTCAGAAATGGGGGGTGGGGTGATAGGATGGGGGTAGAAGCCGTACCCTCGTCCAAACTTCGTCATTGTCATAAAAAAACATTGTCCGCCTAGCTGATGTATATCGGGATACACGTCGTGTGGTTTTATTAAAATAACAAATGATGGAAATGGGACGGTTGTCTGGATTCGAACCGAGGTCTTGTGAAACCGGATTACGATTCTATCCAACCGGTCCATACCCATCATGGGTTTTATTAACCAAATTTATATAGATATATATATGGAAAATACCAAACACACCGTGTAAATAAAAGGAGGAACCCCGTGTCGAAGGTAGGTCGGGAGGATTCGAACTGAGAACGGCTCGAATAAACTCCACTGGATTTTCCATCGGCACCGGCATCATCCCTGGTTATTTATTTATTATTCTTTAGATTTATATTATTAATATTACAGATTAAAAAGATAAGTGCACTCCATGTAAATAAGTGGGACACAGCGTGTAACCTCTAGGTTGCCTCCCAGGAAGCGCCTTTGTTTTAGGTCGTTGGCTCGACCTACTTACCTTGCTTACCTGAGTAGTATGGTGTACAACGTTCCCACCATGTTGTCTGTAGGATGGTAAGCTTTCAACCGCTGCTCGTTTACCTTGAATGGTTGACCATCGTCTCTAGAAATTTCTATCGCTCCATGATGGAATACGCAGACAACGGGGAATGGTCCCGACCAGCATGACTTTAACTTCCCTGGAAATAAGTGAAGACAAGAATTAAAGAGAAGTACCTGATCACCGGGTTGGAAATATTTTCGTGATATCATCCGGTCATGAATTTCTCTTGTCTTCTCCTTATACAACTTGGCGTTCTCGTATGCCTCAAATCGAATCTCATCTAGTTTCGACAGTTGGAACTTCCATTTCTCTTCAGCTGCCTTCAGATCAAAATTTAGGGCTTTGACGGCCCAGTAGGCTTTGTGTTTCAATTATACTGGAAAATGGAAGGGTTTTCCATAGACGAGGTGGAACAGGGACATTCCTATTTGTGTTTTGAAAGCAGTACGATAGGCCCACAAGGCATCGTCTAACTTCTTGGACCAGTCCTTCTGCGAAGTGTTCCTTGTTTTCTCTAGGATCTGCTTGAGCTCACGGTTGGAGAGCTCTACCTGTCCACTGGACTGGAGATGATATGGTGTCCCCATCTGATGCTTTACTCCATACTTCGACAGTATTCCTCTCATCAGTGTGTTGTCGAAGTGGGTCCCTCTATCACTGATCAGTACTCATGGAACTCCAAACCTGCTAAAAATATTTTTCTTTAAGAAATTTATGACTACCTTGGCTATGTCGTGAGCTGTAGCAGTGGCTTCCACCCATTTGGAGACGTAGTCGATGCAGACCAGGATGTAAGTGTTTCCAAAGGATGGGGGAAAGGGACCCATGAAATCTATGCCCCAGACGTCGAAAATCTCGACCTCCAGGATGGGGTGCTAGGGCATCTTGAATCTACGTCTCATATTACCGGTCCTCTGGCACCGATCGCAACATGAAACAAAGGCCTGGGCATCTTTGTGCATGGTGGGGCAGAAAAATCCAGACTGCAAGATCTTAGCTATGGTACGGTCTGGCCCATGATGTCCTCCTACTGGTGAGGCATGACAAAACTCCAGGACACCGTGAACTTCATTCTCCGGGATGCAACAGTGGATCACTCCATATGCACAGGATCGGAATAGCAGAGGATTCTCCCATAAGTACCTTTTCACATCAGAGAAAAATCTTTTCCTTTGCTGGAAGGAGAGTTCGGGGTGAACGACACCTATAACCAGAAAATTAGCGATATCAGCATACCATGGCCTAGGTGTTTTGTTGATCGAAAAGAGGTGATCATAAGGGAAATCCTCCCTGATCTCCCGATCTTCATCCTTCTCCAAATGAGGAAGCTCAAGGCGGGAGAGATGGTCAGCAATGAAGTTCTCACTCCCTTTTTTATCTCGGATCTCAAGATTGAATTCTTGTAGGACGAGTACCCAGCGGATCAATTGGGGATTCGCGTCTTTCTTCTTGAGTAGGTAGTTTAGTGCTGCATGGTCAGTATAAACAATAACTTTAGACAACACTAAGTAAGAACGAAACCTGTCAAATGCGAAAACCACTACAAGCATCTCTTTTTCTGTGGTAGTGTAGTTGATCTGTGCCTCATTGAGAGTCCTGCTGGCATAATAGATAGGTCTGAAAATCCGGTCAAGTCGCTATCCCAAGACTTCTCCCACGGCGTAGTTGCTCGCATCGCACATCACCTCAACTTTTTCCTCCCAGTTGGGAGAAATCATTACTGGAGCTTCCACCAGGCGCTGCTTTAGATGATCAAAAGATCTGATACAAGTCTCATCGAACTCAAAAATGGAATCCTTGGTTAGAAGATTGGTGAGGTTCTAGGCTATTTTGGAGAAGTCACAGACAAACCCCCGATAAAAACCTGCATGCCCGAGGAAACTGCGGATGGCTCGGACGGAAGTCAGTATAGGTAGTCGTGAAATGACCTCGATCTTCGCCGGGTCCACCTCTATCCCCTTTGCTGAAATTCTGTGGCCAAGGACTATACCACTTTTCACCATAAAATGACACTTTTCCCAGTTCAAGACTAGGTTAGTGTGATCACACCGTTCCAAAACAAGATCTAGGTGTCATAAACAAATTGTGAATTATTTTCCGTAAACGGAAAAATCATCCACGAATACCTCCAGGATTCATTCCGCCATGTCATTAAAGATGGCTAGAATACAGCGCTGGATGGTGGAGGGGGCATTACACATGCCGAAATACATCCTTTGATAAGCAAATGTGCCATAGGGGCAAGTGAATGTGCCCTTTTCCTGATCCTTTGTTGCAATGGAGATTTGGTTATAGTCGGAAAAACCGTCGAGGAAGAAATAGAAGTTGTTCCATGCTAGTATCTCTAGCATTTGATCCATGAATGGAAAGGGGAATTGATCCTTCCTTATGGCATCGTTTAACTTCTGGTAATCCACACAGACTCTCTAGCCCGTGATAGTGCGTGTAGGGATGAGTTTTTTCTTTTCATTTGAAATCACAGTGATACCCCCCTTTTTGGGTACCACTTGGAGTGTGCTCACCCACGGACTATCTGAGATGGGATAGATGATGCCTGCATCCAATAGTTTGATCACCTCCTTTTTGAAAACTTCCTTCATGGGAGGATTCAAGCGCCATTGTGGTTGCCGATATTTCTTGGAACCTTCTTCAATTAACACCTTGTGAGTGAAAATGGTGGGGCTGATGCCCTTCAGATCAGCGACTGTCCACCCAATAGCATGCTCCTGCTGTTTGAGAACCTATAGAAGTGCATCTTCCTGCTCCTGTGACAGTTATGCATTAAGTATAATAGACAAAGTTTGATTGGGTCCTAGATACCCATACTTGAGAGAAGAAGGAAGAGGCTTCAGTTCAAGTTCAGGCGCCTTTAAAATCGAAGGCACAAGTGGATGCACCTCATCCCGTTCCAAACTATCAGGAACAACTGCACGCTGCCAATAGTGGCCGCCCCTGGCCTTCTATGAATTGCAAGTCTTCTGGCGCTTCTTCTAATAGAATATCTATAATAGTTAAATTATTTGAAATAAAAGAAAACCCCAAATCATCCCCTTGTTCTCTAAAATGATTAACCATGGTGGACACTGCATAACAGTCCTCAAGATCTGATAAGGAAGCATGTTTGAAGGCTTTGAGGACGTTATAGGAAACTCTTTCATCACCTACCTGAAAAATAAGCTCCCCTTGGTGCACATCGATCAGTACCTTCCCAGTTGCCAAGAAAGGTCTTCCAAGTATAAGAGGTGCTTCCTGGTCATCCCCCATGTCAAGGATGATGAAATCAGCAGGGAGAATCAGCCTACCCGCTTTGAACATTACGTCCTCTAGTAGTCCCTTCGGGTGTTTGATGGATCGATCAGCAAGTTGAAGGGATACGCGGGTAGGCTTGAGCTCGTTGAGTCCCAGCTTCTTGAAAACTCCGAGGGGCATGAGGTTCACGCTGGCCCCTAAGTTGCATAGGGCCTTCCCAAACTTGCAAGATCCAATATTACAAGGAATGGTGAAACTACCTGGATCTTGGAGTTTGGGAGGAATAGAATGTTGAACCACTGCGGAGCACTCCTTTTTTAGTGCAATAACGCCCAAATCCTCAATCTTCTTCTTATTAGAGAGGATTTCCTTCATGAATTTGGCGTAGGTGGGCATCTGATTCAGGGCCTCTATAAATGGGATTTTTATATGTAGCTTCTTGAACACATCCATGAAATTGCTGAACTGGTGGTCTAGCTTCCACTACTTCAATATTTCCGGAAAAGGTAAGGGAGGCTTGAATGGTTGGATTACTTCCTTTTCTTTATTTTTCAAAGACTCCTTCTGTAGGCTTTTGGATGAGGAGGGGTTGGTATTGGTACCTTTTTCATCAACAGTGGGTGTGGATGCACCTTGTTGTGCTGATTGGTTCTGTTGGAGCTCTTTTCCACTCCGGAGCATGATCGCATTAGCCTCCTCCCTTGGGTTCTTTTCGGTGTTCCCCGGTAGTGTACCGAGCTGTCTCCCTGAAATTCGGTTTACCAGCTAGCCAATCTGATTCTCCAAGCCTATAATTGAAGCTTCTTGATTTTGGAACCAAGTCTCAGTATTAGTTATAGATTTAGCCATTAGATCCTCTAACCTTGAGGTGTTCTTCTACTGAGGTGGTTGTTGAGCCGGTGGAGGAGGTGGTTGTCGTGGATACTGTGGAAGAGGGTTTTGATACCCTTGTTGGTGATAAGGACCCTGCTGGGGTTGTTGCGTCCTTTGGTATTGGTTCTGGTATAGTGGCTGGTTGTAGGTGGGCGATCGTTGCGGCGGAGGATTCTGTTGTTTTTGGCCCCAGCCTGTGTTCTGTTGATCTCGCCATGCCGGGTTCTGGTACTACTGGTACTGGTTGGGCCCTCGATTTTGGGCAACATAACTCACCTCGCTCATCGAAGGACCTCCAGTCGAACCTGGGCATTCTCCCATGATGTGGTTATCACCACAATTGCCGCATGTTGGACGGTGCTCCGCATAAACTTGAGATTCTCCTTTGAGGTTCAATGCATCGATTTTCTTGGACACAACATCCAACTGAGCAGCTAACATAGTGGTATCGTCAATATTGTGCATACCTCGCTTTTGATTCCCTCGCTCGGAGTGCCACTGGAAG
Source organism: Viscum album (assembly GCA_963277665.1). NCBI lineage: Eukaryota > Viridiplantae > Streptophyta > Magnoliopsida > Santalales > Viscaceae > Viscum > Viscum album. The sequence continues at coordinate 468,824,357 of OY728119.1, forward strand.
TTGTTGGATGACATGTCTTCCAGTAGTTCGAATAGTTCTTCGGAGGATTTCTGCATCACCGTGCCTCCAGCAGCAGCGTCCACCACGGATATGGTATTTGTGTTAAGTCTTATGTAGAAGTTCTGGACTTTCATCCAGAGTGGGAGTCCGTGGTGGGGGAATTTTCGTAACATCTCCTTGAAGCGTTCCCAGGACTCGTATAACGACTCAGAGTCGTGCTGCTGGAAGTTATGGATCTCATTCTGGAGTGTCACCGTTTTGGATGGTGGAATGTACTTGGATAGGAATGCCTAGGCTAGCTCCTCCCAGGTGAGGATAGATCATTTTGGCAGCCCCTTGATCCAGTTCTTCGCCTTATCTCATAGAGAAAAGGGGAATAGGTGAAGACGAATGGTGTCCTCTGACACGCCATGGTACCGAAAGGTGTCACAGATCTCCAGAAAGTTGGAGAGATTGGCGTTCGGGTCCTTGCTAGCCAGGCCTCCAAATTGGACTATGTTCTGGATCAGCTGCATGATAGCAGGCTTGATTTTGAAGTGTTGGACCTGGACCGGAGGATGAACGATGCTCGTATCAGCTCGAGGAATTGATGGAAGTCCGTACTCCATAAGGGTACATCTTTGAGGTTGTTGTTGATGGGTTGGAGCTTTCATGAACTGCTCGTGAGGGGCGAAGTATGGCCATGGGAAGAGTTGATGCGGTGGCCGTTGGTAATCCCTTGGGAGGAATTCCATGAAGGCTCCAGGAGGTTGCTCCGGTAGACCAGCAACGGGAGGCTGCTGATCCTGGTACTGATTCTCAGTCGCAACATCTACGGTTGGTGCTCCCTCTTCCTTATTCGTCATGGGTTGTGGTTGATGGTTGTGAGTTTCTATCCGTGTACGCCGACGATGAAGTAAGGTCCGTTCGATTTCCAGTTCAAGCGGAACTAATTCCGAAGACTCGGCACTTCTGGATCGAGTAAAACGTCTAAACATACATTTTAATCTCTACACAACACAAAAAATGAAAACCAGGCGTAAAAGGGAAAAATAAAAGAGAAAATTTGAAATGGGATGAGAAAAGAGATTTTTGATAATTTTTTTGATTTTTATTTTCACATAAATCAATTATTAACACAATTTAAATCTTATCACTAAAACCAAATGGCTTCCCTGGCAACAGCGCCAAAATTTGGTCCTCGCTGTCATTGATTGAAGTTTTATGCATCCCAAATTAATTACTCGTTCTTAGAAATTTAGTATAGCTTAAGTTTGGGGTCAATCCACAGGGAACTGTGGTGTGAATCAATTCAATTTAGTTAATACTTAACTAGTTGATGTATGCATAATTTATAATCGATTGGGTTGATTTTAGGTTTTGATTAAAACAAAATTGATTTACTTTGAAGAAATGGATACAGTTTGAAAGAAAACAACGAGTAAATTTAAAGAGATTTTAAAATGGGAAGAAAAGACATGTCGGGGTTGTGGTGATAAGGGAGGTCATATGAAGATTTTTAAATGGTTGTGTTGTTCATAATAATTCAATCATTCTGGATTTCGTTTTGTTACAAGATTTCCTGGGTCTAGTTCCTCTTGTTTGGAATTAGAAAAGTTGACTCCTTGGTCCGGTAGTCAGTGTTATTAATTCTTTATTAAGTTCAGTCCATTATTTGAATTGGTTAAATCCTTCCAATGATCATGGATGTTTTCACCGTTACTTTTCCTTTGTATCGCTGAGAATTCTTCCCTTGGTCTGGGTCAGAATTCTCAGTTATATTTAACAGTAGATTAAGAAGAGTAAGATGAATTACAATGATAAAACACAACTATATAAAACAACATACAAATTAAGATCCCTTCATCCACATCCCCAACACGAGGGGTTTAGTTACACATAGAAAGTGTAGGAGAAACAACACACGTGATACCTGACGGATTCATCGTGTAAGCGTTGAGGTAGGGTGTTGGAAGGTGGATTAGTGGAACTACGGCACCACGGTGGCTCAGGAATGGTAGAAACAGAGCTTCTTCTCTCCTCTAAATTTTTCTAACCCCCCCCCCCAAATTTGTAGGCCAAGGAATCCTTTTATAGAAAAATAAATTACACGGCATGTATAGAAAGTACACGCCGTGTACTTTTCATCAACACCTTTTGGCACCAATTTCTCTATTGGAAGGTGGCCAAACACGCCGTCTTTGACTTTTGAACACGGCACCGCCTGCAAGTTGAGTGTACACGGCGTGTAGCGCCACCATACACGGTGTGTAGTATCAAAATTTTGGCCGCCAGCCCCTTCTAGAATAGCAGACACGGCGTGTAGAAATTTAAACGCGCCTTGTCTCTTTCAACGGCCACATGGGCGTGTAGACTTTTCTCAGTAACCACCGCTTCTAGAAAGTGGTACATGGCATGTAACACCGCCCCACACGACATGTATCTCTGCCTAGTGACATGGGCGTGTACTCCCTGTTTTGGTCTGTGTCCTTGTCTGGATGTACACGGCGTGTATAAAAGTACACGCCGTGTAGTTTCAAAATTTTCACAAACTTCCCTTGATCCATGTATTTATCCAGAAAGCTCATGAAAGTAAACAGATTCACCAAAATCAAATAATATGTTCATAAAAGAACATATATTTGCTGAAATCATGTTTTTATTGTCAATTATATATGTGGAAATGTATACACAAATCGGGTGCATCACTAGCCAGCCTTAGAAAACTCCGCACCTCAAAAACGTTCTTCGGCTACTCTCAAGAAAATACAGCTCTCACTTTCTCTGGGTCCATAGATACTCTATCCTCTGAGATGACGTGACCTTAGAAGTGAATCTTATCCATCCAAAAGTGGCACTTCGAGAGTTTAGCATACAGTCGATGCTCTCATAGTGTACTCAGAACGATCTCAAGATGTGTGGCATGGTCGTGTCGAGTGTGAGAGTACACCAAGATATCATCCACAAAGACCACGAAAAAATAGTCCAAGTATGGATGGAACACTTAGTTCATCAGTTCCATGAAAAATGCAGGCACGTTCATGAGATCGAACGACATGAATGTATACTTGAAAAGATCATACCTGCTCCTGAAAGCTGTCAGAGGTATATCTGATGGTCTAACGTGCAACTGATGATAACCGGACCTCAAGTCGATCCTCGAGAACACCCGGGATCCTCGAAGCTGATCAAAGAGGTCATCGATCCTCGGCAAGGGATATCAGTTCTTGACCGTCAACTAGTTAAACTTCCGATAATCCACACAAAGCTGAAGGGTATCGTCTTCCTTCTTCTCAAACAGGATGGGAGAACCCTAAGGAGAGGTACTGGGTCGGATGAAACCCTTTTCCTTCCACTCCTCCAACTGCTTCTTGATCTCCTGCAACTTAGGAGTAGCCATCCTATAAGGAGGAATGGACACCGGTGCTGCTCCTAGAACGAGCTCAATCGAGAAGTCTACCTCAAACTCTAGAGGTAAACCTAAAAAGTCTTCTGGGAAGACATCCCTGAAACGATCCACCACTGGAGGAAAGTCTAACTGTGAAGTCCCCTGGTCATCCAGATATAGACTAGCAATCTGGGCTGTAACTTTCCTTATTCCATGATGCTCTAGTCCATCTCTACCCGCCTGGACATCCCAATCACCTCTATGAAGGAAATATCTTCCCTCTGGTGATATGAAACTCACCCTGCGGTGATAGAAATCGACGATTTCCTGGAAAAGAACTAACCAGTCCATCCTGAGAATGACATCATAGCCCATCATCTCTAGGACATAGAGGTCCCATAAGAAATGACACCCCCACAAACTCAAGAGGTAACTCTCTGCACTGACGTATTCTAGATGTCCTCATTCCCAAAGGTGTGTCAAAAGTCAACAAGTTGGCAGACGAAAAGATACAGAACCCAAGGATCTCCATGACAGTAACAGAGATAAAACTATGGGAAGCACCAGTATCAAAAAGGGCTGAAGATAAAACTGAGGCTACTAAGATCGTACCTCGAACTGTAGAAGGGCCAGGATACTGCTCCTAATAGGTCTGCTCCACGGCAAAAGACTGGCCTGCACCATGGCCCTGTGCCCTTGGATGACCACTCTGAGCTGATCCACTCTATTGTCGTTGATGACCCGGTGACTAAACATCACGGCTGCGACCTCCACCTCGGCCTGAACAGCCGGAAGAAATCCAGTTCCCTGACTGGTGGGAAAATGGTAAAGCATCTCCAGAACTCGGGGTCATAGAGGAACCCCTACCACCAGCTGAAGTTGAGAAGATGTGACATAATTTCTGAATATGGCTCATCTTGCCGCAAGACCGGCACTCCATCAGATCTCTCTAGCACTGAGGCCTAGTATGCCCACTCTTACCGCACTGGTATCACACAACTTGGCTACCAGAAGATGCATCCCGCAAACCTCGATCTCCTAGAGAAGACTCTCTACGACGCTTCCTACTATTTGTAGGAGGAACACCAGCTCTGGATGACAAACCGCCCTGGCTCACTGCCCTAGAATCCCTCAGATTGTGCTTAGTGATCAGCGCCTGGTTGACGATGGAGTATATATAAGTCAACTGGAAGATATTCACCTGGGAACGGATCTCCTGCCTGAGACCGTCCTCAAACTTCCTAAGAAGGAACAACTCATCACCTGCTGGGATAGGTGTGAAACGCTGCAGCTCAGTGAATCGAGATGAGTACTCCATAACAGAAAGAGTACCCTACTGTAGAATCATAAACTCCCGGGCTCGATCGGCCCTCAGGGTCTCCGGATAGAATTAGTCATAGAAGGTGCGTCGAAACTCATCCCAAGACATATCCTGCTGACGCCCTGACCATGAGATCACCTCCAACCACCTCTTAGTGGTGTCCTGGAGAATATAATTATCCCGCTTTACCCTTTTCTCCAGAGGGATCTCTAGGTGCTCAAAGATAGTCAGTGTGGCCTCTATCCACGACTCTACAGCCTGGGGTCCTTCATCCCCTGAAAAAGTAGAAGGATTCTGATGCTGTAAAACCCGCGTAAACTCTGCCATCGACGGTGCAGGAGGCGGTGCTCCTTGGAAGGTCTGCATCATCCTCAGGAATTCCTCCCTGAACTATGCCTCGGTGCCTGTGACGGGTATAACTGCTAGTTCCAAGGCTTTCATAGCAGGAGGATCTACAGGAGGTCCCTGGTCGGCCATATCTAGTGTTTGGTCACCGTCTGTCAACTGACGTACGACCGGAGGATGTCCCGGAGGCATAGCTCTGAAAGATCAAAAGCACACCTTAGATCAGGATTAACAAAGACTAAAAACACAGGAGTACAAAACCGGAACAGGGGAAGAAACTATCAAGTTTTACAAAACATGACTACACGGCGTGTATAAAAAAACTACACAGTGTGTCTACTTAAGCCATTAACATGGGTGTGTACCCCTGCCTGACAGGTCGTGTAACACCCCAACTACACGGCATGTTGTTCCCACACACAGCATGTACTTAAAATCTAAACCCCTGCCCAATTATCCTTACATGGATAACCCACGTGGTTTAAACTAACCCCAGACTACACGGCATGTTCCCTAGGGACACGGCATGTACTAGACACTGCCTCTGCGGCCCGTGTTGTTAGTTACACGGTCGTCTACATGTCTGGACATTACACGGCGTGTTCCGAACAAACACAGCATGTATAAGAGAAGGTGACACTGTCTCGTGTTGTTCATAACATGGTCGGGTACCTGGGAAAGACTACACGACGTGTTTCGAATGCAGCACAGCGTGTCTTAGAGAAGGTCACGCTGACCCGTGTTGTTCGTGACATGGCCAGATACCTGGACAGAACTACACGGCGTGTTCCTTTACAACATGGCGTGTTCTACTCGAGCTTCCCCGACCCATGTTGTTAGTGACACGGTCGGGTACAAGGCTCTACACTACACGGCGTGTACATACCGTACACGGCGTGTTCCTGAAGTTATTTTCTCAACACTGTGCTCCTTCACACACAGTCAATAACACAGCCTAAAAACTACACGACGTGTAACCAAAAAGTACACACCGTGTATTCTGGGTTTTTCTGGGAAGTAGCTCAGAAACTACATAGAAGCCCAGAAACACAGAAAAAAAAAAAGCAAAGAGGTGAAAATTCTGCTCCGTGAGGGCCCATACTCTCTGAGAATAAAAGCTTGGAATCCACTACAGTCATGTACAAGAGAATACAGGATCATGATCCACCAATTTCCAGTTCAAGAGGGCCCATAACACCTCAAGAATCAAAACTTGGCGTTCATTTAAACAAAGTAAAATACAACAATCCTCTAACAAGGCAGCAGAGATTCTATCAATCATCTATCACAACAGCATGCATAATCTACACAAAGTCTATCACAACAGCATGCAATTGCTAATGCACCCTAAATGGCATAGCAAGAATGCATGGAATGTGATTTCTAAAGGTGCCTATATGATGCATGGTATGGAATACCCTCATCTCATCAGGTTGCGATAGAAATCGAACCGTAATATTAAAACAATAACAGCACAAAGCATGTGAATCACTCTAGGTGAAATCGTATCAACCGTAACATCTCAAGACCTGAAAACTGCAATAAACGAGGTAGTATTGCTTTTCCATATACACGGGTTAGATACTCCCGGGCACAGCTTATTACCAAGTACCGAATCCTTCCTATCCCTGGCTAAGTCTCCAAACATTAATGCAAGAGAAAATAATTCCTTTGATACCACTTTGTAACGTCCCGGTTCCGAAAGCCACATAGAGGAACCCCGTACCCAGTTGGTCACATGGCCTCAAGCACATTCCCCCAAATGCTAGACGCTTCCGACTAGTAGTGAGGGCCTTGGGTGTGATGGTGGGGAAACTATTTCCTCATTGGCAGAGTACACAGTGGAAGAAAAATAAACATGCAATAGCAGAAGTAGTAATAACCAATAATATAACAGCGGAAGACTAAATCAACAACTAGAGCACATATGTATGTATGAAATGATGTTTGATACATAACTAGGAAAGCAGCCAAACAAGTCACAATGCAGGAAACACTACAGTACCTAAACAAGTACAAAAAAAAGTAAACAGCTCCTCAGCATCGCAAGCCAAAGCTTGGTCCCATGCTCTCCTGCTCCAAGCAATCAAGTTCCACAAGTCGAAGGGCGCTTTCCCTTGTCTATACCTGCAACAACATAGTCTTCTTGGGCCCAAAAGCAAGGACCAAATAGGGTGTGAGATAAAATCCCAATAGGCATTCACCCGAAGATTTGTGCCTAACAGTCAGTGAGTATATGGTAGGTAAAAGTATAATAAGCAGTAAATAGCAACAACAAGCAGTAGGCAGTAAACAGTAATTAGTAAAACAGGATGATACATAGTAGCAATCAATCCACAACAAATCAACATCAGTGAAACAAACAACTAATAAGCCGGAAACCCTCTAGAAAGTACTGGCAGCCATCCCCTCTAGTTCTATCCAAGAAGTACCACAACCCTCTGGGCAGTGCACTCTGCCTAACCCCTCTGGCTAGGTCATACAAATTTACGAGACTCTCTGGGGAAGCTCACTCGGTCAATTCCCCTTATAGTCTAGGGTAGTCAGGGACTCTCTTGAGGAAGATCACATGGTCTAACTCTCTTATCCCCAAGGTCTAGAGACTCTCTGAGGAAGCTATCTCGGTCAATTCCTCCTATAGCCTCAGGTATACCACAGACTCTCTGAGGAAGCTCACTCGGTCTACCCTCCTGTAGTCTGTAAAATCCAAGACTCTCTGGGAGCTCACTCGGTCCATCCCCTCTGTAGTCTGTAATATCTAAGACTCTCTGGGAAGCTCACTTGGTCTATCCCTTATAGTCTATAGCACCAGGTTCTCTCACCCTCGTGCCGGTCAGTGCATAATAATGCTATAAGGCCAAAGTACACCTATAGAGCTACTTGGCTAACCAAAGAAAACCTATAGATCTACTTAGCTAAACAGTCTATAAGGAAACAAGCATGTCATGAGTTTCACTTCAACCTATAACCGCGAGGCATGAAAACAGGTGTAGCAGCCAAAGGCAAACGAGACCCAAAGGTCGTAAACAGAAAAAATCAAGGTCAAAAACATCCAAGCACAATAAATTATCCTCTAACATGGTCAAATTACCTCTACACAAGCATACAAGCAAGGTAGGAAAACAACGAAGGCAAAAATGGGTAACACGCAATACCCCGTTCATGGGTATCAGTGGAAATTCGCACATAAACTTAGAGACTTTGAATGGTAAGGCACAGACCACCTACCTCGATTCGAGGAGATCGATATACTTGAACCACGACGGTGTATTCCCCCTAGAACATCATATATCTGAGAAAACTCACAAAACATTCAACCATAGCTAACTTGAGAAGGAGGAAGAATTGGAAAACAAGGATCAAGAAGAAGGAATAACTCACCGCTACACTTCTAATGCAATTGACAGTGCTCTAATCGGAGAACAAATTGAGGCTCGGGAATCCGGAGAAGTTTAGCGGTCGTACGACGTCTCTCGGTCAAACCAGACCTAGAAGAAGACGATTATGATGATGAGGCGCGACCTCGGTCCATTTAGTGAAAAAAAAGTACACGGCATGTATTTTTAAAGTACTCGGCATGTAGTGGGTTTTTCCGTACTCCGCCAAAATTGGCCTCCACGTCACCCCTACACACCGTGTGTGTGGTCCGGACACGGCCAGTGCACAGTTTCGAGCGGGAAAAGAGTACATGGAGTGTACTCAGAAATTACATGGCGTGTACTTCAAAAATTTCCAGAAACTCCAAAAATTCTCAAAAACTCCAGAAAAGGAAAGACATACCTGAAACAAAGATCCGGGTTCTTACACTTTTTCACTATGCATCAATTTCAATAAAATGAGAAGAATATACTATGTATTTTTTTTCTTATAGACCTTGATATACTGGTGTGATTATATATATGAGTCCTTTTATGAGGTAATATAGGAAAGTTTATGATTTATCTTTGTAGGACCAACTACGAGACCCGGTGTGGTGATCAGAGGGTTCAATTGGTCAAATACATCTCTCTAATCTATTATATTCTATTATCATCACATGTTTTATATTATCTTATGATATGTGTTACTATCATATTTTGGGTTTTATTTGACAAGATATAGGTTCTCCTCCATTCTATAGAATTGACATGGGTTACTTGGTTTGGGTTGTTTGAATTATCATTGCAACGTGTTGATTTATTCTATAGTTGGCTATGAAAAGTGTGACTCTCTTATGTTTTGGGTTATATCCTTTATGGAATATCTAGGTTGTTGTATCAGTTGGGATGTTACTTCCTTCTATAATTTTGAAATTTATCTAACTATTAGATTGTTATTTCATATAGGGTTTGTGGGGATTCCTATTAGATATGTATATACTCACCTATGTATGGGTGTCTTCATCCACATGTGTTATTTTTTATGTGTATTATGGATAGTTTGGTAGTGCCCTAGGTGGGTGTGGTGTTGGTGTAGCTTAGTAGTACTGGGATGTGATAACTATGGATGATGTTCACTTCTAAAGCTATTTTTCTATCAGGAACCCCTTAGTTTAGTTTTTTATATTGGATTTCCTTTTAAATTGTTGGAAATATATATTTACCTTTTTCATTATAGATTGTATTTTTTTATCTTTGTGCATTTTTGAATTTGGAAAATGAATTATATATATATATATATTAGTTATATTCACTTATTTATCATGTTTTATTGTCTCTGGTGTGGAGGTTTGTGTTTTATATAGGTTCATTAGTCTAGGGCCTCCCATCACGTGTGATATGAATACTTGGTTCTAGTCACCAGCCCATAACCAATTTAAGTTGGGATTGGAGTGGAACTATTATCTTACCACCACTGAGAAGGGGTCCTAATTATTTGGGTTATGTCAAGTTGATTATTTTTTCTCAACTACATCTTCCACCAAGTTTAAATTTTTCCATAAGACCTTATAATTGAAAATAACATTTTGGATTCTAATGATCTTCATAGAGTCGTTTTCCCAATGTCAGAAACCAAATATTTCGTCACCATATCCTATAAATAATCATTCTTGTGACTTTTATTTGAGTTTTTTCCAATCCTTGTAATCATTATAGACATATAATGAACTTATAAAAAATTTATGTGAGTAAATTCTTTTGGTTTTATGAACCACATTTGTTCCAGAATATCCTAGTTCAATGGGGAAGAAACACTCATTTTTAAAAGGTAAATGGAATCAGTGAATAATTACACCATTATTTTCTTGGAACATATACAATTTAGCCTCATTCTTTGATCATTCTCAATTAATTTCTAATTTATCCACTCTCCTACACCATTCTATTCTTGTTTTTAAGGGATAGTTTTCTCAAACCTATTTATTTTCTTCTAGAATATCCTTATTGATTCCTTACTATCTCAACACATATAATTTTTAAACATTAATCACTTAAGTTTTCTCATAATATATTTTCCCACCATGGATCTCTATTTAATAAAAACTCTAAATACCTTGAATATGTGATTATGGGAGTAAAACCATACTTTTCTTGTTTAATCTTCGATAAATATAACAAATTTCATTGACCCGCATTGAGAATAGATTGGTACAGGCCACCAAACAATAATGTTTATATCATATAACTTATGTGACTTAATTGTCCTTCAATTTATGTTAAAAAACACATATTTCTTACTTATATTTATACAAATATTAGAACTTGAAAACTTTGTGTGATCGACCTTCATTATACCATTAGCATTAAAGACTCACATGTTCTTTTTATTAAGGTTCCCAATATGTCAATTCTAGAACTCTGAAATTTCATAAGTTTTCATTAGGACTTTAACATCTCCCATCCTCATGATCATTGTAGTTTAATCATTGTATAGATAACCATTATTGAATCTTCTATATCCATAATTCTCCATTGAACCCTTCCCATCCATAGAATGGAATGAAGCCCCAAAATCAATTCCCTATGATTCGAAAAGAATGTTAAATCTTAGTAGTAAACTTATATCACCAAAAAACTATGTAATTTATAAAATCTAAACTTTTATAATCTCCCATACCAAATTTCACCCTATAATCCCTATAATATTTCTTTTAGTTCCCCTTTTTCCACAAATCTTATTATATATTTCCAGGCCCAATCGATCTACTTAAACTTATCTACCTTAACCTATATTTAGATTTATATTGAGCTATATATTAAAAGGTATTCACTCTATCTTTTGTATGAATATTAGTTTTTGTATGTTCTTTGACTTCCTTATATTTGATCTCTTCATTTTGATGATGATATTGCACATTTTCAAAAACTATGTTGTTCTTTGAGAAATAGTAACTTATGCTACTTAACATTACATCCCATAACACAAGTAGAGATAATATAAATAATAAATCCCAAAAATATTCCATGAACTTTACTCTAACAAATTTGAGTTGGCTTTGAGTCATGTTAAATTTTTTTACATGATTAGATAATAATATTCCTTTTGTTATACACTTGATTAATAATATTAATATCATGAACAAAATGTTCATAACAATTGGTTTATCATAAATTTCACCTAGATATTTCATCATCTATATTATGTCTTCACTTCCCAGATGTTATAGGAAACATTTGATGATAATGACATCTAAATAAATCCAAGTGTTTTCCTATCAAGATTTTCCCTTTTTCATCTGTTGCTTCTAGATTTACTCCCTTCAAAAAAACCTCAAGGTCCTTATGAAATAGATAATAATTTATCTATATCCTAAAAAAATGTAATTACAACTCCTATAATTTTAATACCAAGAAATTTACATCTTATGACTCCATAAAATTATAAATAATTGACTCCAATGTAATCAAAATGCATTTAGGTAAGAGTGTATGCAACACCGCAAGAATTTACAAATAGATTTAATATAGAATGCATGAAACACTAAGTCCCTAAAAAACAAAACTTTATTATAAACTATCTAATAAACATAATTTTTTCATTTCTCTAATTTGAATTTTGAAAAACTGACTTACATAGTTTCCATTCAGTAAAATATTTTGAGTCTGATAAGACAAATATATTTTTTTATGAATTGTTACATACCCTTATGAATAGTAACATAACCTTATGAATAGTAATGTACCCTTAAAGATAGTAATGAATAGTAATTATTTGTAAATTGGCCAAAATAATAGAAAATTCACCCATGAATGTATAAATAAAATTTAGATATCTTTTAAGTGAAAAAACGATCATAGTATAAGTATTGGTGTATGTCATTAATATTTTAATTAAACTCTTATGATTAATTTAATAATTTAAAGTGGAAATTTATTTTCATAAAATGTAATCATAAATTGTTACTTTATTTTCGTATGGTTATAAAATAATTTTATGGTACCTACATTAATTTCTCAAGGTGTTATAAAATGAGTTATACGTTTAAAGTTTTTTTCTGGAATAAATTATGATTTTATTTAAAAAATAAACTTAAAAAAATTTGAAAATTAATTTCAAAAGGTGTATTTAATTTTTGAATTCGAAATTTTGAAAAACATTTGGGGTGAATTTTTGGGATTTTTCTAAAATACTTGAATTTTCATGAATAGTAAAAATATAGTTTTGAGTATCTGGTATGTTTAATGACATCATAATGATGTAATAATTAATATAAAATTATGTTCGACTTTTGTACAGTAAAATATGACATGAGGTGTCCCAAGTGGCTAATACCATGGGAAAATACAATGAGAAAGACCATGGTTTTTTAAAAAACTCTAATGACGTGTCCCTTGAAATTAATAAAAAAACTCCCACTTATTTACTACAAATACCCACTCATTCCTTAATTGTTTTCATTAAAAACTAAACCTCCTAGAAAATATGGAATTTTCACCTCCCTGTAAGTCCTCCCAAGGTGTCCCCAATCCCCTATGGTCCCAACCATCATGTTTAAGGAGTTAATCTACAAGGTAAGGGAATCTACCACCCTTCTATTTTTCAAGTTTTCATTTTATGTTTTCTTTATAATTTATTTTGGATTATGATGGAATATTTAATTCCATATCCCCCCTTACTGTCCATATTATTTAATAATTATGAGATACCATTTTTTTCTCTCATCAATATATTTTTTGAATTTTAGGCTACATCGTTAGACATCAGAATTTTTCATAAGTGATTTCTCAACTTTTCTTTTATTTTGAGTTCCTTTATTTGTCTTTCCTCACCTTCTTTCATAAAAATGTTGTGATAAATATATAATCTTATATGTACTGTAATGTTATCATTATAAATTAATAATTCTTTTTCATCTATCATTTCCCATTCTTTTATAATAAAAATGAAAACACCATCTGAGATGTGCTAATTTACCACATTCAAGGATGATGGGTTATAAATTTCTTTTATTGTCTTAAATTATGGTCATGAAACCATTATAATGTCTGAAACATATTTTAATATATTTATTATTCCTCATATATTGTTCTAGAATTTTTTTTACACATGGTTTTGATTTATAAATCAAAATGAGTTCATGGTGTTCAAAAACTGCCAATTAACTGAAACAGTTATCATTAAATAATTTATATAATGATTAATCTTCACTCCAAGTAAAAAAATTATATTTTAAACTATTTAACCTTTTATATGTTAACTAATAACATATAACTTCAATTCTGGACAACAATCCTCATTTTACATGATTCTTTATTCATTTATATAAGTATACAAATCATTAAACAAACGGACACAAACAATGAAATTGAACCTATTGACCCATAAAAAGGTCATTAATGAACATAATAAATTTTTAATAAATAAATTAAATGAATAATAGGTTCTTTAAATATTAACTAATTAATTTAATTTGGTTATCCAGGACACTAAGATCAAGTGAAGAACACCATCGGACTTAAGGTAAGGGTTTTTTCATCTCACCTCCATTTTTTGTGAGATATTCTGTATTCGCTACTATTACTTATGTATGGTGTATTCATTCTAACAATTTATGTTTCATATCATGAATCTATTTATTTTCATGAATATAAATGAATCATTTATTATTTTTAAATTTTGGTCATATTATTCAATTGATTTCAAAGTTTTATATATTTTCTACCTGAACCTTCATTTTCATTCAGGTTTCTCTTATTCTCTACACACCAAAATGGTATTCTTATTTATTCTTATTTATTCTTATTTACTCCTCATAAACTCTATGTTAGTGTTATATATATTTTTACCAACCATAATCCTACATTAATTTATGGGGAGTTATATGTTTTTATGGGATCTTTAAAATATTATTCTCGAAATACATGCTTGATTCCAGGAACTTCTCAGATTCTTACCTATTTTGAGGTTCACTCTATAATATATTTTAAGACATATTTATTCTTAAAAAATGACACATTTTAATGTGAAAAAATATATCTTGTTTCATTTCTTTTTTTTATTAAATAAAAAATGCCTTTGCTCTTTAAAATCTCTTTAAAGAATTATTTATACCCCACTAAAATGTTTTATTTATAAGGCTTATTTAAAAAATAATTTTAAATTATTTCACATAAATAATAAATTATTTAATCCTAAAATATAATTTCAAAGTCTTGGTATTTTATTCTATATGATATACATGTTTACAATCTTATTACAAGGAAAATATAAATAATTTTACAAAAGAATTCTTCTTTCAAAAGTAAAAAGGATTTTTCTCATTCACATTTACTTTTATGAGATATATTTCTTGTTCAGAACATATTTATTGGTTTTGGTGTATGTATTTAACTTTGGTATATCATATCAAGATTATCCTTATTTTCATGATATTCTAATGGATTATTATATTAATGTTTCAAAGTGGAATGAGACACTTTGGAATGTTTTAGGATTGTTTCCTCGAGAATTTTTCAATGGTCTCATTTAAAAGCATCTTTATCTAGGTCAATATCACATGATGAATATTGAAAAACATTGAGGTTTATCTATTATTTAATCATCTACAATATTTTTTTGAAGGGTTTCTGATTAGTTTTACTATGGATGTGCTATCTTGATACCATTAACCATATTACTCTAAATGGTTAGTGTTTATGTTTAATGACTGGTGAAAGTTTTTTACATTTCATATGTTAGTTTCAATATGAATGTACATGTTGTTTAAATTTATCCCCATTCATAAGAGGAATGCGTTGGACTTATTATGTGATGGGTGGGGCCCACTATATCCCCTTGATGCATCGTTAGGTCTCATTAGACAAACTAGGTTCTAGAATAAGGCCTTGGAAAATGGTTATATATGGTCTTGGCACGAGGCCTTGATAGTATGGTTATGATGTCCAGAATAATTATTTCCTTCATTATGAAAATATTATTAACTGTTCACGTTGTTATTCGACTAATAGAAAACACATGATTATGTTTTATTATGGAATTATTTATTCAACTCTTATTCCTTCCATAATGTGTTCTATTTTGTTTTTAAAGGCATGTGTTTTTAGTTATTCAACATGCCTCATGTTTATGTTTATGATATCTTCTACTGTATTTCTTACCCTTTCTAAACGTTTAAGATCACCCATTCCTTATGTTTCATTTTCTCAGGACATAAAGGATTTTATTATGTGTGAATTGTATGGATAAACTTATAGTTATGGATGTCCCCAATAAAACTTATATATTGCATTTATTTTCAATTTGTAATGTTAAAGATATGTATGTATCTAGTTTTCTAAAAATACTAAACTAATGGGTCCTTGGATATTTGATTCCTTGTAATCATGCCAATGTTTTATAATAACGCACCAACTTTGGGGCTTCTGGGGATGTGGATTTATAGTTGGTATTAGAGGAAGTTTAGTAGGAAACATGGAAACTAGATTTAGAAAATGTTGATTAGGGATCAATACCCTAAGATAAACTTTAAGGATAAACATACAAGAACATCCTGGAATTTTGGTAAGGAATATATTATGTGGATCTTTCTAGAAAATACATCTCTATCTAGATACAACAAGTGGATGGGGTTTTGGAACAGATGTACCTAAGAGTAATAAATCTGACAAGGAGTTTTGGGCTTGACCCTGGGTATCCTAGTACATGACAACGGGTCTTACTGCGCACCCGGTTGGACACTCTTGAGGGATATGCTTAAGATAATTCACATTTTATTTACCCACCATAATGAATGATTTATGCCCCCAAATTAACCAATGTATATGGTTCTAGGATTTACGATGAATAAATTTATGTTATGTGTTATACCATATTTAGATTCATAAAGAGTTCATAATTTTATGAGCTAATATATAATATGAAATTTATTAGAAATGGAACCAAGAAGAAGGAATGAGAAATTCACAAATGCAAATGATGCAAAGAGTAAGAGGGATAATATGTCTAATGGCCTTAAGCAATAATTTCAATGGAAGATAGTTTCATAGGTATCCTCATCATATGATGAAATAGTATCATAGGTTTACAAGGTATTTAAATAATTTTCTGAGTCCTATGGCTTTGAAGGGAAGAAATAGAAGAAGAGGGTGGTAGAGAAAAATATGGATAAAGGGAAGAAGGGAAAAAAGGGTTCTCTTACATGTGATAACTGTGGAAAGAATCATCCTAGTAAATGATTAAATGTAATGAGATTTTGTTATATGTTTAGAGAAAAAGCACATCAATTTCATGATTTCAATGGTGAGAAAAATGTTTTTGATGTACAATGCTTCAACGTCAAAGAGATGGGACACTATGTGAATCAATGTCCCAAGACTCAAAGGAATATGCCCCAAATGATGTTAATAGATAGTGATCAAGTTATGATACTTCTGCAGATGAAGTGGAAGGATTAATATATCTCATTAATAATCATGTAATTTTAATATTTTATCAATAATGTGGTGGTTATTAGAATTATGGAATATATGAGGATTGTAATGCAATACTATTTCATTAAGTATTTGAGGTCATATGTTGAAGTTTACCAAGGATATGTGACTCGGTATAAAGTTAATATCTTGGGAAATTATATGGTTTAGGTAAAGAAAACATTTAATATATATCTTGCGTTTAGATAATGATAATGAAATGATTTATTCGGATAAGTACTGACTACCTTGGAAATGATTATTGACTTGTCGAGAAGTGGTCTATGCTATCATCTATGGAGTTTACAACACTTCTGGATTTATGAAACATATCCAATAATATGTATATTACTTAAGAAATATGGAAGAATTCATGGTTTTTATGGTAATTCCAGTTATTACTATATTTCAAGAGGATATGTGATCAAGTTATTCACATGTTTAGAATGTGAAAATTTAGAGCTAATTAATGTTGATTCAGTGTTAAAGATAAGTTTATCTTGGTAATTCAGATACCTTCATTCAATAGTGATAAATCATTATATTTAATATTTTTTTAACCATTTATGAAATGGTATAACTTGATCATTATATGATCTTTTAGAGTTTAATGTATTACTTCACCATATTGTCTAACCTGTTCTTAGTGATGAGGTATAGATAGTTCAAGGTGAAATAAAAGGATGAGTTTGTAAATAGAAACATATGTTTAAACTCTTATAGAGTGGAATAAATACACAACTCTTAGAAAAGAGTCTTAAATAAAAAAATTTCTTATTATCATTATATTTTATAATATCGATGAATCTTTTTAAAGTAGTTTATAGTTTTTTAGTAATCAACATTCTTCAAAACATGTTCTCTGTCACATTCCATTAGAACTTCATAGTTAGATTTTTCTTCCATTTCTAGGTTTTTACTTCCCTCTAATGCTACCCCATTAAAAAGAATATTTTTTTTGTGACCACCCCATTTCCCTTAACCTCTTTTTAGGGGGATATTTTATTAACCCTATTTCTGATGTGGGTTTCCCACAATGGAATTTTTAAGTATCAACTATTAACTTTTGAGGTTCAATTTCAAATTTCGAGGACAAAATTTTTGTGAGGTAATAATGTAACAGCCCTAGAATTTACAAATAGATTTAAAAAGAATGCATGAAACACTAACTCTCTACAAAAAAAATTATTATAACCAAACCAATAAAGATAATTTTTCCTCTTCCGTAATTTGAATTTCAAAAAAATGACATACACGGTTACGTTCAGTAAGATAGTTTGAGTTTGATAAGACAATCATAATTTTTGAGGAATAGTAACATACCCTTATGAATATTAACATACCCTTAAGAATAGTAACATACCCTTATGAGTAGTAATGAATAGTAATGAATAGTAAATCAGCCAAAAAAATAGAAAATCCATCCATGAATGTATAAATACAATTTAGAAATCTTATAAGTGAAAAAATGATCATAGTATAAGTATTGATATTTTTTGTACATCCTAAATATTTTAATTAATATTTTATGATTAATTTAATAATATAAAATGGAAATTTATTTTCATAAAATTTAATCATAAATTGTTACTTTATTGTTTTATGGTTATAAGATAATTTTTTGGGACCTTGATTAATTTATCAAGGTCTTATAAAACAAGTTATAGTTTTAAAGTTGTTTTTTTGGAATAAATTATGATTTTATTTAAAAATTAAATTAAAAATATTTATAAAATTATTTTCAAAAAATGGATTTCATTGTTTAATTATACATATTGAATAAGGGTTGGGGTGAAGTTTTTAGATTTTTCTAAAATACTTGAATTTTTGTGAATAGTAAAAATACAATTTTGAGTTTTTCTTATGTTTAATGACATAATAATGATATAATAATTAATATAAAATTCTGGTATACTTGTGTATATTAAAATATTAAATTAGGTTGCTCATGTGTCTAATAATATGGTCAAGCCCATGGTTTTTCAAAAACCACTAATGAGGTATCCCTTGAAATTAACAAAAAAAAACTCCTTCTCATTTACTATAAATATCCACTCATTACTTTGTGTTATTTAATTAAAAACATATCCTACTAAAAAATATGGATTTTTTACCTCCCTAAGAGTCCTCCCAAGGTTTCTTCAATCCCCCAAGGTCCCAACATTCATGATTTTGGAGTTACTCTATAAGGTAAGGGAATCTACCACCATTCTTTTTTTCAAGCTTTTATTTTATGTTATTATTTTTATTTTATTTTGGATTATGATGGGATATGTCATTAAATATCCCAAATTACTATCCATATTAGGTAATAATTATGATAGACTCATTTTTATCCCATCAAAATATTTTATTAATTTTTAGGTGATGTTGTTTGGCTGCCGAATGTTTCATAAGTGATTTCTCTACTTTTCTGTTATTTAGAGTTCCTTTATTTTTCTTTCCTCGCCTCCTTTAATCCAAATGTTGTGATAACTCTAGTATATTACATGTACTAGAATTTTTTCATGATAAATTAATAATTCTTCATCATCTCTCCTTTCCAGATCTTTTATACTTTAAATGAAAACATCATCCAATAAGTTCTAATTTACCACATTATAAGATGATAGGTTTTCAATTTATATTACCGTATTCAATTCTAGTCATAAAACCATTATTATGGTTGAACCATAATATAATATATTTATTATTTCTCATATATGGTTCTATAATATTTTTGTACACATGGTTTTGATTTATAAAGAAAAATGAGTTTGTTGTGTTCAAAAACTGCCAATTATCTCAAACGGTTATCATTAAATAATTTATATAATAATTCATCTTCACTCCACATAACCAAATTAAATTTACAACCATTTATCCTTATGGATGTTTTATAATAACATATAACTTCAATTCTGGACAAAAATCCTCATTTTACATGATTCTCTTTTCATGTATATAAGTATACCGATCATGAAACAAACGGAACCGAACAATGAAATTGAACCTCTTAACCCATCAAAAAGGACATGAATGAACATAATAAGGTTATAATAAATCAATTAAATGTAAAAAAATGTTCTATAAATATTAATTAATTATTTTCATTTGGTTATACAGGACACTAAGATCAAGTGAAGAACACCATCGGACTTAAGGAAAGGGTTTCTTCATCTCACATCCATTTTTGTGAGATGTTCTGTATTACCTACTATTACTTTTGTATGGTGTATATATACTACCAATTGATGTTTCATATAATGAATATATTAATTTTATTGATAATAAATTTATCATTAATTATTATTAATTTTTGGGCATTTGATTCAATTGATTACAATGTTTTAAGTATTTTCTACCCAAACCTACATTTTCATTCGGGTTGCTCTTATTATCTACTCACCTCAATGATATTCTTATTTATTCTTATGTACTCCTCATAAATTCTGTTTTAATGTTAAAAATATGTTTACCAACCATAATCCTACTTTTATTTATGGGGAGTTATATGTTTTAACAGGATCTTTAAAAAATTCTTCCCGAAATACAAGCTCGATTCAAGGAACTTCATGGATTCTTACCTATTTTGAAGTTCGCTATATAATTTTTTTGAATCCATATTTATCTTTATATAATTACATATTCTAAAGTGGAAATTATATTTTAGTTCATTTATTATTTTATTAAATCATACATTCCTTTTCACTTTAAAATCTATTTCAAGAATTCCTTAAACCGCACTAAAATGTTTTATTTCTAAAGATACTCTAAAAATTATTTTTAAATTATTTTACCTCAATAAGACTTTATATAAGCCTAAACTATAATTTAAATGTTCTAGTATTGTATTTTCTGGGATATAAATGTTTACAGTCTGATTTCATTGAAAATAAAAATGATTTTCCAAAAGAACTCTTCTTTCAAAAGTAAAAAGGATTTTTATCATATCACATTAACATTAATGAGATATATTCCTTTTTCACCATTGATTTATTTCTTATGGTGTATGAACTAACCTTTGATATATCATATAAATAGTCTATTTATTCTCATGATATTCTAAGGTATTATGATTTTAATGTTTCAAAGTGGTATGGGACACATTGGAATGTTTAAGGATTCCATCCTTAAGAATTTATCAATAGTCTCATTTAAAAGTATCTTCATCAATTTCAACATCCATTGAAGAATATAGTACTTCTTATAGGTTTATCTATTATGTTTTCATCTAAAGTATGTTGTTAAAGGGTTATTGATTTGTTTTACTATGGATGTTCTATCTTTATACCATTCACCACATTACTCCGAATGGTTAGTGTTTTTGTTTAATGACTATGTAAGGTTATTAATATTTCATATGTTAGTTTCAATATGAATTTATATGTTTTTTATGTTTAATCCCATTCATAATAGGAATTAATTAGACTTATTATGGGATGGTTGGGTCCCTATATAGACTCTCTATTCATCGGTAGGTCTCATGAGACAAACTAGTTTATGGCACGAGGCCTTGACAAAATAGTTATTTGTGTTCTTGGCATGAGGCCTTGACGCTATGGTTATGATGTTCGGCATATGAATTTCTTTGATTATGAAAATAGTATTAATAGTTCCTATTGTTATTAAACTATTAGAATACCCATGATTATGTTTTATTATGGAATTATTTACTCAACTCATATTCCTTCCATGTGTGTTCAAGTTTATTTTTAAAGGAATGTGTTTTTAGTTATTCAACATTCCCAATGTTTTTGTTTATGATATCTTCCACTATATTTCTTACCATTAATGAGCATTTGAGATCTATCCTTTCTTATGTTTCATTTTCTCAGTACATGAAGGAGTTTATTTTTGAGTGACTGTAAGGGATTAACTTATAGTTGTGCATGTTCCCAATAAAACATATATGTTGTATTTATTTTTATGTTTTAATTTTCAACCAATGTATGTATCTATGTTTTCAAAAATAATAAACTACTTGGCCCTTAGGTATTTGATTCCTTTTAATCATGATAATGTATTAAAATAATGCACCGGATTCAGGGATTCTGGGGATGGGGCTTTATAGTTGGTATCATAGAAAGTTTAGTAGAAAACTTTGAAACTAGATTTAGAAAATGTTTATTAGGGATAAAAGCCCTAAGATAGTATTCGAGGATAAAAATACAAGAATTTCCTGAAATTTAGGTAAGGAATCAATTATGTGGGTCTTTCTAGAAAATACATATTTTTCTGGATACTACATGTGGACATGGTTCGGGCTCAAATGTACCTAGGAGTAACAACTCTAACAAGGAGTTTCAGTCTTGACCTAGGGTATCCTAGTACCTAACAACGGGACTTATTAAGAACCTGTTTGGACACTCATAGGGGATATGCTTAGGATAATTCATATTTTATTTACCCACCATTATGAAGGATTTATGACCCCAAAGTAACCAAAGTATATGGTTCTAGGATTTACGATGCATAAATTTATGCTTTGTGCTATATCATGTTTAGAGTCATAGAGACTTAATAATTTTATTAGCTAATAAATAATATAGAATTGATTATAAAAGTATCTTATAATAAGGAATGATAACTTCACCCATGAACATGATGAAAAAAGTAAGAGGGGGCATATCTATAATGGTCTTAAGCCATCATTTCAAAGGAAGATAGTCTCCCAGGTATCCTCATCATATGAGGAAATAGAATCATGTGTTAACAAGGTATGTAAAGAATTCTCTGAATCCTATGGTTATGAAAGGAAGAAAAAGAGGGTGATAGAGAAAAATATATATAAAGTGAATAAGGGAATGAAGGGTTCTCCCACATGTGATAACAATGGAAATAATCATCTTGGTAAATTCTTGAAGGGAATGAGAGTTTGTTATAAGTGTAGAAAAAAGGACACCAATTTCATTATTACAAGGGTAAGAAAAAGGTTTTTAATGTACCATGCTTCAATTGCAAGGAGATGGGACACTATGTGAATAAATTTCCCAAGCATCAAAGGAATATTCCGCAAATAATGTGACTAGATAGCAATGAAGTTATGATACTGTCATTGATGAATTGGAAGGATTAATATTCCTCATTAAGAATCAGGTCAATTGAATATTTTATCAGAAATGCACTAGTTATAAGAATTATAGAAGATATTAGTATTGTAATGCAATACTATTTCACTAAGTATTTGAGGTTGTATGGTGAATTGTAGCAAGGATAAGTGACTGAGTAAGAAAGTTAATATCTTGGGAAAGTATACGGTTGAGGGAAAGACAACCCCTAATATATATCTAATGTTGAGATAATGATGAAGAAATGATTGCTTCAGATAATTAATGACTACCTTGGAACTAATTATTGACTTTTCAAGAAGTGTTATATGTTATCATCAATGGAGTTTACAACAATTTTGGATTTAAGGAATATATGCAGAAACATGTATCTTACTTAAGGAATACAGAACAATGCATGGTTTTTATAGTACTTCAATTTCCTACCATATTTCAAGAGGATACATGGTTAAGTTATTCACATGTTTGAAATGTGAAAATTTAGAGCTTATTTATGTTAATTGAGGGTTAATTATATGTTTATCTTGGAAATTTAGATACATTCATTTTAAAGTGTTAAATCATTATATTTCATATTTTTTTAACCATTTATGAAATGTTTTTTGTTGATCAGTGTATGTTTTTTTAGATTTTAATGGATTACATTAATATATGGCTTAACATGTGCAAAGTAATGAGGTATGGATAGTTCAAGGTGCAATCAAAGGATGAGTTTGTCAATAGAAACATATATTTATACTCTTATAGAGGGGAATAATTTCTAAACTCAAGTAAAAGAGTCTTAAATAAAATATTGTCCTATTATCATAATCATTGACAATATCTTTGAATTTTTTTATAGTATTTTATAGTTTTGTAGTAATAAACTTTCATCTAAACATGTTCTCTATCACGTTTCATTAGAACTTAATAGTTATATTTTTCTTCCATGTCCTCGTTTTTACTTCCCACTAATGTAACCTCATTTGAAAGCATATTTTTTGTGTTGACTGCCTCATTTCACTTATCCTCTTTTTAGGAGAATATTTTATTAACCCTATTTTTGATGTGGGTTTCCCACAAGTTAATTTTCATGTATCAACTATTAACTTTCGATGTTCAATTTCAAATTTCAAGGATGAAATTTTTGTAAGGAGGGAATAATGTAACACCCCAAGAATTTAAAAATAGATTAAATGTCTAATGCTTGAAACACCGAGTCTCTAAAAAATAACACTTTATTATAACCTAACCAATAAGCATAATATTTCCACATTTGTAATTTGAATTTTTAAAAAAAATGACATTCAGGGTTGCATTCAGTAAGATATTTTGAGTCTGAAAAGAAAAACTTCATTTTTGATGAAGGGTAGCATAGCCTTATAAATAGTAACACACCTTTATGAATAGTAACATACCCTTAAGAGTAATAATGAATATTAAATCTGCCAAAAAATAGAAACTTCACCCATGAAAGTATAAATACAATTTAGACATTGTATAAGTGAAAAATGATCATAGTATAAGTATTGGTATTTTTGTATGTCAGAAATATTTTAATTAAATTTTTA
Source organism: Viscum album (assembly GCA_963277665.1). Classification (NCBI taxonomy): domain Eukaryota; kingdom Viridiplantae; phylum Streptophyta; class Magnoliopsida; order Santalales; family Viscaceae; genus Viscum; species Viscum album. The sequence goes on from OY728119.1 coordinate 468,848,818, forward strand.
TGTTTAATTTAATAATTTAAAATGGGAATGTATTTTTATAAAATGTAATCATAAATTTTTACTTTATTTTCTTATGGTTATAATATAATTTTATGGGACCTTGATTAAATTCTCAAGGTGTTATAAAACGAGTTATAATTTTAAAGTTGGTTTTTTAGAATAAATTATGATTTTATTTAAAAAAATATTGAAAATATTTTGAAAATTATTTAAAAAAATGTATTTCATTTTTTAATTCTAAACGTTGAAAATGGATGGGGTAAATTTTTTAGGTTTTTTAAAAATACTTGAATTTTTTGTGAATAGTAAAAATAGAGTTTGAAGTTTTCTGTATGTTTAATGACATCATAATGATTTGATAATTAATACAAAATTCTGGTATAATTTTTCACTATAAAATATGACATGTGGTGTCCCAAGTGGATAATACATGGGCAAATACCAGGGGAAAACCCATGGTTTTGTAAAAACCACTAATGATGTGTCCCTTGAAATTAATAAAAAAAACCTCTCATTTACTATAAATACCCACTCATTCCATAGTTTTATTTCATTACAATCTCATAGTCCTCAAATATATGGTAGTTTGACCTCAATAGGAGTCCTTTAAAGGTGTCCTCAAGCCCCCAAGGTCACAACCTTCATGCTTAAGGAGTTACTCTACAAGGTAAGCAAATCTACCACCCTTCTCTTTTTCAACCTTACATTTTATGTTATTCTTTTTAATTTATTATGGATTATGATGAGATATTTCATTCCATGTCTCCCATTACTGTGAATTATTTTTAATAATTATTATAGATCCATTTTTCTCCCATAAATATATTTTTATAATTTTTAAGCGGCGCTATTAGGCTGCAAAATTTTTCATAAGAGATTTATCAACTTTTCTTTTATTTTGAGTTCCATTATTTTTCTTTCCTCAACTCCTTCCATCCTAATTTTGTGATGAATAAATAATCATACATGTACTGTAATTTTTTCATTATAAATGAATAATTCTTCATCCTCTCTCCTTTTCCATTCTTTTATACTAAAAATGAAAACACCATCCCAGATGTGATAATTTACAACATTCAAGGATGATTGGTTTTCAATTTATATTAGCATCTTAAATTATGGTCATAAAACCATTATTATGGTTGAACCATACTTTAATATATGTATTATGTCTCATATATGTTTCTTAAATCTTTTTTTACACATGGTTTTGATTTAGAAAGAAAAATGAGTTTGTCGTGTTCAAAACCCGCCAATTAACCCAAATGGTTATCATTAAATAATTTATATAATGATTCATCTTCACTCCAAGTAACCAAATGAAATTTACAACCATGTAAAATTTTTTATATTCAATAATAAAATATAACTTCAATATTGGACAATAATAATCATTTTAAATGATTCTATGTTCATGTATATAAGTATACCAATCATGAAACAAACGGACCCGAACAATGAAATTAAGCCTCTTAACCAATCCAAAAGGCCATTAATGAACATATTAAGGTTATAATAAATAAAATAAATGTATAATATGTCATTTAAATATGAATTAATTAATTCCATTTGGTTTTATAGGACACTAAGATCAAGTGAATAACACCATCGGACTTAAGGTAAGGGTTTCTTCATCTCACTTCCATTTTTTGTGAGATATTCTGTATTCACTACTGATACTAGTGAATGGTGTATGTATACTACCCATTAATTTTCCATATAATGAAGATATTTATTTTCATGGAAATAAATGTATCATTTATTTTCATTAATTTTTGGGAATATGAATCTATTTATTACAATGTTTTAAATATTTTCTACCTGAACCTCCATTTTCATTCGGGGTGCTCTTATTCTCTACTCACCTCAATGATATTCTTATTTATTCTTATTTACTCCTCATAAATTCTTTGTTAATATAATATATATGTGTACTGACCATAATCCTACTTTCATTTATGGGGATTTATATATTTTAAAAGGATCTTTAAAATATTCTTCCTAAAATACAAGCTCGATTCAAGGAACTTCTTGAATTCTTACCTATTTTGATGTTCACTCAATAATATGTTTTAAGCCAAATTTATTTAACACCTGAGAATTTTATGAGAAATATTTTTTTTTTATGTTATATAAATCATCAAAGGAATCTTTCACTACACACAACACTGGATTGGATTACTTTACACACAATCGCGACCTTCCTCGATAGCTTGCGTCGTACGCAATACCGAGTTTCACTAAACAACGATATGCTATTAAAATATTATTAAAACTACCTGTTATTAATAGTAATACCCACTTTTTAATATTTTGTAAATTTTATTTTTTAAAATGGACTTCATTTTTGGATTCGGAATATCGAAATTAGCCTAGGGTAAAATTTTGGTATTTTTATGAAAACTTTCAATTTTTAATGAATAGTGAAAACACTAGGTTACTATTTAAAAACCGAATTTTTATTTAAATAATTATTTATTTTATTTAAATTTATTTTAGGTCAAAATTGATACATAATACCTATATAAGTTCAATGAAATTCATTGCAGTCATTTTATAATAATTTTAGATGTATAAAAATTTTATTGAACTTTTGACCGTGTTTTACCCACCTCCTAGGAGAATTTTCAAATTTAAATAAAATTTAACTTTACCTCTTTTGTGAATGTAATTTCAAAAATCCGAGAGACACGGTTGATTTCAGTAAGCAAAATGTGGTTCAATGAGATGAAAATAATTTTTGGTGAATAGTAACTGTTTACTTTTATTTACCACGGTTAAAAGTAAATAGGGTAATTAAGTATAACAATGATATTATTATTACCCTAACACATGTACTAATTCAATTGGATAAGTTTAATTCGACCAAAAACAACCTTAGGAATAAAATATGACCATTTAGGCCCACTTGGATTAGATTAAGACATTTAATATTAATTTATTTAAAGAAGGGTTAAAATAGTTAAAATCAATGTTTAATAAGAAAATAATTTTTAATATAGGGTTATACATAATATAAATTAGACTATAAATATTCATTATAAATATAAAACTATTTCCTACGTAATGGTATTTTATTTTTAATTTTTAGACTTTAAATAATTTAATTTATGTATGACACAATGATGATGCAGTAATTATATTGTTAATGAAATATTGACATAATTGATGTTATAAATACACAAATAAATGTAATTTGAGACTTTTTATGAATTCCAATAATTTTATATGTTACTATGACATGTTAGTATTGATTTAATTAACTTTTTTCTAACTAATCGTTCTGTTATGATTTTCAGAAAAATAAATTACCAAATAGTTTCAAAATTGACATAAAATAGTTTTTAAAACAAATACTATATTATTAATTGTTATCTTATTCCTAAAAATCTACGGTTTGGAAAAATTACTTATATAAGGTTATATATATTAATAATAAACAACTTGGGGTTCGTTTGGCTTGTTATAGTGAGTTTATTAACCTTATAGTGTAAGAAAACAAGAAGACACGGTAAAAGTTAAATTATCTAACTTAAAGTTAAATCTAAATGATAAGGTTAAAATAGATACCTAAACTTGTCAAAATTCTATTTTATGAGAGGATTTCGACCCATCCCCACCTTAGCTTCGAAATAAATCAATTTGGAAATATTAAAAACCGAATATTACTTTATAATAAAACAATATTTTTAGCTTTTCCAAAGGTACCCCTATCCTCCTTTATAAAAGGGAACCTCCTCCCTCTCTTCCTCACACAACTTTGAGCCTTCAAGCTCATCCATCCCCTGAAAAATTATCTTATCCACTTCACTAGAAACATCCTAGAGGTCCTGGTCTTCTTCAAAGACCAATGTTAGTGCCCTCAAAGGAGGTCTCAAAGAGGCGCTTCAAAGAAGAGGTAATGTCCATTACCGATTCTTTCAACTTTATTTCTTCTTCCACTTCTTCTTATTTAGTTGTTTCATTATGAAGTAATAACATAAGTATCCCTAATATACTGATATATTATTATAAGTATGAAACAACCCTATTTCATCATCTATCCATCCAACGAAAAATAAAATCACCGCGCGTGCGTACGTACAGAATACCGTCTCCACGTCGTGGTGTAATCTATTTTTTACCACCACCTTACTTGGATGGGTATAATGGTGTAAAGAGTAACTATATATGATTATTGTAAATTTATATTGATTCTGAAATAGTATACATACACTCTAATACAATTCCACAATCATGGGAATGATATCATCGCTCGTGCGTACGTACAGAATACCGTCTCCACGATGTGATGCGACTCGTTATACATGATCTTCATTGAATAATGATTATATAAATGAATTGAATGAATAAATAATATATATATTACACTAATAACATTCTGTAAATGAGGTGTATATAACCTAAAAAGAGGAATAAGAATTTATTCGTCAAAACATGCATAAGAACATAAAGCAAAAAACACCCGAATAACAAGTAACAATGAAATACTACTAATAAGAAGCCAAGAATATGACCATATATGATATAGTAACAATGATTATGATTATGGAATAAGTCAATGACGTTATTTAAATCATTATACATGAGGTTCGGACACTTACGAAGCATATCAGACCTAAAATAGGAGAAAATCTCACAATCTCATTTTTATCCGAGATTGTTTATACATTGGTATTTACTAGGGTGTGTTTTATCATCCAAATCCATGTTTCCTCAATATGTAATATTATTTCCATCCACCTGCAATTTTTTAAATCCAATTTTACCCTTCGGAGAGTTTTTAGTAAAAGATATGAAAGGAATCTTTTGTCATTTTTTCGTACGAGGTACTTTTGACTTTTCCGGCCAAAGTAAGGGAAGAATGTTTTTTTTAACTTATACGGCATAAATGGATTTTTAGAAAATTATTTCCATGAAGATTCATTTTCAAGTTTTCAAGTTTATTTTTAATCAACTTCTTTTAGTTCAAAATTATTTGACATGTTAAGAAAGGAGAAATTTTTTTGAAGTAGAAAGGATATTTTCCTCAAGAATGGAGTTCAAGTGTTTTATCAAAATTATTTTCCATCTAAGATAATATAAGGTTCTTTTTATATCCCTATTTTTAAATTTATTTGTTTATGTTATTATGGAATTATTTTTATGATATCCTTTTATGGATTATGTTATGATGACGTGATGTTTAAGAATCCCATTTTTATTACATGGGTTATGCTATGATGTATGGTTTATGACTTTGTGGAACACATAAGAATGGTATCATTATGAGATGGGTGAGACCTATATCTCCCTCAAATGCATTGGGTAAAGATTTATATCTCATGAGATAGACATGGATGGAACGGCAGGTTAATCTGGTTCAGTGAAACAGGACTGAAACGAGGAGTGAACTCGGTTCAGAAATGGACTTTGTCCGCTAAGATAGTCTTGGCTATGAGTCTTGACTAATAAGAAATGATTCTCTATGATTATGTGTGTATTCCACAAAGTATCATGTTTTAAGTTATGATTATTGGGATTACATTTCACTTCTATGATTTATCCCATGTTATGAAATTATGATCTCTTTTGCATGTTAAGATTTACAAAATGTTATGTTCTTATGAATATGATGTGATTGATATTTCTTTTGTTTACCCTTACTGAGTATTTGAGCTCACTCTTTTGTATGTTTTCTTTCCCCAGGTCAGGAAGATGGTTATTAAGTAGGATATTCCAAAATGGACTCTAGATGTGATGAAATATATGGGAGACAGTATAGATGCTTTATGAACCAGTTGTTTATGTTTCCTAGTTTCTAAAGACACTATACCTATATGGTCCTTTCATGGTTTTGTTATATGTTATAATAAGTGTACTTCAATTTTGAAGTAATAACCATGTATGTAAATTATGGGTCGTTATAGTTGGTATCAGAGGAAAGGTATAGTCAACCTTTGGAAACTAGGATGTGAAAGCCTTAGTAAAAACCCTAAGGATAAGTCTAAGCATAGAACATGATATTAGTGTTTTAAAAATGGCCATGAAAAACCTATGATAAGACCTTAAGTGTGAAATTTTATTCTTGATTATGTGTTTCTTCTATTATATTTAGTGTTTATCACACTATTATTCTTGGTTTTGGTCAATGGATAGAACCTGAAGGAACCGTGTTAATGCGGAATACGACAGGCAATGTAATGATTGTCCCCCTGAGTAACCAAACGTTATGGGAGCTGGAATGAAAAATCTTGTAGCCATGCTCACACAACTTTCTCAAGCTATGAATCATGCAGGACTTCCAAATGAGCAAAGGAAAGAGAAAAAATCTGTTGAATCCTTCATGAGGTAGCGTCCACCTTCATTCAGTGGGTCTTCTGCTCCATTAGTGGCTGAACAATGGATCAGTACCACTGAAAAGATATTTGCAGTTCTTCAATGTTCTGAACATGATAAATTCATCTTAGCAGTATATCGTTTGGAAGGTGATGCTGGTCAATGGTGGAATCTTTTTAAGAATAAGAGGCAAAGGGATGAAATTGATTCTATGGAATGGGATGAGTTCAAGAACTTATTTTTCAATAAGTATTTCCCTCGTATTCTTCGAAAAAATATGGAGGAGTTTCTTGAACTGAAGCAAAAGTATAATGAATCTGTTGGTAACTACAAAGAAAATTTTACAAGACTTGGAAGGTACGCTTCTGGTATTATTATCCAACCTGAGAGTAAGATCGATCAATTCTTTAGTGGCTTAAAACCAAGTCTTCGAAGGGAATTATCCATAAGGGACTTCAATAGCTATGAGGAAATCATTAGATGTGCTCTCAAAGTTGAGATAGAGATTGTAGTAACCTATCAGTCATATGGGTTTGATAAGAAGGAGAAAATGGAATTAAAAGGAAAATCTAAAGAGCACACTGAAAATAAGATGAGTTTTCCATTATGCTCAAAGTGTGGAAAGAAACATGGAGGGAGTTTTCTTAAAGGGACAAGTAAATGTTTCAAATGTGGAAAGGAAGGTCATCGAGCATTTGAATGCCGCAATTATGGGAAGAAGATGTCTAGTGATGTGAATAAAGAAAAGGCTACACAGAGTGAACCTCCTACACTTCAATGTTACAAGTGTAAGGAAATGGGGCATTATTCCAATCAATTCCCTAATCCAAGGGTTGTTGATGATGATCGATGCCAACAAACTCTTAAGGCTAAAGACAAAGGAAAGTCACATGCAATTTCTATCAGCGATGTGGAGTACGATAACGATGTGGTGAAAGGTACACTTACCATCCACTCTAAAGTATCAAATGTTTTATTTGATTTTGGATCCACCCACTCTTATATTTATGAAGAATTTTCTAAGGGTATTGTCGTATTACCTCAACAATTAGATATTGAGTTAGATGTGACAACCCCTAATGTCACAACAGTCACATCAAAAGTTTATAATTCTTCTCCGATTGAAGTTTGTGGAAAAGTGATTCCTGCAAATCTTATGATCCTTCCTATAGTGGAATTTGATGTGATTCCTGGCATGGATTGGCTTTCTCTATATGGAGCTCATATCAATTGCCAAAGAAGAGAAGTCACATTTCATATTCCAGATCAATCTATGATTGTCTATCGATGCAAGGATGAACATAACCTTCCAGTGGAAATTTCTTCCATCTTATGGGTCTTGATTCCACTACATGAGGGTTATTTATCTCAAATGGTTGGTGAGAAACTCACGATTAAGAATATTTCCATTGTACGGGAGTTTGACGATGTATTTCCAGAGGAATTTTCGGGTCCTCCACCAAATTGTGATGTTGAGTTTTCAATAGAACTCGTACCGAGTGCTTTGCCTATTTCAAAGACACCTTATATAATGGCCCCAATTGAGTTGCAGTAATTGAAGAAGAAACTCCAAGAGAATCTTGATAAGGGATCCATACGCCCTAGTGCGTCACCTTGGGGAGAATCTATTCTGTTTGTTAAGAAGAAAGATGGATCAATGAGACTCTGCATTGATTATCGAGAACTTAACAAGATCACTATCAAGAACAAATATCCTCTCCCATGCATTGATGACTTATTTGATCAACTATGCAGAGCTCAATACTTTTCCAAGATTGATCTTCGTTCAGGGTATCATCAATTAAGGGTCAAAAGGGAGGATATACCAAAGACGGCTTTCCGTACAAGGTATGGACACTATGAATTTATAGTGATGCCATTTGGTCTTACTAATTCCCCTGCTATCTTCATGGATCTAATGAATAGAGTCTTTAGATACTATCTTGATCAGTTTTTGGTAGTCTTTATAGATGATATTCTTGTCTATTCAAAGAGCAAGGAAGAACATGAAGATCACTTGAGAATTGTATTGAAGACCCTGAGAAAGGAGAAGATTTATGCCAAATTTACCAAGTGTGAATTTTGGCTTCAAAAAGTTGCATTTTTGGGTCACATAATCTCAAAAGAGAGGATATCTGTCGATCCATCAAAAATAGAGGTTATTGAAAGATGGTCGAGACCAACAACAGTAACTGAGATCTGAAGTTTTCTTGGTTTGGATGGATATTATCGAAATTTTGTGAAAGATTTTTCACGATTATCTAATCCACTCACCAAGTTGACTCGGAAAGGAGTTAAGTTTGTTTGGACGGGATAATGTGAAGAGAATTTCAAGGAGTTAAAAACAAGGTTAGCCAGTGCACCTGTGCTCACACTACCTTGCAGTGGAGAAAGGTTTGTGATCTACAGTGATGAATCCAAGAAGGGACTGGGGTGTGTTATCATGCAAAATGATATGGTGATAGATTATGCCTCATGATAGTTGAAAATTCATGAGCAAAATTACCCAACTCATGATTTGGAGTTAGCTACGGTAATCTTTTCATTAAAGATTTGGAGGCATTGTCTTTATGGAGAAAGGTGTGACATTTATACTGATCATAAAAGTTTAAAGTATATTTTCACACAAAAGGAGCTGAATACGTGTCAAAGAAGATGGTTGGAGCTGATTAAGGATTACGACTGCTCAATTCATTACCACCCTGGGAAAGCAAACAAGGTAGCAAACGCATTAAGTCGACAAGACCATGCTAGCTTATCCATGATGAGGATCACAAAAGATCCAATATTTATGGATTTACAAAGGATGGATCTTGGAATTAAAATGAAAGGGGAAAATCGTATCTTTCTAAAATGAATGTTCAACCATCTATACATGTGAAGATTAAAGAGGCACAGAAAGAAGATGTAGAATTACAAAAGAAGGTGAGAAATTTTCTTGAATTCAACCTTGATTGTGTTGGGATAATAAAGTTCAGGAATCGGGTTTGTGTTCCTCCCATCCCCGAATTAAAGAAGGAGCTGCTGGATGAGGCTCATAGTTCTTCATTATCTATTCATCCTGGAAGCATGAAGATGTATAGGGACCTGAAAGAGTACTTTTGGTGGGATTTCATGAAAAGATATGTTGCTAAATATGTCTCTCGATGCTTGGTTTGTCAACAAGTTAAATCTGAGAGATAGAAGTCTAAGGGGATGTTACAACCATTACCCATACCTGAATGGAAATGGGAAAACATCACTATGGACTTTTTCACTGGACTTCCTAAAACATCCAAAGGCAATAATGCTATCTAGGTCATAGTTTATCATCTAACAAAGTCTGCACACTTCATTGCTATTAGAGAGGATTTCCCTCTAGATCAGCTTTCCAGGATATATGTAAAGGGAAGTGGTAAGATTTCATGGAGTACCACTTTCTATTATATCTGATCTGGATCTGAGGTTTACCTCAAAGTTCTGGAGAAGTCTTCAGCATACTCTGGATACAGAGTTGAGTTTCAGTATTGCTTATCATCCTCAAATAGATGGTTAGTCTGAGAGGACAATTCAAACTCTAGAAGATATGTTGAGAGCTTTCTCTATGGATTTCAAAGGTGGTTGGGAACAACACCTACCTTTGGTGGAATTTTATTATAATAATAGCGTTCACTCTAGTCTTCAGATGGCTCCTTATGAAGCTCTCTATGGAAAGAAATGCAGGACTCGAACTTGTTGGGATGAAGTTGGGGAAAGAAAGCTATTATGACCTAATCTTGTTGATGAGATGGTAGAAAAGGTCAGATCTATTCAACAACACATTAGAGATGCTCAGAGTCGAAAAAAAAGTTATACCGATAACCAAAGAAAATACCTATAGTTTGAAGTGGGTGATGAAGTGTTCTTACAAATATCTCCTTGGAAGAGAGTAATGAGATTTGGAAAGAAGGGAAAGTTGAGCCCTAGATATATTGGTCCTTTCGAACTATTGGATCATGTTGGGATGGTAGCTTACCGATTGGCGCTTCCACCGAATCTCTCCCAAGTTCACGATGTGTTCCATGTATCTCTCCTGAGAAAGTACATACCTGATTCTTCACATGTACTCAGCTCAGAAGTTGTACCACTGGAACAAAATCTTTCTTATGAAGAACAGCCGATAGAGATTCTGGATCGTAGAGAAAAAGTTCTACGGAACAAGGCCACTCGCTTGGTGAAAGTTTTATGGAGGAACCACTAATTAGAAGAAGCTACATGGGAGCTTGAGGATATGACGAGGGAGAGTTATCCTCATCTGTTTGTTACAAAGTGACGAATTTCGAGGGCAAAATTCATTTTAAGGGGGGTAGAATGTAACACCCGAGACTTTTATGAGAAATATTTTGTTTTTATGTTATATAAATAATCAAAGTAATATTTCACTACACACAACACTAGCTTGGCTTTCTTTACACACAATCACGACCTTCCTCGATAGCTTGCGTCGTACGCAATACTGAGTTTCACTAAACAACGATATGCTATTAAAATATTATTAAAACTAGCCGTTATGAATAGTAATACCCACTTTTTGAAATTTTGTAAATTTTATTTTTCAAAATGGACTTCATTTTTGGATTAGGAATATCGAAATTATCCTAGGGTGAAATTTTGGTATTTTTCTGAAAACTTTCAATTTTTGATGAATAGGGAAAACACTGGGTTACTATTTAAAACCCGAATTTTTATTTAAATAATTATTTATTATATTTAAATTTATTTTAGGTCATAATTGATACATAATACCTATATAAGTTCAATGCAATTCATTGGAGTCATTTTATAAAAAATTTAGATATATAAAAATTTTATTGAACTTTTGACCATCTTTTACCCACCTCCTAGGAAAATTTGAAAATTTACATAAAACTTAATTTTACCGCTTTTTTGAATGGAATTTAAAAAATCCAAGAGACACGGTTGATGTCAGTAAGTAAAATTTGGCTCAATGAGATGAAAATAATTTTTAGTGAATAGTAACTTTTTACTTTTATTTACCACGGTTAAAAGTAAATAGGGTAATTAAGGGTAAAAATGATATTATTATTACCATAAAACATGTCCTAATTCTATTGGATAAGTTTAATTCGACCAAAAACAACCTTAGGAATAAAATATGACCATTTAGTCCCACTTGGATTAGATTAGGACATTTAATATTAAATTATTTAAAGAAGGGTTAAAATAGTTAAAATCAATGTTTAATAAGTAAATAATTTTTAATATAGGGTTATACATAAGATAAATTCAACTATAAATATTAATTAGAAAGATAAAATGATTTCATACATAATGTTATTTTATTTTTAATTTTTAGACTTTAAATAATTTAATTTATTTATGACACAATGATAATGTGGTAATTATATTATTAATGAAATATTGACATAATTGATGTTATAAATACCCAAATAAATGTAATTTGAGACTTTTTATGAATTACAATAATTTTCTATGTTAATATGACATTTTAGTATTGATTTAATTTAACTTTTTTCGAACTAATATTTCTGTTATGATTTTCACAAAAATCAATTACCAAATAGTGTCAAAATTGACATAAAATAGTTTTTAAAAAAAATATTATATTATTAATTTTTATTTTATTCCTAAAAATCTAAGGTTCGGACAAATTACTTAGATAAGATTATAAATATTAATAATAAACAACTTGGGGTTCGTTTGGCTTGTTATAGTAATTTTATTAACCTTATAGTGTAAGAAAACAAGAAGACACGGTAAAAGTTAAATTATCTAACTTAAAGTTAAATATAAATGATAAGGTTAAAATAGATACCTAAACTTGTCCAAATTCTATTGAAAGAGAGGATTTTGACCCATCCCCACCTTAGCTTCTAAATAAATTAATTTGGAGCTATTAAAAACCGAATATGACTTTATAATAAAATAATATTTTTAGTTTTTCCAAAGGTGCCCCTCTCCTCCCTTATAAAAGGGCACCTCCTCCCTCTCTTCATCACACCACTTTGAGCCTTCAAGATCGTCCAAAACCTGCCAAATTATCTTCTTCACTTCCCTAGAAACATCCTAGAGGTACTGGTCATCTTCAAAGACCAATTTTAGTGCCCTAAAAGGAGGTCTCAAAGAGGAGCTTCAAAGAATAGGTAATGTCCGTTACCGATTCTTTCAACTTCATTTCTTCTTCCACTTATTCTTATTTAGTTTTTTCATTATGAATTAATAACATCAGTATCCCTAATATACTTATATGTTATTATAAGTATGAAAAAACCCTATTTCACCATCTATACATCCTACGGAAAACGAAATCACCGCGCGTGCGTACGTACGGAATACCGTCTCCACGGCGTGGTGTAATCTATTTTCCACCACCACCTTACTTGGATGGGTATAATGGTATAAAGAATAACTATATATTATTATTTTAAAGTGATATTGATTCTGAAATAGTATACATACACTCCAATACAATTACACAATCATGGGAACGATATCATCGCTCATGCGTACGTACGGAATACCGTCTCCACGATGTGATGCGACTCGTTCTACATGATCTTCATTGAATAATGATTATATAAATGAATTGAATGAATAAATATGATATATATTACACTAATACCATTCTGGAAATGATTTTTCTATAACCTAAAAAGTTGAATAATAATTTATTCGTCAAAACATGCATAAGAACATAAAGCAATAAACACCCGAATAACAAGTAGCAATGAAATATTACTAATAAGAAGCTAGGAATATTACCATATATGATATCGTAACAATGAGTATGATTATGTAATAAGTAAATTACATTATTTAAATCATTATAAGGGAGGTTCAGACACTTACAAAGCATATCGGACCTAAGGTAGGGGAAAATCTCACAATCTCATTTTTATCCGAGATTGTTTATACTATGTTATTTACTGGGGTGTGTTTTATCATCCACATCCATGTTTCCTCAATATGTAATATTATTTACATCCACCTAAAATTTTTTAAATCCAATTTTACCCTTCAGTGAGTTTTTAGTAAAAGATATGAAAGGAATCTTTTGTCGTTTTTCGTACGAGGTACTTTTGACTTTTCCGGCCAGAGTACGGGAAGAATGTTTTTTTAACTTATACGGAATGAATAGATTTTTAGAACATTATTTCCATGAATAATCCTTTACAAGTTTTCAAGTTTATTTTTAATCAACTTATTTTAGTTAAAAATTATATGACATGTTAAGAGAGGAAAAATATTTTTGAAGTAGAAAGGATATTTTCCTCAAGAATGGAGTTCAAGTGTTTTATCAAAATTATTTTCCATCTAAGATAATATAGGGTTCTGTTTATGTCCATATTTTTACATTGATTTGATTATGTTATGATGGAATTATTTTTATTATATCCTTTTATGGATTATTTTATGATGACGTGATGTTTAAGAATCCCATTTTTATTATATGGGTTATGCTATGATGTATGGTTTATGATTTTGTGGCACACATAATAATGGTATCATTATGAGATGGGTGGGACCTATATCTCCCTCCAATTCATTGGGTAAAGATTTATATCTCATGAGATAGACATGGCTGTAATGGTAGGTTAATTCGGTTCAGTGAAACAGGACTGAAACGAGGAGTGAACTCGGTTCAGAAATGGACTTTGTCCGCTAAGATAGTCTTGTCTATGAGTATTGACTACTAAGAAATGATTCTCTATGATTATGTGTGTATTCCACAAAGTTTCATGTTTTATGTTATGATTATTGGGATTACATTTCACTACTATGATTTATCCCATGTCATGAAATTATGATCTCTTTTTCAGGTTAAGATTTACAAAATGTTATGTTCTTATGAATATGATGTGATTGATATTTCTTTTGTTTACCCTTACTAAGCATTTGAGCTCACCCTTTTGTATGTTTTCTTTCCCCAGGTCAGGAAGAAGGTTATTAAGTAGTATATGCCAAAAGGGAATCTAGATATAATAAAATAAATGTGAGACAGTGTAGATGCTTTATGAACCAGTTGTTTATGTTTCCCAGTTTCTAAAGACACTATACTTATACGGTCCTTTCATGGTTTTGTTATATGTTGTAATAAGTGTACTTAAATTTTGAAGTAATAACCATGTATGTAAAGTATGGGTCGTTATAATTTATCATTCCAAAATCACACATTTTAAATTTAAAAATTTATTTTGCTTCATTTCATGTTTTATAAAATAAAACATGCCTTTTCACTTTAAAATCTATTTAAATAATTCCCTAAACTGCACTAAAATGTTTTATTTCTAAAGCTTCTTTGAAAACTCTTTTTAAATGATTTCACCTCAATAAGAATTTATTTAAGCCTAAAATATAATTTAATTTTTCTAGTCTTTTATTAACTATGATATACAAGCTTAAAATCTGATTTCATGGAAAATATAAAGTATTCTCCAATAGAACTCTTCTTTCAAAAGTAAAAAGGATTTCTCTCATATCGCATTAACTTTTATGAGATATATTCCCATTTCACTAATGATTTCTAGATTGTGGTGTATGTACTACCATTTGTTATTTCATATAAAGAGTATAATTATTTTCATTATATTATAATTTATTGTGATTTTAATTATTCAATGTGGTATGGGATACTTTAGAATGTTTAAGGATTTTTTCTTCAATAATTTTTCAATGGTCTCATTTAAATGTATCTTCATCTATTTACACATCTCTTGTTGAATATTGAACTTAATTTAGGTTTATATTTTATGTTATCATCTGCAATATGTTTTTTAATGGTTTGTTATTAGTTTTACTATGAATGTGTTATCTTGATACCATTCACCATATTACTCTGAATGGTTAGTGTTTATTTTTAATGACTGGGGAAAGTTATTTAAATTTCATATGTTAGTTTCAATATGAATTTATATGTTGTTTATGTTTATCCCCAATTATAATAGGAAATAATTGAACTTATTATGTGATGGGTGGGGCCCACTATATCCCCTCGATGCATTGGTAGGTCTCATGAGACAAACTAGGTTATAGCACGAGGCCTTGACAAAATGGTTATTTATAGTCTTAGCACGAGGCCTTGACCATATGGCTATGATGTTTAGCATATGAATTTTCGTCACTATGAAAATATTATTGATAGTTAATGTGGTTATTCGACTAGTAGAATACCCATGATTATGTTTTATTATGGAATTATTTATTCAGCTCTTATTCCTTCCATAATGTGTTCATGATTGTGTTTAAAGGCATGTGTTTTTAGTTATTCACCATGACAAATGTTTATGTTTATGATATCTTCCATAGTATTTATTACCCTCACTGAGCATTTGAGCTTGCACCTTTCTTATGTTTTATTTTCTCATGACATGAATGATTATATTATGAGTGACTTTCTTGGATAAACACATAGTTGTGGAAGATCCCAATAAAACTTATATGTTTTATTTCTTTACAAGTTGTAATGTTTAACCTATATAAGTATATATTTTTACAAAACTACTAAACTACTCAATACTTCATGATTTTATTGCTTGTAATCATCCCAATGTATTAAAATAATACACCGACTTCGAGGCTTCTGGGGATAGATCTTTTTAGTGTATCCAATAGAATCTAATACTAAGTGTTCTATCAAGCCTTACTAATCCAAAAACTCTAATACTGATTTTTGGTATAACCAAGAACACTGATCATTTGAAGAAAACTACAAAAAACATCAACATCCTGGAATAAAGCTATATAAATTCCTAGACTCAAAGTTACCCCTTACACTGATGAACCAAAACATAAAAATACAAGCCACACCCTAAATCAAAGAAACAATGTGAGACTCTTTCCACAATAAAATAAACACAAAACTCATAAAAAAATCTTAAAATGGAAATTAGTGAAATAACAACTAAAATAAAAAATTATGTTCTTCAATATTTAAATCTAGCATCTAAAGTAGTACACATATGATTTCATTTCAATGGAGGATAAGGGATTATAATCACTATTAACATATGAACCAATATTGGATCACTAATCCACTATATGTATACAAGTAGTCTCACCCCACCTTATAGTAGGGCCTATATGGGCAACCAATTCTACCACCTTTAAATACTTTTAGGGGACCCTCCATTTTCATTATCCACCACCATTTTCCCATAGGTACCTCTTCTTTAACTGAAAACATCCAATGAACTAACAAATTCACTCATACATATCATTATGAAAACCTTACATAATTCCTTTACCATAAAACCTCAAGGAAAAAATCTTATATAATCGCAATAAAAAAACCAACATATTCCACTACATCTTCTCTTATATCATCCAAATGATGAAAAACTTCGCCTGGTCACATAAAATTAACTTCTAGAACACATCATCTATCAGACTTCATCTTCTATAAATCTTCAACAGGATAAACCATAACATCTGAAGTTTCTCATTTAGAATGTAGTGAATCAAAAAATTGAAACATTCTTCACATTTTCTAATACAATTCACTCATAGTATAAAAAATACATTGTGTATTCCACTCCATGTGATATATTGTGTGGGTCATCCAATGAACATAACTAATTTTTTTCTTCATGAGATATACTATATCCTGATAAAAGAATCAGACTCATGTTAACCATAGTATTTCATCATAGCCTATAATAATCCATAAAAAATAGATTTGGCATAACTCAAAGTCATATGTTGAGAGGTCATTTATCATTTTACTTAATAACTATTTGAAACCAAAATTAAATAATGATAATGTGTAGATTTCATTTTATACTAACAAAACCATAAATAGATTCATGTATGATCATATCATATATGATAGACTACCATATCATTCTTATGTTTACTGCACTTTTAGGGTTTTTTTACACTCATTACATATCTATTTTTTTGTTACCACATATCTATATGACCGTAAGATAAAATCCTCCAACTAAACTCTTTATTGAGTAACATCTACAAAATATTCCAATTTTAATAATAGTGATACATACAAATTATATATGTATTTTCCATCTCATTGAACAAGTATTGAAAATTCTTTAATTCACAACTTGAAATGTTACTATGTTAATAACTTTTATAATCTATTTAAAACTTATCTAACATCATAAACATCATCATCCTTCGAATCCGTTCCATACAAATTTTGTCTTTATATTTTTTATGTACCTTTTTACGGACATATGATAAACATTTTAGGATATTCACATTGAATTTTTACTAGAATGACATTTTATTTATTCACTTCGATTTTTTCTATTCCCAAATCATAATCCTATTAGACTCTTATATAATATATTCTTTACAAAATATCATGATAATATTCCCAAGCTTTTTTGGATTAGGAAATAAATCTTATTTACTTTTAGTGGGAATATTTAAAAAATAAATTAATGTATCCATTTCATATATGGTATTCGATGTGTTTTTAGAAGTGTACTAAAAATAAGATTTTATTCTTTAAAATATTTCACTAATTGGTGGTGGAATCACATCACTCGTATTTTAAATAATCTGTTTGATAAAATCTATTGTCCTAGATAAAATAAGTTTTATGATTGTCTCCTTTTCAATAAAATTATTGAATCAAATGAATCTTAAACCATTTGTATCAAAATAATCATTTTTATTTATTTATAATAAAACTTTTTTAATAAAAAACATATCATATTATATAAAATAAATAAAATGATAATGCACATCCTTCACATAGATCCATTTAAGACTAATATATTCCTCTATATTCAAATCCATGATTAAAAAAAACTTTTCATCTTCTATTGAAAGAAAACTAAAAGATCCACTAATTATTTCCATGGTTTTGAACACCTATATACTTATAAAATTTAAATAATAAACATTTTGTGTCCTATAACGTTCAAAATAAATGAATTGAATTCTATAAAACTGATACATGACATGGTAATTCCATGGATTTTACCAAACTCCATTAGGTATCCTAGATAATTACATGTATGGAAACAATTTCCATCGTTTCTAATATATCCTTTAGGTTTCAATTTCCTTTACTAGATATGTTAAAGAAATATTTTTTGATGTTCCAACTAACTTTTCTTCATGTAGTTTGAAGTTTAACCCAATTGTACTACAAATAATGAACAAGAACCTAGAAATATCATTCCCATTTCATCAATCCTTAATATTTTGAGAACTTCAAGTAAAAAGTATTGGACTTTCTTCATGTTGTTGGCACATTTCCAAAAACGACATAAGAATGAATTCCATAGATTTATTAATCCTTAAGGAAACCTCCAGTCTCACCATGTTATTAACCTATCTGATCATATTTAATATATACGAGTGGATAATAAAGTTACTTTATTCATATTTAATATAATTCTTTTGAAACTTTAAGTAGATCATTTTATTCTTCTCATAAGAATCTTGATTCACTTTTTTTAACAACTTCAATAGTTGGTTACTCGGTAATGCATTTCTTTATAACATAGAATTTTTCTATCTTAATTTTGTATATCATTATAAAAAATTATATACATTAAAATTATACATTATCAATATTGATCTCACAATTAATTTTTTTGGTGATGATTCCATTTATCTTAAATAGAATATTTTATTTATTTAGTATCATGTTTTATATTAATTTATTAAGGAATTTAATTAAACGTGATCCTACTAAATAATGACCCATTTTTTATTACATCATATCCACTTGTGGGAAAATATCTATATTTCATCATCACATGATATAATTAAGTAGGTAAATATGTTATGATTTCATCTTAAATACAATAATATCATATATTACTCTTTGATAGTTGATTGAATAACTCATTACTCTGACCCATCATATAGATTCACTCAACTATGTTATTAAACTACCCTAATGGTTAGGTTTTCCAAACTAGGTGTACCCAAATAAAATTGTAGGAATGATCCGCCTAATTATTATTGTTACCACATTACATTCTTTCCTTATTTAAGATAAATCATGGGAACCAAATAGTTAGGGTCGCCTTATACTGAATGATTTAGTTTTTGAAAATTGATTACCTTATAATGAATCTAACATTTATTATTTTAAAGGGGATTTAATCTCATCATATTAACTCATGTATTCCCTTAACATGTATGCATGCTTCAAATTATTTAGTTTTAAATTCTATTTTTTTAAACAATTCAATGTGATTAAACCAGATTGGTGGGTAACTTTATAAAAAACATATAGCTTATGTTACTAAGCACAATTAAAAGACAAATATATTTATACATATCCAAATTCATCACATGCATATGTTATATTAAAACCTTCTATATAAAGTCAAAAAAAATTATGAAATTAGAAATATACAAAAGAGTAATATTTGGGTGATAAATAGATGGCCCCCACTTTTCTAGATAGCGAATTTTCTTCCAAGATAGTGAGTTGTCTACCCGAAGACCCTCTACCCCATGATACTTTACTCAAGAGAGACCTCAATTCGGTCATAAATATAACATCTAATATTTATAAACAATAATAAACCATAAAATTCAATCTCATAACCCAATATAATCCAAATTCAAGGTTGAATAAAACTAAATCAATTGACATAACTAGCATGTAACTACTTATATGCATGTATACTAATTTATAATAGTTGTTTAACAATTTAAACTAAATCATACATCCATTAATAATATAAATATTGTATATATAAATAAATAAGGGAATAAAAAACTAAACGTAAAATTCATATATTTAAACATGAGATGAAAAATTTATGAGCAATTTATAGATAAAGAAATTATAAACACTTTAATATTTTTTCATGGATTATGAAAATTCCATAATTAAATAAATATAAACATTTTATATTTATCATTAATATTAAATTACTTCATATTAAGATTTTCTTTGGAATTCAACATAAATATATTATATTAAATAAAATATAAAAAATTTGTATTCCAATTAAACTATATTAAAAATTAACATAATCTAAATATCACATATTAATTTTATTTAAACTCTGATCATATCAATTATCAAAATTCATTTTAATAGGGTTTAAATAAATTTTCATATCAAACATTTTAATTTGAGTAATTCAAATTAATGATTATGAATAATTACTAACATTAAATATAATTTATTTTATGTTTACCATTATTTTTTAATTTATAAGAACTTTAAAATTTATTCTCATAATTTCCATATAATCATTTATATCAAAATTATAAGTCAAGCCATATAACTTGATAAAAAATTAAATATTAACCATTATTATTTTGGAATATTTATCTAATAAATTATTCATAAATAATTAATTGATTGATTATAAACAGATAATAATTAATTAATTTTCAAAAACCTTTATAAAGGAAATAAAAATCACAAAATATATTTTTTATAATTTATAAACAATGTATCCATTATTCTAATTTATTCGTAATTTAAATTTATAAAAATAAAAAATTTCTTCATATATTATTCGATGATATATGATGAATTGAAATATATAATTGAAAATACATTTTTCATAACACTTTTTTTTGGTGCTATCAGTAATATTTTTTTTCAGTAATCCTCTCTAAGCTTATCTCCACTTACAACATGTCATGATGGTCTATGTTACATAAAACAAGCGGTTCCTAGTTATTGTATCCTACGATAAGCCTCTACAAAACATTAATGTGGTGTGAAAAGGCTATGACGACTTATAGCATGACCTGCATCGGAATAAACATTGTGGTTTTATGGTAGTTGTAGATTATAATATGAATCAATATTGTTGAAACGATATGATGGTTTTTTTTTCTAATGTGGGTCGGTTATAGCACAGGCTTTGACTACACATGTTTTATGTTACATCATGAAAAAACCCAAAGGATTATAACCTGATACTCAATATTATATCCTATATTCTATAAGATGGTTCAATCATAGACTGATATTATATTTCAAAATATTAGGCATATTTATAAAATTTAATAGTTTCTTATGATATTGTATACAATAATAATAAGATATTTTATTTTCTTTATTTTTTGACATGATTTCAATAATCACACAACATGGTAATGATTTTAAACCATGAAAAGGTTTTTTAGTATATAACGAAACTCATTCAATGTAGCGAATGTGATTACAAACTTTATTCCCAAGTTCAACCATGCATAAAACTGAGACCATATATTAACATAAAATTAAGAACATTGAATACTTTTCACCAGTCGAGCCTCTACTAATATCTTCATCATAGTTATTAGATGAAGACACCTCAAATTATATTTAAGGATTCCCTCCTCCATTGTGTATCCACTTGAAAATATGAATCACCCAATGCTTTGGTTGGATTTTATTTATCTCTATAGTACCCTAGTACCTATAATGGTAAATGAGTAATAATTTGGGATCTTTGGTATTATATAATTTCTATGAGCATGTGTACATATAAACACACACCATTTTAATGGATGTTGTACCTTATATATCTCT
Source organism: Viscum album (assembly GCA_963277665.1). Classification (NCBI taxonomy): domain Eukaryota; kingdom Viridiplantae; phylum Streptophyta; class Magnoliopsida; order Santalales; family Viscaceae; genus Viscum; species Viscum album. The sequence goes on from OY728119.1 coordinate 468,870,608, forward strand.
TAGTACATTACTAAGTGTTCGTAAATTAACTATTATGTTATATAATATATGAGTAAATGTTTCTTTAATTCAATCATTTGTTATATGAATGTAGAATTTATCCTACCTTGTGTTTCACTATATAAACCATTTACAGTTATGATAGATAACATGAAAGAGAACTATAGTTATAACTCTTTTTCATTTCGATTCCAATAAATCTAAAAGTATATAGTGTATCATACAATATGATAAACTACCATATTTTTTAGCCATTTCATACCATATGACATGATAAGGCAATAGTAAATGATATCATTTTATCATAGGAGATGATATACCCAAAAAACATATAATACATCACATGATATTGTATATTTATTGAACATATTCTTCACTTATCGATACTATCCCTTAATCATATCCATAACCTCACCATCACAATTAGTTTTTCACAATCCAAATAAACCCAAGACACCCCAAATGCCTTCCTTTAAACTCTTAAGGGTGTTTAACCATTCAAGACATCCTTTTAATATCTCATATATAACACATGATTACTATTTTTTAATCAATCCATACCTCTAGAATATAATGTATAAACCCACCCATTAAGCATTGTCAAAACAACACATTTTCAAACAATAAGATCATAAAATTAATCATAACATATAGGAAACTATCAAGAATATTTTAATTAATTAAGAAGACACCAATAGGTTATTCAAAAAACATTGAAAAACTTATTTTTTAAATTTTAATTAACATAAACCATTTCCCCAACAAATTACAGATCTTTTATTTTCATTTCAAAACCATTTTCCCTCCAAACACTATTTTCAGATCACAACCAGTCGTACACAAGTAAAGTGATCATGCATGTAAAATATCATGCATGTACACAAGTATATGGACACATTAGTCCAAGAGTAAAGAAATAATAAATAGACAAATAATCATAATTTAATAATCAACTTGGTTGTAACATATAATACTAAAACCACAATCACACCCCCTTGGTAACTTGGACTTTCACCAGAGAGTTATTCATGATGAAAAAGTTTAGTTTCCATCCCATGTTCAAAATTTTCTTATCTATATTTAGCATATATCTAATATAACTAGAATAGTAATCTAATACCACTTATGAGTCCCGAGATCTTTACACCAAGACAATGATCAATCTTGGTGGAATTATTTTACCTCAATCATGCCTACTCAAGCGACAGAGGATTTCAAAAACTGTAAAAATTCTTGGATAAAAATCTGGTGGGGGTTATACTCTCAATATCAAAATAATAAATAACAAATAAATAATAGAAATATTATACATGATATATAATCTGATTGCATTTATAGAATTAAAACTACACACTAACCATAACCATAATAAAATAAGTTATTTTCTATGAAAATGAAATATATTGATCATACATTACATATATTTGATAATATCACCCAATATAAATATCATATAAAAAATAAAATATAAGAAATAAGTACACCAAGAGGCTACACTATAAAATAAAAATAATCTCCACAATCCCATCCCTAAACCAAGTTGAGCTACTCAAGCCCAATACCCTATATAACCTGTGTTTAGACCTATGTATCTAACATAAGGTATCCATATACAACAAGTACACATGCAATCTATGAGTATAGAAACCCATATTTTTCATTAATAGATATCACATCTTAATAGATAAATATTCATTAAATAATATAATGATCCATTACAGAATCATATAGGTTTATTTCCTTTACAAGAACGGACATAAAAACAATTGGTTTAAAAAATTCAATATTATATCCCATTGATTTCTTCATAACTATAACCCTTCTTAGATATATCATACTCAGTACCTTTCTTTATAACCTATACAAAAGAAACAGAAGAAAGGTTGATCTCAACGGCTCGGTAAGGTTTACAAGGGAGATATCAATGAAAACATGAGAATAACATAAACATAAGGGCATGAGAACATGAAAATAACATTTTAAAATCATAAACTACATATCATAGATCATATTCTTGAGTAATGGAAAAAAATTATATAGTTTATAAGACATAAACCATAATAGAATAAAAAAACATGGCCCATTAGAGCATAACATTAGCATAATACATAATATTTTGGAATAAACATATGCATAGAAAATCATTTCTTTAGTATTCAGGATAATTTATAAGACTATCATAGTGGAATGGGTTCACTCCCCAAACTAGTGTAGTAGTCAAGGTTCACTCCCAAGATTATCAAAGTGGAAAAAAATCCCCTTAATAAATTGGGTTCACTCCCCATTCTAGTCTTATTTATTTCATGTGATATCGATATTTACCCAATTAATTGGAGGTATGTATATTTACCACCCATACATGGTTATAAAATGACCATAATCCTTGGTTATTAACATAAACATTGTCCTTGGTTGTAACATAACCATCATCCTTGGTTATAAGGGAACCACCATCCTCAGTTATAGTGTAATCATTATCCTTGGTTATCAAGTAACCATTTTCAAATAATCAAAACCTTATATATGTGTGACACAAGATCATTAAACATATCATATCACCTCATCATAACTCATGAAAATAACATTGGTTTCATAGACATTTCATCAATTCAGCATATCATAACCCATGGAAAATAAATGGGTTTTATAAGAATCTCATCAACCTAAAAATTAACAATTCAGAGAAAGATTAATAATGGTATAAATGGATCATATTCCTAGTAAATCATAATTAACATAAAATGATTTTATCTTATATGTAAAATGATTATAAAAAATCTATTGTAACAATTCTTAAAGAAAATATCCTTTTCACTTTGAAATAAGATTTTTAAAACATAAAAATATCCAAACAATTAAGGCAATATTACTTTGAAAATAACCTTAAAACATATAAAGTAAGCTTCAAAATATTTAATTATAATGATGATTTTGAAATTCCATTCTTACTCTATATGTTAAATTAAAACATTACTTTCACACTTTTGTTAAAAAAACCAGAAATGCCTCATTCAAAAAATTAATAGAATATTTTTAAAATATTTTTTTTAAAATTAGAACATGGGTAAAATGATATTTAAAAATAATATTTGAATATTAAAAACCTTCTTTAAAATATTTTTATAAAACATGGATATGGAAGAAAACGTTTTTTTGACTAGGGAGATAAATAAAGTTTGTTTCCCATAAAAAACACATTTTCAGACTTTTGAGTACTTATTATGATAAAATGAAAGGAAAAAAAATTATTCTCAAAAAATTACCATATTATAATAAATTTAAAATTTCTCATGATAGTTATATCATAATATTTTATCATCGGAAACAAAATCCTAACCATCCCTATAAATAATGAGATTGAAACATAAAACCCTTACCAATTTGGTAACTTTTGAACCATAAGCCCCATGAAATAAATACACTTATATGGATATGTATACCCCATAATTTTCATGATAAGAATCATAAAATACGTTTAGGCATAGTATATATATCACACAAAAGAAACAAGTGGTGTATAAGGCATGTGTCCCCCAAAAATAAAAGTGATATGGAAATCACTTACCATAAGTTCTACTTGATTAGATGGCACTCTATCCTATTTTAGAATAAATTTAAATTTATTAAATTTATATATAATAAAAATTTACATAATTATAATATCATATATATCCAGTATATATATATTCATAATCATTTATAAAAGGTAGACATAAAATATAAATTGCATTGTTCATGGAGATGGTAGGTCATACGTATGCATGAACACTGATTTCATTTTTTGATGGATGACACAAAAGAAAGTTAAATAATAAATAACATTTAAATTATAATTACTATATCATATATATCATATATATTATTTAAATCCATAATTATTAATATATAAATAAAATTGAAACAAATAACAAATCACATTGCTTCGTGGAGGTGGTAGTCCACACAAACAACATTATTGTTTTCCAATGGTTTGGATGGTAATAAAGTAGATATGATATTATCATTATATAAACATAATTATTTCCTAAATATCAAATAAAAACATTAAACCCATCATAATAACAATTTGGGAAAGATTCTGAATTGAATCGCTATGTAGATATGATAAGTCATTAGTACACACATGTGATACTTTCACTTCCAATTTGATATAAGGGTGGTGAATAAACATGGATTAATAATCATAATAACATATTATTATAATTTTAATAATGAATTTATTTTTTATAAATAATATAAAATATTTATAGGAGTTATGAATAATTAAAAATAAATTGATTGGTTAATATGATTATCCCTTATTTGAAATGACTCCATTAGATCGCCTCTTAAGGGATATGGGGTTATTATTTTGGGAATAAAAGAACCAATATGATGTGTATAGTTACGTGTATAAGATAAATGGGAAGATTTTTGTCAATATAGATGTCTCAATGTGGTGTTAATAAGAGAAATGAGGGGATCCCTTTTATAATTGGGGAGAGGGGAACTCATGGAATTTCATAAAATAATAAATTAATATAAATTATTTTGTATGGAAAAATGGATCCAAATTTTTAATATTTAAATATAATATGATAATGAGTCTAAATAATCTCATAAAAAAATTTGTTCAAGTTTGGATCGCATTTTTATCCTTATTTGTTTTACCCTTTGGTAACCCTTTTGACAGATATCGTAATATTAATGTGTTCTACTGTTTAAGGGTTAACAATGTTGCTATAAAATGTAAAATGACCCATAAATGGAAAATTGTTGATGTTAAAACCCATATCCCATTTATTTTTCTGAATATAAGTTTATTATTAATTTTATATAATTTACTAAAATATTATTTATTATAAAACATCATTAATATCATTTTTAACATAATGTATTTAATTTCACTTTAAATTCATCTATACAAAGTTTTTTTTTCTAATATATTTCTTTCACTCTTTCTAATATATCATGTATTTCTATAAAATTCATGGAACAAATTATCCCACTCAAATTATAATACTTTTAAAATTTATAAAATCATTTAATATATTTTTCTATTAATTGTAGAAATATATCATTGGTGTTGCATAAGAATTATTGGATATTATATAATTACTAAAAATTTAAAATAATTATCTATCATGAAAATAATTTCATTAATATCAATATAGTCACTTTTATTTTTCCATAACATGCTATTGTCCTTATGTCGACACATAAGAGATATTTAAAACTAAGTTACTAACATTTTGTCACTTTATTTGATTTAAATATTATATAAGTAATTTTTAGGTAAAAGTGTCTATTAAAGAAATAAATTTCACACATAAGGTGATAATGGTCTAATTACCTTCAACCAAAAAAAATTGGTTTGAAAATTTGTTTCCTTATCACATAATTTTAACCTATATTAACCTAATTTACCCATTACTAATGTGATAAATTTTACCATAGTTTTATGAAATTAAACACCTATAAGTGGTATAAATTGATTTCAAAGTAATCACGCAATATGCGACGAAACCCGCATTTTATAAAAAAATATATTTTAAGTATTAAACATGTTTTTTCTTATCCCATGCCTAGAAAATATTAAATTAATGTAAAAAAATTTTATTAGACATATAAAATATTCATTCATTAAAATCATTCTCCAAAAGTTATTTATTTAATTGATTATAAATGATTTTCTAAAAAATGTTTCTTTTACTTTCAAATGATTTTATTTTTATTTATAATCAATTTGTAACCAATAAATTTATTTTATACAAGTATAAAACTTAAATGTTTCTCAATTTATTTAGTATTATTCATAGCCACCATTCAAATAGCTGGGAAGTAACTATCACAGAATAATATTTTAATAGTATATCACATTTTATTAAAACTTGGAGATGTATGTAACACAACTACCAAAGAAACCAGATTAATTTGAAAATATATATTTTTTATAAAATATAAGGGTGTTAAAATGAGAATAAAATTCAATAGGCCCCCACCAATAATGTTCAAAATATATCATGTTATACCACTGTATGTATGAAATATAAAAAATCCATAAAACATGAAACATGCAAGAAATAACATCAGATTATTATGTGTTAATTAGATCATCACAATACCAGACCTCACCGAATTTAGAAAACAACAGTGAGTTAAGTCATTCAAACCCTCACATGTTAGGAATCATGTTATATGGTTTCCACATCTTGATCCAATCTATCTATTGACAATTCTTATAAATTATTAATGTTTTTTGGACCTGAATGTACTTCAAATAATTAATGAAACTCATAAATCTATGATAGAATACCAATATTTCTATTAACCTTATCATTATTGATAATTATCAATACTTAACAGAATCTCTACAAAACTACCATTCTAACCATTGATGATACTCATGGATGCCCAATTATATCCCAACCTGAATATTGGTCTAACCATCGATGATAATCCAAAAATATCTAATCCCCAACATAGTATTAGCATAACACCATAAGAATGATGAATAATATCAGGGTTAGGGTAATAAATCAAACAACAGCTGACAATACAACCCTTCTCCAATTCCCAGCAAACATCAGCTTCTCGAGAACACTTTATATCCTAACTATTAACCTTTAACTTAGGCTGTTAAAATATAAACCACATTGATCATATCCAATCCACAACGTCTCATGAATTAAAGGATACCCCTTACATGGCATTCATGAACTCATAAATAGACACCTAAATTAACCTATATTGATTCAAAAACTGAATCACTTTGTTCCCCTGAACCCTTACCCAAGTTATCGCCAATTAATTTTAACCTATTATCATAAACTTTAAGATGATTAAAAAGGTTATAGATTGTATACCCATATAATCTCAAAATACTGATAGCCCTATGTAAGTTTTTAATTCCTATAGGGTTACCAAATTTAATAATTTAAAACAAAAATCCAACAAATCACTTACTATAGGGTATTATAAGGAATTAAAATCCAAGTTCAAACACAAAGAGATAAGGTTGGGGAAAATAATAATTTATTAATAAATCCCTAAACTATGTATCAAAAGAAATTATAACTAATTTATTAAAAAGAATAAGGGTATTTTTGGAGTTAAATGTGCTCAACAATTGTAAATATAGTTTCAATATTAATTAAAGATTAATATAAAGAATTATCAAACATGAGTTCTTGGAATCAAGTTTAGGAGAATCCAATGGTTATGGTAAACAACCCCCAAATAATTGATTTCCCCTTCTCATAATGGTCATGTTTACTTAATTTATTTTTATGGTTTAGTAACTTTGAGCCATATTTAATAATATTAATCAATATACCTAATGTTTATGGTGAGGATATTCCACTCATAAATTCGTTAAATTGCATCACTCCCTATCTGATAACACAATGTCCATGCATTATTTAAAGGAAAAAAAATAAATTTAGAATTTTAGGGTTGTATAAAAAGACCAGAATGATTGAATTAAAATATAAGATACTCAAAATAATCAATCACCCTTCATTGAAATTTTCTAGCACAATTATTAACCCTCATTTTATTCATAAGGGGGTCAGAAAATAAAATTCATATTCTCATAATAATAGAAGCATTAGTCTTCGATCTCAAAAGTGGAACCTCCTAATGAATCTTCTTTGGAATAAGAATTGTGGAATTTAACTAATATATTTACTAGGATGATTGGATTGGATTTAATTCATCATAAATATGTTAATGTATGAATAATGGTTAAATCCCAAATTCTAATGGTGGTTTGGGTCTTAAATTGTGTCTTTCATTAAAAAAATTCATGTCAACAGCATTTATTGGGCCTACTATGAAAAAGTAACAGTGTTACGTAGGTCTTTACACTATGAAATCCATAGTGTCTCCATTTTTTGTGTTTCCTTCTATTTATGTTCTAAATTCACTTCATGCCTTCCATGTCTTTCACATCATGAACATGATTCACGATTTGAATCTCCAATTTCCATCACTAAAAGATCCATTTCACATTATTTCTTAATTTTTGAGCTCTAGAGGAGTCCCACATGCATCCTATATCATGGAAAGTCCTATTTAAAAGTAAAAAATAAATATTTCTTATGGTACACTTCCACGTTTTCCATAAAGTGTTAGTATATTATTGAATACAAACAAATCATTATACATATAAGTAGTAATAAACAGTTTAAAACAAAAAAATGTTGTATTTTAATATAATAAATATATTAAATAAATTTTTATATCAAATCCACACACGCGTGAAATTAGGTTGTCCTATACAATTAAATATCAACATACTATAAAGGATGATCACATTACCATGCTTTAAACTCAATTTCAATAAAATCAGTTGATGAAATGTGAAAATAAATGGTTGATAATTACAATGTAAAATACATTAACACATCAATTTTCAAAGAAACAATTCACCTAAATATTTAATTTTCTTTTTTTTAAATATCCAAGGCTTTGCAATCATCCATTTTGATTTATAAATTTATTATTAATAATCATTCCATTTCTACTTTACTTCACTTTAATTGTTCCACTCATTGTCAAGGTAACATGTGTACGTGAAATTCATCTCATTCCTCAAGAACAAGTTAGTTACCATTAGCTTGTAGAGAATCAAGAATCTCCACCGCATAAGTATAGAATCACAAATAATCATGAGGGAACCATAATAATATTCAAATAACTCGGAGGCTTTTGGTAGGTAGGTAAATGACGTAAAATTAAAGCTCAAAGAGGAAGTTTGACTCTAAAATATAGTGTATGATATCAAAATACAATCTCAATGAAATAATCCTATAATATGTCATCTCTCCATCCCCTAAATATTATTGTTCACATGATAAAATTAATCATAATGAATCAATCACCCAATCTTTCTATATTTTATTTCATTGATTTTTTTTGAAATTTTTTTAAGACAATTCTCACATCCACCACCTAATCACATATGATCAAAAAATCATCGAACAGAAAATGGTGATTTTTTTACCTCCCAAAACAAAACCCATTAATTTTATTCGTCATTTTTTTCAAGTTATGTGAATTATAAAACATATTTAATGATAAAATAACCTCCTCCAAATCTTAATAACTCCCCCACCACTGTAGAAAAATATTCTCAATGTTTTACATCACCATACACAATGGATAGCCTCTCCCCAAAATGTATTCTTTTAAATATTGTGCAATATATTATGAGTATGTTTGGAATGGATATAATATAGTTGTAACATGGCTCATTTCCTAACACAGTTGTTCATGGATTCTATGGGATTTAAAAATTATTATTTTTTTTTGGGTCCGAGGATAAAAGTTTAAAAAAATATGCCTTAATTATATTCAAAGTAATTCTGTTTAGTCACTTATTTGATAAGATTCCATGAAATTACTATAATAGAACATGTCTATATCTCTCAAGAAATATTATATAGAAATAATGGGAAACTTTTGTTTAAAAAATGTCTCAAGAATGAGATTAATGGTTGGGATAACTAATCATGGAAATTTATATTAATAATGAATTTAATTAATGAAAATTTCATAAATTAGAGGAAAAATCTAAAACCAAATAATTTTAAAAAATCAACCAGTCTCCCTAAATCATTATTTTTAATTTCCAAAACCCTATGTTTATCCCAATTAATTCTTTACCCCATTTTTGTCATTCAAATTTATTGATAAATGAATTTTAAAAATATAGAGTGGTAATTGCACTAAGAAATTTATGTCTCCTAGTTTAGTTGATTAACAAAATAATCAAATCATGTAATGTAATTAGTAGTTAAAATCATTAAAAATAAATTAAATTTGGAGAGTAAAAATTAAAAATAAATAATTTAAATTCATACTCCCCATTCAATTTATGATTCAACATTTGGCTCCTCAGGTTCTATTTCTCCAAATTCATGATGTAAATTATGTTTATGATATTAATTGATCTCAAGTCATTTATTTTTTGTAGCAGGTCCATGATGTGAATTGATTTCACATTTTTAAGGGATCTCATTATGTGTATTTAATTGATTTCACAATATGAATTGGTTTCATAGCGTGAGTTGTCTAAAACAAACTCTCTAATATCCCCTTGCTTCTTTTTCTCTATTGCATTAATGTTGGACTAAAAAATTTCAAATAAACAAGTGAAAGTGCATTTCTATTAAATCATGCTCCACAAATACAGTAGAATTGAAATTAAATCCTAATATAAAATAACTTCTAAGAAAGTAACACATTCAAAATGAAAGAAATCAATAAAAACTCAAGTGGCCTCTAGGAATATTCTCGTAATTAATTTTTGTCTAGCATGATCATAAATGACTTAGCTGATTAGATGGTATTATATAACAAACGGTATCATTTTATCCCAATCATAAAATTATTACACATATATCTCACCTCTTCTTCACCTTAATGAATTTGGTGTGATGTCCACAAGGGGTAACCAAAGTCTGTATTGCATTAATGTGATTATGAAGAATTTGGAATCTATATAGACTTTTAATACTTATTATTTTTTAGTGGTTGGATATATTTACTAAATTTCTTCAATGATCTCTTTGGGTTCCACAACCAACTCTTCTTTTTATTATATTCTTCCTGATTATTTTTCTTCTGTTTAATTAGTTTAGATTGCATCTAGTTCTTTTTCATATCCTTGTGAAGATCGTAAATATTCTATGAATTCCAAGATAAATTTTCCAGTCAACTTTTCTTCCTCTATTTCATTTTCCTTTGACTATGATCCTAGTTTGGTGAGTAATATATATATAAACGTAGTAGATGAGGTTAATTTTCCTTCTTTTTCTTTTTATAGTGGTTCACTTAATTTTGTGTTTTCACACTGAAGATTTTTAGAAAGATCTATCTCTTAATAACACTCCAAACCAATAAAATATAAGACATCCTGATCAGGATAAAAAATAAGCTTTGGAATTGGTATATACCTTGGAATTATTATCCATTCTTCTTTTCTAATGAAGTGCATGTTCAAAATTAATTTCCAATATATGGATTACAATGTATTCTTCAATTGGGTATGGTTTCGGGTTCTACTTAAATTTACTTTTCATCATTTTATTATCATCAATTTGTTTCATCAAATCCTTCAACAGAAATTCAAACCTTCCCTTTGTAGTCAAAGTGATAGGCAGCCCTATAATCACAACCAAAAATACTCATATGTGGAGAAAGGTGATAAAAAATCTTATATTTAAATTATAAAAAATAAAAAATAATAATGTAGTTTTCCTAAATAATTTAATTAATATAATATCCTATTTTATCCTAGGGAATGGTGCCTAAAATTTGATAGCTTCATAGTCATCGCTAATTCCCACAGGGTGAAATTAATAATTTAAAACATGAATCAAAAAAATCACTAACTTTAGTGGAGTATAAAAAATATTAGTCTGAGGTCGAACCCACAAATACATGGTTGGGAAAAATAACAATTTGAAAACAAAGACCAAAACTATTTATGAAATGATATCTAAATTAATTTATTGAAAAAGGATGATAGTGGTTTTGGTGTTCATGAAATTGAAAAATGTTCTTGGAAATTGAACATTCTCATTCATTAATATTTAAAGAATAAGATAATGAATTATAAAACATGAATTATTGGAACTGAGTTTAAGATAATATAATGTTAATGGTAAATAACCCCTAAATAACTGACTTTCCATTTTCAAAATTGTCATGTTTAACTTAGTTATTTTGATGGTCAGATAACATGGAACCATATTTAAAAAAACTAAATAACCCACACAATAGTCATATTGAGGATTATCCACTATTCAATTAATTAAATTTTATCACCCCCTCAAAGATCACACAAATTTCATGTATAATTTAAATCAAATAAGATAATTTTAGAATTTTAGGATTATAGAAAAAGACCCAAATGATTAAATTCAAGTATAAAACACCTCAAAATAATCAATCCCACTTCATAAAAATTGTGTTTTATAATGTATACCCCCTCATGGTAGTCATGAAATGGTAGGAAAATAAAATTATTATTATCCTTATAGTAGTAATTTCAGTGTTCAATCTCAGCAGTGACACCTCTTGATGAATATTCTCTGGTATCAGAATCCTTGTCCTTAATTTATAGGTCTTCAGGGGTTCTCGGGTGGGAATTAACTCATCGTAAATATGTTCATTTATGAATACTAGGATAATCCCATGTTTTATTGGTGGTATGGGTATTAAAATGGGTCTTCCAGTGAAATTTCCCATGTCAATAAAATTTACTCGGTCTACCTGGACAATGTCATGTCGTAACTTGCATTGTCATGCCATGAAATCCAAAGGGTCTCCCCTTTTGGTATTTTCTTCTCTCCCCATTGTAAATTTAATTCATTACTTGATTCTATTTAACATTTAAAACATTATTCAAGACATGAATCACCAATATTTAGTGTCTAAAGCTCCATTTCACCCTATTTCTTCAATTTTGAGCTCCAGAAGTGTCTCATATGTATCCTACATCATGGAAAGTCCTCTTTTAGTATAATAATTGATATTTTTTTGCTCATATGTCTCATTTATAACGAAATATCCTTAAAAATATGAAAAAAATCATTAGACATCTAAGTATGTATTAACAATTTAAACCACAAAAATCATGTATTTTAATAATAAAATGTATTCAATAAATGTACATATTAAAGACCTAATAAAAATTTACTTTTAATTTATAGATTCCCCTAAACACGTCCATAATAGTTAGAGTACTCAATAAAAATACTTGGACCACATCAATGCACTCTAGAACATCGGTGAACCCATATTTTATGAAACAAAACAAACCTACTACTGGTAATAACTCTATCACATACTCTCCAGAAACCCTTACTCTATCACAAAACCCATCCATTGATTCCAATCATATTTCTATCAAATGAGAACTCAAAAACCCAATAATATCATCCTTCTACTCATCTTATATGGTTTTTAGTAGGTGGAACCATCATTAACCAATTAACCATTAACTACTCTAAAGGAACTCCCACATTTAGCATCATCAAGCTCCAAAAGACATGTTCCACTCCAAAAATTAACTAATCGTTTAATATTCCCTTAAATAGTGGTTCTCAATCCCTTTTAAGAAAAAATTGGTTGTGATAGTTCATCTCATAAAACATTAAATTTATATCATTATCAAAGATCTATTGGAGTCCCCTTTTAATCAGTTAGTACCTATTCCCCTTGGATATATAATCTTCATGTGTTTCTAAAATCCTTAAACCTAATGGGAAACACCTGTTTTGACCATATATGATTCTACCTCAAGAAACTCGCAATTTTAAACCCTCTCAATACCTATTCAAATCATCCTAAACCAAACCCCCACACAAATACATTCCATCCTATATAAAACTATATAATATGGACTAATATAATAGGTACTACTTATCTTGTACTCATAAAAGTTCCTAATGATGTATTGAAAAATGATTCAACTCCACTCACCAAAAATAAAAAAAATGGATAATTTGGGATAATTTGGGTTTTCAACTAGAACACAACAATATCAATACAAAAAAAAGGGATTACAAAGGGATTACCTTATCCTATTTCATATGAGTCTACTTCCATAGTTGGAATATCAATCAAGAAAGAGATAGACCATTTTGAGTAAGGGGAAGGAGAGGGAGGATTGGGTTGATACCCTGTTATCATGTGTCTATAGAAAGTGGATAAATAAAAAATAAAATCCATAGTCCACCAGGTACATGGTAACTATATACTAGGTGACCACTGGTCATCTAGGATTATCTCACTCTTCTATAAAAACATAAGGTTCCTAGTACAAGTTCATTGGGTACATGATGGAATCTGTGGAATTTTACTAGAAGATTACACCCCCTATTTTTCTTTACTAGAACATCAAAAATTATACTATAAAACTAATAACTTATGTAAAATAATAACCCACATATATTATTATATTTGGAATTAAAATTCAAATATTAATTTTTATAAAACCCCATCTCTAAATTGCCAAAGAATTAAATATTCCCATATTCCACTGATCTGTAACAATGGGGGTTGTTATAATTTATTATCAAACTACCTATATCCCATAACTATCATTCTCACCAAGTAAAAAAATATTTATAGGTATATATATTATTCAAATTTTTAATTATCATAACAATAATCTCAGTAATGAAACATATTCTGTAAAATGAATCCAATAACCAAGTCCCTCCCCTCATTCCTCAATTTGGTATGTATAATCTCTAAGAGGGATAATGGTTACAACTGTTGGGTCGACTATAGAATCAACACATGCCACCCTTCAGATATTTTCAAATTCATTCACATTACATGTAAATAGTAGTCACAAAATAAATTAACATATTATAAAATAATTTTATCATCACACATCCCATAATAAATTCCACGTCTAATGAATCATCAAAGATGTACTAAATCTTATATTATATAATCACCTTTACAGATAGTCTCAAACCTAACTATCACTAAGAGTTTTTCTAGATTTTAGTTGGTTGATAGTCTATAAAGGGTGAATTAACAGAAATTCAAATGAAATGAAATTAAAAATTTTAAATGAAAATAACAACACAATAAATGTTTATTATAGTTTTTATAAAAAATATCCTACATATATGTTTTACACCCCTTTACTTCTTCATAGGTATGGTAACTTCTTAGAACGTGAATTTTCAAGGGTATTCAGAACCCATTTACAAAAATTACCTTTTGATTGGCGGCATAACCAAAACCCTAGCCTGACTTTTAAATGGGATTCAAAACCTTGTTACAAACACATAGATTTTATGTAGGTATAAAAAACCAAATATTTTTCTATATGGAAAAGAATAATATAATTTCAATACAGTCGCATCAAAAAATATACAGAAAAAAATAAATAAATTTTATAGATGAAGTATGGATAGTTTTACTAGCTTAATCAAGTTAGGAAATGAATTTCAGAATTATTATATTTATCAATAGGATTGTAGCAGTATTATGGGTGAAAATATTTTCGGTGCCTCACATTTTTCTCACTTGTATTAAGGTTTTTTCCAAACTTTGTTTATAAATATATCTTTAAAATCATAAAATTTAATCCTTCATAGTCGTTTCATGATTTATTTCTTGAAAATAATAGTCATAAATCTTTAGTAAAAATTATACCTTTAAAAGTAAATAACTACTTTAGATTTGGATAATTCATTATTCTTAATTTTTATAACCATTAAGGTTTTGAATTCCCATAGGGGGTTTTAAATAACCTCCATGATTTAAGACACTTAAAATCCTCATTTAAATATTATTTTAAATTTATCTTTCTTCACTATGAAAGAATTTTATTTAAAACAAATATATTGTATATCATAAATGATGATAGAAAATTTTATCGAAGGAAATTATAAATAATGCCCCATGAAAACAAATATGAAATACTTTGTCTTTAGAATCCCAAACTTCTTAAACCTTTCTTCTAAAATATATATACTTTATTGTATTCTATCATACAGAATATATATTCATTTAGATAATAATTATATGCATAATATATTATACTCATCAATATTTCCAATAAAAAGGATCATGATCTTGATACATAATAAATTATTTATTCTTAATATATTTGAATTATAAAACATATCTAAAATCAGGAATATTACACATGGTATACCCCTTCACTATTATATGGAAGATATTTTGTTTGTCCACAATTAAAACGTTCAATACGTAAAAAATTCGAGCCAATTTGTAACTAATATAAATTTATATGTTATGTTTTTTAATTAAAAAAATTTCCCAACTCTTCATACATAATATAATTTCCTCAAAAATTAATATATTTATGTTATAAAAAATATCAATAAATAATATTTTACTGAATACTTAAGATTTTAGAATTATGCTAAAATACCATAAGTAAAATTTTCTTACAGCTACAATAGAATTTGTAATATATTTCTACTGCCTATGAACAATAAGTAATACCCTATACATTGAAAATTTATCCAATACCAAATATGATAATAAGAGAATAATAATAAAAATAATTAGAAAATAATAACAATGAATATAAATATAAATAATGATAAATTATAATAAGATAACAAAATATTTGAGGGAAAATATAATAATAACAATACAAAAAAAATAAATAGTGAATATGTAATTATAAAAACAATATAAAATAATGATACGCTCAAAAACTCAATATTATGCCCCTTTTTATTATCAAAAAACCTAAACATCAATAATATGAACATCTCTCCCCCTTTTTGTAATAATTAAAAAGATGATTTTAGGGATATATAACCAAACCTTATCATATAAAATATAAATCACAGCATTATCAATAGTTAAAATAGAATAAATATCCTTCCACAATTTCAAAATTAAAAATATAAATAGACATTTAAAAAATATAAAAATATAAAAACATAAGACAAAAATACCTTCAAATCATGTTTTCTCTCTCTTGAATAGATGAAACTGTGAATGAAATCTCCTCCATTACATAAATAAATACTACAAGGATCCATTAAAATGTATAATAATATTTAATCAAAACATATGAAGGATACTCAAAAAATATAAACAAATCTATTATAAAAACACTTCCTATTGAGAAATTACAACATGATTCCATCATTCCAACATTATATTTAATCTTTTAAAAACATTCCATCATCCAATGTATTTGTAAAAATATTGTCCAATTATTATTTAGTATGAAAAAAAATATAAATCAATATCACCATTTGTATACGATCTTGGATAAAGTTATATCTCACTTCTATATGTTTCATTCATGAATTTCGAAGAGGGTTTTTTAAAATAGATATGGTAGGTAAATTATCAAACATAATTAGAATAATTTAAAAAATATATCTAAATCTAAAAAAAATTAACAAATCCTGAGTGTTTAATCCTAAAAACATTCTAATATAACATACTCAACTTGAGTTGTTGATAAAGATACTAAAATTTTCTTCTTAAAAGTCTATGAAATAAAACTTTAACCCAAAATGGAACATTCAATTGGTTCTTTTCCTATCAATAATATATTCATTGAAGTATGAATATTAATAACTTGGTAGTTCAAAATATAATTTTCATATAAATAGTAATCAAATGTTAATATTAACTTTAATATATTTAATAATTATCAATCATGTAGTTAGATGAAGTTATTTCAAATGAGCCTAAAATCGTAAACACATGAAAACACAAAACATTAAATTGTGTCTACTAGTTTTTAAATATAATATACTTCTAATAATTATTCTAATTTTTTTACAAATAATTAATTTACCAGAAGAATATTCAATTAATATACAAGAAGTACACATAAGATCCTTCATTATTTTATAAGAATCTTTTTTTAACCTCTTCACAAATGTATTAGAATTCCTACTTTGATTCATAAAAAAACCATTTTATCATTGATAAATCTGAAATACTAAAATGAAAATGAGTTCTCATATAAAACTCATAGAAAATTCATTAATCATAAAATATGAAAATTACATAAAAATTAATTCACTAGATGAACCAAATATAATGTCATCAATAAAAATTGGAATAATCATAATCTGCTTAGAATACATTTTAATAAGAAATGTTGGACCAACTTTTCCTTTAAAAAAATCATTATGCAAAAGAATCTATAAAACCACTCATACCAAGATCATGGTTCTTGTTTCAATCCATAAAGAGATTTAGTAATATTAAATAAATTTTGTGTCTTCTCCGCATACTAAATAACTTGTGGTCATTTTATATAAGAGTCCTATTTTGGAATTCCATTTTTAAATACAATTTTCACATCCATTGGATAAATCATGAAACCATGATGTTCTTTATAAGATAATAAAATCAAAATGGATTTTATTCATGCAACTAGTGGGAGAGTCGCATAATAGTCAATTCCTTCTTATTTACTAAATCCTTGCGAAAAATATGAATTCCTTTTCCTTGAAATCTATATAGATTCATCAAATTTATTTTTTAAAAGTCTATTTATATCCAATAAATTTCTTATCATGAGGTGTTTCCACCAATTTTGAAACTTTGTTCCATGAAAAATGGTTAAACTTAACTTTCATATCAAAAACCAATGTAGGTATTTCAAGGATTCTAGAAAATAAATTGGAAGAAATAGTGAAATAAAAGTGAAATGTGCACAAAAATTCCATACCATACTTCTTTTTTGAATTCTATAATCAACATCACCAATTACACTTTCAATAGAGTGATCTTGATGTGGCCTCCAAATTATTTGTTGACCTGTTTAATTCTCCCCCTCAACAAGTGAATATATTCCATTAGTATAGTATTATATACGTAATGGATCTTCCAAATTAAATTGTTAAAGTATTTTTTAATATAATATTTTTTTTAGACTTCTTATGAGTATATTTTTCATTAAATTTGATATGAAGAAATTATTCAACAACAATAACTCTTTTATTATTAAATCTATAATATTTTCTTATACTAGAATACCCAAAGAATATTCCTTAATCTTATTTTAAATGAAATTTAGGGAAAATATTTTTACTTTTGAGTATAAATACATTTCTTCCAAAACTCTTAAATAACCAACCTTTATATTTTTATTTTTATATGACTCGTGGAGAATTTTATTGAGAATAACTTTGATAAGAATTTTATTTGAAACCTTAAAATCTATATTAAAAAATTCTACCCCAAAAATATCAAGGTTAACCATACTCTCTTAGAATGGTTCTAAATATTTATTAAAGAATAATATTCTTTCTCTAGGCTACTCCATTTTATTATGGAATCTATGGGAGGGAATTTAATGATAATAACAATTTTATTCCAAAATAATGGCAAAATCAATATTGTGAAATTTTATGCATCAATAATTAATTTTGGAAACAACCAAGTGACCTTTATAATTTTGAAATAAATTATATTATGTAAAAAACCAAGATAAATTTTTTACTTTTATGAGATAGAAAATATACTTAAGTAAATATGTTGAATTCATCCACGATAAAAAATGAATACTTATTTCCTCTAAGGATGGCAGTATTAACATATCCCAATAAATCTAAATAATCCAACTAGAGTGGTTTGATGGTGTTTACTTTCTTGGTTAGATGAAATGACTCCTTATGATTTTTTCCTTTCATTCATGGTTCACAATCAAGATATTTTTATACCTTAAGATTTAGTAATTCTATTACTATTTAATTATTTTATATCTTATAAAGAAACCATGATTTTACATGATCGACCCTCTTATTCCGTAAAATATAAATTTTTCATGCATCATTTAAATTTTTTTCATATTAAAACATTAGTCTAGAAAGGTAATGAGAATAAATATTCTAGTTTTTATTATAATAAAATAATATAGAATCATCATTAAAGAAATTCATTTATCACTCCTTAATTTAATCTACATGTTATAGTCACATAGTTGAGTAATTATAATTAACTTATATTTAAATATACCAGTACATAAAAACATACAAATAATGATATAATTTTATATAAAAACATCACCAAAAACTTTTACATTACCTTTAAAATTGTCTCCAAAAATAGAAGTTCCTCTATTATACCTATTTTACGAAATAAAATTAGATGATCCTTTAATTATATATCTTTAGAATCCACTATTGATGTATTAAACATACTTACTAATAGTTCAAAGGAATCATTCATGATAAATGAATTAATATATAGTTTTTGTAATCATGAATCCTTTCATCTAATCAGATTAGTTAATATATTTTTTAAAACCCATAACTATCTTAAAAAGTATTAAAAATTTATAAAATATAAATATTTTAAAATATATTCTTTAGTGTATCCCAAAAATTATAGAAATATAAGTAAATATTCACTAGCATAATGTCCCTCCATCTTATGTTTAAAATAAGAAAAATTATAGACATTTTTTCCATGATTTTTATAAATAAATTCTTTTATATTTTGAGTAAATTTATTATCATAACCAACACCATATTTTTTATATTTACCATGTTTATTAACATCATTTTATCATAAATTTATCTTCCTTGAAAAAATATTTATATGATTCACTTAACACATTCATTCTATTTCTTAACATTTTCATTATACTTTTGAATGATATCTAAATCATCACAAATATGTTCATTTTGTTTGGAATAAATATTCTTTAGCTTCTTATTATATTGAGTAAGTTCCTTTTTTTCCTCAAAAATATTAGTACTACTTTCTTTGAGTTCCTATAACTTATAAATTATAATGATATATTTTTTTTAAAGCTCATTAATACTAGATTCATCAAAATAATATTCATTATTATAATCATAGTCAGATTCAATACTTGATTTATAAACCACATTCATTGATTCCCAGGAGAATAATTTAGTGGATTATTTCTCAGTTCCAAATTTTTCAGTAGAGTAAAAATATTCAATGTAAATCTAACCAATATCCAAATATATTTGTTTCATTCTTTTTAATGTTTTCCCCTTTTCATTCTATATTATTTTACAGTTATACACGATATTACCTCTCTTTATTCTTTCATAATAGGTGAGATCTGAATTATTATAATTAGAACTATAATTACATTTCTTAATTCTTTTCTAATTATCTCATTGATAATATTTCCCAAATCATAAAGATAAACCACTCTTTGTTTTCATGACTTTTTTGAGTCCTTTAGTAATATGAGATACTCTATTTTTTTATTTTCTTGTAATCCATAATCATAAGAGTAGTAATTTTTTTTTATAAATTTGAATTTTATACATTTATTTCTTGTTGTATCTTTAAAACACTTTTTTCTTTAACTCTAATTCACATTATAGAAGTAAACTGATAGTTTCATTTAGTTTATACTCATTGAAATAATTACTTATATCAATGGATACCTTCTCAATATGTCATTTCTTTGTTAGGGATATGAGAACTCATTTAACCACAATAGTTTTGTCTGATGATTCACCAAGAGAAATAATTTCATTAATTATGCTTTTTAATTTATCAAACATTTCATTTATAGTCTCATCCTTTTACATCTTTAAGTATTTTTACTCAGCATTCAACATTTTGAGCATAGTTATATTAATATTTTTTATACCATGGTGAGTAACTTTCAAATTTATCCAAATTTCATGTGCAGTTTTTCAAGAAAAAATATGACTAAAAATATTTCTATTAATTTGAAAATAAACAATTTTCAAAACAATAAAACTTAACACATACTTAACCATATTGAAAACAGTGAGAGAATTGAGTTCATTAAAATGTGTTTTATATGATTTTACCATTATAGTCTAATGTTCAATGCCAGGATTTGAAAGGCAATCTTCTATCAAAGCTCTCTAATATCCACAGTTATTTCCATTGATAAGGGGTTTCATTTTACGAATTAATGCACCATTCATTCCTTTAACTACATTCTTGATATATCTTTCCCCTAGACTTTTATGTCTAGGATATTGTTAGAAATAGATTAAATAAATTATCCTTATAATAACCCTCTCTAATACCAATTGTTTCCTCATATGTTTTTTGGTCAAGAGTCTAGAGGGGGTGAATTAAATAAATTAAAAATGAAATGAAATTAAAATATAGAAAATACAATAAGAAAAAAATCCATTTTATAGTAGTTCAAATCATAAAAATACTACATATAATCTTCCTACCCCTATACTCGTTGAGATTCAGGGTACCTACTATGAACCTAGATTTTTGAGGGGAGTCACAATATAACTACATCCTATAATTTATATTCAAGGAACAAGAAATAACATAGCCTAACTATTCAAGTGGAGTCACAACCTAGTTATAGACACTTTCCTTTTATGGGGGTATAACCAAATGAATCTTGATTTTTTATAGAAAAGAATAAACCATTTATAATAAACCCACATTGGAATATATATATAAATAAAAAAACCAAAAAACCAAATTTTATAGATGATATCACATTACTAGTATCATTTTTCAAGTACATAGTTCTTATATTTGTTTTAAAATTTACCCTTAATTTTGTGTTCCTTTAATTTTAAATTTTAATGTTTTTAGAAAAAAGTGTGTGGGTTCCATGGCTAAGTAATGGCTGTTAGTAACTATAGGAAATAGGTAAAAAATATAGTGGTGTTGTTTCACATAGTTAAAACATATTTTACCTAACTATGGGGTCCAATTTTGTTCATATGTGAGGATGTGTGGGGCTGCATGGTTAGCAGGCTGGTTGGAAAACCATGTGACCAAATCATATGTTCCTCCAAGAAAAATTAATATGGGAAATTTATATTTTTTACACTTTTATTTTAACACTTCTCACTCTCATTTATCCTCTTTCAAATTAGGATCCTCCCATGAATGAACCCACTTATCCCCTCCCCCTTGGCTCTATTTTGGGTGATATTTAACTTTGTTTTTTCAAGGAAACCTCAAGTAAGTTTCTCCTCTATATCCCTATTGATTAATACCCCCCCCCCTATTATGGAATGTTTTATTCCCTAAGTCCTTAGTGACCAATAATTTTTTTTTTCCAAATCAAAGTGCTAGTGTTTTTTTGTTTTCCTGTTTAAAATCCCTCTTGATGTTCTAAGTGGATTTAAACCATAGTAAAGGGGTTTCAATTGATTTATAAAGGTTTTAAATGGGAAAGGGTGGGTTTTTTTATGTAAAACTCTTATTTTATGACACAGTCATTCTTTCTATGTTTTATAAAGTATTTTTTAATTAATTATTTATATTCTATGATTATTTTGGTGGCTAATAATATGCCTACTGGTTGTTCTTAAATGATTCCTTTGGTTTCTATTAGTAAAATGTTTTAAATAGGTATGTAATTTATTTGTTAAACTGATTTTCCTATGATGGGTTGATTAATTAACCTTTGTAATGAAATGTGAAATGTTGGAAATAGAGATATAACATGGAAACCTAGGTATATAAGGGAAGAAGACTAGTGTTAAGTATATCTTTTTTGGTTATTCTACATTACTAACTATACTAGACTTTGATAAAGTTCAAGGTGTCATGAATGGGTGACACCACAACATTAGTGTAGTGGATATACTCTTTAGATGTTGGTTGGATGTGGTGTCATGGAATTGGTGATAGCATACTGACAGGCCAAAGAATAACCTCCTTAGCGGTTCGTGGACACACATGGTTTTACAAATAGTTCATGATTTGATATGAGGACCTAGAGATACCAATAACCTTTTATGGATTAGTTCTTTCCCATGGTGCATATTATATGAAATGTTTACTTATATGGAATTGGTTTCCTTAATAAATTGCATAAGATTGATACTTTCTTTCTTTGTATTAAAATCTAAATGTCTAATCTCAAATGATTTATTTCAAACTAAAATGATTATTTTTATCTAATAAGGGTAACTCATGGAACACTTGGTTTAATTTCACTAGAATAGTTTTTATAACACCATATATTTACACAATAGGTTTATGTAGACCCTATTTTAATAGGTCTAGGTGAAGGAAAATAGTTATATAAAGGTGGTGGTATTTTTTACAGAAGATCTTGGGTTGGTGATGGTGAAAAACATAATATTTAAATTTCTAGCTTTAATACCAATAAATTTGACCCCATTTCAACCATAAAAACATAAAACATCAAAAATAAATAATGGATCACTTACATGGTCAAGGTCCTTGTTTATATTCTTATATAATTGTGAAAAACTATTATATAAAAATACCCATGTATTTAAGTGAGCATTTGTTTTCCACTATACCTAGCTTTTATTTTTCCATATTAAGTATTCATAATTATTACAAATCACCCTTAAACCCTGTGAAAAAAAAATTAAATATCTGGGATGGGCATAGAAATCTCAGTAAGTGACATTAAATAAAACAAAATAATTAGTCTATTTCAAAACCATGAGATCAAAAAATTGAGCTTGACTTTGACACAATAAACTTTGTACATAAATATTCATTTACTTATAAATTAAATCATCTCAACATCTAATTTTTTTTCATAAAACACTTTATAAGAAAAAATAATCGAAAAATACTAATCATTAGGCTATTTGAAAAAAATATTATAACCCATTAAAAAATTTACTTAAAATCATACCTTTTACCCAAAAAGTACCTTATAATTTCATTAAAAAATTATGATTATATTACAATTTAAATGAGCATATTTTTTTGAAAATAATTGATAAATCATATAAAATTCATTTAGGTTCCTTGGGATACAATCTTTGTAGAAAACATACATTAACCCATAAAAATGGGATAACTTAAATGGAAAACATCCTACAAAATTCTCCTACAAAAATAACAATTACCCAATGCATTCCATAGATTTATCAGGCTCACCCATCATCATAAAAAATGTACAATGACCATAAAATTCATAAAACAACATAATATATTTTATTCCAACCATCATACTTAAAAAATATCATATTATACCCATGAGTAAAACATTTTCAAATATTGATATATCATATTTTATTAAAACCCCATTTTCAAACTCAAATACACGAACAAATTAAGGATGGTTTTTATTTTAATAAAACATGTAATAATATAAATTAATACAAAAATAAAATAATAGTTATGGTATAATCAAAAAAATATGGCATATATGATAAAATATAATATTTATTTTGTCTTTTCAAAAAAAATCATAACATTCTACATTAAATACAAAAAAAAGAACCTTTTGAAAACTTTTGAATGAAAGTCAAATGATATATAAAATTTACTCTATAATGAATTTATGTCCATAGAAATATATCTATAAAATAATTATAAGAATATGGAATTGGAAGAAAAAATATTTAGAAAATTAATCTTTAAAACGTTTAAAATGAGGTTTTGTGATAAAGTGTACCTTATGACTTGATAAATATTGAAATAATAAATATTGAAGGGAATAAAATCAAATGGATTTTAAGAATAATAAAATCATTATATAATTAATTATTAAAAACTACATAAATTAAAACCACTAGGGATAATATTTTAAGTCTCAAAGAAAGGGAATTGATACTAGAATTCCCTTACCTTAAAAATCGTCTAATGTCGTACAAATATTAATTTTATAACAATAAAATTATATTGTGTATTTAATTTTTAATAACTTTTTTATTGTTAATTTAATTATAAATATCCACCTTATATAATTTATTGCCATGTTTTATTTAGTCACTTTCTTATTGAAGTTTATATTGGACATTATGAGGGCGTTCGATTCAAAATCCTAATATATAATTGATAGGTTGAACATGGTCAAATTTGTCATTATTCAATTTTATATAGAATAAAAATACTGAAAAATTATCATTTTTCTTCATTAATTATTCTTTTTGAACAAACTATATAATATGGATATGAAAAAATAATTATGATACAATCATGGAGATGGTAAGTCATGCATACGCATGAGTAACGTTTCCCTTTTTCAATGAATATGAGGGAAAGAAGTTAAGTATTATTTTATCTTTATATAATTATTATTGTATCATATATATATATATATATATATATTTATTTATTTATTTAAATACACTCATATTTACCATCCATGTGATTCGGTGATAAAAAATGATTCATAACGCTTCGTGGAGGTGGTAATATACACGTACACATGCATGACTTTATTATTTTAAATGGATAAGAAGGTAAGAAAAAATATTATATATTATTTTAAAATAATTATAATTAATTGAATAATATCATATATATATATATATATATATTAAATACATCACTAAAACCATCCATTGGAGGCTGTGATGGAAAATTAAGTACATGAGTTCGTGAGGCGGTAGTCTGCCATACACATGAATGGCCGTTTCATTTCCCATTTGATTGAAGAATGAGATGGATTAAGGTTAATAAATTAAAATAATAACATATTATTTTATGGGATATATTTATGTTATTATATAAAAAATTTTATAATAGTTTTTTAATGATTAAGAATAAGAAATAAAACTAAAGCATTTAATTAAAAGTTATACCTCTTCTTCAGAAAACTAACTTTACTTTATCCCTTAAGCCCTCTAAGGTTGGTATTATTCTAAAATAATTCATATAGGACATGAAGAGGTATTTTTGGAATATATTTTTTTGGTATTTTAAGATCTATAGTGTTTAAATGGTTTTAGGAAGATAAGAGAAGACGTTTCCTTTTATAAGTTAGGGGAGGAGCACTCTTGTAATTTTTCCAAACATTAAAATGTCATAAAGTAAGATTACTGGAAAATTGTTCCCAAATTGGATTAATTTAGAATCAAATATTATATGGGATCAAAATAATATCATCCAAATATATTTAGAAAAAACATTAGTCCATTTTAACTCTTATCTCTTTAGTCTAACCCCTTGTTATCCTTTTTTATCCTTAACCACGATAACAGAATTTCCAATCATTAAGGGTTATAAATTTACTTATAAATTATAATTTTGTTCATAAATGGTACATGGATTAAATTTTAAACCATTTCCCATTTCACTTGTCCTATTAAAATAATTTTTTGATTTAACAAAATCTTATATAACATAAAATGTCATTAATGTCATTTTATGAACTATACACATATTTTGACTTTAAAAATTCAAGATAGGTATGGAATTATAAAATAAACTCATTAAACATAAATTATACATTATTATTAACAATAAAAAGTATTATGAAAATTTTATTAATCTCAAAAATAATACTATTGATGTTTTTAAAAACATTTATATTAATTGTTTTACTACCCGCATAGGCATTCTATTAGTGTTGTACAACCAATTAAAGAAAATATATTAGAGAAAAAAATATAAATAAATTACCCTAATAAAAATTACATTATTATAAAATTAACCATTATTATTCATTAAAAACTTTTTTTTATCCATGTGTGATCATGTAAAAGAAATTTAAAATCAATAGAGTGAAATTTTGTATTTTTATTTACTTAAATAATATATATGTCATTATTACAGAAATGGGATCCAATAGACTATAAATTTGAAACATATAAGATTTTAGAAAACATAGACACCACTAATAAGTTGATGGAAAGTTTTACGTATTTTTAATGCTTTTTTCCATTAGTTTTAACCATAATTAACATGTTTTACCCTTTATTATGGTTATAATTATTTAATATAGTTACTAATCATTTTTACCAAAACAAATGTTTCAATTTTTAACTAACACTAATTATTCTATTTAAAAATATTTAATCCATTTTATAAAATTTAATTCACATAATTTTAAAAATTTAATTAAAATTTTAGTCTTGTAAAACGTGGTGAAAAGGCATTTCCAAAGAAAAAATGTCTTCTTGAGTATTAAAAGTTTTTATACCAAAATGAGTAATAAAATTAATTACTTTGAAATTAATTATATTATTAAAGATATAAATGAAATTTTTTTACTTTTAAAACATTTAAAAATATATATATAACTTTGTAAATTATTGAAATTAAAAATAAACTTTTCAATACAAATTAGTCTTTTCACTATTTAGCACAAAAAATCAAACTTTTTTGTAAATTTCTAAAACATTAGATCAAAGAAAATTTTGACATGATGGTATTAAAAATGAATTTAATATTTTCAAATAAATTTTCTACTAGTGGTAGAAATTATTTATGATATTTTCTTACAAAAAACTATAAAAACCATTTTTGTGGGAAAATATATTTTTGAAGCATAAAATGACTTCACTAAAATTTTAATGTTTATTTACTAAGTAATAATAAATAAATTATCATTTAGTAGGACCATTATATATATATATATTATAATGTGGTAATTCATATTCAAACGCTCTAATTTAACAACTAGGTTTAAATATTCATATTTAAATAATAATATTTCTTTATTTTTTAAGCTCAGTATTATATGTCATGTACGCTATCGAACATAGTATTATTTTTTAAAATATTTGGGTATTACAGTATCCCCCCCTTAATAAATTGAATCCCCATATCTTAATCTTGATCTTTTTAGTCAAGGGTTTACCATTTGATAATACCTTTATTGAAAACCTACATAATAAAAAGGGTTAATGAAACTTCCTTTCCAAAAGAGGGAAATAGAACTATAAAGGTCATCTTGAATAAAAAATCACTAGGTTTCCAACTATGATATCATTAGTGCGAAGTAAAAATTTGTACATGTAGGAAAAATTAACTTCCAAATAATTTTTAAGAGTATCAGAGAAAATTAATCATAAGAAAGTTAATGATCATGAGAAATTTAATGACCATAAAACCATAAACAAATGAGGTGTTAAAAAGACCATAAATTCATTAAAGAAGAAGTTCATATGATAAAATTTATATTTTAATATACTTTTACCATATTTTTATATTTTATTAAACATTGAGACTAAAAACATAAGAATGTATACTTACTTAACAAGTATAATTTCATCCTTGAATCATTTTACACCAAAATTTCATCCGTTTCTCCAAAAAATGAGTACTCAAGATGAATTTTTCATTCCTAAAGTAGTAAAATAAACTTATAACAGATCAGATGATCCATAAAAGGATATAATGTTACTCCTCGTATATTTATACATTAAAAAAATTGTTAGAAAAATTTGATATAATACCAACAATTAATAGACCTTAAAATATAGAAATAACACATTAATTTCCAAAATTTCCATAATGACACCAATGGATCAACACATATCATTATAATAATATATATAACCCTACATCCTAATTAACCTTGGTAACCTCAACATTAAATTTTTTTTAAACTCTATGGTGATTGCATAACTTATTATCTTACATCCCTCGAAATTTAATTATATTTTTTCAAATAGTCATTCATATGAAATCACTTGTTAGAACTAAGGGTTACATGAATCTCAACCTAATGAAACAAATCCAAAAATATTGTTAATCACCATGAAAAGATACTATATATTCTTATAATATAGTGAACATAAAAAAAATATCATAAACCATATTTTTATTATAACATGAATGGTAATCCACTGCTTGACCGTAAAAATATTTGAAAATATCTCTTTATCAATTAATCACTTTACAACCATAAATATTCCTATATCAAACTATCCAATAGATTATAATTACCATAACATCAAATCATATACAAACACAAAGGCTTATTTAAACCTCAATAGTATGTTCTTCTTAAAACCCCAAAAAAGTTTCAAAACATCTTAAGGTATAATCATTGATAACCATAAAAAGAGAATTTCCACTATTTAATGTGTGATCAACCTTAAACTTATAATACCATAATAGTATCCACGACTCTTATGTTACCTAAAATGGAAAAATCATAATCTCCAAAGTTATTTAAACCCTTCTCCAATACTAAATATAACAACCTTGAACTTTCAAATTCAGAATCCTTACTTAAAACAAAATCTTTACATTACTAGATTTCATACCAATAAATGAGTCCCATTTTAAACCATCCAACATATAAAACATCAAAAGGAAATAATGTATCCATTACATACCTAATGATCTTTTAGGTCTATAGATTTAAAAAATTAGGAAAACACTTACATAACAATACCCATGTATTTAAGTGATAATTTTTTCTATTATACCCAGTTTTCCTTTCCTATATTATGTCTTATTCATTTTTTCAAATCATACTTAAACCATATTAAAAAATTTAAAAATTTAGGATGGTCACAAAAAAATATCAGTAAGGGAAATAAAAGAAAAGAAACTCGTAGGTCAATTTCAAAACCATGATATCATAAAAGATAGTATTTCATTTCATATAAAAACAATTTAGCTTAAATAATCATCTTTTTAAACATTAAATCATATTAATGTCACAAAGTTTTTCATAAAACACTTTATAAGAAAATTTTATAGTAAATTAATAACAATGAATATTTTATTTAAAATATGGGAACCCATGAAAACATTTTCATAAAAACATACATTTTAACCTAAAATGGTATAATCCTTTCACTAAAAAAAGATAATTATCTTACATTTTGAAATAAAATTTTTTCCATGAAAACTCATTAAAAAACATATAAAATTCTTGTAGGAAATATTTTACATCATCTTTATAGAACCCTTATAATCATAATAACCTATACAATCAACTTCCTTCATAATTCTCTGAAGAACATAATAATTTCCCAATGATTTGTAGATATAGATTGGAATCACCCATCATCATAAAGAATTTATAGAATATAAAATTCATAAAAACATAAAAATAGGAATTCACATCATCAAACTCATAAAAATGTCCTTCTAAACCCATATGTAAAAAAAATTGGATATTGATATTCCCATTTCATTAAAACCCAGTTTCGGAACTAAAATACCCAAAATAAAAGGAAGGGGTATTTTTCTTTGAATAAAACATGCATGATTATAAAATAAACAAAAAATAAAAATACTTTTATGGTAGTGGTAAAATACATTGATGTTGTATAAGTTAAACAATATTAATTTTTCCTTTTATAAAGAAACTCAAAACATTCTGTATAAAATATGAAAATAGATTCCTTTTGAAAAAAAAAATTAAAAATAGATATTAAAAATCTTTTATAATTAATTTATATACAAATAAATATATATATATATAATACTATTTTAAAAATATGGATAGGGAAAAAATATTTATAAAATTGATCTTTAAAACATTTTAAATAAGGTTTTAATGTAAATTTTCCCTTACAACTTTATAAATTTTGAAATAATAAAACATTAAATGAAAGAACATTGAATATAATTTTCATAATGAAAAAATAAATCAATAAGGTAGTATTATAAACCACTAAAATTCAAACAAGTGGTGAAAATAGCTTAATTCTCAAAGAAAGGAATTTAGACTAGAAATCCCTTTCCTTAAAATTTTTCTACTTTCCTAAGTTATTTAATTAAAACTAATACAATTATATTAGTTATTTTTTTCTTAATAAACCTTTCCATGTTTATTAAATTATTATTATCCCTTTTATATCATTTATGACCATGTTTTATTTAGTTATAACATCAGTTAAATTTATAATATACATTTTGAGGACATTCGGTTCATAATCCCAAAACAGATTCGGTGGGGTTAACATGGTCAAAGATTCCATTATACCATAATATTAAAAACAATAATAATGAAATAATTACCATTTTATACATTAATTATAATTTATTAACCAATTATTAAATATTTTTATAAAAAATGAATTATGTTACAATAGTGGAGAAGATATGTCATATGTACACATGAGTAACATTTCTATTTTTCAATGAGCATGATAAAAATAAGGTAATTATTATTTTATCTTTAAAAAAATGATATAAAATAAATATCATATTATAAATTTAAATACACGTATATACACCATCTCTCTGATGTGGTGATAAAAAACAAATCACATCGCTTGGTGGAGTTGGTAATTCACGCATACGCATGAACGATGTTATCATTTTTCAATGGATAAAAATGTAAGAAAAATGATGATATAATATATTTCTATAATTATAATCATTTAATTAATTTAATACATAAATTTTAAATCCATCATTATAACCATCCATAAGATGTTTTGATGGAAGACAAAGTACATCGGTTAATGAGGTTGGAGTCCATTGTACACATGAACCGACATTTCATTTCCCAAGATAGATTAATGTTTATAAATTAACTTAATAAAATCTCAGTATATACAAGATACTTATTTTATTATATCATAGTGGTTAGAATATTTTTGGAAAAGTTATAAGAAGAAATAATACTAAAACATTCGGTGAAAATTTATTCCTCTTCTTTGAAAACCCACCTTTACAATACACTTTAATCCCTATAAGGTTGGTATTATAAAAAAATTATAAATATAAGAAGTTTATCTAGATTTTATGAAGATATTTGAGTAATTATTTTCTAAAATTTAGTGCTCAAAAGTAATAATTAGGAAGGTAGAGGAGGGTCTATCTTAAAATGAGGGAGGGGAACTCAAGTAATTTTCAAATCCTTAATATATTATAAAGTCAAACTCACGAAAAAGGGGTTCAAAATTAGATTAATTTAGAATTAAATATGATATGGTATCTTAATGAATTCATCCAATATGATTTAGACAAGTTTTAAGTCATTTTCATCCTTATCTTTTTAGTTGAACCCTTATTACCCCTTTTTATCCACAACTGCAGTAGAAAATTTTTCAATCATTAATGGTTATAAATTTACATATAAGGTAGAAATTGGTTCATATATGGTCCATGGAGGAAATTATATTCTATTTTCCATTAAAAGTTTCCAATTTATACATTTTTATAATTTGGTTAAATATTATATAACATAAAATATCATAAATTTTATTTTATGAAATATTAACACATTTAGACTTTAAAAACATCAATACGGGTATGTGATTCAAATTTAAATTCTTTAATCATAAATTATAATTAATTATTAACCATAAAATTATTTTTTAATCATTATTAATCCAAAAAATATTACTTTTTAAGTTTTTACGATCTTTTACTTTAATTTCTCTACTACTTGCACAAGCATTGTGTCAGCATTATACATGATTTTTAGGTATTTATATAATCAGTAAAATTTAAAAACAAATTACCATCATAAAAATAATTTTATTATTCTAAAAATAAACTTTAATTATCATTAAAATTTAATATTTATCCCTATTTTAACATATAATACAAATTTAAAAGCAATAGAGTGATGTTTAATATTTTTCTATACTTAGAATATTATATGGTCATTAACAAATAAAAATAATACAAGTAAAAATAATTTTAAATATAAGATTATTATGGATTAAATAAACTCATAAAATAGGGTAATGAAATGTTTTAGGTATATTTTAATTCCTTTTCACATAATTTTTAACCTTAATTGAAATATTTTACCCTTTACTCTGGTGGTAAATAATTATCACTATTACTATTCATTATCACAAAAAAATAAGCTAAATTTATTATATAAAATAATTTTTTTATCCAAAATAATTAATACATTTTATAAAATTTGGTTTATAGAATTGGAAAATTTTAATTTAAAATTAAACCCAAAAAATGCAGAGAAAATTAATTTTTATAGAAAAATGTATTCGAAAGTATAAAAAAAATTTATACTAAAATCAATCATTATATTGATTCAAATTACATTAATGGATTCTTCATGATATAAATGAATTAGTTTTACTTTTAAAACATCTTTAAAAAATGGAACTTTGAAAATTATTGAAACAAAAAAAGATGGTTTTAATTGAATATCGGTATTTTTTCACTATTCATCAAAAAATCTAACTTTTCAAAAAATTATAAAAACTTAGATCTAAGATAATTTTTTCAAGATGATTCAAAAATTTAATTCATTTTTTAAAATATTTTTTCTAAATGTGGTATAAATTAATAATAATATTATTTCATGAAAAATAAAAAAAATTGAGGAAAATGTATTTTGAAGAATAAAATGAATTTACTGAAGAATTTAATGCTTATTTAATAAGAATTAATAAAAACATTTTTATTGAATTAAATCTTTATATATATATTTTATAATTTTTTATTCCTATTTGTACCCACCAATTTAATGTCTAGATGAAAACATTCATATTTAAATAATAATAATATTTCATGGTTGTTTAAGCTCGGTATTGTGTGTCATGTATGCTATCAAACATATTATTATTTTTAAAAATATCAAGGTATTGAACCTCATGTCACATGCATATGGGTAGCCTATTTTTTTGGATTTAATGTATATTGTATTGATTATTTGGCATCCATTCTATTCTTTTGTATACGTATGTCTATATATATATATATATATATTTCTTTTGTGTTATTTTGTGAATGGTAGTTATATTATGGTTTATTATATCTCTCTTGTATGTATTATTACTAAGTTTTTTTCATATTATGGGTTGTTTTTCTATTGTTTAATTTTTATATTACTCTTGCAGTGTAGATTTCCATGTAATAGAAAGGTCCTTTTTGGTTCAGGGTTCGGATCCAAGTGATGTTTTTTTGGGAAAAAATGTTCCCAATATATGTTCTTTAATACATAGGCACTTGTTTCTAGCCCATGGGGATAGAGAATTCACATCAAGCCTTTCCATTGACCAACTCAGGTGATTAGTCCAAGGGTGTCTCATGTTGGTTCATGAGAAAAATATTGTGAGAGACTTTATTTTTTGGTACTATATTGTTAGGTATATCAGGTAGATCAGAGATATGGTTTACAACGATCAAGTAATAGGTGTTAAGGGGTATCTATAAAACACCCTTAGTGACATCCCTTGAGTAACTAGGGGTTGCGGAAAGTGGTCTTGAATTTTTGGGATTTATTTTACCCTTCCTTGATGAGTAAACTACATTAGTCATAGACCTTACATTCATTCCTAGATTCATGGAGGGTTTTGGTTTGCTAAGCCACAATTTATTTATGGTTCAATTTGAAATTTTATAAATGTTCATGTTTTGGATTTGTGGTTTATTATTGGTTTTGATTGTTTTCCCATTTTATTGATTTCATGTGTAATAATTCTCCCAAAAAATCAAATTTTCAATCCTCTAGAGGATGCTATGGATAACTTTCCATGATAAAACCAACCTTTCAATCAAAAACATAATCAAGTAGTGTTCTTAGTTGTTTGGGTTATAGACCAATAAATGGGTTCTGACCCCACTCCAGTTAAGAAACCAAATTCGGGATGTAGAAAAGATCAATCTCAAGAGTAACTCGTGAATAATCCTCCCACCTCCCAAGGAACAAATTTTCCCCTAAAAGCTGAAGATTTTTTGTAAATGACTCAGAGGATTTTTGTGTTACTTGAGACTCCATCTTTTTAATGAACCGCCAATTCTCATTGTCTTGAGAGTACAACGAGTCATTAATAGGCCTTAAGATACATTCACAAGATGCCAAAGGCTGGAAATAAATGTCAAAGGGTTTCAAATACCCATAGGGGATGATTTACCATTTATGAAATATACTAATAAACCTACCAACAATATGGAAACACCCGACATAATGGAAACTCTCTATTTTATGGAAACTCGCTATTTTATGGAAACTCTCTTTTAAAAACTCACCAATTAAAAAAACATGAGGAAAGATGTTATGTACCTGAAACCAGGGGTATTACATTCTCCCCACCATTGGTCTTTCCATCCTTGGAAAGTAGAAAACCCTCACTGGCCAAAAAGAGTCTGGGCCATTGCTCTTTTATTTCGTTCTCATGTTCCCAAGACACATCCTGAATCTGACCATGTTACCATAAAACCTGCACTAGGTTGATTCTTTTTCCATGCAAGACTTTCTATTTCTTATCCATGATCCTCATTAGGATATGTATTAGTGATGCATCTGATTCTAGCTCAACGTGATCCCATCTAATCACATGGTCAGAATCAGGGTGATACTTTTTCAACAGGGATACATGGAACACATTATGCACTGAACTAAACCGTGGTGGTAATGCCAACCGATATGCCACATCTCCAACCAGTTACAGTATATCAAAATGGCCAATGTATCTAGGAGATAACCTGCCATGCTTCCCAAAGTTATGATGTCTAATCCTTAGAGATATCATCAATAATACATGATCACCCACAGCGAACGACAACGGTCTTCGACGGTGATCTGCATAAGATTTCTGACGACTCTGAGCCGTCTCCATCCCCTTTCTAATCAACTGGATCTTCTCCATTGTTTCTTAGACAAGTCTTGTCCTGACTAGTGAAGTTTCTCCCATTTCCACCTAGCATAGTAGAGAATGACAAGGACGCCCATACAATTATTCAAACGGATCCATGTGTATCGAGGCTTGATAGTTATTATTGTATGAGAACTCCACTATGGGTATATGCTCCTCCCATGAGCCACCAAAATCTATTACACAAGCCCGCAACATATCTTCCAACATTTGTATCGTCCGCTCAAATTGCTCATCCGACTAAGGATGATATGTCATTCTCATAGTCAATTGAGTCCCAAGGGCTTGTTGTAACGTCCCCGACCCAGAAGCCACTAAACCGGTTCTCTGATCTGGGTAGTTACATAACCTTAAGCGTGCCTCCCCGTATGCCAAAGACTGTCGACTAGAAGCAGGGGTCTTTGTGGTCAAGTGGGGAGACTATACCCTCTTTTTATCAGATTAATCCAAAATAGAAACAAACCAATACCAGAAACAATAATCAATAAAAAAGAAACGTGTATAAAAACCCTTTCCAACAATAAATATGTCATGTCCTACTACAAGTGCAAAAGTGAACAAAATCCAAAAATAAGGACAATGGCCAAAATCCCCAAAATGGTCCCGACTCCATGTCCGGATCCTCTACCAAGTGCTACCCATGTCTGCTCAACTATCTAGCAAGGACCCTTTCCCTTCTCCTGACCTGCAAACATGAAGTCTGCTCGGGTACCCAATGGCGGCCCGAGCAAGTTGTGAGTACAACTCAGTAGGCCACCACCAACGGTGTCTACAAAATATCTAGTATGAACAGTTAGTGCATGAAAAAGGAATATGAATGATAATTTCCAAGAAATTATTTAAGGTTCCATTAACTAGTCCAGAGCCAAAGCCATTGCCACTTCCATTACCAATCATTTCAAACCAATTATCAGCACTTACAATTTCATCACACTTCCATGGGTTAATCACATACATTATGTTACATGGGTCTAAGGCCAACAATCACATGCAATAGGGTAAACACATCATTATCCTATCTCACGGGACTAACCCTCTCATAGTAACCATATCTTCACCTCGAATCCTTAGTCCAGGTGGATGCAACCGTTAGGAGAATAGATCATCAGTCCCAATTCCTAACTCATGCATTTAGGGTGGAGTTCAGAGCACCAGTCTTCACTCAACCCGTGGGTGTAGATCCTCAAGTCATACCCCACTCTACCAAGCCATGTGCACATTCTTATATATATAATTAACCATCAACCCACCATGCCATTGTCCTTTGAGGAACACCATTCAAAAAAAACCACACAGAAATTCACATTATGCCTTAACCCATTACCACATTACCATTTCACATCATTTAACCATTAACCCAATTACCTTGTGTAATGCCTATCTCACTAATCATTCTACACTAAACCCATAACCTATCTCGTTGTGGTCATTAATCAGTTTACACATTAACCCATTTAACCCATTAATCATTTCCATGAAACAAACATTCAACCCATTTCAAACAACCCTTAGGTTATTTCCAAGTCTAGGTGAATCACCTAACTTCTATTCCAAGTTCAACCAATCTTTCCAACATATTAGTCAAGGGCTCTATCATTTATTACAACAAGATCACTTGTTTAATAATAATCCCTAAACCCGGGAAAAGCCGGCACATCCCATGGATGGCCCCAATTAGGTCCAGTCATCCTCAACGCATCCCATGGGGATCGTGAGGGTTCCCATTTACTATTTTTAAACATCCTTTATACCAACTGCATCCCAATTGATCAAGGCTCATAAAAATAAAATCATGAGCAAAGCCACACATGCATAAATCCACCATAAAACTATGGGATAACGTTTGTAGACCACCTACCTCGAAATCGTGGTTTAACGCACACTCAATTGAGTCCTTTGACCTCGTTTTGTCCAGCCTTTGGAGCTTCAACCTAGAACTCACCCAAAAGGTAGGGTTTTAGAGCTTCGGAACAATAGGTAGAGAAGATACAAACCCCAAACCAAAAAGAGAAGCAAGGATGGGATTAGCTTTACCCGGAGCTTCGATCCGCATCCAACGGCACCAAAAACGCCTTAGAAACGAGGTAGATCGACCTCTTGGAGCTCTTGGGCGATTTGGTTCACGCCTCGGGTGAAGAGGGAGGAATGGAGAGGAAATCCCGAGTGGTTTATTAAAATCCCGGGGTGGAAATTTTGTAATTTTTCCCATATTTAAGAGGTCTCATGGTTTGGCCACATGATATGACAAACCATGTGCAAACCGTCTGCATGCTACTTTCTAGAGGTAGAGGGTTTCACGGTTTACCTAGACAGGCCGCACGGTTTTCCCTGGTCGTGTGCGGGTTGTGTTCCCAGGCTTTTCTTGCCTAATTTTCCTTTCCTTCATGCCCCGAGCCCCCAAAACACCCCCAAGACCTCTCATACTTTCAGAAGACATCCCATGAAGCCCGAAACAGGGGATTCAACCAGAAAATAACGAAAACACATCCCTTCCAAAAACCAGGATCTTACAACCTCCCCACCTTATAACGGATCATTCTCGAGCCGAGTTTCCAGGCCTCATTGATCCATCGAAGAGAAGAGTTCGGGCCACTGAGCCCGCATATCCAATTCCCACTACCAATTTTATTCCTGAAAATTTACATGCTTCCATCGTACTCGCACTAATGGAACAAAATTGCCTCGCAAGACCTTTTCACTACGATCCACCACACGAACTGGATGCTCCTCAAAGGACACATCAGCCTCAAGCTCCACATCTTCCACTTCAATCTCGTGAGATGGGTCAGGATGATATCGTCAAAGCTGCGACACGTGAAACACATCATGTATCCCACCATACCGTTGTGGAATAGCTAATCAGTAATCCACTAGTCAGATCCTCTCCACAATATCAAAAGGTCCCACATACCTGGGTTCCAACTTACCATGCTTTCGAATCTTATTGTGACACAACCTTGGAGACACCCAAAGGAACACTTTATCACCCACCAAAAACTCAAGAGGTTTACGCCTCTGATCTGCATACGACTTCTGCCTACTCTGAGCCATAGCCATCTGCTTCCTGATCAATTTAACTCTCTCTGAAGTCTCCTGCACGAGACTTGTCCCCAACAACTCAGATTCACCGGCCTCTATCCAACACAACGGAGATCTACATGGCCTCTCGTAGAGTGCCTCAAACGGTTCCATCTGAATCATAGCCTGAAAAATGTTGGTGTAGGAAAACTCAAATAACGATAAGTGCCTCTCCCAAGAACCACTAAAGTCCAAGACACAAGCTCATAACATGTCTTCCAACGCTTGGATCGTACGCTCTGACTGCCCGTCCGTCTGCGGGTGGAAATACGTACTAAAAAACACATGTATACGAAGCGCCTTCTTCAAACCTTGAAAGAAACGCGATGTGAAACGCGGATCTCAGTCCTAAACTATGGTTTGTGGAACACCATGGAACCGCACTATTTCTCGAACATATAGCTCACCCAACTGGTCGACTGTGAAGGTCTCATGAATCAGTAAGAAATGATCCACTTTAGTTAACTGATCCACCACCACCCAGATTGCATCATTCTTCTGCGGCATCCTCAGAAGACCCATGACAAAATCCATTTTTACATCATCCCACTTCCATTCCGGAATGGGAAATGGATGAAATAAACCACCTGGGCATTGATGGTCGGCCTTCACCTGCTGACAGGTAAGGCACCATGCCACAAAGCCCACAACATCCTTCTTAATTCCAGGCCACCAAAACTGCCTTCGGAGATCACGGTACATCTTGGTCAAACCAGGATGCACTTCCCACTTGGATGCATGGAACTCACGTATCAACTCTTCCCGCATACACTTTGGCACAACCACATGATCACGAACACAATCAACACCTTCTACGCCGACGGCCCAACCTGAAGGTAACTCCCCACCTTTAAGATTTTCCTTCATGGTCAAACACTCAGGATCATCAAGCTGACCTTCCTTAACTTCACTCAAAAGAATCGACTCCATCGTTAAGGAAGCAAGAGTGACCTGACCACTCTCCTCCTGCACCTCCAGGTGCATCTCTGCAAACAAAGTCATCACCTTCCACTCAGGGTTGGACTCCTGAACCACATGATTCTGAACCTTCCTGCTTAGAGCATCAGCAACATTGTTTCCCTTACCTGGTGTGTACACCAACTCAAATTCAAATGACTGAAGATATTCAACCCATCTTCGTTGATGAAGGTTCATATCCCATTGTGAGAAAATGTACTTTAAACTCTTATGGTTGGTAAACATAGTAAACCATTCTCCTAAAAAATAGTTCCTCCAACACTTCAAGGCATATACGACTGCAGCCAACTCAAGGTCATGATTGGGATAGTTCTGCTCATGGGGTCTCAACTGTCTTGACCCATAATCCACAACCCACTCATCCTGCATCAACACAGCCCCAAGTCTGACTTCGGACGCATCAAAAAACACGATGTACTTCTTACCTGGATCAGATTAGATCAAGATAGGTGTGGTCATCAACCGCTTCTTCAACTCTTGGAAGGAGTTCTCACAAGCCTCAGACATCTCAAACCTGATTCCTTTCTTGGTCAATCCCGAGAGTGGCGCTTCCAAGAAAGAGAAATCTTGAATGAACCTTCAGTAATATGTGGCCAAACCCAGATAACTCCGAACATCAGAAACACTCTTGGGCTGCTCCCAAGATAAAAATGCCTACACTTTCTCTGGATCCACTGTCACACCTGCCTCCGAGATGATGTGACCTAGAAAATGCACCTCACCTATCCACAATTGTCACATTGATAGCTTGTCGTATAGATGATGCTCTCTTAGTGTACCCAAGATGATGTCAAGAAGTTGGGCATGATCGTCTTGAGTTTTAGAGTACACTATGATATCGTTAAGAAATAAAATCACAAACTAATATAGATAGGGATGAAATATTCGGTTCGTCAATACCATAAACACCTCTGGTGCATTGGTCAAGCCGAAAGGCATTACCACAAACTAAAACAACCAGTACCGACTCAGGAAAGCTGTATGTGGTACGTCAGAATACCTCAACCTCATTTGGTGATAACCTGACCTCAGATCAATCTAAGAAAACACTCATGCACCCCTCAACTGATCAAACGGGTCATAAATTCTAGGAAGAGGGTACCAATTTTTCACCGTTATCTGATTCAGCTTTCGATAGTCAACACACAACTTGAACGACCCATCGGCCTTATTTGCAAAAAGCATGAGAGATACCCAAGGATACGTACTAGGAAAAATAAACCCCTTACGCTCCAACTCCTCAAGCTTAACCTTCAGTTCCTAGAGTTCTTCCGGTGCCATTCAGTATGTTGGAATAGAAACTGGCTCCACTCCTGGCAGCAGCTCGATCGTGAGCTCGACATCCCTCTCGAGTGGTAACCCCGATAAATCCTCCGGAAACACATCCTGAAACCGATCCACCACGGGAGGAAAATTATATTGTTCCCATAACTCATCATCATCAAGCATGTTACATGCCACTTAAGCCATGAGTCCACTCATCTTTTGACAAAATGGTCCTGCATGCCCTGCTCGAACTTCCCATTCACCACAGTGCACATAAGTGTCACCCTCAAGCGACCTGAACGATACCCTGCGATGATAACATTCTTTGTGTGCCTGATAAAACAACAAATAATCCATTCCCAAGATTAGTTCAAACCTTGACATCTCGAGAATGAACAATTCCCATAGTAAATGATACCCACCAACTTCCAAGGCACATCCCTTGCACTGCTTGATATCCTCAACGTGCACCCCCAACAGGGTGTCAATTGACATAACTCCACACACCCCCTCCATAAGTAAACCTAGAACTACCACCAGTTGAGAAGAAACAAAAGAGTGTGTGTCACCTGTGTCAAACAACGCACTAGAAAACATAGAAGCTACAAAGGTCATACCTCAAACAGTTGACGGTTTGGCCTAACCATCACCAGGCACAAAAGGAACTACCAGAAGCTGACATGCCCCTCCACCCTGGGCTCCGGCCTTAGCACCCTACATCATACTGCCCTACTGGCATGAGTGATCTTTCCCTGGATTTCCACATCCACCACCCTTTCTAGTACATCAACTGGTGCTCCAATTGCTTCCTGATATGGGGAAACTGATCCCCTCCCCATACCTGGTACCTGATTTTCATCATCATGCTCACCCACCTGCCGATGGTTGCTACAGAACCTCTGCACATGCCCCATCCTTCCGCACGAACGGCACTCAACTGGTGGTCGAGGGCACTGACAATGCATATGCCTCGGACTATCACATTGATAACAGAACACCTGGTTCCCACTCTGAGAGTTTGACCCTCTCTTCTGACCACCTTGCTAGAAACTTTCCAAACGGTGCTTCCGACCTTCGGAATATGCACCACTGGTCCGCCCAGCTGGAACAAAAATCCCACCACCCGAAGCTCTCTTCAGGTTTCCTTCAGAGGTGA
The DNA here is from genome assembly GCA_963277665.1 of Viscum album. Classification (NCBI taxonomy): domain Eukaryota; kingdom Viridiplantae; phylum Streptophyta; class Magnoliopsida; order Santalales; family Viscaceae; genus Viscum; species Viscum album. The sequence continues at coordinate 468,912,773 of OY728119.1, forward strand.
GTTCCTGATCTATCACCTCTGCAAACCTCTTCAAGTGGAAGATATTTACATGAGACCTGATCTCATGTCTCAACCCATCCTAGAAACGCTTGGATATCACTACATCATCCCCTACTAGCACTGGGACAAAGCATCACAAATCAGTGAAGTGACTAGAATAGTCCATCATCGATAGCGATCCCTGATTCAGGCTCATAATCTATGCAGCTTGCTCTTGCCTCAAAGTCTATGGGTAGAAATGATCCAAAAACTTCTCCAGGAAGACCTCCCACAAAATCCCCTCATCCTGCTCAGTTTGAGCCTAAATTTCCCATCAACACCTTGCCTGGCCCCGCAACATATAAACGGCCAGCTTTACTCGCTTTTCAAGAGGGGTCTTCAGATGATCCAGTATCGTCTAGACAGACTCTAACCAGAACTCTACTACCTTTTTCCCACCCTCTCCGGTGAAGGTCAGAGGGTTCTGCAGCTAGAACTCCCTGGTCAGCTCAAACATACTCAGTGCAACCCGCCATGGGTCCCGATCCATCATCTGCATAAGGAAATCCAAGTTCTCATGGAACTAGTCTTCTCTACCTTCATTGATCACCACATTTTCGTGCTCTTCTACCAGAGGAGTGTTCTCATCAACATCCTCCAGTTTCCCAACTAGCAACCGACGCCATGGTGTCATCTCTCTACATTGCCAAGCACGAGATTTAGCACACAAACCATAAAACTTTCATGAATTCATCAAAATCTCTTTACTAGCTACAATATCCCATTTTCATAAACTCACTCAACAAAATTAACACCTCAAATTCACCACCCAGACCATCCCTACCATGGGACATGGTCAACATGGGGTGAACAACCAGGCACTACCACCAAACTCACACAACATTTTACAAGAACATTTTCCACTTCATTTCCAACCCTTATATTTCATTAAAAAACATTTACCCACTAGTTTTATTTGATTATTCCCATTATTTCTTAGTTTCATAAAATGCATGATGCAACCTACTTTCCTACCTCACACACCCACCCCGTGCATGTGCGTAACACAATGCATGTCACCTATCTCTCTTGGTGCCTACAATGATGCATGAATGCAAATCCTCATGTCGTTAAGACCATGATCCAAATATCATAAAAAATTCACATCAAACCACATGTGCATCACCCAACGGTGAAATATCATCAACTATAACAACTCACAACCAAGAACAACATTTCCTACCCAGGGTGACTTGGGTTTTCCCTCGTACATGGGTTAGCTACTCCCAAGCATGAGCTCATTTACCAACGCCCGACACATCTTAACCCTTGGAAACCTATCCCAAATTACAAGACCTCAGATAACGAGAAGAAAGACCTCCTCTGATACCTTTGTAACATCCCTGACCCGGAAGCCACTAAACCAGTGCTCCGAGCCGAGTAGTTACATAACCTTAAACGTGTCTCCCCGTATGCCAAAGGCTTCCGACTAGCAGTAGGGGTCTTTGTGGTCAAGTGGGGATACAATACCCCCTTTTTATCAGAGTAAGCCACAACAGAAACAAACCAACAGTGGAAACAATAATCAATAAACAAGGAACATGTATAACAACCATTTCCAACAATAAATGTTCCATGTCCTACTACAAGTGCAAAAGTGAACAAAAGCCCAAAATAAGGACAACGAAAAAAATCCCCAAAATGGTCCCAACTCCAAGTTCGGATCCTCCACCAAGTGCTACCCATGTCCGCTCAAATATCTTGTAAGGACCCTTTCCCTTCTCCAGACATGCAAACATGAAGTCTGCATAGGTACCCAATGGCGACCCGAGCATGGTGTGACTACAACTCAGTAGGCCACCACCAAAGGTGTCTACAAAATATCCAGTATGAACTAGTTGTGCATGCAAAAAAAATATGAATGATAATTTCCAAGTAATTATTTAAGGTTCCATTAAACAGTTTAGAGCCAAAACCATTTCCATTTCCATTACTATTCATTTCACAGCAATTATCATAACTTACCATTTCATCACATTTCCATGGGTTAATCACATACATTATGTTACATAGGTCTAAGGCCAACAATCACATGCAAGAGGGTAAACACATCGTTATCCTATCTCACTGGGACTAACCCCCTCATAGTAACCATATCTTCACCTCGAAGCCTCAGTTCGGGTGGATGCAACTGTTAGGATAATAGATCATCAGTCCCCATTCCTGACCTGTAGATTTAGGGTGGAGTTTAGAGCATTGGTCTTTAATCGACCCGTGGGCGTAGATCCTCAAGTCATACCCCACTCTACCAAGCCATGTGCACATGCTTATATATATAAGTAACATCAACCCACCATGGCATTGCCCTTTGACAAACACCATTCACCACAACCACACAGGAATTCACATTATGCCTTAACCCATTAACACATTACCATTTTACATCATTTAAACATTCACCAAATTCCCATGGGTAATGCCTATCTCACTAAGAATTCAACACTGAACCCATAACCAATCTCGTTATGGTCTTTAATCAGTTTACACATTAACCCATTTAACCCATTCATCATTTCCATGAATCAACCATTCAACCCATTTCAAACAACCCTTAGGTTATTTCCAAGTCTAGGTGTATCACCTAAATTATATTCCAATTTCTACCAATCATACCAACATATTCATCAAGGGATCTACCATCTATTACAACAATATCACTTGTTTAATAACAATACCTAAACCCGGGAAAAGCCGGCACATCCCATGGATGGCCCCTATCTGGCCAAGTCATCCTCAACGCATCCCATGGGGATCGTGAGGGTTCTCATTTACCGTTTTTGAGCATCCTTTATACCAACTGCATCCCAGTTGATCAAGGCTCATCAAAAGAAAACCATGAGCAAAGCCACACTTGCCTAAATCCACCATAAAACTATGGGATAACGTTTATAGACCACCTACCTTGAAACTGTGGTTGAACGCACACTCAATTGAGTCCTTAGACCTCAATCCATCCAGCCTTTGGAGCATCAACCTAGAACTCACCCAAAAGGTATGGTTTTAGAGCTTCAGAACAAGAGGGAGAGAAGATACAAACCCTAAACTAAAAAGAGAAGCAAGGATGGGATTAAACTTACCCAGAGCTTATATCTGCATCCAATGGCACAAAAAAATCCTTAGAAGTAAGGGAGATCGACCTCTTGGAGCTCTTGGGAGATTTAGTTTGCGCCTAGGGTGAAGAGGGAGGAATGGAGAAGAAATCCCGAGTGGGTTCTTAAAATCTCGGGGTGGAAATTTCGTAATTTTTCGCAAATTTAAGAGGCCACACATTTTGGATGCACGGTTTGAAAAATCGTGCGCAAATTGTGCTCATGCTACTGTCTGAAGGAAGAGGGTTTCACGGTTTACCTGGGCAGGTCGCACGGTTTTCCATGGCCGTGTACAGGTCATGCGCCCAGGCTTGTCTTGCCCATTTTTCGTTTCCTTCATGCCCCGAGCCCCTAAAACACCCCCAATACCTCTCATACTTTCATAATACATCCCTTGAAGCCCGAAACAAGGGATTCATCTAGAACATAATGAAAACACACCCTTCCAAAAACCGGGATCTTACACTTGCAGTAAGGATTTCTAGAAACGAGAAATGAATCTCCAATCTCTATATAATACTATTGACACTGGTACACCATTCCTCTTTACCACTTCTCAGATATTTATTTTTGAAAGATCCTTTACCATATGAGTTTTATGAATAGGTATGAAATGGGCCGACGTGGTTAGACGATCCACTATCACCCAAACATCATCGTGTTTCTGGACCGTTCCTGGAAGACATATAGCAAAATCCATTTCTCTCTAATCCCATTTCCATATTGGGATGTGCAAAGATTGTAAGATACTTGTTGGTATTTTATTATCTACTTTAACCTGCTGAGAAGTTAAGCACTGTGACATGAACTTTGTCACCTTCCATTTCACGCCGCTCCTCCAAAACTATTCCTTCAACACTTTATACATCTTCTATGTACCTGGTTGTAAAACCCATATCGAATAGTGGTATAAATGAATTAGGTGTTCCTAAAAAACCATATTTACAACCATCTAATCTCTAAAACACAAAAATGAACCCCCATCCAGTTTCTAGCCCTCAATGCTCTCCCCATCGTTGACTTTTGAACCTACAACTAGACATTCTACATCAGATGTTTGTGCCTCTTTGATCATTTTAAATAAATCAGAAACAAGCGTAGTTTAAATAAAAATTAAAACATCACCTCGGTCTTCACATTACACATGCATGTCAAATAATACATACATCAACTGCCATTCATCTGAAACTTCTTTCTCCAACTTAGCATATGACTTTCTACTCAATGCATCTGCAACTGAAGTTTGTGTTCCTGGTGTGTACATCAAGTCAAAGTCAAACATTTTGAGATACTCCATCCATCTCCTTTTCCTAAGATTCAAATATTGTTGTGAGAAAATGTTTTTTAATATTTTTTAATATGTAAACAAAGTAAATTTTCCATTAAATGGATAATGTTTTCATGTTTTCAAAGCATGGACGACTATAGATAACTCCAAATCATGTGTTGGGTAATTCTTCTCATGCTCCCTAAACTGCCTTGAACCATAGGCAACCACATTATCTCTTTGTATGAGAACACATCCTAACCCTGATACTGAAGCATCACAATACACCACATACCCCTGTCCTGATTCTGGAAAGATCAAGATAGGTGTCGATGTAAGCTGAACTTTCAGTTCCTAGAAAGACTTCTAACATTCCTCTATCCATTGGAATGAAGCATTCTTCTTTCTTAGAGATGTCATTGGTAAATCTAGTCATTATAAATCATGCGCAAAGCATCGGTAGTAAATATCTAGACCAAGAAATCTTTGTATCTTGAAAACATTATTCGATGGTTTCCAACAGATAACGGCTTCTATCTTTTTAGGATCAATAGAAATGCCATTCTCAAAAATGACATGGCCAAGAAAATTTACTTCTTGTATCCAAAAATTACACATTTATAATTTTTGATAGAAACTATGATCTCTCAGGATTTGTAACACTGTTTCCAAATGCACCTCAAGATCATCCCTTGTCTATGAATATACCAAAATTTCATCCACAAACACCACAACAAAAGAATCTAGATATTTTTGAAGTATCTTATTTATCAATTCCATGAAGACCAATGGTGCATTCATTAGACTGAAAGGCATGACTATATATTCATAGTGGCCATATCTACTTCTGAAAAGTTGTCTTTAGAATATCCTCTTTCCGAACTCTCAACTGGTGATATCCTGATCGCAAGTAAATCTTGGAGAACCACTGAGATCCCCTTAATTGATTGAACAGATCATCAATGTGTGGAAGTGGATATCTGTTCTTTATCGTAACTTGGTTAAGCTTACGATAATAAACACACAGCTGAAGATTTCCATCTTCCTTCTCCACGAACAAAACTGGTACTGCCCATGGAGACGTACTTGGTCGAATGAAACCATTTCTTTACAGCTCCTATAACTGCTCTTTCAATTCCCGTAACTCTGTTGGTTCCATCCTATAAGACATAAGGGAAATAGGACTGGTCCTCGGAAGGAGACAAATCGTAAAATCCACTTCCCTTAGAGGTGGTAACCCTGAGAAGTTCTTGGGAAATACATCTATAAATTGATCCACAACAGTTGGAAAACTATTTTCCTCAATAATTTCCATTGATTCCAAATTTAACACTGGAAATTGGTAAGATATTTTTCCCACCATTAGGTCCAACAAGATCTTTTCACCATTCTTTACAAACCTCTTTCCTCTAAAGAGATTCTCGATGTTGTCCTCAGTCATGAAACTAATTGTTCTCCTATAAAATTTGATTTGATCCTTAAACATTGTCATAAAATCCATACCCATGATTACATCATATAAATCCATATCCAACATCAAGAAGTCCCATTTTAGATCATCTCCATCAACAGTATAGCACATGCTCTCCACAAAAATTCTTGACATTCTCTTTCATCGAGAGGAGTTTGTAGTTTCAACACAGAAGCCATCATTTCCCATTTTAAAAATATAAAGTCAATTGAACGAGAAGAAATGAAGGAATGTGATTCACTAGTATCATACAATACTTTCACAGAGGTAGAATTCAAAATAATTGTACCTCTCACTATATATGGTCCATCCGGATCATCAACAATCATCTGCTCGGATCCATACAATTGTTTCTTCACTACATTGTTCTCCATGTTTCCATGAGAAGGTTGCCTTGGTTGATGAGTCTTTGTATTTATAGAATCACCAAGTCTAGCTCTACTCTACTGATGAGACTGATTCTGTTTTCCTCGTCCAGTCGAAGCATACGATGCTTGCGACACCTGTGAAGTGTCTTGAGCACCTGACCTTGGAGCACTACGACAATAGCGCTAAATATGTCCCATATTTTTGAAATTATGACATACTATATGTTGTGTCATACAATCTCGCATTATTTAGTCAATAGAACCACATTGAAAACAAATTTCCTTTCTCTGGGGTCATGGAGGAAAGTTTACTAATCCAGCCGTCTAGTTCTAATTTCCACTTCTAACTTGGAAATAGGTGGCCCTTTTCCACTTTTTCCCAGTGGTTGAGTTCCCATAATTTCCGGTAGGTATCATCATGCCTCCTCCCATAGATCCTGAGATATCGCGTTTAGCCATAGTCTCACTGTTCACAATCTCTGTATAATCTAAAATACTATGTACTGCAGTATTTGATCGAACCTCTTGTCATAGCCCTGATTCAAAGATGTGTGCCTTCAAAGAGGAACTTTCCATAACTTCTAGTGTAAAGCGTACTATGTTCATGAACTTAGATGCATACTCTATGACGGAGAGATTATCTTATTTGAGGCTGAATAAGTCTGTCATTTTTTGGATCTTGAATGTGTGAGGATAGAATTTTTTGTTGAAAAATTCCCCAAAATCCTCCCACGTAGTTCCTTAATCCAATTTAGCATGCACTGCTAAATCCCACCACTGATGTGCAAGATCCTCGACCATATACGTCACCAGTTTGACCTTTAGCTCCACTAGTGTGCTAATGAAGTTGAAGATACAATTCATCTTATATAGCTACACCTTCTTCTTCTCAGGTTAAGAATCACCCCAGAAATTAGGTGGATTGTGCTTCATGAACTGGATGGTATGATCCACATGTCATGGCTCATTCCACTAGTTCCCTATGTCTACAGCTTGAAAAGCTTGGACAATACTCTGATCCAGCTCTTGGTTCACACGTGGTTCAGGTGCAACCACATTATCAATAGCTTCTTCAGGTTGGTTTTGACGACGCCTACCAGGTGCCATTTTCTAAACCAACAACAAAATCCATTAATTTCAATCTCTAGAAACTATTAGCTTAGAATTAAAATTTCTATCACATCAACTATCACAACATTGTTTTCCAAGACAACATTTTTCCCTTGTTCAACCGTTTTTGAAAACAATTCACACACTTTTGAAAATTAAACCATTTTAAAAATATGATAAGCATTCACTTTTTCAAAATCATTCATTTGAAAACCAATTCCATTATTTTTCAAAAATTAACACTTTTTTTCACAACATGAATCATTCCTCGGAATGATGTATGCACTCCTAGTGGGAAGTCATTCCTCTATAATGCAGGGCATTCTAATCTCATTGGCTAAACCCATGACAATGAGATTTCAAAATTTAGGAAGGGTCTCCAAACACTTATTTACCTAACTCCTTGGTAACTTTATGGTCAAAATAAAAGGGTTAAGCTTATTCATAGTGGACATATATTCTTCTGAATGTTGTATTTGGAATATCCTCTTTCCGAACTCTCAATTGGTGATATCCAGATCACAAGTCAATCTTGGAGAACAACTAATATCCCCTTAATTGATTGAACAGATCATCAATGCATGGAAGCGGATATCTGGTCTTTATCATAACTTGGTTAAGCTTACGATAATCAAAACACAGCCAAAGATTCCCATCTTCCTTCTTCACGAACAAAACCGGTGTTACCCATGGAAATGTACTTGGTCGAATGAAACCCTTTCTTTCTAGCTCTTCTAAATGCACTTTCAATTCCCGCAACTCTATTGGTGAAATCCTATAATACAAGTAGGGGTTAAATTTTTTGTTTCAGAGCTCCGACAGTTGTACCTATGGTTATTCAGGAACAAATCCTTCATTATTACCACTATTTGAAATGGGTTGTACATCCAGGTACACAGAAGATATATAAGGCATTTGAAGGAAAACTTTTGGTGGAGTGGCATGAAAAGGAAGGTGGTCAAGTTAATCTCGCAGTGCTTAACTTGTCAGCAGGTTAAAGTAGAGCATCAGAGACTAGCTGGTATGTTACAATATTTTCCCATCCCAGTGTGGAAATGGGATCAGATATCAATGTATTTTGTTATAGTTCTTCCAAGAACGGTCCAGAAACATGATGCCTTTTGGGTGATAGTGGATTGTCTAACCAAGTTATACCATTTTATATCTATAAACCTACCAACCATAACCAAACATTAACTATATGATGCATGAACAAATGGAATACAACTCAACAACTTCATGTATCTCAAAATCATATCAAAGTAAGTTATAGTAGAAGAATAACAAAGTATCAAACTACATAGCAGATAGACTACACAAGACTCTCCAAAGACCTTAAGACTCCATGATTTATAAGCTCCAAGTTCAAAAATGTCCGAAAATCCCAAAAATCATGAGGTAGTGCTAAACATGTGTGAAAAATTACATTTTCCCTTATCAAAAAAGATAGCATCTGCAAAAGCACCAAAGTTCCAAAGCAGGGTTGAGTATAAAACTCAGTAGGTTTTACCCAATGACTTCCGTACTCACACCACTAGGATAGAAGAGTTAACAACAATTATATAAAAAATTTATCCAAAAAAATCTCAAAAATAGTTTATAAATAAATATAAACAAGTTTCCAAAACCATTCATTAAAAAAAGCATACAAGTGAAATTGAAACCAATTTTCTCAGTGAGATATTTTTCCAAAAAAATAACTAAACAATCTTTAAAAACATTTCACAATATCCCTTTATCATCATACCCAACCATTCCTCAAGCACATGCAACCAACCATGCATGCTACGTTATGACAATTCCATACTCATGAGCGGTTTCTCATCGATCTACCATGTTGTCACAAGGCAATTATTTCCCATATTCCTCTAACCCTTCGACACCGAGTACAAGGTCATATTTCAACCAAGCCCCGTATATACAAATACCATGAGCCATTAAAACTTTGGCACTAAGAACAAGGTCATATTTCAACCAAGACCCATATATGCAACATGAACACACACCACATATTCCCAACGATCATGCCAAAACAACCCTTTCAATAAAAACAACTTTTTATTGAAAACCATTTCCATCAAAACCATTTAAATTTCAAACCATTTAAATAAAGCTTCGGTTTTATTGAAACCAATTTCTATTAAAAATATCATTTTCATCAACCATTTAGAATTTCCAAAAAATCCATAATTTAAAAGAATCATTTTAAATTCATGAAACTAAACCCCCTTTTTCACAACTATTCACCACGATCGCTCAATTTCACAAAAACCATAAATCATCACACATGAATATTTTTCCATGCCTTTCACAATCAACAAACAAATTTGAATCTAAGCCAATAAATTCTAGAAAGATGATATGAGAGTGAATCCACCTAACTTGAAGGTTTTGATGAAAATTTGACAATAGACGAAAAACGCACAAGAAAGAGGGTCCATTCTCCATGAACAGACTTAGTTATCTTATACTATCAAGACCACAACAAAAAATTAAATTATTTGGAATCCAAAAACGTAGATATTCCCACTATAGATTCATATATAAGAAATAATAGAGATCATAGAAGTAGATCTAAGAATATCTAAGAAAAGATGACAATTTCGGAAAGAATGAGGACATACCTCAAGAATCGGACTTGAAATCACCAAGGGAGGCTCTGGGTTGGCTCCAAATCGGGTGGGGAGGGTTCTACATAATTATAGGGAGGGTAATATAGAAATAGGGGCGTTTTGAGGCCAAAATGAAATATATAGAACAAAAACGATTAATATTTTAGAAAATAGGATCTAGATTTAACCTTTGCGGATGGTTTGACCACACAGTTTGGGCCAACTGTTTATGGATCAAGTGACCTTACTTTTGTTCCCAACACTCCTTATAAAACCCCCAAACACTCTCATCCTTCACATTTACCCTTTTTATGAAACACGTTTTTTATGGAAACATCCCACTTTATAGAAACATCCCACTTTCTGGAAACAACCCACTTTATTTTATAGAAACTCTCTATTTTATGGAAACTCTATTGAAGACACACCAATTAAATAATGTTATGAAAGGGGTTATGTAACTGAAACCGAGGGTACTAAAATCTTCCATTATAGTGAAATGAACTACCATTATTCTTGAATCCACCCATTACAGTTGGTGTGAATCGATCATTCAAACAAGAAGCATGACCACCAATAATACAATGAATTCAATATGGTCTTCACCCAATAGTTCTATCTAGATACAATTGTATTGGATAAGTCTTAGGAATTTATTTATCTCCAATATAGTGAAAAAATAGTTATAGAGTATGAAAAGAAATCAAGTGCATGTTCATTTCACACTAGAGCAGGTAAAAAATGAGAAACTAATGAATCATAGGATTGAAATGGGTCTTCAACCTAAATTATTATCTTGGGTATTTCTTCAAATTCTCCTAGCATAAAATAAGGTGGTGGATTAGGTACTGATGGTAGAGATTAATCTTGTAGTTATTTCAGGAATGGTTGGTGTACCTCCTTTGTTGAGTGGGATTAATAGTGGAATTACTTAGAATAATAGGATGTTTTGTGAGCTAAGAATAGTGGGTAGTAGTGGCTCTAGGAAACCATCTCAGTTAACAACATCAACGCCTTCAAGTGGGGGATCTCTAGTTTTTTACCAGTGTGGCAGGTCTAGGAATATGAGGCCCCCATGCCAACATATTATAAAGAATTTTCATTCCTACAAGTGGCTAAAAAAATTTTAGAGGCTTTTTAAGGATAATCCATGTCCCTGAAGTGGAATAGGCCCTTCAACACCCTAGGGTTACACTATTCAACAGATGGCACTAAGGTAGTAGGGCCTCAATATCCAGGTCATAGAGGTCAGACCAACTCACTGTATGAATATATTTATCTAAGAGATGTACCTCATTCTAGTGTTAGACCTTATACATAGACCAATATCATGAAGTTTTTCATTTTAGAGCTAGTTTCTATGGATTTTGAGTCTGGGATGATAACTGTGGGAGGTACCATATATATTGCATCACCTATGGTGATCGATTAGTTTGAAACTAGTGATTCTCACTCATTTCTCTCTACTCACATTGTGCAATTGGTAAAACATACCTCATAACTCATTCCATATGCCATGAAGATATTGATACATATCTAGTTTAATAAGGAGCAATACTCGTACTGTGTATCGTGTCTTGTCCTTATCTCTGAACAAGAACTACCTTAGTATTTCTTCATTATTAATATGGATTCTTATGATCTCCTTATTGAGATTGATTATATGGATTCCTTCTAGGATCCTATGGATTTTTATCAGTGAATGGTGACCATCATGTATCTCTATGGGAGTCCCCATGTTTTGTAGTTTTTTTTTTGAACCATTTTCATGTTGAAAAGGGTTTCACATTCTTGAAGTGGGTGTCCCGGCATGTTAGATAGTGTCTCTCTTTACTGAGGTGGGTGTAGGGAATCATGGAAAAAAATGAATCATTTTGTAATGGATTTTATAAAGGTGTTACCACATGACTTATTGGGTTTATCCCCATCATACATAATTGATCATGGGGTGTGTAAAAATATTTTAATTTTATAATTTATGTTTACTCTTCTTGGTAAACTAGGTTTTCTCTAGGAGATAATTACATAAGACATATTGGAAATAATTAGTGAAAAGGGTTTGTTTTTTTATTTTTTGACTTAAGAGACTTATGAAAGAAATAAAAATTATGATTTAAAAACAATATAAAGATATAGTGATTAGGTAAATATGGGATTAACCTATTTCAATGGTATCCTAGTTCTTCTGTTTTCTAAAAATATTCTCTTAATATGATAAGAGAGGGAGTCCATAGTTTCTTACTTTGTCTCCATTAACCGACTTTTGATACTGAGAGTATTCTTAGTAGAGATCTCAAGTTTTTATAACATCCTTTATATAAAAATTTTGTAGTGGAATCTCCTAGTAGACTTATGAAAATCCCAATTGGGTCTTATTTTTCATAAGCAGACAATATTTCTCACAACCACTTGCACAAGTACTAAAAATTGTTGAGCACTTCACCACCCAAGTTATATAAAATATTTCACTACATACAAACCAAAACTAGATAAAGGAAGATAATTATTATCAATCAAGTCAATAATTAGTAATAAAATAAAAAAATCAAATATGATCACACTTGATAATAAAGAATTCTATTTAAAAATTCAAAAAAGTTTAATAAAAGAAAGGAAGGATTTTATTCCTTGAAGTACATGAAATAAATCATTACAAACTACTTGGAATTCCCCTCCCTAAACACTTAGATTATACCCATCCATGATAAGTGTAGCCAAGATTAGTGAGGAATAAGAAATCATTGATAAACTATAAAAATAAGAAAGAATTAAATAAATAAAAATATAAATCTCTATAAATTCATGTGATACAGCCTCGTTCTAGTACCATCACCTAGCACGCCACATACATCTCTTATAGACCCATATATTTCCCTTCATAACACCTTGGTCAGACCTCCAATATCATTACACCTTCAAATATTAAATATATTCCCATTTTTAATTATGGTATTCCCTCAAACTCATAGTTTTAATATTTCAATGAAATCTAAAGATTTGCCTATTATTTTGAGTTTCCATATTTTGTATATTTTCTTTATATGGGGTTTTATTAAACATCATCTGTGTAGTAGCATCAATTTTTTTACATGCATGCTCACATTGTATCCTAGAGAATCATCATAAATTTCAATGGATATCCTCTAAGTAAATTGATGACCCTTTTATGGGTTATGTAATCTCATTCATAATCTAATGTAGCACTTGAAACATGTCTCTAACATTTACATAGGTTTCGAGGTTTAAGAGTTACCCTTCAATAGGTCTCCTTCTGTTTGGAGGAAATTTAAATAAATTCTGAAACATGGTTATGACCTTTACATAGGTCCCTAAGCTCTTTCCCCATCCATATTTGAGCCCACTTAAATGCAACACATACTCTAGGTTCCTATTACAAGGGTTTAACAACTCTTCTTGTTGATAGTAGGGTGTCATGATATGACCATAGGGTGTCATGATATGACCATAGGGTGTCACTTCATGACACCTATTCTCACAGCCCCACATTGGTGAGTGGAGTGTTTTGGAATGGTATATAAGTCCAATGAGTCCCACTCTCCATAAAAAATCCTTTTTCTATAATGGGTGAGTATTATATTGTTTAATTCCATGAGGAAACACTTGGAAAGAAAAATTGTGTAGACATAATCCTAGAATGGATAATATTACGATGGTAAGGACTATTGTTAGGGTCCTATAACTGGTATTAGAGCTTTGGATACCCTGGGTCCCAAGGTAAAGTGATTATGGGGAGATTTTGGAGCCCACTTTTATGTATCACATTCCCTAGTGGCTCATTATAAGGGTTTAACAACCCTACTCTTGGGTAGGAGGGTGCCACGATGTGAAAATAGGGTGTCACAACATGGAACATTTTTCCGAGTCTCACATCAAGGTGTAGAGGGATTTGGGAATGGTATATAATTCTCGTGAGCCCCACATTAAATATCAAGTCCTTTTCTAGTAATTAGTTATTAATATATAGTTTGATTCCCTAAGTAATCCCAAGGAAAGAAAAAACATGCATGTGGAATCCTATAACGGACAATATTGTGAGGGTAGAGACTGTTGTTGGGGTGCTAACATTGGTATCAGATATGGGAAAAGCCTTTATCTCTATAGTAAGTGATAATGGGGGAGATTTTGGAACCCCCTATATTCAACACATGCCCAATGTTCCTATGAAAAGGGATTAACAGCCTTGCTACTTGGAATTAGGGTGTGACATCATGGCCATAAGGTGTCATGTCATCACACCAATTTCTCAGTCCCACGTTAGGGAATAGTGGGTTTGGGCATGGTACATAAGTCCCATTAGTTCCATTCCACATCATTAGGCTATTTCTAGTAATGGGTGAGTATCATATGGTGTAATTATCTGAGTAAAATGTATGAAATAAAAAACATGTAGGTAGAATCCTATAAGAGACAATATTGTAATGGTAGGCTCTACTGTTGAGGTCCTACACTGTAGCCTCAACAAATGTGGGATGGCCTTTACATAGTATCAAAACACCCATATATTGGTATTTAGTGACCTTTATCTAGGCTCATTTTACCCTTACATATCATTTAGAGTGTGATATTTACCCTTCTATGTAGTTTATGGGGGAGAGGCACGTTTGATAACCTCAACCTACAGTCTTCCCGCACACAGTTGGTCAATTATTTCATGCGGTAGAGAGATATTTATAGTTTTGGTTGATGAATTATTATGTTCATTGGATCAATAATATATCAAAAAAGAGACCCAATGGTGGGTTCTTTATGTTTTTGGTAAAATTTTATCTTGTAGTCAGTCAACAAACTCGGTGTTGGAAAAATGACCATATGACAAGTTCATCATGTGATCGGTAAAGGACTTATATTGTTGTGAACTATCTAAAAATTTATAGAATTACCTGTTTATCATGGAAAACCTTTAATTCCTACAAACACTCTATATCCACATAAAATATTCTTTAAAACACTCATGATTGAGTTTATGATTTACTCTAATAATTATGGATAAAAAATAATTCAAGTAGAACTCAACATTTAATCCATTTTCACACTAAATACAAAAATACTCATATATGTTAAATATGTAATAATTTTCAGTTAAATATTATATTGGAAGGACTAATTATAGGAAAATATTCAATGAAATTTAAGAAAATATTGGTTTTTAATTCACCCACACTTAAACCTTGGACTCTAGATTAGTGGATTTCAAAACGTTTACTAAAGTAATGTTCAAACACCTAGCCAATGTGAGTTATTTTTTTATCACCACATACCTCATGTTATCATCCCTTTTCAATGTTCTTATTTACTTTTGATACATTAAGTACATTTAATTAATTCTTACTTCTATTATCCTCTCATAGACACTTATTCCCTACTTCTTATAATATTCCACCATCACTCAAGTATTATTTTCAAGAAAGGTTTTATCATTTCGAGCTCATTAAAATTTCACAATGGGCTTGATGAATTTTTTCATCTCCACCCAATGAGTCAAGTTTATTGATTAATATAATTTTGTATTAATCAAAATTATTATATTTATTAAGGGTTGTGAGGATTTTAATGTTAAACTACTGAGGTCAGTTGATGAGGCTTGGCTCTAGTATAAAGCTCATTGAATGTTTTTCATTTTCCTTTATGAATACATTCTCCTTTAACTTACTATTCACCAATATGGATTCAATCCTTTTAATTATCCATGAATAAACCAAACCGTTCATAAATTCAAATTTAGTAAAAATTCCCTTCCTTCATTTTCTTTGGTTGGTTTTATTATTATTTTTTGTTCTGCTCATGAAGGTAGAGGTGGTTTAGGAATTTTATTCTTAGTGGTGTGAGTTCTGACTATCCTTAGATTAAGAAGTATTTTCCTTCTCTATTATGTATTTCAAGACCCATCTCTCATAGTTTTATAAATTTTATCCTTAATTACTTTAATCATTATATGGAATAAGGCTATAAAATACCAAAATCAACAATAACTTCTTGGAAATTCTATCCCATTTAGAACAACAGAAATAGAATTAATTTATTCCAGCTTTTCCTCTTTTTCTTGAGCATTGTTTCATCTTATTTATTTCTAAATTTCTTTTCCAAATCATATTTTTGAGGGAAATAGTCTAAAATTTTCTATTTAAAAAAGTTGGGGGCTTTCATCTACAGGATTCGAAAACATCAATAAAATTTTCCCATTCTATTTCATCATGATTTTACTCCCAAAATATTAGTAAAAATGTTGTAGAAAATTTTTCATTAAATTAAAATAGATTCTTATGATATATTTTTCTAGATCTTTTTCTCCCTCCACACACTTGAATTTAACTCAGATTATGAATGAAATTCTAAGGGTAAATTGGGGTATTTATCTTGTACTGTGGATTCCTAAAAATCCATTATTTTCTACTAAGGGATATAATAGATTAATTTATAGGTACATTTGAAATAGAGTTTATAGAAAAGGAGTCTTAAAATATAAAAAAATATAAAATAAATTAGGCATAAGTCTCTAAAATTTTCCAACATTTTTATTTATTAATTAGAAAATTTTATTTATTCAAGAATTTTTTGGTTATCTTAAAAAAGAAGAATTGTAAATAAAATACAAATAATGTCACATAAGCCTCTCAGGTAAGTGATTCAATATTTTAACAGTGTTTTATTTCATGAGTTTAAAAATCAAGTGGTTCTTTATGAAATTCATTAATTTATAATTTGAAAAAATCATTTTTGAATTCCTTTAAACATATTTGATGGGTCAAATTAGTTTCTTAGGATTGGCATAGATTCAATGTTTGTAAGGGTATTCCAGTTATGACTTAGAAGTTTTCAAATACATATTGAAAATATAAAATAAAATACATAAAAAGTTTTAAAAATACATAAAACTTGAAAAATAAAATTAAAACATTTGAGAGGTCCTTAACTATATTGGTTTCATCCCCCACATGTAAATAATTAAATTTAATTATTAAATTAAAACTAATTTATCACGTAAGATGATTTTAAATGGTATCATATCACGAAAAAAAAAATTAAGTAGAGGTACAAACTAATGGTATTTCATTGGTAAACAGCTTGGGGAAGTGTGTTCTCCTCTACTGAATATTATAGAAAGTTTATATGTAATTTAATTAGTAAGTGTCCATTAATAGTGAATGGATCATGCTCTCACTCCTTTACAATTTTTCCAACACCAAAAGGTTATACCTGAGTAATTATAAAGGTAACTTCCTATATAGAATGAAATTTTCTAAACATAATCTTGAGTATTGAGTTATATAAATACACTCAGTCTCCAATATAAATGGATTTCAATTCGGCCATTTTTTTATCCACCCTTGTTCTCTCATTGTAAATATTAAAATTTTCAAAAGTCTATCTTATAAATTCTTTCAACACTTGTAGTTATAATATTCTATCTTTCCCATTATTTTCCAAGTACAATTTCATCTCTCTCAAAACCCAATAGACATTGTGTTCCAATTACATGGGTAGGTGAAAAATGATCCTATAATTTTTCATTTATGGGATCATACCATTAGGTGTTTTGTGGGATTTCCTATAATACCACAAGGTGTCTTCCAATATTTATTTATAATCCTTCCTGTTTGGTTTTACAGACATTTCTAAAATTCCCTTAATCACCCTGTTGTACACTTTTTCTTGGCCATTAGTCTATGGATGATAGGGTCTTTATTTTTTATGGTGTACTCTATATTTCCTCTGTAAATATTCTATTTTCATATTGTATAAATAAGTACCTTGATCACTGATGATGGATTTGGGAACTCTATTCCAATAAATGATGTTGGACCTTAAAAATCACAAAAAAATAACATCATTAATTTTGGAATATTTGGATTCCAAAAATTTCAAAACATAATCTAATATAATAAATATATAATAATTTATAAAATAAATGGGAAATTATTCCATAAATTCTATTACTCATTCTTCAAAATATTATCCAAAAGTAAATAGATTTTAGGAAATTTCTATCTCTATAAAATATTTATAAATAAAATAAATCTTTTACAAAACTCATTTTAATTTTGAATAAATTGTACCTATAAATTAAATATTATAAGACTTTTTTTAATGTACTTTGAAGTTCAAGGTGGTCTTTATAAGCTAATGTGCAACAAAACGCAAGGAAATATTCAATTTCACGTTCAGTAAAGCATCTTCTTATTAATTTTTCATTGATAATATTCCACATTTATGGGTATTCCAAAATATAAAACAAAGATTCATATTTATATCTATGAATATAATGGTAATTTAAATGGAATAGTTCTTGAGATGTTACCAAATAGTCTACCATTTCATCAAACCTTGGCACTTCTCCTTTAATAAGTAGAGTTTCTCTCATGTAATGAGGTATGGTACTGGTGTGTGAGATGGAATCTCCACTTTAGCTATGTTGGTAAATATAATTAGGTAATTGACTACTTGGTTCTTAACTCCATTATTTTCCTTGATTTTTAAGCTGAAATCGTAAATTTATAACATTCATATCACAATCTTGGGCTTGGTATCAACCTTTTTCCTAAAATATTTTATGGTTGCATGGTTAGAAAAAGAGTAAAAATTAGTTGAAATCAAATATTACAGGATTCTATAAAAAGAAAATATAAATTATAAAAACACTTTTTATGTGGTTCTATAGTTTAATTATGAATCATTTACTATTTTTTAGGCAAGACAGTGACTTTTTTCCTACCCTCAATTTTTTAGGAAAGGACTAAACCAAATTCATGGTTAGAAGCATAAAAAATTATCTCTAATTGGTGTTACCAATTTAGTTGTATCGTCACTAGTGGGGATAATAATATCCTTTTAAATTCATAAAAGGAATCTATACACTCCTAATTAAAATCAAAAATTACCATCTTTCAGAAGTATTCTAGGGAGAGGAAGAGAAATATTACTGAAATCCTTAATAAACCTCCTAGAGAACCCTACATGTATTAAAAATGATATAAAATGTTTCACATAATCTAGTAATGTCCATGAATTTATTACTTCAATTTTTTATTTATCCACTTCAATTCCATTATCTAAAATTATTTTCCTAAGTAAAATCCCTCTATCAGCAATGAAATATATCTTTTTATAATTTAAAATATGATTCTTTTCGATTCATGTTTTCAATAATTCTTCAATATTTTTTAAAAAATGTTCAAAATAATTTATAAAAACTTTTAAATAATATACTAATGCCTCTAATAAATTCTCAATTTTATCAAAAAATAATAATACAATACACCATTGAAATGTTCCTGGAACATTGCATAATCCAAATGGAATCCTCCTATAAGAAAATTTTCTAAAGGGACACATAAAGGATGTTTTATATTATACTTTCAGAGTAATAGGGACTTAGAAATCACCAAAAAATACATCTAGGAATAAATAATTAGTTCTCCCAACTAATATCTATAACATTGGATCAATGAATGGGATTCTTAAATGATCTTTCTAGGTGAACTAATTTAACTTACTATAGTATATATACACTCTCCTACTATTATAAATTTGAAAAGGGAATAATTAATTTTTTTTATTCTTTGTAATGGTTAAGATAGTTTTTATGGGAACTATATTGATGGGGCTGAACCATTATGAATTTTAAAGGGATATAAGTCACATACTTTTAAGATCTTCAGTATCTCCTTATTTACTACCTCAATTAAGGTGGGATTCTTCTGCCTTTAGGGAAATTAATAGGTATGGACTATCCCTAAACAAAAAAATGGAAAGGTTTTTAGACTTTTTTCTAGTATATCTATTAACATATATCATATTTATTGGAAATTATTTCTCAAAATTTAAATCCTAGTTTTTTTATGGTTTGTGGAAATATTATTATCAATTATCACCAGATATTTTTTAAAGGACCAATCAAGTTCTTTGTGACTAGTTAGAGAGATAGTGTTAAATCATTGATCTTATCTTTTTATATTTTATTACATAAAAAATAACCTTCTCCTTTGGTTAGTGAGAATTAAAACTACTGAAAAAAAATAAAACAAGAAAACCAACATAAAAAAGGCTATTTAGAATGTTAACTAATCGATAAGAGTATCTAGTACTTGGCATGGTATTGTATTAATAAAATACCACACAACCACAAGAAAACAATACTTTTGGTGGTTATTAAAATAAATTAATATCCATAACTTTTATATAACTCTAGTCTTTCAAATAGTGCATGTGCTCCTTGCACAAATAGTATGATAAAACAATCTTTGTAACAACTAAAGAACCTTCGACAACATGCATTGACATTTTCATTGTGTTTCTTGAACTTTCACACCCCAGATTTTATTTTTCTCCATTGTTTTGATTTTTTTTTCTTTGTCTTTTCTCTTGAGTCTCAGGTATTTTCGAATGAAATTTGGAGTTTTAGGTTGTTTTTCCCATTTATGTGGTTTGTGTGCATGGTTAAGGGCGAACCATGTGAACTCCTAATACAGAGCCCCTTTATAATTTATCTTTTTCTTGATTTATTATAATTTCAAAGGTAGAGAATGATTATATTAAAACCTTCCAGATACTATGAGTAATCATATAAGTCCTTCAGAATCCCTGGATAATGGTGACCGACTTCATCATGGTTAGTCCAAACTGTGCGAGAAATATTAGCATAGATTTAAAATTTTTGATAGAACAAACCACACAATTGGAACATAGTTTTTGAAACTTTTCTGAAAAACCTAACATGATCTATATGATTCTAGTAATTAGCACAGGTTTGGAACATAGTTTTCGAAACTGTGAGGCCAAACCATGCGTAGTGCATAGATTCGTTAAAAATTTCAATTTACCCTTTTCCCCACTTGGTTTTTAACCCCAAAACACCTATTTTCTTCCCCTCTTGTATTTTAAATCCCTTAATAGATCCTATTATCTTATCCACACCTCTCGCATCCTTCTCTTCATGATTTCAAGTTGATTTATTCAATTTTTTAGGCAATTTCACATGTTAATCCCTTCATCTTCTTTCTTCTTTAATTTTCTTTTTTTTCTTCTCCATATATCCTATTAATCTAGGTTTCCTATTTATATGGTTTTACTTTGGGTTTTTTGTCTTCTTAAGGTTCCTTTTGGGTTTTCATGCCTCTTCGAACCCTCGTGGACTTGTTTTGTGTTGTTGTTATTGAAGATTCACGAGTTTGAGGAAGTTTCCCTTATGCATTGGCCTCTAAATGTAATGAATCATTGATTTCGTTCCTTTCACACCATGTCATTGTACTAATTACTGATGTATAATTCATATAATAATTATTTTATATGAATTTAATTGAATTTCCCTATTAATTGGATTGTATGAATTTTTTTACTAAACTCCACATACCAAGTGTTCGAAAACATTCTCAGTCGACCTTTATAAGTGAATTGTGGTGTCTGAAGTAATGTTTTGGATTTGTAAATGTTTTTTGGGTTCCTAAATGGTTTGATGGATTTATCAAATAAATTTCTAAAGTGATATTGGTTTTATAAGTCGTGTGTATGGTTCTTTTAGAAATTTTTTGTTGTTAAAATAATGAATGAGGCTCGGTTGGCACTTTGGAAAACTGATTTTCTTTAGAAAACTTCTCTTATGATACATATCATGCTTGATAATTTTCAAAAGGAATGGGAGATCCTTGGCATGGGACATACCTTATGAATTTATTATTAAATTATGAGGGGGTCATCATTTGGGGTGATTTGACGGTAATTATTGTTTGTGTGTCATGTGTGATGGCATATGTTTATTATATATATATGGTCGATTGTTTGGAATTTCTTCAATCACATGAATTTTAGATATGAAAAGGGAACCTAGAATAAATAGATATATATATATCCAATAATACTTACAGCACTAGTTCAGGATTGTACTCTGGGTAGTGGCCCTTAGTATGCACTTTTCTCTACTTTGGGATGATGCCCCTTAGTTAGGCCAGGTAGGGTATGACTGAGTGTGAAGGTTGTTTGATTGCATTAGCCACACTGATGGGATAGAAAAGGTTAAAGTATTCTATAGACTTTCCCATGATCTCCAAATTATTCCCACTTGTACTAGCACTTGTTTATCTAGGGAAGATAATTTCAGTGCCTTGTCTAGTATGGATACATGTGTATTACTTTCCATTTCCCTCTATGTGGTTTTATAAATATTTTTTTTCATTACTAATTTTTATACTTTATGAAATTAAATGTATTGTATTTTATTTTAAAAATCAATTTTGTTTTTGAATGATTATTCACACACCATCTATCTTTATCTCCCTCTTTCCTTTTCTTTTAAGATTTTCAAACCTCCCCTTCTTAGAAAAATATATTTTAAATAAAGAGGGAAATGGAACATGATTTGTTTTAAAGATAAATGTGTGACAAAACTATGTCTGTATATTTTATTCCTAAATAGTAGTAAATGAATTTTTTTAAAGTAAATTCATAGGGAATAGATTATTTGGGAACACCTATTGATTTTTGATACTCATTCCAATACTTTCATTTTTATTTTTAGTATTAGGTGTAGGTTCTAGATTTGTCTTGATTGTTGTGGATGATATTGGGTTTTAGGATTGGAGAGTGTCTAATGGGGTCACATGAAGATTTAGTAGTCATCAATTTCATTTTGGTTTTATTTTTAGTTATGCTTTTTGTTCTTTCTGATTATTTTATTTTACATTGGGATGATCACTTATTTTCCACTAATTTTGTTTATTTATTTTTAGTGAAATCATTCCCAATGTTTCTCATTGAATCCCTTGGTGTTTGTCACCACCCCAGGGTGATTAGTAATGTACCAGGAGGATGTCGGGGGATGGATTGGGTGATCAGTTTGGGTCTGACCTGGGATGGTTTGTGACATGAACTTTCTTCACACTTTACTTATTGTAAGTCCTTCTTCTTCCCATTCACTTTCTTAAACATCAGTGAGAAATAACTTTAATATCAACATATTTTTACAGAAATACCCATCCAATGTTCTATATCATGTATTATCATTCCATTATCATCGATCTTATTCCCTTTTTTTACCCATTGTATGGTACCTCATTCCACTGAAACCAACTAAGTCTGTGTTTTTCTAATCATCTCTTAACCTTATTATTCTAAAACCAAATTATAGAAATAACTTTTTCCATTATCACTCTATTCATTGCTACAATGATTGATTCTTTGATATAATATCTCTCAAGATCTTTAGTTGGCACCATAATTCATTATAAGTTCACACATAAGTAATATCATCATTGACCTTCTCTCAATGCACTTTCCTCCCTTTATATAGGGAAATTTTCACCGAAATTTTTGTGAGAAGTATTAACTTTAAATTCAATGTTCCCACTAAAAATTTAAAGATACACTCATATAATTCTATGATTTATTACCTTTAAACCTCTACTTAAATAAGTGTCAACATTCATTGAAATGAATTTCCTAATATTTCATCATGAATATTCTTCAAACCTTCTTAAACTTTTTTCTAGAATCACGATTCTTCCTTCATGATTATTATAGTATTGAATGAATATCTCAAAATAATAACATTTAATAACTTTATGAAATATTTTTTAATATTTGAGATACATCATCTGGATCATCTTTATAAGTACTTCCTCCATCAAGTGGCCTCTAACCGTTATAGGATTATAGGAGAATTATCCATTTGACAGCCTCTATCTAGAATGCATTGCCTGATGTATTTGTTAAATATCATTTATCTGATAACTCAGAATAATTTGATGTAATACCTTTATGTTACTCTATATAATGGATCGATCTGATTACATCACTCTAACACTTATTTCTGATGACGTTATATGAAGACCTTTATTTATTACCTTCTCTTATAAACTTCTATCCGATGAACTTTTCATGGTTCCTCTATATAATGAATTTTTTAGGAAACCTTTTTCTGATCATTCATGAACTTTACTTCTATATTTCGATCAAACAAATGTTCATCCAGCTAGCATTCATATATCTTTCCTTCCATTATTGATTTTCTCACTACCTCCATGTTTTGTAATCAATAAATTAATTATCCTATAGAGTCTATTTGATATCATTAAATTTCTATATCTAATGGAAATTATAAAATTTTATCTAATGGATGTTCAACATTCATTCACCAAACTTCATACTCTTCTCTGTCAGATCCAACTTCATTAGCAACTTCCGAAACACATTTTTCCATTGGTCTTACCAACATTCTTACATAATAAAACTTCTGCTAGAATGATTAATATATTTTTATAAACATGTTATTCTATTTATTTTAATATCACAAAAACATTTCCAAATTTCTGTAGTCAAACTTCTGTATCTAATTGAACTGTGAATGTAATTGGATAAATATTTAGTGCAAGATCCTTTCTGATCACATTAGACCGTTGAACTCTTTTCAATCAACTCTATCAATTGGACTCCATTAATTCACCTTTTGAATAAATTTGAAACATTTTAAAGATATTTTTATTTATGAAGAAAGGATAATACTTAACAAAACCTAGTTTATTCTCATCTAACTTCTTCTTAGCACTACAGAACCTCTTATCCTATATAGTTTTTCTGCATCCATGTGGTGCATATATTTTAATTAATTTGTAAGCGGGTTGAATTAATTATTTTAGGTTTGTCCAAGATTTGAAATTAAATTTATATTACTCACTCATAAATCTTAAACTTCTTATGCAAAATGAAACATAACATTTTCCTCTTCATGAAATAAATCATGAGATTCATCAAAAAATTTAAAAGAAACATCTTCTTTTATATTGAACACAGATTCTCCAGAATATTGGATAGCCTCATAATCCATGGGATTCAAAATCAGAAACTTTTCTCCCAAGGATAAAAATTCATGTAACATATCATAATATTTAATTTTTTACCCTATTCAAGGTTGAATAGTGTAAAAAGTGAAGGGTCATCTGAATGGTCCCTCATGGAGTTGAAAATATTAAAGTGTTGTCTCCATACTCCATTATGAGAGCTTATTTATAGACATTAATGATGTTGTTTTAATTTTTCAAGAAATTCCACCAAAAAATTATGGGTGAGTGTCCTGGTTATCTGTCATCCTCTGTGAATCATATAGAATTAAGATAAAAATATAAAGTGTTAAAGTCTAACTAGCACATCTTATAAAACACATGTTGGGAATACAATAGATCTATTTGTGAGATATACCACCTCTCTTGTGACCTTTAAATATCTCATTTGAAAAGAAGTAAAATTTGAGTGAGTAAGTGAATTAATTGAATCAGCAAGACCACATAAACCATCGACAAAAGTTAAAGATCCAACGATGTAGAGAATATAAATTTTCACTAGTTCTTAACACATGGTGGCTAACTGGGGTGTGATCAAGGCTGAGACACTCCTTACTAATTTGATCTTATAATTACCTTGAAGCCTCCTATTATTCATGTAAATATCCTAGAGGTAACTAGAATAACATGGAATCTATTTGAGGGATTTAATAAGGGTTATATAAATTCCCACATTCTGTAAAGTGTCGGGAATTTCTTTTTAAAGTGTCTCCTCCTAAACTTTCATTGATTGTATCATTATTGATGGTAATGGTGTGGGAAGATCGATATTTTCCCTATATTTTCTTTGAATTGGTGTTTCTTGTATTTTATTATTTATCTCATCCTTATCATTTTCATTATTCTTTTCTTATTCTTGGGGATAGTTTTCTGAAATTTTACCCAAATTTTCAAATTAAATTTATTAATAATTGGACTAGTTTGGTTCAGTTTAAAATAGGGATAGTGTTTTAATCTCCTTTAAACTTATTTTGGTGGTCATATTTACAGTCACCTTCAGGTTAGGGGCTATTTGGGATGGCAGTTTTCTCATATATTTGGACATTTCATTCATCATTTTTTTATCTCATTTATTTCAGTCTTAAAATCTTCCATCTCTAAACCTTGTTTTTGTTGAACAAATGGTGGTGCACTAGAATTTTTTTGTTCATAAGATATCTTTTATTAGAAAGGGTAAGGTTGTTTATAATACTACTTTTATAATTGTTGAAATGGTGGTGGGTTTTGGAATTGATCATTTGTATATTGAAATGGGGGCTGGTTTTGGTAGTTGTTTTTGTTGTGGGATGATTTTGATTGTGTTGATTGATAAATCCTAAATAGACATGGTTATAATCTCTCCATCCTTGGTTTGGTAAGAATTTCCTTGGCTGAAATGCTACTAAAAAATTTTCATTCCCTCCACTTCAACATTATGGTCTGTGAAATGGTTGGTTGATGAGCATAAACTGCAGAACATAGTTAGTTATTTTTTTCATTAAATTGATTCAATGCCATATATCTCATTAAACTAATTAGATATTCATGTTTAGAATATAATATTTGTAATTAATTATAAGTTCTTACCTTGGGTATTTCTCTTATATTGGTATCTATTATACCAATTTTTCGTGAGTTATGATAAATCTTCTCAATCGGTCCCTTGGCTTCTATTGGTAACTTTCTAATAAAATATCATATAGATAATATGTACAATATATTTATTACATTATCAAGTAGGGCATTCTATAATAACACAAAGAATCGGTACTCTCTAATTTTTGGATATGGGTAGCTAGAATAAATCTTTTGAAACTCTCCCAACACTCATAGAGAGTCTCTAAAAATGAATGTATGATAGAATATATCTCTTTTCTGATGGTTTTGATTATGTAGGTTAGGAATAATATTTACATGTAGTATCTAGGTAATTCATACCAGTTATGTATTTCACCTAGTTGTAAATTATATACCATTATTTAGAAATACCTTCAAGTGAAAAGTGGAATTCCCACCACTTTACCTGCTCCTCAACTACTCCTCGGGCATAGTGAAAGTTCCAGTGGTGTCATGGATAAAACTGATTTTTTTCATAATCAATGATTAATCCATGATATATATATAATGAAAAACTTCATGACCAATAAAATTAAATGAAATATTAATTTAAATATTAATCATTGATCCAAAGGCTGGATCATCACATGTAATCAATAAATAATTTATATAAATAATTACAATTACCTTGATCTTATAATTCTTTGTTCATCAATGAATCAGTAGAATAAAATTTTCATTATGTTTCCTTTTTAATAAAATAGAATAAATAAATATTTATCACTCGCATAATTAAATATACACAATTACATAGTGAATAAATATTTATTAAATATTCAACTCACATATATATTCACTCGAATAACTGGTGATTGAATATTTATGATCAATAATACTTAAGTAATTATCAAACCACTTTTGTTAATAATATTCACTCAACATGTTAAACATGTATATAATTTAAATGATGTTCTGAATACACTTAGTGTGTGACCCACTAGTAAAATTTCATAGTGGAATTAGGATACACTACCAAAATTCAAATTCTATCATCTATAAACACACCGGGGATTCCATAGAGAAATAAATTAATTTCATAGTGAAATGTAACCTATTAAGAATGTACATTGTGTAATATAATCCATTTATATTGATATTTATAATAAATAAGTTTTCATACTGGTGTCATCAACCTATATGTAAGATGTCTCTTCCATAGATGTTCCATAAATGAACTTTCTGACGACCTAGTCTTGGCCGGAGACATAATCATGTAGTTTAATTACCATAAAGGGGAATTAGATATGAAATTTCATTAAAGAAAATAAGGGATTAATACTTTCTCACAATATTCATTAATACAACATCACTAATGATGCACCCAATGTGTATTACCTCGCTGCAAGAGAATGCTTCATGGATTTCATGAATACATAAAATTATGTGACTCATTACATGTATTAATAATAATATTCATTTATAATGATAATTACACAAGTTTGTGGATAGTAATTTCCAATGACACATACAAATATGGATTTTCTATTGGTGACCCATGTTCTCATAATCTCATTCACTAAAGATTATCAAGTGCGTAAACCATGAGAAAGTGTCTCGAAGTCCATTAAATCTCTACCAATCATATACTATATCATTTTTTCATAAAACGATATAATCTGTCTATATAAATTATATTTAACAATACTATTGTTAGGCTTATAAGTTTATATCATAGTAGGGAACTACTATGACATTTCAGGGTGACAAGTACCCGTAGGACATTATCAAATACTATGCCATGCAGAAGAACAATCATGATGTGATAAGAGAAATTATTAATAATCAAATCCATGAAAAAAAGTAACCATAAATAACATAGAATTTTTTTAGAGAACCAACTCTAAAAAACTCCCATATTCACTAGAGCCAAATAATAACAACCTTTAATCTACTAGCTCTCATATGATTTTCATGTTTCTACTGAAACATATCCAAAATAAAAATTTATATTATTTTGAATAGTTTATAAACTAGTAGAATCATTATATCCTCAGACGAATATCTTTTTTTCTCCTCCATATACAAGTAACATATCTTTAGTACACCTTAAATACTTAAATATATCCATAACAATAAATAAATATAGTTCTCCTAGATCATTTTGATATCTACATACCATGATTTTGGAATATTCAAAATTGTAACGGCTTTGGTTTATTCATATACTACTTTCAAATATTTTAAAAAAATGTTTTTAATGTTACACGTAGAGTCGGTGCAAGATTCTGGGACTCATGGAGCCTTGGTGTTGATATAATAAAATATTTCATATATTATATCACACATGCAATAGTTTTTTTGAAATAATGTATATCACTCGAAGAGTGCTTCATATAGGAAAACTGATACCTCTATTAAATATAGAATATAGGTAATGTCATATGTGTGATATAACCATTGTATTTATTGGGTGTTTTTCTAAGAGCAGTCACTGGCAGAATAATAAATAAATAAATAAATAAAATGTTTTATTGTTTATTAATTAGTTGAGGCCTAAACCATATCCTATTTAAAACTTTTTATATCCAAATCCATGTTTTAGATACATAACCATAGAGATTAAAGGGTTCCATGTAGGAGATCTTGAAGAATCACAATGGGATCACATATTGATGATCAGTTTTCCAAGGAGTTTCCCTTTGTCAATGGAGTTCTGAGATTTCCCCAATGACAATGATTTAGAATCATTCTTTTTTAGTGATCAATCCATTCTCAAGGTAGGAATTTTGTTATTTTGAATTAATCCTAATTTTTTATTCTCCCAATATAATTTGAATTTATTCTCTTGGTCAGAGTAGAGTACTCAAGAGGGGGGTGAAGTGAGTATCTATAAAAAATTCTGTTAAAAAATTGGGTCTATGAAAATTCCCACAATTAAAAATATAATCTAAGTCAGTTTGTAGTGAACTTATAAGATTCGTTAATATTTAGTTAACTTCTAAAAAATTTTATTAGTTCTCAATTATATTAATCTAAATATCAATGAAACTTTTGAAAGTAACTTACTATTTCAAAATAGTTATAAACACTTGCAAAACTAACTATAAGAGTTAAATTTAGTTTTATGAAATATGTGATAAAAATATAGGAAAACTAAATAGTAAAAACATAGAGGATAAAACAAAAGGTTCCGTCTCAAGTAGAGGCTTAATCCTATTCACTTGAAGATCACCTGCCACCAAGTAATTTAAATTAATAAACTATTTAATCTACACCCTAGATTGGGATTCAAAACAACTCATAGGGTTTTATAGGTCACACTTGACCTCTACCACAGTTCTTCATGGGAAAACAAAAACCAGGTAAAAAAAACCTCTTACACAGTTTTATGTGGGATACAAAGTGATAAAAATAGTGTTTGATTGAGGATATCAAGTATCATCCCGTTATGCACAGGAGTCAGTGTGTGTGTAATAGAAGGATACTCACATAGCTCGAAAAGTGTAAATAAAAGAACACAATAGAGTAAAGATGTAAAATAAGTTTTATAAGTATCTGTGTCTTTTTAAGTACATCTCAATAATTGTTTGATGTAGTGTAAATGAATTTTGAGTCCTCTTCTAGAAGATGGCTCCAAAACAGAGTATCATAGTCCATGTGCTCTGACTTCCAGGAGTGTTAAATGTATAGCTTCTCATTTGAAAGGTATTCAGGGTATCTCAATAGATTTTTTTATCTTTTTGGTCTCCCAGTATGTTCTTTCATTGAGTTCTTAGGTTTTGAAAGTGATCTTGAGAGTTTCTAGAGTTCTCTTTACTTGTTAACTTTTTTATCACTTATCAAAAGATCCATCTTGTAATTATTTTAAACTTTGAGGTCCATCGTAAATTATGATCTCCCCATGTGTATGTACCTTGTACTATCTACTGAATTTTATACAGATAACATTAAATAATTTTAGAAACATTAATTTTTCTAAATATGACTATTAGATATAAATTTAAATTAATAAATTAAAAATAGTTTTTTTTGACTATCGGTGAGTCATAAGTATCGGTCTATCTGCATCAGTGACTCTCTGTATCGGTGAGTCCTTTCCATCGGTATTGGTGACTATGGGGGTCAGTGTCTCCTTCTATTGATGAAACAGATGAACTATCAGTGACTCATATCAAGGGTGAGTCCTTTCTTCTCTTGGTGGGACAGTTGAACCAATGGTGACTGATTTCAACTGACAGTGAGTCCTTGCATTGGTAGCACCATGAAATAGTAGGTCACTTGGACTAATGATAGGTCATATGCATCGATAAGTAATATGAAATGGTGAGTCATATTGTGTATTTAGGTGTCATGTCTAATGTTAAGTCTTTTGTATGTCTGTATCATGTCAACTAGTGAGTCCTTTATCAGTCGGTGTCATGTCCAATGGTGAGTCTTTTCAATGATGTCAACTCCACATACTTAAAACATATTTATGTTTGATATATCAGTCAGTGAGTCATATATCTAACAGTGATTCATTTGTCTGTCGGTGTCAGTGACTCATACCTATAAAATTTTTAGATGTTTTTTCTGTCTTATATTTCAGAAAAGTGAGAAAATGGTAAATCTCATAATCACACATAGATAATCAATTATAATCTTGTTTAGACTGAAACACAGATAAATAGTTGTTTGTTTAAATGATATGACATTCAAGATAGTGTTTTGATATAATATATGATCTTTAACATAAGGTAAGATATATTTTAATATATGACATGATTTGTGATAATTAAAATCATTATAGTTTGAGATAGTGTCCAATAGTATTTATGGGCCAACAATATCCCCTTTTTGATAATCACAAATCATGGAATTATTGATTACCATTGGAGAATGATTACCCTAAAAAATTAATAATGTATTAGAGGGAAGATTGAGATAATGTATCAGAGAAGAATAAATATATAGTAAGTTTGAATCTCATAATAATGGTGGTTAGTAAAGGTCACTCTCTTTTAATAATTCTTAATAAAAAATTTCCCTCTTTTGGGATTAGCAAAATTTGGTATGAGAAAAGAAAATGAAAAATAGTAAAGTAGAAACAATGAAATAGCATTCATAAATAGAGTACACTGGAAAAGCGTACATACAATGACTCGGCCCTATCAAATTAAAATTAGTCCACATAAAAGAGTAGGATCAAGGGGCTCCTTCCCCTTATTAAAAGGATCAATAGAAGGTTCATTAGGAGGGTTGGGATGAGAAGCATGAGGGTCTGAATGGATTTTGAGAGGACGTAGTGGCACTCCTTCATGAATTGTAGAAGCAAGGGAAGGTCTCTGCTTAGAAAGAATATGGGAATGAATATTTTTTGTAATGAATGGTCTGATGTGAGATAAGGCTTGAGAAACTGACATTTGAGGTTGAGCAGGCACAGAACGAGCAAGGATTTGTGGTGCAGTAGGAGGTACCACAATGGATTCACTTTGGACCTACAGATACGGCTTCAACAGCTTGATGAAATATTCAACGATCTATCCACTATATTTCATAGACTTCTCAAAATCATCTTCGTTTTCTATAAAAATTTCCAACAAAAGAGTAAATTCTCTAGGCTTCTGAATCTGATCCTTAAAGGATTTTTTTACAGGAGGAAGAGTAAGATTTGGGGCCAATTTCTTAAAGAGAATATTCATTTGGTGCCTTATGATGTGTTTGGAGAAAAACTCATTAACCCTTTTGGTCATATCTTCCTGAGTGTGGGAAGAACTCCTAGTATAATACTTGACATGATCATACACTTTATCTGAATTATCTTCAACTTTGGCCATACTTGTAATCAAAGCTTACAACTACTCTTTCAACACTGAACTAATAGTAGAAAGATTTTCAGTTTGGAAAGACTGAGCAAGTGAAGCAATGCTTGAAGCTAGAGTATATGAGGTAATGTCCTGAACTTATTTTCTTAGCTTGGAAAACTCAAGAGATTTAAAATGAGAAAAAAGGCTCTCAAGTCCTTTAATGATAGTTCCAATTTTATTCATATACTCTGTGTTTAATGCATTGATCCCAGTTGTCAACTTATTCATATTATTCCTAATCTTGGTATTTCTTGTCACAATTGACACTGCAGTTGTGATTAGATTTGGATGATTTTATTTTATCACCATCTTTGAAACAGAAGCTACATCAGCTTGATACAGACTAGTTTAGGTAGGAAAAGAACTAGAAGCACCAGATTGCTTTACACAATCAACCATAGAACTGATTACTTTCAAATTATCAGTCATCTTAGTATTCTATCTCATGGATTCATCAATCTCATATCTCATTTGAGATTTTACTGAGTGTCTTATGGAGTCACATATCTCTTGCTTGAATTTATCAAACACTTCTTTAGTGACATAGTCACTAGAAGTGGTATCATCCACAGTTCCCTTGTAGTAAGGGTGACAACTTCATCATCAGAGTCTTCATTATCCAATCCCAAGGATACATAACCAGGATTTCTCTCCCATTTTTCCAAAATGTCTAAATCAAAAGGAGTAATAGTATCAAGTTTTACCCTTCCAGTTTGATGCTCTTCATCATCTTGAGCAACTGGTCATTGAGGATCCCCCTTAGTGTCATCTTTTAGGACAGATTTCTCCCCATCAATCAAGGTTTCCTGGATAGGTTTATTTTTCTTTAAGAATATTTCTTTTCCTAGTATATACAACTTGAGAAACAAGTTCATCTATAGAAACATTTTCTTCTTAAATAGAACCCTCAACAAAGACACCAGTATTATCTTCAGAAACTTCCATACTCAGAGAATCTGGATTTTCATCAGATGATTTGAGTCACTATCACTCCTACTTTCACTCATTTCTTTATTATTACCATCTTCATTATTCTCATATTCAAATTGCTCATCTTATACTTCCCTTCCTGATTCTGAACCATCCTCACCACTACCATCTTCTTCCTCTTCATCTTTTTCTTCAATGGATTCACTAACATACTCTACACTACCTTCAACTTCAGTTTCTTCACTACCAAAATATTTTAGAATAGTTTCATGATAGGATAAGTCCATAAGTGAACATGAAAGTTCAATAGATACTCTTTTTGATGGTCCAATAGTGTCTAGGTCACTTCAATCATCAACCAATGATCCCACATCTCTAATAGGAGTAGTAGGCTCCTCTTATTTATCTGAAGAATAGGTTACTTGTTCATATGGACTGAGACCAAGATCCACTAGATACCTTAGTCTAACTAGATGGTCTATGGGATTTAACTTCTCAAACTATCTATATTCATCGCCAACCCATTCCTTCCTCCATGGGTTTTAATTAATTATCATTATTTTACAGATGTCATAGTTTAAGCATATTCCACTGAATTCACTAACTACCACATCCTCAACTTTATTTACACAGTCTTTCTCCTTTAGCATAGATGAAATAATTCTTGAATAGAAAAGATAATTTTACGTACAACCAGGTTTTATCTTATTATTGATGTGCACCATCTGATACCTACATAAATTCCATTTAACACCATTCTGAATAAAATAAACCAAGTATACATCTTGATATCTGAGAGAAGAAAAGTCCCCTTTCCTAGGACAATCTAGTGCTGAATAAAGTTGAATAGAATTCTACATTCGCCATTCAATTCTGAGGTAATGGTTTTCTTGTTCTCTTCATTTTGAAAAAGAATTATCTTTCGGGAGGAGGAGTACCTTATTAATAATAAAACCTTCTTTAACGAGGTACCTTAAGACATCCATCCCAGTATACTAAAGAGAACGAGATTCTCATCCCTTTCACAATCGATTTTACCCATGAAACATCACTTCCTTTCAAAAAAAGTTCCATATTCATATAAAACTCATATACCAACTTTGGATAAAAGACTATGTCATTGTTTGTGAACCATTAAATCCATCCTCGATCTTACAGTACTTTAAAAAAAATTGATCTACAAGAGACATTCCACAAAAATGTTTTTCTTAGAAGTTACAACATGGTTTACTAGACTAGGATTTTAGGACATGAAGGTTTTCTCAATTCCCCTTTTAGTTTTTTGGACACACGAGACTTTCCTTCTCCCAGTGCTCACTTCACTCATGCCACTCTGATCAGTTTAGTCTAAAGGTATAAAGGTGAAAGGTTGGGGTAGAGAAAGAGAGAGGTGGTAGTGAGTGAGTAGCGATAAAGTGATTATAGTGGATAGATTCAAAATTATATCATTTAGGGAATTTGAGATATTACAATCACAAAATCATGAACCAGGTTCACTGAAATTAATGAAATAGTGTTGTTTTGATAAGAACATTAAATGTAGAAACATAGTGAGTCATCGGTATTGGTATGATAGACTATATATGATATTCACAATGTTGGTATGACAATGTTGTAAACATGACATCAATGTCAACATGAAAACGGTGTCAGTATAACAATGGTGTCTGTATGACAACGGTTTTAGCATGACAATGGTGTCGAGATGACAACTTCATTGAAAAAGATTAATAGAAAGAAAGACAGAGGGTCCTACTGATTGATCATTCCTAACTCATGTCTGATGTAATACATCTTTCAAATTTCAATGTCTTTGTGAAAATGTCAGTAAGATGATATTCAATGCACTAAATTCAAAATTAATATCACTTTTTTGATAATTGTCTATAAAAAAATGATTTCTTACATCAATATGTTTTGTTCTAGAGTGAGAAATTGGGTTCTTATAAATGTTAATAGCACTTGTGTTGTAACAATTTATAGGTACATGTCTAAATTGATATCCATAGTCTAGAAGAGTGTGTTTCATCCACAAAATTTGTGCACAAAAGCTACCAGTAGCTCTGTATTCAGCTTTGGTAGTAGATAATGATACAAAACATTATTTCATACTACAACATGAAACCAAAGACTTTCCCCAAAATTGGAATGTCCCAGAGTTTCTCTTTCTATATAACTTGAATACACCAAAATTAGCATCAGAGTAACTCTCTATATCAAATGATTGTCCTTTTGGATAAAACAAGCCTGAATTGATAGTATGTTTGAAGTATATGAAAATTATTTTAATATAATTTAAATGATATTCTTTGGAGTTAGCTTGAAAACGGGAACACATACACACACTAAACATTATATTTTGTCTACTAGTAGTCAAGTAAAGAAAACTTCCAATAATTCCACTGTAAATGGTTTGATCAACAGATTTACCATTTTTATCAAGATCCTACTTACAACCAGTACACGTGGGAGTGTCACTAATTTTAATGTTATAAAATACAAATCTTTTAAAAATAAATTTTTATATTTACTTTGATTTAAAATGATCCCTACTTTATTTTAAAAATTTTGATATCCAAGAAAGAATTTTATTTCACCCATTAAACTCATTTCAAATTAATTTTGCATCATATTTGAAAAATCAATACATAAATAATTTTTTGAAGATCCAAAAATAATATCGTCAACATATATTTGGATGACTAAAACATCATTAGAAATTCAATTTATAAAAAGATTATGATTGGAAATTCCTTTTGTAAAACCTTTTGAAATAAGAAAACTACTTAATCTATCATATCAAGCTCTTGGAGATTGTTTTAAACTATATAATGATTTTGTAAATTTTAAAACATGATTTTGAAAACGATGGTTTGTAAAACTAGGGGTTTTCTCAACAAAAACATCATCAACTATGTAACGCCCTGACCCCAGCTACCCAGAGTCGGTGCATTACTTCGTAACATTGGCATGATCACAAAAGATCAAGTCTCGAAAGACCGATTAGTTTAGTAGCCTTGGAAACACTAGATACATTCATAAGTCTTACATTACATCATAAAGTGAAAAACTAATAACAAAGTCTTCATAGTCCACACTCATATCCTCTTCTGACTATCCATGCAGGTCATTCATAAAATACTTCTTCATATCCTGGAAAATATTAAAACATTGAAAGGGGTGAGCTCAGATGCTCAGTAAGGATAACAATATTGCGGAAGCTTTCATAAATAAACATAAACATTTAAGGCAATGTATAACTAAAAAAATCCTTTTAAACTTTAACATCAACATAATATGGCAAAGGTAAAATGAGAATAATGCCATTTACTTCTTTACATGGATATTCTACTGGTCGAATAATCACATGCAATATCAATAACCATTTTCATAATGATGGAATGCATAATGCCAGACTATCATAACCACGTAGTCAAGGCCTCGTGCCAAGACCACAAATAAGATTTTGTCAAGGCCTCGTGCCAAGACACTAGTTTGTCTCATGAGACCTGCCGATGCATCGAGGAGCTATAGCGGGCTCCACCCGTCACTTATTAAGTCCAATGAATTCCTCATATGAATAGGTTTAAACATATCATAAACCATAACATAATCATATCACATAAAACATGCATAAAGGAAACATAACATTTCCACATTTCAATCACAAGATATCAATACAAGACATTGATATAATAAAAATGCTTTCAAAACCATTTTCAATACCAAAATAAAAGAAAGTTAAAACTTTGTATTTAGTTTTCATTAAAAAAATGATGGCTTGTAGAGGAAGTCGAATCTCAAATAATGGTCACGGCGGCGGAGAAGTCGTTGTCGCCGCATAAGTACGGAAATAAAAACATCCCCTTTTGTCGTTTAGTAAAACGCTTCATATAAAAAAGATTCCTTTTGAATAAACGTAAAAGTCAAAGGGGTTTATACACCGTATAAAAGAAAGTTGTGTATAAAACCAAATATGCCTCAATGAAAGGGGATTGAGACGAAGTCCTTAAAAAGATCATTTTTTTAAAATAAAGTACATCTATAATGTGTATTCACTATAAGTACACATAAATAATTTACAAATACAATATAGGACATAATAATATCATGACATAATTTGAATGTAGGAGATTAACCCAAAGAATGGAAGTTGGGTTAAGAAGTTCCCTTACCTCGTGTCTGACTTGACTCAACCGTTATTTAACCTCCTGAATAATAAACTAGAGTTAATATATACATTATTAAGAACCATTTTCAATTTAATTATCCTTATTATATCACTTATTACAATGATATGAACGTTATGTAATTATTTAAGTTAATAACGGTTGATTTGTCGATCTTTGGTACTTGAGTCAACAATAAACTTCTTATAATTACAAGTTGTTTATGTGGTAGAATATCCATTATCTCCAGAATTATATTCATGATTTAGATGTCATATATATCATATATATCCAGTATATACATTCATTTATAATATTACGTAACATTTAGAGGTAAGAAATGAAATGCACCGTTCATGGAGACGGTAATCCGTACGTACGCATGAACGCTACTTTCATTTAAATTTCATATTTAATGTAACTAAATCACAATGATATAAATGTATAATATAATACCAGTATAATATAGTGTATAATACCATTTACTCCATCCTTTATACATCCCACATATGGCATTAACGATTCAAATCACTTTGAGGGGGCGGTAGTCCGCACTTCCTAAAATGAAATTATCGCGTTTTACCCATAATGGAAATCATAAATTATGCCATAAATGAGAAATACAGAAGCATAAGTAAAACATAAACATATTATATATCATATATAAAAATAGTGACATCTTAATGGCCACCTTTGAAGGTGTTATATGAGTGTTGAACAATCATCGTTTCGTGAGGCAGAAATTCTCCATCCACAGAAACCGTATGTTCTTTAACCATTAGATGTAGGTGTGTGTAAGTGTAGCTCGAATCCTTCTTATAAAAACATACTAGTATATTGAGGATACTGTTGTTGTTACAAAAGAAATGAATAAAAAGAGTTTAGGGGGTTGGAGAAGAAAAATAAAACAAAACAACATTAGAGAAGACATTACCTCAAAATCGGGTAACTCTTTTTGATTTGAGACAAAGGCTTCCTTGGGAAGAGTTCTGCCCAAAGTAAGGCTTCTAGGAGTAAGAGGGGGAAGTTGGGAGAGTATTTGGGCAGAGGTTGGCCGAGCCAAATGGCTTGAAAGTGTAAATGAGGTGGGAGAGGTGGGGGCCTTTTATAAGTGGAGAGGAGGGGAACTTTTGGAAAGATTGAAATGTTATATTATTTCACAATGATTTTCGAATTCTAAAGGTCCCACACTTATATAATTCTAGTATAAGGTGATAAGGTTTCGAAATATCCTCATCCAATAGGCTTTGGACAAGTGTAAGCCTTGTATTTTTCATTATCTTCTCATTTTATTTAAATCGTTAAATAATGAGGTCATCGCTGCATCATAATGATGTCATAAATAATTTACTTTATTTAATGTCTAAAAATTATAAAAAAACTACTATGATGTAGGAAATCTTTTTATCTTTCTAATGAATATTTATAGTCAAAATGTGGACTTGTGTAACCCCACTTAAAAACTGTTTTAGTAAAATAACTCATGTTTGTGTCAATTTAATTTTAACATTAAATAAATATATATTAATGTCATTTTCCAACTAAAGTGGCTCCATGGGGTCCCCAAGTTGACCCATGGGTTGTCTTGGTCGGCCATGACTCGTGAAATAGTAGTAGGACAAGTTTCATGCTCATCTCATATTATTAAAACATTATTTGTACCTTAAACTACACAAATTACCTCTAATCGCGATTAAGAACTTAAAAGTTACTATTCACCAAAAAAATTATTTTAATATCATTGACCCACATTTTACTTCTTAATGAAAACCATGTATGTCGGATTTTTGAAAATCAAATCACAGAAGTGGTAATATTTCATTTAAACGAAAAATCAGTTATTTAACTACCACTTAGTGGTTTCACTGTTCATCAAAAATTGAAGTTTTTCAGAATAAGGCCAAAATTTCACCCTAAGCTATAATTGATATTCCGAATTCAAAAATGATGTCCATTTTACAAAATTCCAAACATATAAGTTTCATTAATTAATTTTATAATTAATTCCCGCTGTTACAACAAATAGCGTGTTTTTAAGAAACAATTTATATCAAAAGATTGGCAATGTTTTATGTCCACTTTCAATGTTAAATTAATTCTAATGACCACCATTGGATAAAATGGTAAAAATATATTCTAATTATACCTTAAAACCACTAAATAGTATAATTTATCACAATAAATTAT
Source organism: Viscum album (assembly GCA_963277665.1). Classification (NCBI taxonomy): domain Eukaryota; kingdom Viridiplantae; phylum Streptophyta; class Magnoliopsida; order Santalales; family Viscaceae; genus Viscum; species Viscum album. The sequence goes on from OY728119.1 coordinate 468,952,243, forward strand.
TTTGATTAAAAAAATTGTTTTAAAGTATTTTTCACTATTCATAAAAAATTAGAAGTTCTCAGAAAAATACCAAAAATTCAACATAGGCTAATTTCGATATTCCAAATCCAAAAATGAAGTCCATTTTGAAATATAAAATTTCTATAATTTTAAAAATTGGTTATTACTATTCATAACGGCTACTTTGATTAGTTGCGGTGTTTTAGAACTCGAAGTTGTGTACAATGCAAGCTATTGCATTATTGAATGAGAAGCGTATCGTGGAAGCTCGGGGTGTTACATTCTCCCCTCCTTCAATAAATTTCATCCTCGCAATTTGAAATTTTTCTTTGAAAATAAAAGGTTGAAAAGAGAAAATACCTTTGAGGAAAACCCACATCAGAAATAAGGTTAATAAATATATAACATTAAAAGAAAGCAGGATAAGTACAAAGGTCACCCGATATAGCCCATTCTAGGATTATATGAAAATATGGATATGGAGGAGAAACAAACCATCAAGGTCTGATGGAGAGTTATAGAAAACAGGATTAGGAGAAAGTTTAACCACAAGAAAATCACAAACTTGTGATTGGTTAAATGGTCATTGAATCCCCAGTTGGAAAAGTTAACCGACAACATTTTTGTTTTAAGTTACCTTTTATAATGTTGAGGAATTTATTTAGGAGATTTACTAAGAACGTAAGGGAATATACATACTTGTTATGTATACTTTCATTCGTTAATAAATTTTTACCACAAACCCAACTTTTACTCCAAATGGTAACGGAACTCAAAAATATTCTATTTATCCTAATTGTATAAGGTTCAAAATGTTAACACATACCATTTATATTAGTAAAACTATTTTGTAATAACCAGGGACTTCCTGTAGGCTAGTGGTAGGAAATAAAGGCTTGTCGCACTATGGTTGTGGGTTCGATTCCTGCAGCTTTTTCCGACGCGACGGGTTATTCCCCACCCTACAGGTTGTCCTTTTTCCTAAAATTATAGTATTATAATATTCCAAAAATAATCTTCAGAAATTCTTTAACCTTAAACAATACTATCCATGGTTCAACTTAATCCATTCCAAACTTAATATTTATCCAAAATACCTTCGTCCAGACTTTCTCTAAAAGGTCTCTAAATTCCAAAATCAATTGTAACATCAGATTCCCCAAACAAAGAAAAGTTTCTCTTATTGTCACATACTAAAAATATGATTACCTTAATCATATTAAAACCTTACTGAAATCAAAAATTACTACAGTACAATCCATATATATATATCACATTATTCTTATAACCAGAATATAATCCTTGAGTCCAAAAGCACCAATACATTAATTATTCCGCTTCAACTGTAGTCACAGCATAAGATTGGCCTTGATCCCTTGGCCTTTGCTGAGGTAAGTTTCCTTGACGCTTAGGACATTCATTTGCATAATGCCCTGTTTCCCTACAATTGTAGCATTCAACTTTGACAGCCTCTTTCTTTCCCTTGCAATCACGAGCCTGGTGACCCTTTTCTCCACATTTATAACAAACTCCCATTCCTTTTAGGCAAGTACCAGGGTGATTCTTCCCACAATTATCACATAATGGAAAATCCTTCTTTCCCTTTTTCCCTTTATCTATCTCTTGTTCCACCGTTCTCTTCTTCTCTTGCTTTACTTTGTTGTCATAAGACTTAGAGAATTCCTTTTCTGTCTTGATAGCACACGAGACAATATCTTCGTATGATGAGAAGGGTTGTGATACTAAAGCTCGACGGATAAATGGTTTTAACCCATCAAATAAACGATCAATCTTACTCCTTGGGTTACGTATATAATCGGCAGCATGCCTCGCTAACCTTGTAAAGTTAGCCTCATACTTTGCGACATTCTCATCCTCCTTCTGCCTCAAACTCAGAAATTGCCTTTCCATATCTGCTCGATGGTCACGAGGAAAATATTTTTCTAAGAAAAGCTCTTTGAACTCCCTCCATTCCATATTCGATACGTCATCATCTTCCTTTGTGTTTCGAATCAGTGACCACCACTGATCGGCATCTCCAGTGAGACGGTAAACTGCCATGACAACCTTCTCCCTTTCACTACTCTCCAAGGCATGGAATATTTTCTCTAAGGAATTTATCCATTGCTCAGCTACTGTAGGATTTGTACTCCCATTGAAGGTTGGTGGTTGTTGCCTCATGAAACAGTCTAGCATTGATCCTCCACGTTGCGGATCAGGGTGCTCCATACGAGTAAGGTTATTATTCATAACCTGCGTGAGTTGTCCCAGTACGGTGAGAAGCTGATCAGCACCAGTTGTATCTCCAGATCCACAATAATTATCTTGAGCAGGAGGGAAATCCCTACACGGAGTTCGTGCATTGATACGGTTTCCATTCCTTCCACTAGGCGCCATTTCTAAACAATGGCATAAACTAGATTAGTTTATGAATCAAAATACATAATTCCATACTTGTTAAACACTTTACATAAATTGAACTATTTATGGATATAATCCATAATCATAAAAAGGAATGTTTTCTTTGAGGAAGTATGTACTCATAACCCTTCATAGTGGTTTGTAAATAAAATGAGAATTATCCTAAGCATATCCCCTGGGAGTGTCGTAACCAAGAGTGCAGCAAGGCCCGTTGTTGTGCACCAGTTCCCGTTCGAGTCTAGCTCAAAGCGGTGTTTTCGGGTTTTACCCCTAGGTACATCTGTGCCAGATCCGCCTCTACCTGCTCGTATCCAGACAGGGATGTATTGCTCGGAAAACTCATAACATCTCTATAATACCAAAATTCTAGGAAGTTCTTCTATACTAATCCTCAAAGTCTATCTTTGGGCTATGTGCTCTAATCAGAGTTTATCTAAATCTAGCTTCCAAGGTTAGTACTAAACTGCCTCTGATACCAACTGTAATGCCCCGACCCCAGCTACCCAGAGTCGGTGCATTACTTCGTAACATTGGCATGATCACAAAAGATCAAGTCTCGAAAGACTGATTAGTTTAGTAGCCTTGGAAACACTAGATACATTCATAAGTCTTACATTACATCATAAAGTGAAAAACTAATAACAAAGTCTTCATAGTCCACACTCATATCCTCTTCTGACTATCCCTGCAGGTCATTCATAAAATACTTCTTCATATCCTGGAAAATATTAAAACATTGAAAGGGGTGAGCTCAGATGCTCAGTAAGGATAACAATATTGCGGAAGCTTTTATAAATAAACATAAACATTTAAGGCAATGTATAACTAAAAAAAAGCCTTTTAAACTTTAACATCAACATAATATGGCAAAGGTAAAATGAGAATAATTCCATTTACTTCTTTACATGGATATTCTACTGGTCGAATAATCACATGCAATATCAATAACCATTTTCATAATGATGGAATGCATAATTCCAGACTATCATAACCACGTAGTCAAGGCCTCGTGCCAAGACCACAAATAATATTTTGTCAAGGCCTCGTGCCAAGACACTAGTTTGTCTCATGAGACCTGTCGATTCATCGAGGAGCTATAGCGGGCTCCACCCGTCACTTATTAAGTCCAATGCATTCCTCATATGAATAGGTTTAAACATATCATAAACCATAACATAATCGTATCACATAAAACATGCATAAAGGAAACATAACATTTCCACATTTCAATCACAAGATATCAATACAACACATTGATATAATAAAAATTCTTTCAAAACCATTTTCAATACCAAAATAAAAGAAAGTTAAAACTTTGTATTTAGTTTTCATTAAAAAAATGATGGCTTGTAGAGGAAGCCGAATCTCAAATAATGGTCACGGCGGCGGAGAAGTCGTTGTCGCCGCATAAGTACGGAAAGAAAAACATTCCCTTTTGTCGTTTAGTAAAACCCTTCATATAAAAAAGATTCCTTTTGAATAAACGTAAAAGTCAAAGGGGTTTATACACCGTATAAAATAAAGTTGTGTATAAAACCAAATATGCCTCAATGAAAGGGGATTGAGACGAAGTCCTTAAAAAGATCATTTTTTTAAATAAAGTACATCTATAATGTGTATTCACTATAAGTACACATAAATAATGTACAAATACAATATAGGACATAATAATATCATGACATAATTTGAAAGTAGGAGATTAACCCAAAGAATGGAAGTTGGGTTAAGAAGTTCCCTTACCTCGTGTCTGACTTGACTCAACCGTTCTTTAACCTCCTGAATAATAAAATAGAGTTAATATATACCTTATTAAGAACCATTTTCAATTTCATTATCCTTATTATATCACTTATTACAATGATATGAACATTATGTAATTATTTAAGTTAATAACGGTTGTTTTGTCGATCTTTGGTACTTGAGTCAACAATAAACTTCTTATAATTACAAGTTGTTTATGTGGTAGAATATCCATTATCTCCAGAATTATATTAATGATTTATATGTCATATATATCATATATATCCAGTATATACATTCATTTATAATATTACGTAACATTTAGAGGTAAGAAATGAAATGCACCGTTCATGGAGACGGTAAGCCGTACGTACGCATGAACGCTACTTTCATTTAAATTTCATATTTAATGTAACTAAATCATAATGATATAAATGTATAATATAATACCAGTATAATATAGTGTATAATACCATTTACTCCATCCTTTATACATCCCACATATGGCATTAACGATTCAAATCACTTTGAGGGGGCGGTAGTCCGCACTTCCTAAAATGAAATTATCGCATTTTACCCATAATGGAAATCATAAATTATGCCATAAATGAGAAATACAGAAGCATAAGTAAAACATAAACATATTATATATCATATATAAAAATATTGATATCTTAATGGCCACCTTTGAAGGTGTTATATGAGTGTTGAACAATCATCGTTTCGTGAGGCAGAAATTCGCCATCCACAGAAACCGTATGTTCTTTAACCATTAGATGTAGGTGTGTGTAAGTGTAGCTCTAATCCTTCTTATAAATACATCCTAGTATATTGAGGATATTGGTGTTGTTACAAAAGAAATTAATAAAAAGAGTTTAGGGGGTTGGAGAAGAAAAATAAAACAAAACAACATTAGAGAAGACATTACCTCAAAATCGGGTAACTCTTTTTGATTTGAGCCAAAGGCTTCCTTGGGAAGAGTTCTGCCCAAAGTAAGGATTCTAGGAGTAATAGGGGAAAGTTATGAGAGTATTGGGTCAGAGGTTTGCCGAGCCAAATGGCTTGAAAGTGTAAATGAGGTGGGAGAGGTGGGGGCCTTTTATAAGTGGAGAGGAGGGGCACTTTTGGAAAGATTGAAATGTTATATTATTTCACAATGATTTTCGGATTCTAAAGGTCCCACACTTATATGATTCTAGGATAAGGTGATAAGGTTTCGAAATCTCCTCATCCAATAGGCTTTGGAAAAGTGTAAGCCTTGGATTTTGCATTATCTTCTCATTTTATTTAAATCGTTAAATAATGAGGTCATCGCTGCATCATAATGATGTCATAAATAATTTACTTTATTTAATGTCTAAAAATAATAAAAAAAATACTATGATGTAGGAAATCGTTTTGTCTTTCTAATGAATATTTATAGTCAAAATTTGGACTTGTGTAACCCCACTTAAAAACTGTTTTAGTAAAATAACTCATGTTTGTGTCAATTGAATTTTAACATTAAATAAATATATATTAATGTCATTTTCCAACTAAAGTGGCCCCATGGGGTCCCCAAGTTGACCAATGGGTTGTCTTGGTCGGCCATGACTCATGAAATAGGAGTAGGACAAGTGTCATGCTCATCTCATATTATTAAAACATTATTTGTACCTTAAACTACACTAATTACCTCTAATCGCGATTAAGAACATAAAAGTTACTATTCACCAAAAAATTATTTTAATCTCATTGACCCACATTTTACTTCTTAATGACAACCATGTATGTTGGATTTTTGAAAATCAAATCACAGAAGTGGTAATATTTCATTTAAACGAAAAATCAGTTATTTAACTACCACTTAGTGGTTTCACTGTTCATCAAAAATTGAAGTTTTTCAGAATAAGGCCAAAATTTCACCCTAAGATATAATTGATATTCCAAATTCAAAAATGATGTCTATTTTACAAAATTCCAAACATATAATTTGAATTAATTAATTTTATAATTAATTCCCGCTGTTACAACAAATAGCGTGTTTTTAAGAAACAATTTATATCAAAAGATTGGCAATTGTTTATGTCCACTTTCAATGTTAAATTAATTCTAATGACCACCATTGGATAAAATGGTAAAAATATATTCTAATTATACCTTAAAACCACTAAATAGTATAATTTATCACAATAAATTATTTTGATTAAAAAAGTTGTTTTAAAGTATTTTTCACTATTCATAAAAAAATTAGAAGTTCTCAGAAAAATACCAAAAATTAAACATAGGCTAATTTCGATATTCCGAATCCAAAAATGAAGTCCATTTTGAAATATAAAATTTCTATAATTTTAAAAAGTGGTTATTACTATTCATAACTGCTACTTTGATTAGTCGCGGTGTTTTAGAACTCGAAGTTGCGTACAATGCAAGCTATTGCATTATTGAATGAGAAGCGTATCGTGGAAGCTCGGGGTGTTACAAACTATATATCCATTTAGGAATGAACTTTTAACATCCATTTGATATAGTTTGAAATTAAGATGGGCAGTATAAACAAACAGGATTATGATGGCTTCAAGTCTAGAAACAGGTGAAAATGTCTCTTCATAGTCAATTAATTCTTCTTGACTATAACCTTTTGTAACTAATCTATATTTTTTTATAATAATGTAACCACATTCATCGACTTTGTTTCTAAACACCTACTTAGTTCCTATGGTAAAGGTGTATGTTGGTATATCCACAAGTTTTCAAACTTTATTTCTTTAAAATTGGTTATCTTATTTCATATCCATCACCCAAAGTTCATCTTTAATTGAATCATTGATGTTTTTAGGTTCAACCTATGACAAGAAGGCTTGATGTTCAACCTGATTTCTAAGAGAAGCTCTAGTTTGTTTTTCTTTATCTAAGTCTCCATAAAAGTATCTAGAGGATGGTTCTTGAGAGTCCTAGTTGGTCTAAAAAAGGAGGGATGAGTAACTTCAGGTTCAACTATAGGTTTGGGTTCATCATGTTCAGATTCTAAAGAATTTACAGAACTGTTTTATTTCACATATTTCTTGACAGAAGGATTAGATGAATGAAAATTACTTTTTTATTATCAAAACACTTTTATGGAATAGTGAGAAACCATGGGATCCAACACCAACCACAAAGCAACCAGAACATTAAAAAGTAGAACAAACACATGATCAGATACTCCCCAGTAGTTACACCATGTGGAAGCCTTCATTAGAGAATGACCATTTAGCGAATTTGATATGCACATATTCTTTCACACATTTTGTTCTTTTATTAAAGACTATATAGGCTTTACTAGAGGTTGAGTAACCTAAGAAGATTCCTTCATCACTCATGGATGAAAATTTTTCAAGATTATACTCTGTATTAAGAATATATACTTGGAAATCAAAAACATTAAAATAACTAACTTTGGGTTTTCTATTGTTCCACAACTTATAAAGAGATTTCTTAAGAATATGTCTAATTTAGACTCTATTAGTTACGTAATAAGTGTTATTCACAGCCTCATCCTAGAAGTAAATAGGTAAATCATATTCACTAATAATTATTTGGGCTATTTCTTGTAAGGTTCTATTTCTTATTTCCATGACTCTATTTTGTTGAGGTGTCCTAGGGGAAAAAAAGTCATGACTATATCTATTGTGTGGAAAAAAGATTCAAAGTATTGATTTTAAAACTCGTATCCATGATCACTTCTTAAGGATTTTATTCTATGTCCACATAGATTTTCCATAGTTTTATCATACTAGGTTATGTAAGTGAATGCTTCACTCTTGTGAGCTAAGAAATAAATCCAATTATACCTAGAATAGTCATCCACAAGAACATAGACATAGTTCTTCCCATTTAAACTAGAAACTCAAAATGGTCCAAAAAAATCCATCTGAACCAGCTCTAAAGGTAGAGAAGTTGAAAATTATTTCTTTGATTTGAAATATATCTTGTGTTGTTTACCCTTTTGATAAGGATTGCAGACTTTTATCATTTGGAAACACATGTTTGGGTAGATCCTTGACTAGGCCTTTTCTATTTAGATTTCTAAGAGATTGTACATTACAGTGTCCTAGTCTCTTATTCAGAAGCCAAGACTCTTTATGAAAGGCACTCAAACAAGAAACATTTTGAGAGACTATGGACTCTAAGTTAACAGAATATACATTTTCATTTCTAAAAGCCGAAAATTATAATTCATTTTTATAGTTAAAAACATTGAAAGAATAATTGTCAATATTAAAATGAAATCCATCATCACATAATTGTGAAATACTATGAAAATTATACTTTAATCCATCAACAAAAAGTACTTTAGAAATTAAAACTGAGATATAGTTACCAATCTGGCCTAATCCAATTATTTTTTACTTTAGAATTGTCACCAAAGGTGACATATCCACCATCAATATTGATTAAGTTCTAGAATCTGGAGTAGTCTCATGTCATGTGCCTTGAACAGCCATTGTCTATGTACCATTGACTCTAGAAGGAGCTCTTCGAACAGCTTTCCTACATAATAATCAGACAAAAACAAATTTTGGTACCCATACTTTTTTGGGTCCATTGACATTTTTAATCAATGATTTAAGTGCCCACATTTTCCTTATGGGTTTCCTATAAGCATTATTAAACATGTTTCAGAAATAAACACTATTTGGTCCAGAAAATCTAGAGGTGGTAAAAGATTTTTTAGAACTGGTACTAGTAGCAGTTCTTTGATTTTTAGGTAAAATAATATATTTTTCGGATTTAGTTGTAAAATGTGTTTAAGATAAGTTTTTCTATCCAGGTTGATATCCAATATCAGAAGTGTACTTTGGATCTATCTGTTTACCAAGAATTTTTGTATGAGTGTCTTTCCCATTGTTAAAATTTTCTAAATCCATCTTTGATTTCTCATTAGACATTTTTAATTCATTGTGTTCTTTGAGCAGTTGAGCACTTTTTTCCTTTTCAGTGGTAAGTTAAGATTAACTAGTTACACTAAAAGTATGTTTTTTCTTTAAAGATTTTTATTTATATTTTAGTTATTTACATGTATCTTCTAGAAAGTTATAGTATTCAAATAGATCATTACTTGTCATATTTTAATATTCATATTCATTTTCAAAATAATAGTAATTAGGTTCAGGAGAGTTTAAAAGTACCTGGGAGGTATTTTTCATGATGAACATGTTTTCCATATATTCATTCTCATTTTGAGGATAAGTATATTCACTGGAGCTATCCTCAAATGCACTCCAGGTGGCCTTTATAGATTTCTTATACCTATTATCCTTATTCTCATACTTATTTTTGTATTTTATCTTTGGACAGTAAGCTTTGACATGTCCTCTCCTCTTGTATTCATAGCATAAAATCTCTTCTAATTTGTCATTTCTCTTCCAATCCTTTTTCCAGTTGCCCCTGTTATCATATCTTCCTTTGTAATTGGGCTTCCTGAAAAACTTTTTCTTTCTATATAATTTCTTTTATCTTTTGGACAACTAAGCCATCTATCCATCACTATCATATATTGATTCATCAGTATCGGATCATTCAACAGATGCTAGAACCTTCTCCTTTTCCTTATTCTTAGAGGTAAAATTTTTGAAGGCTGTAGATTTCATCTTAGGTTCATACTCCACTTATTTGTTGTCTTTCAACTCTTCTTTATACATAATCAGCTTTCCAATGAGTTATTTGACAAGTAATTTGTTGAATTCACATGATTCTCTAATTGAGATAGAGGCTCCTCTCCATTTATTAGGTAATCTTCTGAGAATCCTCATGATTTGTTCTTTAGCAGTAATATCTCTTCCCAGAGATATCATATTGTTCACCATTTCATTGAACCTAAGCTAAATGTCAGAAATAGGTGATGTAATTAATATTTTCATTACTTATTATATACTCCTTTTACTGATTTTATATGAAATGTGCATAATGTGTCTAAAATATTAATATTTTAATAATAAGTATAATTTTGTAGCATTTTTTAGAAGTAGTCCAATTGAGTCAGTTTGCTATTTTTTTATAACTCACACCCTACTGATCCAAATTGTGTGGTTCTTATTTTTTAGTATTTCTAATTCAATATAAAACATTTCATTATAAGTCATCATGGGCTAATTATTTCATTTGAAGGATCATATGGGCCACACAAGAGGGCCTACAAAATCTGTGAAGAAACTAGACCAACCATGATAATTGAGTTACTGGTCTCAGTCCCGAAGCCCATATTTTGTGAGACTCCACCATGTGTTCTTTATTATACAAAAGAATCATGGGTAAAAATTTTAGTTCCCAACTCTAAGAACAATGGGGCCAAATGAAACTTTGAAGTCCAGACCACCACTCTGGCGGAGAATTAAAATATGGACATTATGAATGACATATCTCATGATGTAATCATCAAATCGAGCTGATATTTTTCATTTTGAAAGACGAGATATAGACGGACTACTTTGTTGAATAAATCATTCAGTTTTGAAGGCATATTCCTATTCAAAACCCTTTTACATTTTGGACTTCAAAAAGGAAAAATTTAAATTGATAGATAAACATTGTTTAACCATACGGCAATAACTTTGGCTACATAGGTCCACATACCTCCACATTTTGAGATTATTCGGCCAACATTATAATATACAACTTTTAAGAAGGAGATATCTCGATATTCAGCTATCTTGATAGCCAACATGGCGATGCAATTGGAGGGAAAGATTGGGAATGAAAACAGTTCACTTCCTTGGGCTATAAATGCATCCCCCTCATCTCCTTCAAAGGGGTTGGCATTTCAGAGGATAGGAGCATCAATTGGCACGACCAAAGCCTTTACAAAGTCTTAGGAGGACCTTCCATAATCAATTTTTCACTTGAGATAACTTTCCTCCTCTCTTTGATTTCACTCGCTTTTGTGTTTTTCTTCATTTGTAATCTCGTAAGTGTTGTTTTTGTAATTCTGTTTTCGTGCAAGTTTCTTATTCATATTATATTTTAATCATCCATCCTCTATTCTTAAATATTAATTCTCTTAAAATATTTTAAATAAATTTGAAATCCCTTCCCTTATTTTGCTTCCTCATTCAATAGAAATTCTATTCTTAATTCTCATTATCGTTTGTGTATGTGTTCGACACACCACTCTTTTCTTATACCTTTATTTTCCTTCTCTTATTAATTTGTCATCATAATCATTATAACCAGATTAGTAATCATTTAAATGGCCGAGTGAATCTACCATTGGGGTGAGTTATAATTTGGGTAAATTAAGTGATTGGGAACCTTTTCTCGATGAGTATTCTTTGAGTTAATATTGTGTATGTTGAACATTATATGTCATGGATTAATGACATGTTTTGTTTAATATGTGGATTCCATGGATTATTGGAACCAAAAATAAACTACCACAAACAATTAATGTTAATTATTATAAACCTAAGTTAAGTTACATCTTGGATTAAAGCTTTAACACTTGGGAATTCCGATCAAAATCATCTTGTGAAGTGGGTATTAATTTAATGCAATATAAAGAAAAGCTCAAGGATATCATAAGATTAAATCGCCAATAATGAACTCACCCCAATATTTATCAATTTTTTAAATCAAACATCATTCGTAAATTATTTCATAATCTCTACAAACAAACCCCCCAATAAAAATACAATTAACTAAAAACAGCTGACTATAAAAAACTATCATCGCTGAGGATTCGACCCGAGTGTTTCTATACACATTAGCAGAGCATTGAAACCTTCACCGGTCGATAGGCGATAATCGGCCATGCATTTCAAATGGATCTGTTGTTGGGTATGGTGATTTAAGTATTCATTAGTATTTGGTTATTGTAAAAAAAGAAAACAAATTTTAAAGAAAATTGAAAAAAAACACAAAGAAAACCCCATATTCTCATAAAAATCATAAATAGAAAAAAAACACAAAGAAAAACCCATATTCCTTTTCCCTAAAACATCTTTTTAAATGACCCATAGCCTCCCAAACAATCCCTCGGATTTTTTTGACCCTGAAATTGAGTGAACACTTCACCAACTTAGGAGGAACATAAGAGATAATCAACTCATTAAAGAACCAGTCCTTGACCAACCAATTGAATTAGATATTACCAATCCTAGGGAACAAACACTTAAAGAACTTGATAGCCTGATATGAATTACCAACCTCTTGGTATTTAAAATCCCAACATGGAGGTTGATTTCGAACTCAAATTGGGTTTGATTCATCTACTCCCTCATTTCCACGGGCTAGTTGATGAGGATCCACATCTCCACCTTAAAGAGTTCCAAGTGGTGTGCTCTACCATGAAGCATCAAGGGGTTTCTGAAGAACAAATCAAACTTTGAGCATTCACTTTCTCCCTAGATTACACTACTAAGTCATGTCTCTACTATCATCCTCCTAGTTCAATAACCACATGGAATGACATGAATTGACTCTTCTTAGAGAAATTCTTTCCTGCTTCTCATACTGCTTCTATCCAAAAGGAAATAAGTGGTATCCGTCAGTTCCCAAGTTAATCACTCCATGAGTACTAGGAGAGGTTCAAAATCTTGTTTCAACCTGTCCACATCACCAAATTCCTGACCAACGCATGATCCAATACTTCTATGAGGGGTTATTGGACCTGGAGAGAACTCTCATTGATGCTGCAAGTGGCGGTGCTCTTGTTGATAAAACTCCTGCAGCAGCAAGAGATATTATAAGCAACATGGCTGCAAACACACAACAATTCCATACTCGAGAACATGATCAAGTAAAACAAGCCCAAGATAGTAAATCAATTGAGCTGAACAAGATGAACGAGTGGATGAGTGAACTTACAGGTCTTGTGCGGCAACTAGTTGTGCCATATAAATCCCCAACCTAGTCTTCTCCACAATAAATGTCTCCTGGACCTGTCAAAAACTGTGTAATCTGCAACTCTCCATCTCATCCAACTGACACATGTCCACAACTTCAAGAGGATCAATCCGATTCAACTGGAACAATGGATCTCAATGCAGCATATGCTCAGCAGAACACCAATCCTCAACTATCAGGTCAGTTTGTTAGAAACTTCAACCAACCTCACTCTGAGCCCTTCGCTTCTTCCTATAACCAAGGCCTTAGGTATGGTAATCCCATATCTCATCCCCATCAATTCCCTCCTCAAAACCCAAACCAGTTTCAATATGGTCAAGGTGTTGGTAACTTCCAACAGCCTTATCCTTTTATTCCTCATCCTCAAAGGAACAATCCTCCTCCTAGATTCAACTATCCCAGTGAGCCTTCCCAATTCCCAAACCAATACAATCACTTTCCCAAGAACCAATATCAAGTCAATCCCAATATGAGACAAACCTCTTATTCCAAGCAACCATGGGAAAGTGCAGTTGAAGATCTTGCCTATTTCACCCATTCCAGCCTTAAAAATATTGAAACCTAAATTAGTCAACTTGCATCCCACCTAAGTCAGCAGCAACCATCCAATTATTCCCAACTTCCATCTCAACCATTACCCAACCCCAAGGGTAATTTAAGTACAATTTCACTTAGATCGGGAAAGCAAATTGTTATGCCTCAAGATAAGTCCTCCAACCCTCCTTTGAAGGTTGACCTAGAAAATTTAAAGAAAAAGAAACTTGAAAAGGAACCTGAATTCATTCCCTCACCTCCTTCCATTCCACTTAGGAATCCAATTCCTTTTCCTCAAGCTGTTTCTAAACCAAGGAAGTCCTTTGAACCTGATTCTGAAATGCTCGACTTGTTTAGACATGTTGAAGTCACCATTCCCCTCTTAGATTCCATAAAACAAATTCCTAAGTATGCCAAGTTTATCAAGGAGTTGTGTACCCACAAGAGGAAACTTAGGACCTTCGTAAATGTTTCCACCCAGTAGTCTATTCCCATAAAGTGCAAAGATCTAGGGAACTTTATGGTTCCATGCCAAATTGGAAGTTATAATTTTGATGATGCACTCATAAACCTAGGAGCCTCAATTAATGTCATGCCCAAATCTATATTCTCTAACCTTTGTCTAGGTCCCTTACATCCAATGGGTGTTTTCATTCAGTTAGCCAATCAAAGCACTGCCAGTCCTGAGGGAATAATTGAGGATGTCCTGGTCTGAGTCAATGATCTTATCTTCCCTGATGATTTCTATGTCCTTGACATGGAAGGTGAGATGAACTCTTCTCGATCTCCTCTAATTCTAGGAAGACCATTACTCATGACTACGAGAACCAAGATTGATGTCTATTCTAGCATATTATCCATGGAATTTGGTGACCAACTGGTCAAGTTCAACATTTTCCAAGCCATGCGATACCCATCTGAGGATCACTCTGCATTCTCAATCCATGCTTCCGAGGACACTTCTAAGAGTCAATCGAACCCTAATCCGCCATGTTCTAATGAAAAAGGATCTTGTGAAATATGTACCATGATTAACCAATTTATAAATGGTGAAGTTGATGTTGACCTCTCATTCATAGACTCCATCAATCTAGACGATCTTGAAAACTCTCTTGAATCCCACATCAACTTTAATCTCTAATGCTCACCATAGAAAGTATTCAGGAAAATGAATCTGAATCAACTGAAGACCCTTCTTCCATTCCTGAGTTGTCTAGCCCAAAAGTGAAAGATGATACTGATCTGAAACCCCTTCCTACACACCTAAAATATGCATTCCTTTTCCATGATCACTCATATCCTGTCATTATCTCTGCTTCACTTACTGAAACTGAGGAGTCCAAACTTTTTAAAGTGTTAGAGGAAAACAAAAAATCCTTAGGTTGGACACTAGATGACATACCGGGAATCACCCCTGCCCTTTTTATGCATCACATCCATCTTGAGGAGTCATCCAAACCAATTAGACAACCACAAAGAAGACTCAATCCACTCATCCTTGATGTAGTTAGGGAAGAGATCACCAAGATTCTTCAAGCTGTTATTATCTACCCAATTTCTGATAGTGAATGGTTTATTCCAATTCAAGTTGTACCTAAGAAGGATGGGATAACTTTTGTCACAAATGAACATGGAGAGGTAGTCACAACTCGAGTGAAAAACAAATGGTGTGTGTGCATCGACTATAGGAAATTGAATGTTGAAACAAGAAAAGATCACTAACCTCTTCCATTCCTTGATCAAATGCTGGAACAATTAGTCAAAAAGTCACACTATTTCTTTCTTGATGGATACACCGGCTACTTCCAAATCCCAATCGTACCTCAAGACCAAGAAAAGACTACTTTCACATGCCCCTTTGGAATATATTAATATAGAATAATGCCTTTTGGACTTTTCAATGCTCCTGCAACATTCCAGAGGTGTATGATGAGTATCTTTTATGAATTCATTTAACACTGCATGGAAGTCTTCATGGATGACTTCACCATTTATAGTGAGTCATTTGAATCTTGTTTTAACTAACTCTCTCTAGTCCTTCAAAAGTGTGTCAAGTGTAACCTTGTGTTAAATTTTGAAAAATGTCACTTCATGGTTACAAATGGGATTGTTCTAGGGCACATAGTTTCAAAAGATGGTATTGAAGTTGATCCTGCCAAAATTGAAGTGATCCAATCACTTCTTAAACCCGACTCTATTCGAGACATCTGTTCATTTCTCGGTCATGCTAGTTTCTATTGTAGATTCATCCATAACTTCAGTAGGATTTCCCTCCCACTCACTCGGTTGCTCTAAAATGATGTCACTTTCTATTTCGATGAGGTTTGTAAGAGAGCCTTTGTTGAACTCAAAATTTCTCTAACGTCTGCCCCAATAATCCAACCCCCAGATTGGTCCTTACCCTCTGAGTTGATGTGTGATGCTTCTAATAGATCTATTGGGGCTGTTCTTGGTCAAAGAAGAGAAAAGATTTCTCATATCATCTATTATGCCTCAAAAACATTGGATGAAACTCAATATCACTACATTGTCACTAAAAATAAACTTTTAGTAGTGGTTTTCTCCATAGATAAATTTTAGCCCTATCTCTTAGGTGCCAAAATCATCATCTTCAAAGACCATTATGCTATAAAGTTCTTACTCGAGAAAAGTGATTCCAAACAGAGGCTAATAAGATGGATCCTAATGATCCAAGAGTTTGACCTTGAAATCAAAGATAGGCTAGGAAAATAAAACCTTGTGGCTGATCACCTGAGTAGAATTTATAATTCTTTTCATTCTGAAATCATCGATCCTGAATTCCCCACTGAGAACCTTTCATCTCTCACTCCCAAAATACCATGGTATGCCCCAATTGTAAATTACTTGGTTTCTAGTGTTTTTCCTGAAAATTTTTCAAAATAAAAAAAATGAATTATAAAAGTGATTCAAAATACTATTTTTGGGAAGAAAATAAACTTTGAAAAACTAGGGATTACATGGTAATAAAGAGATGTGTCGATGAAAATGAATATTCATCCATATTAGAATTATGTCACTCAGTGCCTGGTGGTGGCCACATTGGACCACAAAGGACTTCCCGAAAGGTCCTAGACTCTGGATTCCTCTATCCATCACTCTTCAAGGACTCACATGAGTTCTATCAATCATGTCCCACTTTCCAAAAGTTTGGAAAAATTTCAAAGAGAAATGAAATGCCCCAAAAGCCTTTAATTTTCTGTGAAATCTTCGATGTTTGGGGCATCGATTTCATGGGACCATTTCCCCCTTCCAATGGATTCTCATACATCCTTTTTGAGGTTGATTATGTTTCTAGGTGGTTCGATGCCAAACCCACTAGAAAGGATGATTCACATACTATTAGTGAGTTCCTAAAGACACACATTTTCCACAGATTTGGCAGACCACGTGCCTTGATAAGTGACTTAGGAACCCATTTTTGTAATAGAACCATGGAATCTCTTTTGAAAAAGAATGGGGTTGTACATAAAACTTCAACTGAATATCACCCCCAAACAAATGTAATGGCTGAACTTTCTAATAGAGAAGTGAAAAGAGTTCTTGAGAGAATTGTAAAACCCACCAGAAAATACTGGCCTAAAAGACTTGGTGAAGCACTTTGGGCTTATTGAACTGCCTTTAAAACACCCATCGGGATGTCTCCTTTTAGGCTAGTTTTTGGTAAATCATGTCATTTTCCAGTTTAAATCCAACATAAGTCATTTTGGGCAGTGAAAACTTGTAATTTTGATCTTGAAAAATCTGCTGAAGAAATATTGTTGCAATTAGCTGAATTGGAGGAGCTTTGACTTAATTCTTATGATAATTATAATCTCTACAAAGAAAATTCCAAGGCACTCCATGATAAACACATCCTAATAAAGGTATTCCATGAAGGTGATAAGGTAATTCTCTTTAATTATCGATTTCAGCATCACCCAGGTAAGATTAATTATCGTTGGGAAGGTCCTTTTATTATTACTAATGTTTACCCATTTAGTGCAGTGCAAGCCCATGACCCCTCTTCCAAAAGGACATTCACGGTTAATAGACATTGGTTAAAGAATCACCATGAGAGGACACACAATCCTGGATCAACATCAACTTCCACTAGATCCCCAACTTCTCCAGTCGACCTACAACTAGATGGAGATGCTAACCTGCCAAATCCAAACCAGGGGCACCTATTTCCCTTTAACTCTATCTCTCTCTTCCTCCCTCTACCTCTTTCTTCTTCCTCCTCTGTCTTTCATTTTTTTACCACTTTATTTTTCAAACCATTTATTTTTCTCTTTCTCTTTTGTCTGAGTGTGTATTTATTAAAAACTAAAAAAATCTAAAAAAAATCATAACAAAAAAAATACAAATAAATTAAGATTCATGCTCACTCACCATAGAGTTTTGAAGTTTTTTTCAACCTTTTTGGGGAGTCAACAGGAATGTTTTCATCTCAAATATTTTTTATTTTCATCATGACTTTGGATAAAGAATTTTGTGTCAAAACCAACACATTTTGACTGCTCAATTTTTTATTTGGAAAATGATTTTCCTTACCCGTGAGGAATAACATTTTCTTTCAGGACAAGGCCACCTATGGACATCATTTCAAAATGTGTTTTTTCACCCCCATTTTTGAGTCTTGAGTTTGTGGACCTTCGAGCTGAATTTCCTACCTTAGTGTGCATTAATATGATAGAGGACTTTTCTGAACCACATGAGAATCACAATAGCCAAATAGCCTCCAACTTCCCTTACATTAATACTCCTTTTGAAAGCCCCTTAGAGCCTATGAAAACATTTTCTTTGATATCCACATTAAAAGACCAATAACTTTTCCCACCCAATATCAACATTTATTTTCAGTGCATTTTTTTGAAATTTAAGTGTGGGGGGAACATATTTCATTATGGGTACCCTTTGTTTATTTCACCATGTTATCATATGCTTAAGGGCAAGAATCCATTTCAGTGTGGGGGATAGGTTTTCATTCAGTGTGTTTTAGTGAATCTAATGTACTTTCATTTAGGTAATTTTTTAAATGTTATTGACAAGTGTTAAAAAAATCAAAAAAAAATCAAAAAAAATTGGAAAAAAAATTGGGTAGTTTCTTGGGCAGGTAAAAAAACACTCTTCCTCAACCTTTGATTTTGATATAACTATTACAATTAGTTTTATGGGGAGATCAATCATGGGTTGGGATATGAGTGTGAGATATTTTCCAAGTTCAAATTTCAAAAAAAGAAAAAAAAAAGAAAACAATAACACTTGCATTATATACTTATGTCATTGGGAGAAGTTTTGTTGTTTGTAGATATTTCATCTTCTCATCCCCTTAAAATTTTATTCCTCTATTGTGTCTCTCTTCACACAATCATTCCCTTGTAAATATGTGTTTTCATTTCCTTCCATGTTTTATTTCAAAAAAATGTGCATTGCTTTTTCTATGTTGGTGTTTTACCCCCTTTTTTCTATCTTTTGGATATCATCTTCCTACCGTCCCATAGCCACAGAAAAACCCCTAATAATACCTCTTGATTTTTGATAACTTTGGATAGTGAATGGAAGCTGATATCTCTTTCAAACTCTAAGATTTTCACTTTTGTTTGGTGAAAGGGTGAACCTCCACAAATGAATTTTATCATCTTGAGAGCTGTGAGTTTTGAGTGTCCACATTTTCTGTTTCTAAATTTGGTCATGAAAAAATGAATTAGTTTTGGAACATGGTTTATGTATCAAATTGTGTTGGAATTCATAATGGATTATTGAAATAATCTAAACCTCCCCTGATTGGAGAAAACAGAATTTTAATATTTGTTGGTGAGTGAAAATGATTTTGTCATGTTTTTATATTTGTTGCACATGAGGACATGAAAAAAAACTAAGTGTGGTAGAGTGGAAGTTATTAATATTTTCATGACTTGTTATATACTCCCTTTAATGATTTTATATGAAATGTGAATAATGTGTGTGAAATATTAATACTTTAATACTAAGTATAATTATTGAGCATTTTTTAGAAGTAGTCCAATTGAGTCAGTTTAATATTTTATTTATACCTCACACCCTACTACTAAAAATTGTGTGGTTCTTATTTTTTAGGATTCCTAATTCAATTTAAAACATTTCATTAGAAGGGATCATGGGCTAATTCTTCCATTTGAAGGCTCATATGGGGCACACAATAGGGCCTACAGAATCTGTGAAGAAACTAGACCATCCATGACAATTGAGTTACTGGTCTCACTATCGAAGACCATATTTTTTTAACCTCCACCATGTGTTCGTGATTATACAAAAGAATAATGGGTAAAAATTTCAGGTCCCAACTCTAAGAACAAGGGGCCCAAATGAAGCTTTGAAGTCCAACCCACCATTCTGGACGAGAATTAAAATTCGGACACTATTCATGACATATATCATGATTTTATCATCAAATAAAGCTGATATTTTTCAATGTGAAATAGGAGATATAGGCGGCTGACTTTTTTGAAAAAATCATTCGGTTTTTAAGCCATCTTCCTATTCAAAAACCCTCTTACATTTTGGACTTCAAAAATAATGGATTAAAATGGACAGATTAAAATTGTTTAATCAGTCGGCCATAAATTTGGATACATAATTCCACATGCCACCAAATGTTGAGAGTAGTCGGACAAAATTATTATATACAACTTTGAAGAAGGATATATCTAGATATTCGGCGGTCTGAGTAGCCAACATGGCGATGCAAGTGGAGGGATAGATTGGGAATGAAAACAGTCCACTTCCATGGGCTATAAATGCATCACCCTCCTCTCCTTCAAAGGGGTTGGAATTTTAGAAGAGAGGAGTATCAATTGGAATGAAAAAAGACTTTATAAAGGCTTGGTAGGACCTTCCATAATCAATTTTTTACTTGAGATACATTTCCTAGTCTCTTTATTTTCACTCTCTTTTGTGTTTTTCTTCATTTGTAATCCCGTAAGTGTTGTCTTTGTAATTCTATTTTAGTGAAATTTTCTTCTTCATATTCTATTTTAAGCATCCACCCTCTGTTCTTAAATATTAATTCTCTTAAAATATTTTAAATAAAGTTGAAACCCCTTCCCTTATTTTGCTTCCTCATTCAATCGAAGTTCTATTCTTTATTCTCATTATCGTTTGTGTGTGTGTTCGACCCACCACTCTTTTCTTATCCCTTTCTTTTCCTTTTCTTATTAATTTATAATCATAATCATTATAACCAGATTACTAATAATTTAAATGGATGAGTAAATATACCACTGGGGTGAGTTATAATTGGGGGATATTAAGTGATTGAGAGCCTTTGCTCGATGAGTATTCTTTGAGTTAATATTGTGTATATTGAACTTTATATATCATGGATTAATGACATGTTTTGTTTAATATATAGATTCCCTGGATTATTGGAACCACAAATACACTACCATAAACAAGTAATGGTAATTATTATAAACCTTAGTTAAGTTACGGCTTGGATTAAATCTTTAACACTTGGGAATTCCGATAAAAATCATCTTGTGAAGTGGGTATTAATTTAATGCAATATAAAGCAAAGCTCAAGGATATCATAAGCTTAAATCCCCAAAAATGAACTCACCCCAATCTTTATCAAATTTTTAAATCAAACATCTTCCATAAATTATTTCATAAGCTCTTAAAACAAACCCCCCAATAAAAATACAATTAACTAAAAACTACTGACTATAAAAAAATTAACATCGTCGAGGATTCGACCCGAGTGCTGCTATACACATTAGAAGAGGACTGAAACCTTGACCGGTTGATAGGAAAAAATAGGCCTTGAGTTTAAATAGTCTCATCAAGATTCATCTTAAATATTTCATATTTAATAGTATATGTGTTAATTCTCATTTCCTTTACACTATAAGTTACTTCATTTGAAACAGACAATGTATCCCAAATTTCATGGGTTGTTTTACATGCAGAAATTCTGTTAAATTCATCATCTTCTAAAGAGAAATATAAGGCATTCATGGATTTACAGTTATTGATATAATTATTCTTATTTGGGTCATCCCAAGTAGTTTCCGTAGTAGCAAGAATCTTATATTCATAGACAATTGAAGACCAAATTTGAAAACCCATAATTTCTAAATTCATTTTAATCTTAATTTTCTATTTTGAATAATTTGTTCCATTAAATAATATAGGTATGTTGGTAGCAGCACCTTCTAGTCTATTATCAATAAGAAAATTTGGAAAATATTTTAAAGAGTTAATTTTTTTGAAAAAACATAAATTTTAAGATCTTTGAAATCCAACTAAAATCATAGTTGAAAAGATTCAAAAAATATTTAAAAACTAAAACTTCAAAGACAAATACACCTATGATACCAAATGTTGGTCAGAGTAGAGTTCTCAAGAGGGAGCTGAATTGAGTATCTATAAAAAATTATGTTAAAAAATTGGTTCTTTGAAAATTCCCCCAATTAGAAATATAATTTATGTCGGTTTGTAGTGAGTTTATAAGAGTCCTAAATTTTCAATTAATTTCTCAAAAGATTGATTAGTTCTCAGTTATATTAATCTAAATATCAATGTAACTTTTGAAACTAACCTATGGGTATAGAATAGTTTAAAACACTTGATAAACTAACTATCAGAGTTCTATTTAGTTTTATGAAATATGAGATAAAAATGGAGTATAACTAAATAGTAAAAACGTAGTGGATTGAAACAAGAGATTCAGTCTCAAGAAGAGACTTAATCCTTTCCACTTGGTTATCACCTGTCACCAAGTAGTTTAAATTAATAAACATTTTTATCCACACCCTGGATCAGGATTCATAAAAGCACACAGGGTTTTCCAAGTCACACTTGACCTCTACCACCGTTCATTGTGGAAAAAACAACAACCAGGTCACACAAGACCTCTTCCACATTTTTATGTGGGATACAAAGGGATATAAAAGAGTGTGAGATTTAGGATATCAAATATCATCCAGTTATGCACATGAGTCTATGTGTGTGTAACAGATAGATGCACGCACTGTTCAAAAAATGTAAATAACAGAACACAATAGAGCTAAAGAGGTAGAATAAGGTTTAGAAATCTCTATGTGTTATGCAGTGCAGCTTTGGACTAATTTGATGTAGTGGAAATGAAGTTTGAGTCCTCTTCTATAATTTGACTCCAAAATAGAGTATCGTAGTCCCTGTGCTCAGACTTCCAGGAGTGTGAAATGTTTAGCTTCTTATTCAAAAATAATTTATTGTATCATAGAATCCTTTTTTTTTTCTTGTTGATCTCCCTGTATGTTCTTCCTTTGAGTTCTTGGGTTTTAGAAGTGAGCTTTGGAGTTGCAGGAGTTCCCTTTTCTTGCTGCATTTTTCATCACTTATCGAAAGATCCATCTTGTAATTCATTTATACTTCGAGGTATAGTAGACACGAAGATCTTCCCATGTGTATGTACCTCATACTATATACTGAATTTCCTATAGAAAACATTAAATAATGTCGGAAACATTAATTTTTCTAAATATGACCGTTAAATATAAATTTAAATCAATAAATTAAAAACAGTTTTTATGACTATCGGTGAGTCATATGTATCGGTCTATTAGCAGCAGTTACTCTCTATATCGGTGAGTCCTTTCCATCGGTATCGATGACTCTAGGTGTTAATGTCTCCTTATATCAGTGAGACAAATGAAATATCGATGACTCATATCAACGGTGGGTCATTCCTTCGGTCGGTGATACAGTTGAACCAACAGTGACTCGTTTCAACTAATGGTGAGTCCTTGCATCGGTAGCACCATGCAACGGTAGGTCACATGGACTAACGGTTGGTCATCTACTTCGGTTAGTCATATTAAATGGTAAGTCATATTGTGTCTATTGGTGTCATGTCCAATGCTGATTCTTTTGTCTGTTTGTGTCATGTCTAATGGTGAGTCCTTTCAATGGTGTCAGCTTCACATACTTAGAACATATGCCTGTTTGATATGTATGTCAATGAGTCATATGTCTGATGGTGAGTCATCTGTATATCAGTGTCAGTTCCTCATACATAGACTATTTTTATATGTTTTGTCCATCTTATATTTTAGCAATGTCATAAAATTGAAAAACTCATAATTACACATAGATAATCAATTATAAGCTTCCTTAGACTTAAACACACATAAATAGTTATGTGTTGAAATGATATGATATTCGAGATAGTGTTTTGACATAATATAGGATATTTAACCTAAGGTAAGATATTTTTTAATATACGACATGATTTGTGATAAATAAAACCATTATAGTTAGAGATAGTGGCCAACATATTCCTAGTAAAACTAATTCTTTGATCAATTTTTTATTTATAGATGATGATTTATCTTCCCGTTATTAGAAATTGATTAGCAATTTGATGACCCTCTTTTATTCTTAGTTTTTTATCATAATTTACTCCATTAATGAATCAATCCCAACATGTATAATGGGTGATTTTAATTTCCCACTTTTTTAGGTTTTTCTCCCTTCATTCTTTATGCATTCATCATTGGTGTTCCATTTGACCAGTGGTTCGATTATCCCAGAAACTGATCATTGGCACAATAGATCCTTCCTATGGGTTCATATATTGGATTAAATTCACTATTAAAGTTTCATGATGATTATAATAGAACATATGATGATAGATAAAAGGAATCATGTTATTGGTTTTTCAGTGAGTTGGCAATGTAGTGCGGTGAGGATCAACTTCTGAACAGGTTGGTGGCCGGAATCTAAATACTGAAAATAGATCAATCATGGTCAACCCTAGATTTGAAATATTTTGGTATAATTTACATTGGATTAATAGCATCAAATGCATGAGAATGTCACATAGAATAGTCTATACTTTCTATAAAACCCAACATACACGACATGTACTTCGGAAGAACTCATGTTTTGTAGAGTCCCTTCCACAGTGGATAGGGTTTATATGTAGAATTAAATATCACACACCATTTAAATTTTCCAATTCCATATAACCCTTGATTAGTGAACCAAAGTGTTCCCCAAGGGTATATGGACACAAACATGACTAGTGGTAATGGATACGACCAGTGTACATGGGAATGACAAGTTTACTCGGGCATGATTAGAGTACACGAGCATGGGTCAGAGGAAACAAGAATTGGAATAGACTTGGGAATGTCTGGGCTAACCAAGACATATTGTGTCTTACATATACACACTATGTACCTCTTCCAAGGAAGTTTGTAGCCTCCATCATCTTCAATGTATATTTGTAGATTTAATTCCCTTGGTATATCCCAATGAGATTATAGTGAGGCATGTTGTCCTGGGCATAGGATGAGTGATCCCCTCTACAGGTTATTTCTAGATAGAGTAAGGTATCCCTCTATGTGGATTGGGGTGTGATCCTCTATTAGTCTTCCCTAGGTTAATCCAGGTATCCCATTATCTATATTTAGGGCATGTGATCCCCAAACCTACTGGCTTATATAGATTATGATTAGGTATCCCCATAGGCCATGGTTAAAGGTTCTCAGCATAGTTAAAGAACCTTTGATGGGTGTTAAATTAAAATTTCATTTAATTTATATTTTTCTGAAAACTTGAGAGGGGATGTTTCATGTCAAATATATAATTAATTTATTTAGATCAGGAAGAAATGATTACCTCATCTCAGGATCCTTTCCTCAATAACATTATTGATTTTATGAAAACCCATTTTGATTACCTTTGTTGTGATGTAAGAATATAATTATAGAATCCCTCTAGTGGTGATCCACATGTTCTCCTTTGATATTTGAGAAGTACCAATTGATTTTCAAATTCTAGTACAGAGAATCAAATGTCTTGAGTTTTTTTCTTCACTCCAAGATCATTCGGGCTTGAAGTAGTTCTTCTCATTCTTGAGAATAATATTCGAGGAATTCAAGAGAGAGTGGGGGGATTTGTTGTCTAAACGGATTATCTATCCTTAATTTTCAATTAACCCTATACAATATACATAACCATTGATTTATTGAGCTGGTTTTTAGGGTAAAATATTATTTAATTGTGTACAGATCCCTAAATATAATATTATCCTTAATAAACCTCATTACATATTATAATAATTTTTTTTTATTTTACGACATCTTCTAACTCGTGAAATGATAAATATTATTTTACCATCTTGTAAATTAATATTTATCACTCGACAAGATCTTGTTCTATTCAAACTTCAAACCATTTATTGAATACCTGAATAAATATTTTATTCACTTAAATAAATATTTTATTCACAATTACTTGAATAAATAATTTTAAAATATTAAATAAATAAAATAAATATTTTATCCACAATCCAACAAATAGATATTTATTAAATATTTACATAATTAAATAAACAAACTATTTAATGAATAATTATTTATTTATTTCCTTGAAAAAATTAGAAATAAATAAAACATGAATAAAATTATTCCACGTTCAAGAGGATAATATTTATTCTAATAATTAAATTCAAATAGAATTTAATTTAGATCAGTGGAAACACTTAGTGTGTGAGCCTATAGTATTATTTCTCATTGGTATTAGACAGGTATGCCTAAAGTATAAGATTACTATCTAGTAATGGGTCAAGGAACACAATATAAAGAACATGATGTAATAATGTTGACTACCACTTATAAACACTTGTTGTGTAATATAACCTCTTTATCTCAATATATCATCATACATGTCTCACATTTGTGTCATCAACCTATATGCTTGATATGACTTTATTTGACTATCTAAAATAAATATACTTACACCATGGCCATGGAATTTATGTTATGGTTATATTTTAATCAAAGTTTTGATATATAAACTTTCATAAATATGGAAGTGGAAAATCTTTCCTTGACTTCTCTATTAATAACATGTCATTTGTGACTCACAGAACGTACTATACTTACTTAAAACATATGGCATGATGTTTTTTGTTAATAAATCTAAGTGAATGAGTCATGACATTCATTAATGATAATCTGAAAGTCCACGAACCATTACACACACCCATAGATAGGAATATCTAATGACATAAAAACATATAGAATTAATTCAAATGGGTCTATTTTTAGAATCTCTCATATTAGAGATTACCAAGTACAAACTTTAGGAGAGAAAATCCTCACCCAATTATGAGTACTCACACATGATAGTATATGTACTATATTCTCTTTTATTTAATTTTTTCTGACCAAGAACAATATTTAACAATATCATCATAGAATTTCATAGTTATCATCATATAATTGAATTGTTATGCCCTTTTCAATGTGAAAGATACTCTAGTACATTATCACATCAATGTTATATAGAAGAAAAATCAATATGTGATAATATATTTAAATGAATATTCACATATGGGAATATACATGTAATTTTAAGTAAAAAAATAGATAGTTCTAGGGAAATTACTCCAAAAAAACTCCCACTTCCACTACAGAAAACTATTAATGACTAGTTTTTTCTCACATATAGAAACATGATTCTATTGAGTATGGATGTTATTACTATCATGTTTATGTGGCTTGGGTTGGAAAAGGCCGCATGAATTTATAGAAAATATATTTATTGAAACATTACTATCTTACAAAAATCCATCAAGTAGTGATATAACCTAGTATCCACCTATTGTTCCCATTTCAAAATCTTGACATCGTGACTAAACCATAGTCAAAGATTATAATGATAGTGATAAAAATATTTCTTTTAGTATAAACCCAAATAAAAATAGGGTGTTTCTAAAGCACTCCTTAAGCTAAACCAGAAGTTGAAATATACTCAAAAAATATAGTTATATCTAACACTGACTGAAATATTTTTTTCTTGTATATTACCTTAGCCTTTTCTGTAAATATAGATCAAATTGATCTAAATAAAGAAAATTGTTCAACTCACTTGACCGATATTATTATCACTTCTCTAAACACTAATAACTCGTCCAGATATACTTTTCAAAGTACTGTTGGATAGTAATAATTTCAATTTGAGGATGTTAGATTGGATATGATTTATATTTACATACTATGAATCATGATTTGGTAATATAAAAAATCATTACATATCATGGAAAATGAGATATTTAAATTCTGAGAACATAATCTTGTAAAATTTTATTTATCGCAATAGTCTCTTAATATGCCTATGCAAGTTATATTGGAAGGATTATATGCCAACAACAATTTGGTATTGAATTTTTACTACTTGTATTTTTAAATACTTATTTAATATATGTACCATGACTAAATTGATAAAACTAATGGACCTATCTTATATATCTTTTCATTGTAACACGGTTTCTATTTTAAGTCATTCTTAGTGAAATTTCATTCCTTTTTTTAATAAAATGGTAAGACACAAAATTTCTTTCAATATGTGATCAACATATCAATTTTAAAAACATATATTTCTCCCACTAACTATATAGAGACACATGCCACTCATTTATTTCCAAATGAATATTCTATTATCACTATTCATGATTTATTCATAAATGAATTTATGTCATCTTCATACCTTATTAGAATTATTTAATTTCATTGACCATTTTAAGTTATTCCTTATAGACATATACCATAATTTCCACTTTTGGTCATGTAATATATACATCTCACTTAAGGTTTCATCTAAGTGAGGTGGCCTTGAAAATCAATAGCCCAATATGATGATCATAAAAATATTATTTAAAAACATAGAATTCAAGAAGGATTTTATTGATGATGATTGGTGTATATTTGTTGTCATAGAAAATAAATTTTATAAATCAATCATGATTTATTGGTATTGTCTTGTATCATCCATGTCTAGTTTCTCTTGAATACTCACCAGTAGTATTAAGTCTTAAAAACATTCAAAATATGGAGTCCCTAAATCTTGGTACATAGAACCCTTTACTTGAATTTAGGCATACCTTTTAACTATATCATATTAATATTTCCTGATGCATTGTATGAATATGTGTTCTGAAAGAAGAATACATTTATCACCCATTGTGGTGAATATAAACCACCTCTTTGGTTATAAATTCCTATATAGTATCTGTCTCTATAACTACTCTTCCCACTATGTTATGCGAAGTCTATTATTCCTATACCAACTAATGTGCATCAAAATCCTTAACTCATAGAATTTAAATATTCTCCCACCATCATTAAAGTGATATGATTTATTTCTATAAATCTAGTCAATATTTACTATACATTAATATCCTTAGTGGCCATAGGATCATTAACTCAGAGGCACCATAGTGTTTTGATGTTCATTTGTAGCTAAGTTCATATTTTAAGAAATAGTTTTAAACAAACACTTATGTTGGTTTCTTAATAGATTATTATCATATCATAATTAATATAATATTCATTAGATAATTAATTTGACATATTGTTTAGTTTTTTCACTTATATTTGAATTTTCAATGTATTGGAAGAAATAATAGAATATTTTAAATATATATAAGACTCTTCATTGATCGTCCTTTTACTAACATCATGAAAATGATGTGTATAAGGAAATGTGAGTTTGTTATTACCTTTACTCTACATATATTATCAATGAATAATTAGAAAATATGTTCCCTAACAAGCCATATAATAGGTCCCTTAATATTTACCAAGTTCAATAATTTAATTCCTTAAGAATTTATAAATTTTCTTAAATAATTCTCATGAAGTATATGAAGTTACCTTCGGCTTTATAATAGTTCACATGGTCATTTTGAAATCAATATAATTTTTTTAACCTACCTATATTTATAAAGGTTTCTTTATCCAAAACATGTTAAGTATTTTTTTTTTGAATATTAAGTATCTTAACTAAATTAAGCCTAAAACACTTTTATGGGTATAAATAGGATAGTTAATCTTAGTTTTATTTGAGAAATAATTATCCTTCCACAATCAGGTAAGATTAATATATTTATATATACATCATTTATTGTAATTGATATTTGTGATTCAAGTGTTACTGAACTGTTATTTTAGTATTTAAGTGCCATAAAAACATTTAGTCCAAAATTGAAATAGTGTCTTATTGTGTCATGTAAAACACTGAAATTAATTTTTTCATGAAACTTATTACTAACCTGAATAAATCCAATCTGGTAATGATGAAAAATTATCTCCCCTTTGCTGACATAGGAATCACCCTTTCTCAGCTCTGTTTAACTTCACTCTATAACCTTTCAATTCTTGTTCATTTATTGTATTTAAATATAATTATGTTGAAAATATATTCTATTTAATAAAAAAGTAGTGAATATAAACACAATGAATATACCTGAAGTGGATGTAACTAATTTCTTCTTCAATTCATTGCAATTTCTTTTCTAGTGTCTATTATTTAAACATAAGTAAATAGCCCCTGGTCATTCTTATGCAGTTGAATATTTTGTCTTTTTAGAGGACATAGAAAAAAATATTTTGGATTTATATTATCCATTATATCTTCATAATTTGTTTAAAAAAAATTTCCATAAGTGGGGAACATGTTTCAACTAGTCCCTATCTTCTTGGTGAATTATGGACAACAATTTCATAATCAACTTATCCATTTCATTTATTTGGGCTTAGAAAAATAAAGATAACCTTATTGGTAAGGATAATAAAATAATATTAATGGATAATTAATTATCCATATGAAAGCCCAATTCCACTAACTAATTAATATACCCCAACATTTTGAAATTAGGATCCCTAGGTTGATTTCATTCTTCTAGTTTACACCAATATAGTGCATTGGGAATCTTATTTATTTCTAGAATTTCCTTATATTTCCCAAGAGAATATATATGTGATATTAGGAGGTATGTATCAATGTGTTTTTGTTGTATCATCAAATATTTATAAAAATTTGATAATATAATACTATTAAAATAGGATGAATCCTTAACATATCTTTTGTTACCATCCTTTTGACATTTTTCACCTATTGGGGTGGAAGAATAGGAATAGGGGATCCCAACACATAATAAAAACATTCTGATAATATTTCATTTCATAAATTATTATACCATATATGTAAATTTTCATCTGTAAGGCCATACCCAATGTTAAGTAATGATTACATTGGTTTCATTATTTTACATTCCATTTTCCACAATAAGTAAAACAAATATTTAGTACTTCTGTTGATTAAAAAATTTTATAATAAATAATAATAATTTATTTTACTAATTCTCCCACTATTTTATCAAGTCCCACAATCCCTCACCATTGAACTTAGAATGTTTAGTTTATTGGACATTTTAGTGAAAAGGATCCATATTCCACTTTGCATAACCACAATAAGGGTTGGTTGAGCTACTTGAAGGTATTTATTTAGGAAATTCTCTGTCAACTACAGGCTTAAATCACCTTGATCCGTTTAGTTGACTCCCTAATCTTGAAATCCTGACCTGGATTTTCTCAGCACTCTCCTCAAAGTTACATCAAGTCTGGTGAGGGATACTTCTCGTGATGTAAGATGGTTGAGTCATCCCATAAAATTTATAATAACTCCATGTTAAAAGTATGTGTACTAATGAGGGTTGGTCAAAAACTTGGTTCTAAGGATATCATTCCAAATAATATAATGGGAGTCCAAGTTTGAATTAATATATATTTGATGGATTCTAATTTATCATGCATACATTTTATCTTTTTTATCATTTACATTTATTTTTAAACATTAATTGGATTATACTTAATTAATTAACAATGTTGGATTAAATATTTACACATAATCCATTAATTCAAATTCTATATTTGAACATTAATTCATTTATTTATGTGATAGTAGTCTTTTATCCATAAAATAAGTAATTCATAAAACGTAAATAAATAAATAACTAATAACCTAATCATGATCTTATCAAATGTTTTATTTATTAAGTGGAATATAAATCAACATTTGACCTAAAGAAAATTCATTGTGATAGTCTTAGAACAAGTTATATCATTCCACATATACACCTATGTATCACTTGATTTGGAATCATTATTCTTCCAAATTAAACCACCTCCATACACCTTAGCATACTCCATTAATTAGAAATATTTATAAGTCACATGTAGAAGTGGGCAACCAAAGTATTGGTTAATGGTAATTTCATAAATAACCATGGACACATAGGTTATACATAATAATTGAGGGAGGCATGAAAAATGGGGCATGAAATTTAATTTAATATGAAATAATTGTAAAATAATGAAATTAATTAAATTAAAACGTCTAACACATACAGAGGTATTCATCATGCTCATAAAAAGTCATACACGTAACATATATACAAAAGTAAACCGGTTGACATTCACTTTTATTACTTCTTTATTATTAAGATAAATACATTTTAATTGATTAATTTATCAATTAATTAGTTAATTACATTCCATATTAAAGACCATCTGAATTCATTTAGAGATACCCATCAATAATGGAATTCATAAAACATAAATAACAGAACCAATAATCACATATTTATTATAATAAATTAATTGATCATTTAAACTTTTTTAAAACCACTATTAAATTATCAAACAAACTATGTGTACCAATCGATAAAATAAGTTTTTAATGCTGAAATTTTCAATTTAATGTAATCTAATTTTCCCTTTATTGTGAGACTATATGAAATTTATTAACGAGCTACATGTCATGTACCCAAGTTACATGCCTAGGACTTTGATCATATAGCTCAGCTAGACTACACTTCATGTATAATCCAGCTACATTTCATGTATCACTCTTGTCGTGTGTCTATTAAACCCATAAAATAACTCAGTGTGTTCATCAGTCGTGACTACATGATGTGTATAGACCAGCTACACATCATGTATTACCATGTGACTTTATAACTCACTAACTGGTTGGATATGTTTTTTTTACCTGGTAAAAGATGAATTAATTATCGTGTTCACCACATATACATCATGTATATCATTAATGATTCATGTTGTTAGTCTCACATGGTATGACTATGTATAATGACCACGTGGGTTGTGTGAATTTCACCGCTACATGTGTAGACTACACAGCCTATACTTAAGCTACACACCATGTAATATGACATGTTTTGTGATAGGTTGTCTTGGTATACATGTGGTGTGCAACAAGTTCACCACATGTAATTATTTCTTAGTGTGTCATGTATCATGTGACATGGTCGGGTACAGTGCACTTGGGTACACAACATGTTCTTCGGCAACATGATGTGTAATCCTATGTTATCCAACCAAATTCCTTGAAACTTCAAAATGGAATCTTCAATAATTATTCATATGTTCATGAACTTGATAAATTTTGAATCTTAAATGAAGAAATTAAAATCCTAAAAACAATTTAATTCAAATTGTATTAAATAAAGAATAATATAAAATGAAAAAATCCACCATGATTGTGCATATTGATCAAAAATCAAATAAATAAATATAAATTTAAAATGTGACTATTTTGATACAACATAAAGGTTTTGATCATAGAGAAAGATCCATTGATTGGAATTAAATTAAAATTTATTTTAATTTAGAGTTTCCTTAAACTTTGAGAGAGGATCTTTCACCAAATAAAATAATTAATTTATTTAGATTTGTAAGAAATGATTAACTCGTCTAAGGATACTTTCTTTGATGATTTTGTAGATCTTCTGCAAACCCTTTTGGATTACCTTCATTGGAATGTAATGATTCCATTATATAATTTCTCTAGTGGTGATCCACATGTTATCCTTTGATCTTTGAACAACACCAATTTATTTATAGGTGCTAGTAGAGTGAATCAAATGCCTTTCATTGTTCATCTTGATCACTCCAAGATCCTGTAGGATTGAAGCAGTTCATCTTGTTCTTGAGAGTAAGAGATGAGGAATTTGAGAGAGAGAGAGAGGGAGAGATAATTTTATTGTGTGAAACGATTCTCTATCATTAGTTTTTTATTAACCTTATACAATAGATGTAACCATATATTTATAGAGCTAGGATTTAGGTTGAAATAATATTTAACTGTGTACCGATCCTTAAATAATATTATAATCTTTAATAAACCTCATTCCATATAATAATAGTATTATTATTATAATTATTTTATGGAATTTTCTAACTCACATGATAATAAATATTATTTTACAGGATTTTAAATTAATATTTATCACCGAACGTAATCTTGATCTGCCTGAACTCCTTAACTTTTTTTGAATAGATGAATAAATATTTAATTCACTTAAATAAATATTTTATTTACAATCTAGAAAATAAAAATTTATTAAATATTAAATAAATAAAATAAGTATTTTAACCCAAATCCCACATATAAATATTTATTAATTATTCAAATAATTAAATAAATTATTTATTTATTTAATAAATAATTATTTATTACCATATGAATATAGATGATCAATAATAATTGAATAAAATTATTCCTAGATCATGAGAATAATAGTTATTCCAATAATTAAATTTAAATAGAAATTAATTAATATCAACAGAGACTCTTAGTGTGTGGCCCTCTAGAATTCATTCTCATTGGCATCAGGCTAGTATGCAAGTCCAAGATTACTGTCTAGAAATAAGTCAAGGTACCCAAGAGAAAAAACTTAATATCAAAACATACATAACAACATATGAATGCTTGTTGTGTACTATAATTCATTTCTCTCAATATATCATCAATTGGATTGCATATATGTTTCATCGACCTATATGCTTGATACGTCTTTCTTTGATTGTGTAAAATAAATTTCATTACACCATGTCCATGGAATTTATCCAACAGCTATATTTCAGTCAAAGGGTAGAGATATCAACTTCCATAAATATGGAAAGGAAAAATCCTTCCTCAGTTTATCCATTAATAACATGTATTTTTTGACACTCCAAATATTCCCTACTTCCCACCAACATATGGAATGATGGTTTTTTAGTAAATCTAAGTGCACGTTTCACAACATACATTAATGATAATCTTAAATTATAAGGACCATTACACATTCTCATAGATATAAATATTTGATGACACCAAAAAAATAAGAATTCCTACTCAAAGGTCTATTTTCATGAGAAGAATCCTCATCCAATTATGAGTAGTCACACCCAGAATTATATGTATTTTGTTCCCTTGTATAGTATGTTATCCATCCATAGAACTAGTTATACAAATACCATCATAGAATTTCAATATACTCATCATAGTTGGTAACTTCTATTCCCTTTTCCATATGACAGATACTCTAGGAAATTATCACCTCAATGGTAAACATATGAATAATCATAATGTGAAAATACATTTAAATTAATATTCAAATATTTGAATATACATGTAATATAAAGTACAAAACTATTTGGTTCTAGGGTTCTAACTCGAACACTTGGTGTGATCCCCTTTTTTCCTATCAATATCTTCTGAGTTATAATGTGTTCCCCTTCATAGAGAGGGTCGAATAACATGACCTCTCAGATGAGAATCATCAATATTAACAAGACCTGAAGAGTGAGTTCTCACGTATAATAATTACCATAAAGTTTCAAGCAGAATCCTAGGATAGCAGTGTGGTCAATAACTTACTTTGAGACTAGGTGTATAACATTGATATTATCTGGATTATTGTTATCCTTTTTCATGAGATAACTCTATTTTATGCTTTATTTTTGGGGATTTCAGAGTGTCCTATTGGGTTTGTTTAAACTCACCAGTACATGGGATCTTTCCACATATGTCATTTATTATGTAGACTAAAGGTCATTTGATAGAGTCCTAGGAAGACCAAGAGTAGTTATAGCATATTTTTGATAGATGGATCATATTTGGTTCCATGAGTAAGATCTTGAAATAATTACCCTTCTCACTAGTAGGTTGGACTCATTTCTAGTTTTTAATTGGCTTGTATGTGCCCCTTTTTTCTTTCACATGCTTGTTACATACTCTGTTGTTGGATTTAGTTATATAAATTCATATTTGTTATAAGTTTTTTCTATCCATTCTACATTTTATTAGTGTTTGGACATGTGTGTGTGTGTGTGTGTGTGTGTATAAGTACCTTAGGATAAGGAATACCATGTGTATCAACCCAAGGCCTATTGATGGTATTATTGGGGTGCCACACTTGTATTTCCATTGGAATGGAAAGCCACAATGGGGTAGGATGTTCCAAACATAAATCTTAGTACATAACATGACATACATGATAAATCATATCATATATTTTTATGGTATTTTACTCATTCTCTCTCTCTCTTTGGTTGTGTCTATGGTCACATTTTCTTAGAGGAATGTATACCATGCGGAACTAGAATCAACCACATTTTTGGATGTTTCATACAAAATCTATTTAGTATCTAGTCAATATATATACTTGAATTATTCCAAACAGCCTTTTGGATCAATCTTGATTCCAAGGATATATTCTACTCACATAATAACTTCATAGATAATAAATTGTTTAACCAACCATTATCTAACTCTTAATACTAGTTTGTCATTTCCAATAAGTAATATTTCATCAACATGTACCACTAAGAATATAACCACACTCCCACTAAACTTCTTAAGAACACATGGATCACATTCAATATTTATGAAACCAAAATATATTATGGCTTCATTGAACTAAATATTCCATGTCCTGGATGCTTGATTTAATCCTTAGATGGGTCTCTAAAACATTAATATCTTATTAGAATTTAATAAAGTCGCAAACCCTTTATATTGTGTCATACATATATCTTCCTAAAGGTTTTCATTAAGGAATGTTTTTTTGACATCTATATACCAAATATAATAGTCACAGAATGATTCTATGGAAAGTATAATTATGATGGATTTAAAAATGAAAATTTTGGAAAATATTTTGTCAAATTCAATGCCTTGATGGTATTTAAAACCATTGGAAACTTGTTTTTATTTATCGGTACTTAATTTACCATTCATGTCCAATTTTCTCTTGAATACCCATTTTTTACCCAACGAGCTTTACATCAACTAAAACATTGACTAGAACCCAAATTTATTCATTTACATAAAATTCATCTCAACATTCTTGGATTCTTTACATCTAACATCTTTTTAGCTCTCTATTACCTCCTCATAGAAAATATGATCTTTATTTTAAACCTATAATGAGTCACCATATTTAGTGACTAAAAAATCATATATTTATATTATCTAACCTCTCTAGTGCTCATATAAAGTACTTTTGTATCAAGAACAAGATACTCCATGTGGAAATGTGGAATCAATTCCTATTCTAACTCTTCTGTATCTTGAACATCAACTTCATTGAATTTAATCTTTCTCCCACTATCCTTCTTGAGGGTGTGATCCCTCTCAAAAAAAATATCTTGTCTTGCAACTATCACCTTCCTGTATGGGTGGTTTTATAGATATTGTCACTTTTTTTCTTGGAATATCCTATAAATAAAAAATTCATTCTTTATTGTGCTTGTTTGTTTATATAGTTGACCATAAAAACATCTTTGTACCCCATGAATGAATATGCGACAAGTAAGGTTTATTTTTACTACATAAGATGAAAGGAATAACATTTTTATCTATAGTTTATACACATTTTAGTTTGTATATTGTAGTGTATAATTCATATAACCAAAATGATAGTGGAATACTTTCATGGATCATCATCATCCTTACCATGTCAAGAAAGTATGGTTCCTCCTTTCACTAACATCATTCCCCTATAGTGTATAAGAAAGAGTGGGTTAGGATAAACTCCCACTCTACCATAGAAATTCACTTAATTATTTGTTAAGATACTCATAACCAAGATCAGATGAATCTTATTTATCTTTTTACCATGTTGATTATATACATCATTCTTGAAATCATTGAATTTTTCAAAATAGTACAACTTATAACTCATTAAGTATTCATGTCCATATCTACATAAATAATTAGTAAAAGTAATTAAGTAAGAATAACCACCTCTACCTTCTAGAGGAAATTTTCTACCAACGTCATTATGTACCAATCCTAAAACATCTGTATCTATTTCACCTTCCACCAAAATTTGGATTGGCCATGTATCTTTGTAAACAAGCATAACATCTGTGAAGTGGTTTTAGCTAAAAAGAGTACAGGTAACCATCATGATAGAGATTTGTCAAACACTTCTCAGTTATATGGACATGATAGTTATACTACAGATAGGTGTGAAATGATTTATTATCTATTTTCAATACTTGGTTTATATAAATTAATATATAAAGGTCTTTATTTAAAGGTTTCATAACAAAACATATATTTTATTACAAAAACTGAAATTAAAACAATTTGTATCTAGGAAGGATATATAAATTATGTTTTTGGAGACTATTAGTATATAATAAAAATATTCTAAAAACAAAAACATCCTAGTTAGAAACATAATATGATACTCCCCAATGGATAGAGTAGTTAGGATTACACTATTGGAAGCCTGCAAATCCACCTATCCTCTAGAAATATTTTGAAATATAACTAGTTTCTATATTTGAAAATAAATGTCAGTTGTGACCTCTTGGATTTAATAAAGGCATAGACCATTTAAGTTTTTAGTCAAAATCTTTAAAGAGACCCAGGGCGGATGCCATCTCACTCTATTGCGAGTCTCAGGCATCTATTAAAATTAATTAAAAAAATTCTCAGGCTATTTGTAATAACATTACGTCGCACCCTAGTGTTGCGTTCAAGCTAAAAAAAATTAAAGGATCCAAAGGGAATAAAAATAATTTAAATTAAATTAATGGAATTTAATGAGGGATAAAAATAATTAATAAAATAGAAATAGTTAGAGATAAATTAAAAATAATTTAAATAGGGTAAACCCATTTTAATTATTTGTTTCATTTCTTCCACCATTTTATTTTTATTATTTTATTTACATATTTCCTTTTTTATTTATTTTTTATCCTTTTTTCCTTTCCTTTCCTTTATTTCTTTTCTTTTTTTCTCTCCTCCTCTCCTCCCTCTCCATGTGTCTCGCCCATATAGCACCCCCCTTAAGGGGTGAACCTCCTCCCTTACCTCTCCTTTGGAAGCTTGTTTTAGTCTTGTTTCTACTCTAATTTTGACATAATCTGGTGTGCTATTAAACTCTTGGTAAGGCTATCCTCACGCACCAAGAATCATTCAATATCGTTCTAAATCTATAGCACAATCTGTCGCATAAGGATTTTACTCGAAATTGGGGTTTTTCTAAAATCATCTGGTTTCTTCCATTTTAGGTCAAATCAAAGATTGATGTGGATCATAGGATCCTATATGAGTTAAAGGTAGGGTGTCTACTCTATTTCTAATCATTTAGATGTGTGTTTTAAAATATGTGTTGCACTTCTCTTCGGTGCCTACCAGTAATGTTCAATTTTAAATATTCTAATTTAATTAAAAAATTTTAATTAAATTTTTCACCCTTGTTTGAGATAAATTATTTTTTTAAAATTATTTCAACATAATTGGTTACCACTTTGGTTGTGCCAACATTTTTGGTCTCATTTTTCATTAGCCTTGAATAATTAAATTATGCAATTTAATTTATTGTGTGACCCCCTTTAGGTTGAGCTTTAAATTAAATAAATTATTTGTGATTATTGTGAACAATGATCCTTGATTTTTTTTGGTTTTATATACCTAATGCTTTTATTCCTTGTTAAATTATTATCCTACCATACCATTATAAAGTGATATGTGTGTTTTTTTTTCTTTCGCTGATAAATTTCTTTGGCTATAACTGCTTGACTAGAATAATCATTAGTATGTGTCTTTGAGTTGCTTATATTATTTGGTTACAATTATAAATACATGCCCTATGATATTTTCTTCCTTTAAAACTAATTAAATTTAGGATGGTGAGACAATGTGGATTCTGTATTAAGGACTACATAAGGACTCTCTATTCCTAACTGGTTACACATTACGATAGGGAGACAATGTCTTAGGATTTTTCTGGCGAGGGTTTCCATATGTTTCTAAATAATAATGAGTGATACTAGTTCCCAAAGTTGAATTCAAGGATGGACCCATTGTAAAAGTGTTTATTCCATGGTTCGTGTGTTACTTGACCCCTTATGTGCGATACTGGGACAGACTAATGATAATGATTTTCCTCAAGCAATACTTAGTATTTCAAAAGATTTACCTAGACAAGGATCTGTGGTATTGGATTAATTGAAGGATGTACTATAGTGATACCTTTGGGATGGTCTCAGACTCCAACTCACGACTCTAACTTAATAATAATGATAATGCATAAAGGGTTATTATTGATACTGCTTCTGGTCTGTGTGAATTGTGATACGTTTAGGGGCTTGAATCATACTTTATTGACACATAAATTAGACCCCAAGATAAATAAAAAGATTAGGGGTTTGTTCCTTTTTGTATGCATTTTTATTTCTAGCCTTATATATATATATATATATATATATATATATATATATATATATATGAATCTGTCTCATTAAAATTACCTTATTCAGATTCCCAGCTTAGGCTGAAGTATGTGAAATGAGACAGGTGTCATTGAGAACCCAAACCAAGATATATTTATTTTATTATGTTTATTTGATTGTTACTTTTATCATATATTGGAACACTGCTTTTGATTACTGTATGAAATGGAAAGTTTTATACATTGTGGGTGTTGTCCAACTTGGATTTTATCTCACTCCCTACTCAGGTATTGTTTGGTACCTGAGTAAACATTATGCTCACAGGTAGGGATAATGGGAAGTGTGCTTCTTCCAGTTCTTAAGTGTGGCTTGCTGGATAGGATATAGCTCGGGGGAAGAGGACCAAGATTTTTCTCGTGATGAAGTTGTTTCACATCATGTCGTTTTCATTATAGCTTTGATTGCATGCTTGTATTCCTTTTTCATACTATTACTTTAGAACAGACATCATAGCATGACATCATTGTGTATTTGGTTTATTTATCAGCTTCTATACTTATTATATACTTAGTTTGGGTTATTTTTTAGCTTCTGTTGTGGTATAATTATCTATATGATTCCTCTATTTAGTATAAACTATTTTTCTTCCAATATATATTACTTATTACCTATGAGGGAATTTTCTTCCCCAAAGACATGTTAAAAAGTTCCTCGCTTCTAGTCGACAGCCTCTGGCATTCGGGAAGATGTGTTTGAGTTTATGTGCCTAACCCAGCTCAGAGTACCCTTCCAGTGGCTTCCAGGATGGGGATGCTACAAAGTAGTATCAAAGTATTTTTTCCCTTTTT
Organism: Viscum album; assembly: GCA_963277665.1. Lineage (NCBI taxonomy): Eukaryota > Viridiplantae > Streptophyta > Magnoliopsida > Santalales > Viscaceae > Viscum > Viscum album. The sequence goes on from OY728119.1 coordinate 468,993,002, forward strand.
TCATATTGTTTGGGTTAGATAGGAGACTAAGATATGGGGATTTGGAACTTACCGTGTGCATGGATGTAGCTATCCCACTTATTGGGTAAACCCAAAATCCTAGGTTGGGATTGTAGTTATTTATTATGCTAATTATTTTTGATATGATTTCACTATTGGGTGACACAATTATTTTATGCTATTGTTGATATGATTTCATTATTGGGTGACACAATTATTTTATGCTATTTTTGATATTAGTATTATTGAGATAATGATTTTTACCATTGAAACCCGATGATATGAGGGAAATCCATTAACATGAATCCTATTAGGAACCATAAGGATTAAAATGACATGCATATTTCCCTGCCATATCAACATCAGCATGTATATGCATGTTTTCATGTGAGTATTATTGTTCCTAGTTGTAAAAATTTTAAGTGCCTATTTGTGAAATATAAATTTTCTATAATTTTTTATATGTTAACTTTACTTTATCGAGGAAATAGGTGGTAGTACTCATTTTTGTGATCCTTATAAGTTTTATCTTCTTTATCTTGACCTATCTCCTAGAGCGGGCTATTGGTTGTGTAGTGCTAAGAGGTGGGCTATATACATATCCTCCTTATTGTACCTTATCATTTCCTTTTTATATACTTTGAATTCTATCTAAAGGTTTGTGTTTTATTATTTTAGACCAATGTCTTTGTGACATATTTGTGTCGTACCTCATAAGAGTGGCAATGAGCACACTCTAGAGAAGGTGGGTCCAAAACCATTATAGGTGTCTCTTGTAGATCCTCCTTTGGTGTTACATGTAGTACCACCCATAGTTCCTCCTATAGTATCACTTCCTTCCGACCTTCTGATGGGCCCTAATGCTCAGTTTAGAGATATCCTTCTCATGTTTATGCAGTTTGTCCAAAATATTTCCAGACCTACCCTATCTATGGAAGAGCTTACACACGACTTCCTACAGTAGCACCCTCCCACATTCTTGGAGAGTGGCAGCCTGTATGCTGTAGAGTCATGGATAATGGCATGAAGTCTATCTTTAACAATATTGAGACACTTCCGGATCGTAGGGTCAAACTTTTAGTCCACAAGATTTGTGACTCTGCCAATCATTGTTGGGAGGTTTCATCTCAGGTGGAGCACACTAGAGACATGGTTTAAGAAAACTTCCAAACATCTTTCTATGATCACTTATTTCTGCAGGCTCTAAGAGATGATAATTCTGAGGAATTCTTACATCTTCATCAAGGATTTATGATATTATAAGAGTATTCTACTCATTTCATATAGCTTAATCATTTTTCCACATCTCTGACTAATGATGCATAGACAACTACAATATACTTTAAGTAAGGGATCATATATTCCATTCGCTAGAAGGAGAACGTCTTTCATTTGACCATTTTTATAGAGATCATGAATCAGGCCTTCATTTTGGAACAAATTTTCTGGGAAGATAGACATGTGATCCAGGGTGGTTGAGTTCTGAGGTAGGGTGATAGTTCTTTAAGAAATAAAAAACACCGTTTTGAAAGTGCACATGGAGAAAATACTAGTCAAGAAACACATTTTGATAGTTCTGTCACAAGTCATCAGTGAGGCAGAGTTTTCCATAAAAAATCTCACTGCACAAGAGACCTGATAGAGTGTTGGCTTACAGCAAGATGGGTCACCTTAAACATTTCTGTCATTCTTTCTCATCATCATACAATGGGAGAGGATCTGTACCAGTAATTTTATAAGGTATAGGATCTATGACTCCACAGAAGGCTGGAAGTACTTTTTCCATGAGACGATTAGGCCAAGGTAATTGTGGAGGTATTGGTTGAGGAAATCAAGTCCCATACTAATAGTTTTAGCAGAGTTAACTAGCTCAGGCCAGTCAGGAAGTATCTTAGGGTCATGGTTCAAGTCTTATGTATGTAGTAAAACCAACACTATAGGAGTAGAGTTTGCATCCATCTACGGTTAGAGGTACCATTATAGTAACCTCTAAATTATTTTCTACTCTTTTTGATATCGGTGCATCACATTTCTTTTTATCTATTTCTATTGTTGAAATACATGGTTTTTCAATTTAGTACCTTTACAGTGTCATTTCTCTTGACACTCCTCTAGGGGTTAAGACCGAGGGAATATGCTAGTGGCATGAGTTCCCCTTGAGATAGGTGGGTACCATTTCCTTTGGAATTTTGACATTCTTGAAATGTATGGCATCGATGATATTCATGGCATGAATTGGCTCACTCCATATCATGACTAAGTGGATTTATATCGCTATCAGTTGTCCTTCACATATCCTAAGTGTGATATATATCTACATAGATGAGAATGGAATATGCAGGGAGACAAATCTAGACTTAAATGTTTAGGACTGGGAAAAGTGACAGCTCCATTAGCAAGTATCTTCATGAGTGATCAGGCAATGAAGCTAGTGGACTTACCTCTCATGGTGGAACATTTTAGTGATGTATTCCCTGATGATTTATCTAGATTACCTCCCATGAGGTATGGGGAGTTCACTATCAAGATAGTTCTAGGTGTGGCACCAGTGTCTATTACTCCTTATTGGATGGAACTTGTAGAGATACATGAACTCAAAAGGCAACTTGAAAAACTCTAGGATAAGGGTTTTATCAAAAGTAGCACATCACCATGCGGTTCATGAGTTATTTTCTCCAATAAGGTAAATGGAAACCTCATATTGTCCCTGGATTACCATTGGCTCAACCATCTTACAATAAAGAATCAATATTTGTTGCCTCGTATAGACGACCTGTTAGACCAGTTCTGAGGATCAACTATTTTCTCCAAGTTTAATCTGAGATTGTGTTATCACCAGATCTATGTGCGACCATATGACGCACCATGTATGACATTCTAGAGTAGGTATGTCTTGTATGACTATCTCGTTATTTCATACATCCTTACGAATGTGTCGGTAGTATTCATGGATCTGATGAATTGGGTTTTTCACCTTTACCTTGATTTATTTTTGGTGGTTTTTGTTGACAACAACATGGTGTATTTGTGTTCCAGACACGACCATGCAACCCATCTTGAGATCGTACTGAGTAAATTCAGAGGGCACCAGCTATATGAAAATTTTATAAAATGCCACTTCTGGATTTATAAGGTTCACTTCTTAGGTTATATAATATCTAAGTCATACGTGTTAGTTGACCCAGAAAATGTGAGAATCGTAGTTTCATGGGAGCATCCCAAAAATATTTTTGACATATGCTGTTTCTCGGGGCTTGCTGGATATTATAGGAGTTTCATCTAAGATTTCTCCCGCTTAGTAGCACCTCTTATGGAACTGACTAAGGAGGGTATGTATTTTATCAAATCAGATGCTTGTGAAAAATATTTTCATGAGTTAAAGGGAAGACTAACCGCAACTCTGATCCTGATTCATCCTAATCCATGTAGAAGCTATATTGTTTACTATGAAACTTCAAGAATCAGACTAGGTGCAGTTTCGATATTGAGAGAATTATTTGTGGCTTATGGATACCGCTAGCTGAGACCTCAAGAGTGGAACTATCCAACACCAACCTTGAGGTAGCAGTTGTGGTTCATGATTTATGCTGCTAGAGACACTACTTTTGGGGTGAATGTTTTATTGTTTAAATAGCTCAAAAAAGCTTGAAATATATCTCCACACAGCAAGACTTGAATTTAAGGCAGATAAGCTGGGTTAAATACCTTCTGTCATTCAATTTTAATCCTTCTTATTCCCTTGGTAAGGTAAATTTCGTGGCTGACACTTTGAGCCACAAGACACAGACACAAGACGTCCAAGCATCCAGTAGTGAGTGGAAGATTTTGGCTTTATTTTCTGAAATACATCTAGAGGTTCAGGAATAGCACGGGAAACCAGTTTTAATAGCTCTTATAGTGACATACTCTCTTCTATAAAAAGTCCTTATGAGACATTTATCTGGTCTAGAGGGTCTCATTTTAAGGGAAACCATCACAGGAGAGAACCCTCCTCCTGGTTGGGTTGTTGATGGTAGTGAAACTCTTCTTTACCATGGTCGTGTATGGGTACCTTCTAATATATGTGAAGATATGATGAAGGAATATCATACCTCAGTTTGGGTAGTTCATCCTAGACTTTACAAGATTTATATAGACATGTTTCATTAGTACTGGTGTCCAGGTAAGAAGAAGAAGATAGTGAGTTTCATCACTTGGTGATCCACCTATTAGCAGGTGAATGCAGGGCACCAACAACTTGTTGGATTTATATAGCTTCTATCAATTACTGAGTGAAAATAGAATAACATCACCATATATTTTATTATAGGATTTCCAAGATCACCTCAAGGCAGAGATGCAGTACGGGTTATTGTTGATAGATTGACCAAAGTCGCACAATTCTTGCCTATTTGGGTGACTTTTTTATTGATGATTTGGGAAGGCTATAAATCTAGAAGATAGTGAAACTTTATGGAATACTTCATTCTATTGTCTTGGACAGAGATTTCTGCTTTACTTCATGATTCTATCAAGGGTTTCATAAAGCACTGGGTTCAAAGATACTCTTGAGTATTGCATATCATCGTCAGACTGATGGGAATTATGATCAGACCATACGAGTGTTAGAGGGTATGCTATGATCCTATATCCTTGACTTTGGAGGTACATGGGAGAAATATATTCCACTTGTTGATTTTTTCAATAATAATAGCTTTCAAGTGACAATTCAAAAGGATCCATATGAGGCCCTCTATGGTAAATCGTGTTGTTCACCATTATGCTGGCTCGAAGTAGGTGAGGTATCTTTTTTGGGTCCTTATCTTGTTCAAGAAACATCTGAGAAAGTTTAGATAATTCAGAGGCATATGACTACACTTCAGTCCTCACAAAAATATTATAACAATAGTCATCGCAGACCTCTTAAGTTTGAGGTGGGACATCGATTCTTTATGCGTGTTTCACCAAGGTTGGATCACAAGCAGATCAAGGGGTAGGGGAAATTATCACCGAGATACGTTGGGTTGTTCTATATAATGGAAAGGTTTGGGCTGGTGGTCTATCGGTTATTGCTACCTCAGAGGTATTGTGCAATGCGTGAAGTCTTCAATGTATCTCAACTTCAACAGTATCAACCCGAACCATCTCGCTATTTTGACCCTAATGACATCGATCATGATACGGATGCATCCTTTAAGGAGTTTCTGATCCATATCATCGAACATAGAATGAATTTTCTCCTAGGTAAGTCAGTTCCTTTATCCTGAGTGTTATGGAAACACGGACACTTTTAGGATGATACTTGGGATAGAGAGATTGATGTATGTGTGTAGTGTCAAGAACTTTTCTCAAACGACGTTCCACTACCCTCGAAAGGGAAACTCAGGGATGAGCTATCTTAAGGAGGGGAGGTTATAACGTCCCGACTTTAATAAAGGTATGTACCATTTAATTTTTTATTCCAAATCTTTAAAGCCTCCCAAGGCACACGCCAGCGCACCCTATTGCGGGTCCCGGGCAGCAACTAAAATTAATTAGATAATTTATCAGGATTTTTGTAAAAAAAATTATGTCATACCCTCATGCTATGTTCAGGATAAAAATTATTTAAAAGATTTAAAACGGAATAAAAAAATTAATGGAATTTAAAGAGGTATAAAAATAAATAATAAAATTGAAATGGTTGGAGAGAAATTAAAAATAATTAAAATAGTATAAACCCATTTTAATTAATTGTTTCATTTCTTCCACCATTTTATTTTTATTATTTTATTTATTTATTTCATTTTTTATTTATTTTTTCCTTTTCACTTTTTTATTTCCTTTTATTTCTTTATTTTGTTTTTTTTCTCTCCTCCTCTCCTCCCCCACCATGTGCATCACCCCTATAGCCCCCCCAAGGTGGTGCACCTCCTCCTTCCCTCTCCTTCGAAAGCTCAATGCAATCTCGTTTATCCTCCAATTTTGACATTTTATGTTTCATTGTGAAGCTCTTATTAATTCTAACCTCAAGAATGAAGAATCTTTCAATCTCATTCTAAACTCATCTCACAATCTATCATGGAAGTATTTTACCCGAAAATGGGATTTTTCTGAAATCATTTGGTTTCTTCCGTTTTAGGTCAAATCAATGATCGTCATGGAGTGTTGGATCCTATAAAATTACAAGGTAGAGTTTCTACTCTCTTTCCCCTCATTTCATTGAGTATTTTAAAATGCATGTTGTGCCGCTCGCTGGTGCCTACTGGCGATGTTCAATTTTACCTATTCTAATTTCATTAAATTGTTTGGATTAGTTATTTCACCCTTATTTGAGATAAATTAGTTTGTTTAAATTGTTGAAACATCATTGGATACCCCTTTGGTGGGCTAACATTCTTGGTCTCATTTTCCATTAGAACTAAATAATTAAATTATTTAATTTCATGTGTTACATTACCCCCATTAGGTTGATCTTTAAATTAAATATATTATTTGGGATAATTATGAATAATGAAACTTGAGTTTTTTTGGTTACCTATGACTAATGGTTTTCTTCATTATTAAATTATTATCCAACTGTTCCATTATAAAGTTATATGTGTATTTTTTTTCTTCTTTCACTGATAAATAGTTTTGGATATAACTGCTTGACTAGAATAATCATTAGTATGTGGGTTTGAGTTGTTTATATTATTTTGTTGAAATTATAAATATATACCCTTTGATATCTACATCCTTAAAAACTAATCAAATTCAGGGTGGTGAGACAATGTGGGTTCTTTATTAAGGACTAAATGAGAACTCTTGATTCCTGACTGGTTACAAATTACGCCAGGGAGATGATGTCTTAGGCTTTACCCAGTGAGGGTTTCCCTGGGATTCTAAATACTCATGAGTGATACTAGTTCCCAAAGGGACATTTAGGGATGGACCTATTGGAAAAGTGGTATTGCTAGGTCTCGGTTGATACTTGACCCCTTATGTGCGATATTGGGACAAACTCATGATAAAGCTATGCCTCGAGAGATACTTGGTCTTTTGAAATATTTCCTTAGAAGGGATTTGGGGTATTGGATTAATGAAGTATGTATTGTAGTGATACCTTTGGGATGGGCTCAAACTCCAACTTTAAACATGAACATAATAATAATGATAATGCATGAAGGGTTATTATTGATACTGCTTGAGGTCTGTGTGAATTTTGATACCTTCTAGTGCTTGAAGAACACTTTGATGACACATAACATAGACCCCAAGCTAAAGCACAGTATTGGGGGTATGTTCTTTTTTTCCTACCTTTTTATTTCTAGCCTTATATATATATATATATATATATGCATCATACTTATTACAGGTACCTTATTCAGATTCTTGGCCCAGGCTGAAGCATGTGATATGGGACGAGTTCCACTGAGAAACCAAACCAAGGTATATTTATTTTATTATGTTTATTTGACTGATAATTTTATCATATATTGGAACACTGATTTTGATTATAGAAAAAAACTAAAATGTTTAGACATCATGGGTGTCAGCCTACTGGGATTTTATCTTAGTCCCTACTCAAGAACTGTTTGGTACCCGAGTAGACTTTATGCTCACATGTAGTGATAAAGGGAAGCACGATTCTTCCGGTTATTGAGTGTGTCTTACTGATTAGGATGGATATTGGGGGTATAGGACCAAGATTTTTCTCATGATGCAGTGTTTTCACTTCATGTCATTTTCATTATAGATTTTATTGCATGCTTGTATTACTATTTTTTGTAATATCACTTTAACACAGACATCATAGCATGTTATCATTGTGTATCTGGTTTATTTATCATCTTCCAAAATTATTATATATTTAGTTTGGGTTATTTATTTTCTTCTATTGTAGTTTTATTTTCTATATACTTCTTCTATTTAATATAAACTAGTTTTCTTCCATTTTATATTACCAATTACCTATGAGCACATATTATTCCCCGCTAACATGTTAAAAAGGCCCTCGCTGGTAGTCGGTAGCCTCTAACATTCGTGAAGATGCACTTGAGGTTATGTGGTCAACCCCGCTCAGAGCACCCTTCCAGTGGATTCCGGTATGGGGATGATTCATCAGTAGCATAACTTGTATCTAATACCCAATGGGTAGATATATAAAAAAATACTCGATAAAAAATACACCTGATGCTTCCCATTTCTTCTTTAACTGGGTGAAGTTTTTCTTCAAGTGGACACGTTTTTCACATGAAAAACATACTACATCCTTCTAAATTACATATCCTTGGATATACCATTTATTATAATGATGGTTCTTTGGATAATTAGACTTGGAATGATTCTTAGGCCCCTTTTTCATGTTCATCCTTTTCTTATTCACAATAATTACTAAAATAAATTTAGTCCCAATGACTTTATCAACATAGAGAATCAGTATAAGGAGTTTTTTGAGAGTCTTTTTTTAATCCTCATACTATAATTAATTATTAAATTAGATAATCGCTTAGGAGGTGATGAAATAATGAGATATGTGCACATATCCTCATAGATCTTGAATCCCAATATGTCCAAGCACATAGTGTATCCTATCATCTTAACTATATGATCCTCGGTTGGTGATGAAACTCTATGTTTTCACATGTATAGTTCATTGGATATATCAAGTCTCTCTTATATCATCTTCGTTTGATAACAATCATTAAGGTGAGACATAATGTTATATGAATCAATATCCTTGTGTTATAGTAAAATATCAATAGATTAAGATGAAATTATGAAGCATTGGACATCTGTGCAATCATAAAAAATGCTTCAAATGGAGAGATAGTCCTTCCTCACTTGCCTCTTTGAAAAACACCTCAGAAATAGGGTTTTCATACATATATAATTTTCATTTATTATGGAGTATAAATCAAATGTTCTAATACCACTCCTGTTAATTCATGTTGGTAATATGGTTTTCCTTCTTTAATATGGATTACAATGATATAGTCAAAATTGTGGGGGTTTTCATTTCTATAAAAAAAATAAGAGCATAATTTTAGTAATTTTTTTGGATTACTAGTTGGATTGCACAACATCAATGATTATGCATAGGAATTGATCAGATTAAATTTAAATTTCTAAAACTACACATAGATACTAAGGCATAGTAAATTGGTGGTCTAGGGCTGAACCCAAAAATATAGATTATAGGTAAGAAACCCAACGGTAAGAAACTTTTGGGTTGGATTCCACATGATCACTCTTTGGTTTGGGTTTTCTATAACTAAGTATCTTGGGATTTAAAAAATATTAAAGAGAAGGGATCAAGATCAATATTATGGTATCGAAAATAGAGTAATCGTAAATATAGCTTTGGATGGACTTATGGATTAGTATTCCAAGCAGTGAAAAAGTCACCAATTGATATTGGTCCAACCAATTATATCTACCTTAGCTGATAACTACTCCTTGGTCTAAAGATAGTTAACAAGATAAGTGTTTGAATCTTGTCTTCTAGGTAGAAATAATAACATGCTATTGGTCATGGCCTACTCAACTTCAATAAGGTAAAGAATCCTTTTAAATTCACATTTTACGATTAGGGTATTTGAAAAATAAATGAGATTAACAAATTTTTTAACCTGATTACTATTTATAGGGTTACCAAGTATTGATTCAGATATTCATTAGGTTCAGTCTGCCCCTACCCTCAACCCCTAATCTTAGGAGGTTTAGTTGCACATGAAGTAATTGTATGAAAGAAGGGAACATTTTGAAATATTCTTGAAGTAAAAAATATAAAACTTAAATCAAATCAAACCACAATTGAAATCATGAAATATAAAATAAATAGTAACTTGAATGAAGAAACAATGAAGAATGCGGTGGAAATTGATGTCGAACAGTAATTGATATTGGATTCAGAAGTCGAAATAGAAAAAAACAATGAATGAGTCTTGTAATGGAAACCAGTGACAAAGGAATTATTAAAACAATAAAAATAAAGTAATAGAAATAGGTAGGAAAGAAAATGTTAAAATAATAGAGAAGAAAGGAAGAAACAAAGTTCGTCATCCAAAAGTCCCCCTTCACATTTGGGTCACTATATTTTTATATACCTCGAGCATTACATGATATGTAAATGATTCACATCATGTAACTCTTTTAAGTGGATTCTACATCGAGACTTTCACAGCATGTATTTGACTTACTTTTCTTGTAATTCATATTCACATTGATCACTGAATATCTAGGATCTCCGGATTTCACATCTTGAATCTTTTGTGGCAATTAGGTTTTGAACATTTCACATTTTGTACTGAGATCACTTCTTGTATGTCATTAGATTTAAAATTAAGATCTTTCATTACATGTAATCAAGACTCCATCATTTACTTAGTTCATGCATAGAATTTAGGGTTTATGACCTGGCCTTCTACTAGAAAGTGGCATGCTCAATTATTAAACATTTTTTAGTTGAGATTCATGATGTGGAAGGTTGATTTTTTTTATTTTTTAGCATCTTTACCTTTGATTCTTGAATTCTTATTCATTGCAAAAAAAAGACAATACCCATTGTATTATCAAGTAACGTATAATTAATCATTAAATAAATGTATCTAAAAGTTGTATAAGAATTTAGATTATCAAATTCCCCCACACTAGAATAATTTTTTATCCTCAAGTAAAAATCATCTCAATAGGGATTCCAAAAGAAAAAAAATAAATAGAAAACATGCACCACAAACAAAAAAATAAAACAAAGTGTAAGTAGAAAATTTATATCCTCTAGAATCAATCCTATAGATAAAACTAGTCATGAATCATTGTTATGTTCTTTGTTAAAATTCTTTCTTATTTTAATTAAAATTTTATAAATTTTCCTCTGAATCTATACCCATTTTTCAATTTACCTTGTAATAAATTTTTTCTCATAACTCAAGGTAAAATAAAACTATATTTATTTTCATACTTTTAATACATGTTGATAACCATAGGATTGCATGGGTTCTATCATCTTCGCATCATAATGAAAAATACAAAATTAATTCTGAGGGCCTTAGTAATAAGGATCAAATGACTCTGAGGTTGAAGTTAGGTTGTATTAAAGTGAAACTAAAGCTCAAAAAGGAGGGTAAGATCTATTTTATAATGTATGATAAACGTGAACATTGTAATGAAGTAAATACTCCTAGAAAAAATGTGTCCATGCTCCCAACAGGTCAATATGGGTCCATGAATATGTTAAGAAAGCATAAATAATGTTCCATGTACCCTTTTTTTATATTTTATTTTACAAAAATCATGTCTCAAATAGATATAACATCCTTCACCTAACCACGTATGATCCATCATAAGATTCATTAGTATAATAATGGTGATTTTTGACCTTCCTAATACGTAGCCCATTTTTTCAAGGGAATGTGGTAGCCATAAAAATGTTAAAAGTAATCATGAACCATATCATATAAATATGGTAAAAGATCCATTATATGACTCTTCAGCATTAATTTCCCATGTATGCCAGTGATGAAAATACCCCGCACGTGTTCAAAAAAAATAATTAATGGTACCAAGAGTAGGGTGGGTATGGATGGGAGGCCTAAAATGGATTCATCCTAAAAAGGCTATTCATAGATACTATGGGATAAATATAGATAAATTTATTGGTGTGTATTAGAAAAAATGTCTCAAAAAATATTTCTTAAAACATTTTAACAGTTTATTTATTTAATCATAGCCTCAATAAGATCTCAATGCAAGTTTGGAAATCTTTACATGTCTTAAGTATTTCTTAATAAATATTCTCAAAAACGAATATGATAATGAAGGTATATAATCTTCTTAGGAATGGGAGTATATAAAATAACCAATAATCACTCAGGCCTTTGTATCCAGTAATAATTCAATAAATATGAATTTCAATAATCTAGAGTTAGAATTAAATTACTCAACTCAGCAATCATGTTAAAATTATAATTACAATAAAAAATTGATCTCAATAATATCCAACCAAAATATTTATTTTATCAAAATGGATGTAATGACATTTATACTTTAAAGAATCATTTTAAAAAAAAATGTATCCTAGACTAATGAAAAAAGGAAATCATCCAAGTGTATTGAACATAATGCTCAAGAAAGACTCCCTGTATTTAAAATGAGATAGTTTATGCACTGTTATGGAATGTGTTGTGCAAGAGGTAAAAATTATAGCATATACAAAAATGAAATGGAAATTTAGAATTAAAAATTAGGAAATCAAAATCTCCCTATAATTAAAATCATGCCATGGGAAAAAAATGGATGTTGATTGTAAATTGTGAATCCTATAAAATAATTAAAAAAATACTTACACTAGATAATCCATTAGTTCATAGGGGTTAGGAAATATGTGAGAAGAAATATGGTAGGTGCACACAATTAATGGTATTATATAAAAAATGAGATAGATTCATGATGTGGATATAAATAATTTTCGGATGACCAATGGATGGAAAATTCTAGAAAAGGGAAGCAAAGGTCCTAAGCACATGATTTAAAATAATGGAAACAACAAAATATGGGTTTCCACCTATAAATTACTAACAATGGTTTCATCATCTAGATAGATGGAAAAAAGAATAAAATGGACTCTAACTAAAGGTATAACTCTTCATGAAATAGTTCTTGATAAATTTTTAGTCTATGTCCATTGACATTGAAGGGTGGTCCTTCACCTTGTTGAATTTTAATTTCCCTATAGGGGATCACTTTGATTACAGTAAAGGGACCTGACCATCAATATTTTAGCTTCCTAGGGAATAGTTTCAATTAAGAATTAAAAATAATAACTTTATACCATGGTTTTAAGATTTATCCGGCAATGCATTGGCCATTCTATTTCTTTATTTTTTCTTTATAAATATAATCATTTTCATAAAATTCCCTTCTGATTTCTTCTATCTCAGTAATTCATAGAATTATTACTTCCCCGGCCTTTTGATCATACAAATTTGGATTCTTAACTACACAATAAGAGTAATTATCTAATTCAATTGGAAAGTTACATGGATTACCCTAAAAAATACAGACTGGAGTAGTTTTGATGGGTATTTTATACGTTTTCTAATACACCCAAAGTGCATCATCCATTTTGATACTCCATACCTTTATACTTTTATCCACTACCTTTTCCATAATTTTTTAATATACCTATTAATCAATTCCACTTTCCCACTTGTATGTGAGTGGTAGGGAGTTCTAGTGTTATAATAGATTCTATACCTTCCAATCAATCTATTCATAACATTATTTGAAAATTTATTTCCCTAACCACTAATGAGATGTCGATAAAATATAAATATCTAGAAAAAAAATTTCCTTAAGATTATCATGACCACCATAGTTGTTTCATGGGAAGTGTCACTGGCTTCCACCCACTTTAAAATGTAATCCACACTGACCAAGATGTAAAATTTTCCATCATAATTTGGGAATAGACAAATAAAATTGATTCCCAAAATGTTGAAGATTTCCAAAAGTAGAAAATGATTCTAGAGAATTTCATTTCTCTATTAATAGTGCATGTTTTCTGGCACCGATCAAAGATGTGAATGAAACTTCTCACATCCCAATGGAGTGTGTTCCTGAAAAGACCACTTTGTAGGATTTTATCCACACTATATTCAGGCCCATGATGTCCTCTAGATGGTGACATGTGACACATCTCGATTACACTTTGAACTTTATTTTCTAGAATTCAATGTCACAATAAGACAACAGCATAGTGCTTAAATAGTAGTGGCTCACCCCAGTAGTAGTGTGTGGCCTTGACCAAAAATCCATTTTTTTGTAAGAGAAGTGTGGGTAAAGTTCCCCCATTGAAATAATGTTTTCAATATCATAAAACCACAATTAGACTTCTGTATTTATATTAAACATCATTTCATCAGGAAATTCCTCCTCGATATCAAGATTATACTCATCCTTAAGTCTAGGTGGTGGAAGTATAGATAGGTGATCATAAATGACATTATTATTTCCTTTTTTATCCTTAATTATTATGTAAAATTCATATATAATTAGGATCCACCATGCCATCCATAGTTTGGAATCATTTTTACTCAATAGTTATTTAAGTGTTGCATGATTATTATAGACCACCACTTTGTACAAAAATGTGGTATGATCAAAAAAATTCAAATGCAAGTACAACTACAATTAGTTTCATTTTAGTGTATTTGTAATTAACCTAGGACCCATTTTGTATATGATAAGAATAAAATATAGGATCCAATTTATTTTTGACCCATTATCCTAAAATAGTTCCTACATTAAAATCTCTGGCATCGCACATCATCTCAATGTCCTTGCACCAATATAGTGAAATGATGATAGGAGTGGCCACAATTTTGTTCTTTAAAGTATTGAATTCCCTCCAACACTCTTTAGTGAAATCAATACTATACTTCAATAATCGTTGTGTCAATGGGTGGGATATTTTTCCAAAGTCTTATACTAAGTGGCGATAAAATTATCCATGTACTAGAAAACATTGTATACCTTTATGGTTGTGGGATCAGTTATGTCTTCAATGAATTTAATTTTTACTTGATCAAATTCCATGCATTTCTATGATATTTTTTTCTTGGGAACTATTCCTCCTTAGAAAATAAATTGTCATATTTCCTAGTTTAATTATAGACACTTTTTTATAGTGTTTTAGGACTAGATCAAAATTAGTAAGATAGACTTTGAAGGATCTTATGTAAACTGAGAAATTATAAATAAAGATCTCAATAAATTCCTCCTCCAAATAATTAATTATATATACCATTCATCTTTTAAAAGTCCCTGGTTTATTTCACATTCTGAATGACATTCTACTATAGGTTAATATTCCAAAAGGACATGTAAAAGAAATTTTAGTGTAATCTTATGGGTCAATTGTGATCTGATTATACCCGAAATATCCATCTATGAAACAATAGAATTCATTCCCATATAGTCTTCCAAGAATTTGATCCATGAAACATAAATGTAAATTTTACTTTTGGGATCCCATTTTTAGGTTTCTATAGTCAACGCGTATTCTATATCCAGTAATTTTTCAAGTTGAGATTAACTCCTCTTCATTGTTTTTAACAACTGTTAAGTTGCATTTCTTTAGGAAGACATGTAGCAAACTCATCCACTCACTATAAGTTATTGAAAAATTATTCCATCATCTATAATCTTCAATACTTTCTTTTAGAAAACTTATTTCATTGGAGAGGTGAGTCTTCTTTGTGGTTGATGTTTGGGCTTAGCACTTTCATCTAAAAAAATATTGTGAGTGCATATTATGGGTCTATTCCCATTAATGTTAGACACTCCCAATGAAATTGAATATTTGTTCCTTTTTATGAATTCAATGAGTTTCTCCTCTTGTAGTTAATTCATTTTTGAGATAATAATTACTAGAAGTGTAGCTATAGTCTTTACGAATTTTTAATTTAGGGTGCTCAATATAAGTTTCAATTCCAGCATCAGTGGTCTGATTAATGAGGGTATGAATGGGGGGTGATAATACTTGTTATAGGTCTAGTGTAATTTACACCCTCGTAGTCACTAAATTCATATTCATTAAAATACTAGGTATATCTATTATCTTAAATGGTTATATAGTAATTTTTATAATTAGTAAAAAACATCACTTGATAATCAAATGAGTCATTTCTTTACATGGTGGCCTTTGTTAAGTCAAATATTACATGTTCTTCACCAACTTGTAATATCATTCATCCTTGATTTACTTCAATAAATTCTTTCCCAGGGGTGAGGAATGTTCTCCCTAGTATTATATTAATTTCTTCCTCTTCCTCCATATCCATGATAAATAAATCCACAAGGAAGATGAATTTTCCAACATTGACTAAGATATCCTTGAGAAGTCCTCAAATAAACATGACTAATCAGTCATCTAGTTTAAGTGCTAATAATGTTGGTTTTAATTCATTTATCCTTAATTTTTAGAAGACACTTATAGGAAAGATATTGATACTTACTCCAAGATCACACAAGGGTCTTCTAAAATTTCATTCCCCTATAGTTCAGGGAATAGAGAAATATTTTGGGCCTCACATATTGGGAAGAATATTCTTCTAAAAAACTAAAGATAATTATTAATTTAAGGAGATGAATCATAGGTATTCCATTTCAATCTTACCTGAGATAGATTATTTCAAAAACTTGTCATATTAAATAATTTGATAGATTTCTTCTAGAAAGGGAATGTTGATGTGAAATTATTTAAACATTTTTAAAAATAATAATATTGAACCTCTATTTTGGCTTCTATCATACTATATTGAAAGAAAATAGGGGGTTTTACGGTGATAGTTCCACATAGACTTCTTCTTTTTTAGGTTAATATTTAATTTGAGTTTATTTAGTTTTCATTAATTCTATATTTTTTTCCTAACCACCTTTAGTTGTGCTATAACCATCATCTTTTCTAATGATTGAAGCATATTTTAAAGCTCTTTGAACTATTTTCCCACATCTCTATATGTATTCAAAAAAATCAAATCTAATAACCAAGTCCTTATATTCTTCATTTAGATGAATTCTGGTATTATTGGTCAAAGCACCTAGTAATGGGTCTGAAAGGGTCTTTGAGATTTGGCCAACTTGGAGATAAAGGTTTGAGAGGGAAGCCCTTTGGATTTTTATTTTTTTCTCTGGGGTAGTCGCCCTATAATCTAATTTGTTCAGGAAGGAATTTTATCATTAATTCAAGATTTTTTTAAAGAGTTTGGGCTTGTTGTGGTCGTCTTATTGGATATTTCTTGAAATGTTGATTTTGAGTAGGTGGAAACTGTTGATCCTTTGGGGAAAATGTTGTTGAAATTTCTACTACAGTCAAGGAGTGAGACCATTAGGTCAGTAATGTTGGGGATACTTGTAATATTGATTTTATTGATTGAAATTAATGTAATTATAATCTTGGATTTGTTTTTCCTCTATTCCTACCTTGTAGTTCTGATTAGAGTGTGGGCCTCCACACATATCATAAGATTATATCTCAATAACATGGGTAGAAGGGGGTGGAAGTGTAGTAGGAAACTAAAAATACTCATGTTTCTAAGTGATAGATTCAACATGGGATTATATGTGGGTATTCTCCTCCACCTGATGGATTCCACACCGGGGCGGTCCTCTCTCTCTTTGTCACAAACTAGATTTGTCTAAAATCTCATCTAATAGTTTTCCACCATCTTAAGGTGTCTTTTTCATGAGACCTCCTTTAATGGAGGTGTCCACAATCATACAGGTGGGAGGCTAGATTCCCTTGTAGAAATTATGAATTTTTAGCCACACATTGAGTTTGTGATGTAGGAACATCCTAGTTAGTTCCTTGAAATGGTCTGATGCATTCTACGATGATTCTGTGTCTTCCTTATTAAAATTTTAAATTTTATTTCTGAGCTTCCAGGTTCGGATTAGTGTAAATTATTTATCTAAATTTTTATTTTAATTTTCTAATTCATAATGGACTCATGAACATGAAATTTAATCAAATCATTATCTCATTCACACAAATAGAATGTGAATACACATAGTATGATTGCATCTAAATAATCACCCTCGTTGTGAAAGGTGTTACAAACCACTATAAAAATTGAAATGTGTTCATGGGGTTTTTTATTTACATTAAACAAAACAATCACATTTTATGAATCATATAAATGAGTCTAGATTTTAACTTGAAATAATTCACCTGAATTAGAGGGTGTACAATGTTGGGTGTAGCACCACTGATGGAAGGCAAGCCGTAATCCATGACAGTGTGATCCTATAGTGTTGGTCTCTCTCCCTGAACATCAGGTGGTGCATATTGATCATTATACATGTTTGGTGGAATGATATTGTGTTCATCCATTATTAATCATTGACATACATCTAATGTTCTATCGATCTTGATATCGAAAGGAAAAATTCTTATGCGTCCATGATCGTAAAATGAGTCATGGGACCCTAATGCATTCACTAAGCTGAAAGAAATAAGATGTAGGTTGTAATTTGTGAGAAAAATTTTATAAAAAGAAAAGGTTAAGGAAAAGAAGAAAGGGGAAATGAGGTAATCCAAGGTTTGTACCATAGTTCATTGTTCCTAAGCATAAATATCCTAATAATACACCAAAATTTGATCATCCCACATGGCATCGTTGATTATGTGTGCAAATTTATTTGATTATATTTAAATTTCTCAAACTATAATCAGCTAATAAGGCATTGTAAAGTGTAATTAAATGGTCAAACCCATAAAGATAGATTTTAGGAAAGCAACCCAGTGGTAAGAACCTTTAGTGGATGAATTCTCATGAACACTCTTTAGTTTGGGTTTTCTAAAACTAAGTCTCTTGGGATTTAGAATTGATTAAGGATAAGGGTTGAGTCTCAATTTCAAGGTATTAGAAAAAGTGCAATCTTAAATCTTTCTTGGGATATACCTATGGATTATGCTGTAAAGTGGTGAAAAATTCTCTAATTGATCTTAGTCCAACCAATAATATATAACTAAGTTTGAAGCTACTCCTTGGTCGAGAGATAATTCACATCTTAAGTGTAGGAAGATTTGATTCTAGGCAGAAAGAATCAAAAGTTATTGGTCCTAGCCTGATCAACTTCAATTAGGCCAAGGATCCTTTAAAATTTACCTCTAATGATTAGTGTAGTTATAAAATAAATGATATTGAAAATTATTCTTAACCTAATTACTATCCATATGATTACCAAGTTTTAATTCAAATATTAATTAGGTTTAGAATACCCCTACTCTCAACCCTTAACCCTAAGTGGATTAGTTGTGCATGATGGAATTGAATGAAAGTAGAGAAATAGATCACAACATTCCTTCCATGAAAAATAGATAACTTAAATAAAATAAATAAACTATTGAAATCAGGAAATATCAATTAAATACTAACATGAATGGTGAAACAAAGAAGAACGTAGCAGTAATTGACATTGAATGAAAATTGGTATTTGATTCAAATGTCATAATATAAAAACAAGAAATGGAAGAGTCATAGAATAGAAAGCAGTGACAAATGAATTATTAAAAAATAAAATAAATCAATAGAAATATATAGGAATAAAAATTCGAAAATAATGGGAAATAAAGTAAGAAACAAAGTTGGGAATCGAAAAACTCCCATGTATATTGGGGTTTCTATCTTTTTATAAACCACAAACACTATATGACATGTAAATGGTTCACATTGAGTAACACTTTTAAGTGGATTTTGCATCGATAAATTCATCGTATATATTTGACTTACACGTTTTGTACTTTAAATCCTCATTAATCTCCAAATATGTTGTATATATATATTTCATGGATTGAATCTTCAAAATTAATTAGGTTTTTAACCTTTCACATTGTGTATTGATCTCACATTGTGCACCTCTTCAGATTAGAAATTAAAGACTTTCACGATGTGTAATCAGGATTCAAATCATGTACTTTGTTCACACATTTTATATGTGGTTCACAACTTGGCCTTCAGCAAGAAGGTTTTATTTATGAGGATTACACATCATGTACTTAGGATTCACGAAGTGTAAAGTTGATTTTTTTGATTTTCAACATCTTCTCCATTAAGTCTTGAGTTACAATTCCTTCCAATAATATACCAATACCCTGTGTATTATAGAGTAAATAATAATTAATCCTTAATTAAATGTATCCAAAAGTTTTATATTAATTTGTATTATCAATTAAATATTAGATTATAAATTTAATTTAATTTAATAAAATCAAAATATTTTATCAAAACATAATAGATTTCACCATTAGTTTTAGAATATCTCATCAAATGGATATTCTAGTTGAAAGTATCCATATTCCTATTATTATAACCTAGAAATGGGCCTGACAAGTTATTTTGAAGGGTTTTAGGTTGTTGTAACTTTCCAACTACATTAACTTACAGATATTGGATATGTTGATTGGACACCAAATCCTAGATTCATGGATAATAATTTGCTAAAATTTTTAACTCTTAGTTACACTATGTCTTATATAGGAAATCAAACATTGATGTGAAATAAGTTAATTCAACCCAAGAATTAAATTTAAAATTCATGATAATTTAAATCACCCTAACTATGTCCAGACAAGCACATTGAATGATGGTTCAATATTAATATGGTTTGTGGAATGCTATACCAACATAATATTTAATTTTTTGGAATTTTTTACTATATGTGTAATGTTCCCATTTTATCTTGTTACATGCTTATTAATATTAAGTGGATTTCACTTAAGTGATTAATCATGTCTAGTTAATTTTCACACATATTATAATATTTACATTATTTCCATATTTAATACTTGTTAATTAATTTATTTGATGATTTAATCATCGATAAATAATTAACCATATAATTGATAGAAATTAAATAAATAAATTGGTATGACCATGAGAATCTATAAGGGTTGTTTAATCTAATGGATGATAAACCAAACCTTGACCATATATAATTAAATCATAGAACCATTCATTTATTGAGTTGGATCATTCCATATGTGCTCTTATGTACCTCCTCGATTGGTTTTTCATTAGATCCAAACTTGAACTGCCTTTACTTTCCTTGGAGCTTCATCCATTACATAATTTCACTCAAGCACAAGTGAGGGGAACCAAAGGATTTGTTAAGTATGGTTTACATAAAAGAAACTATGGGAATGTGGGACCTTATATAATTAGAGGTGTTGAATGACTTTTAGGCAATTATTTAAATTAATAAATTATTAAAAAAATCATATAATAATAAATTAAATAAACCAATCACATACACTAGCTGATTCAATATCATGGTTATCCATATAGTATTCAACAAATAAAAAACATAACAATATATATAATTCACTTGAACTCATTCGTTATTATTATGATAAACACACTTGAATTAATTTAATTAATTAATAAATAAATAAATTAGTTCCCTTTAACTTAATAACCATATGAACTCTCTTGAAGATACCCATCATAAATGAAATATAGAAAATAAATTGATTGAACCGTATTTGTAGATAATTAAATGAAATAATTGAGAATTTATTAATTCCAAACACTTTATTATATTATAAACAAATCATATTCCAGTAGTGCAATTAGGTTTTTAATGATGCAATTAATTCTTTTTTATGTAATTTTTTTACTCGGTGACTAAATGGTGTGTAATAATGAGCTACATATTGTTTCCATCATCAGTAGTGTATTTGGTTCAAACTCATATGGACTCATCATGTATCTCATCCATGTTACATGGTGTGTACTAATGATTTACATGTATCATGTTCTACTTGTCTTTTGTCCTCATAAAATGCCTATGGACTCACTTTGTTCTTTGGATGTTGAAATTAATTATTCACATAGCCTGTACACTAGATATATGTCATTTCATTCATTAATGATATAGGATTTCAATCTCATGCAGTGTTATACCAAGTATTTGACTACATAGTTAGAACATATTTCATTATTAAACCATGTAGACTACATGGCATGTACACTGGCTACAAATAATGTGGTCCAAAAAATCATGTTCCCGAATATCCTAGTTAACACGTAGTGTGAATAAAATTATCCACGTTTTATTACTTCTTGATACATCATGTATCCCATGACCTGTCCAATTACAGGAAACTTGGGTATATGGTGTGCACTTTAGGTCACACATCATATATCCCTGTCTAGTGGCTATAATCCTCAGCATCTCGCAATGAAATCTATGATCATTATTCATCAGATCTAAACATGTTTAAGATGATATGAAACTAGAAATAAGAGAATTAATATTTCGAAAACATGTTAATTAAAAAAAATTACTTAAATAATGGATAAACTAGAATCAAAAACTGACAACAATAACATATAATCGATCAATGAATAATAAATATTTATAAATTATCATGTGAAAACTCTGATACCATGTAAAGGTTCCTGAAATAATGTAATCACCAGTAGAGGTGTAACGCCCCGACCCTAGTTACCCAGAGTCGGTGCATTATTACATAACATTGGCATGATCACAAGAAAGATCAAATCTCGAAAGACCGATTGGTTTAGTAGCCTTAGAAACACTAGATATATTCATAAGTCTTACATTACATCATAAAATGAAAAACTACTACAACAACATATTGTCTCCATAATCCACACTCATATCCCCACATAATATCCCTACAGGTCATTCATAATTTACTTCTTCACTTCCTGGGAAAAATAAAACATAGAAAAGGGGTGAGCTCAAATGCCCAGTAAGGATAACAATATAGCGGAAACTTTTATAAATAAGAATAAACTTTTAAGAAAATGTATAACTAAAATAAAAGCCTTTCAAACTTGAACTTTCAACATAGTATGGAATAAATAAAATGAAATAATTCCATTTACTTATTCACATGGATATTCTACTAATCGAATAATCACATGCAAAAACAATAACCACTTTCATAATGATGGAATGCATAATGCCAGACTATCATAACCACATAGCCAAGGCCTCGTGCCAAGACTATAAATAAGATTTTTCCAAGGCCTTGTTCCAAGACACTAGTTTGTCTCATGAGACCTACCGATGCATCGAGGAGCTATAGCGGGCTCCACCCGTCACATATTAAGTCCAATGCATTCCCATATGAAAAGGTTTAAACATAACATAAACATGCGTATTAAAACTAGCATACGAAATGTCAATACTTTCACCATAAACTATGAATGGTATAAAAATAGAACATCCATAGTCAAACATATCACAAAACCTTCAATACAATATAGAAGTTTTGTATCATAATAAATCAACTTCAAATAAGCGTAAAATCCATCAAAGGATGTTGACATAGATGAAATCAAAACTCTTTTTAGAGAAATATCTATTTTTATTTTGAAATCATTTAAGATCCATATAAAATAAAACATTTTCTTTTGAAAATATTCTTATAAGCTTGTAAGAGAAGCTTTGACGATTTTATAACGGCGGAAAATAGCCGCACCCGCCGTATAAGTTAAAAAAAACATTCTTACCTTAATTTTGTCGAAAAGGTTAAAAAGCACCTTATTTGGAAAACGACGAAAATATTCCTTTATAAACCTCTTATAAAAAGTCAAACAAGGGTATAAATGACTTTAACCCATATTTTTGTAAATAGTAAAAATGTTTTGAAATACATTTTTAAGAAACATGGATGTGGATGATAAAGAGATCCCAGTAGATTATTACGTATAAACAACCTCGGATAATGAAGAGATTGTGAAATAACCCTTACCTTGTACTTTTCCTTGGTTGGGGTAGGTTAACCTCCTGTATAATGGTGAAATAATTGTTATTAAATTATACAAGAATCATATATATTAATATGATATAATATATGATCTTTTAACATTTATTTGTTAATAATATCTTTGAATTATCGTCGTTTCGGGTGTTAACTTACTCGTTTTCTTTTATATTTTTTGTTACATAAGCCATGTTTGTCAAAGATAGGTTGTATATTTTTCATATACATAATTATATCAAGTCCTTAAACATCATTTTTAAATCATAAAATTATAATTATACTTTAATGGATACGATGGAGAATCAATCTCATCGCGTTCGTGGAGACGGTAGTCTGTACGTACGCACGAGCGACAATATCATTCTTTTGATATTAAAATAATATATAAATGGATGGTATATCATATATACAGAATCATTAAAATGTTATATTTTTTATTTACATGAGTTACACATCCTTATTATACCCATCCAAATAATAATATATTGAATAACAATTACACCACGACGTGGAGACGGTAAGTCGTACGTACACACGTATGGTGACATGTTATTCAAAGGGTGGATATAATACTGAATATGGTTGTACCATATTTATAATAACATCATAGTATATATAAGATACTGGAGTTATTATTTTTATAATGGTAATAACAAAGAAAGAAGAAGTGGAAGAAGAAAGGAACTTGAAAAGGGGTGGTGAAAACATTACCTCTTCTTCGGGTTCTTCCTTTTGATTTGATCAAAAGGGCTCCTTAGGTTGGCTTTCTGATCAAAATAAGGCCTCTAGGTTGTAGTGAGGGAAGTTGGGAGAGTATTTGGGCAGATTTTTTCCGAACCAAAAGGCTTTGAATGTGTGAAGAAATGGGAAGGAGGAGTTCCCTTTTATAACAGGGGTGAGGGGCACCTTTGGAAAAGCTAGAAATATTAATTTATAATAAATTCATATTCGGTTTATAATGGATCCAAAGTTGATTATTTAACTTTTAAGGTTGTTATTGGTCTAAAACAACTCAACCAATAGAATTTAGATAGGTTTGGGTACTTATATTAACCTGATCTTTAAGTATTAACTCTAAGTTAATTAGTTTCACTTTTAAAATGTCTCTTTGTATTTTTATATAGTATGGTTAATAAACTAACTATATACATCCAAGAGACCCCCAAGTGGTCTATTAATGATGAACCTATCATGATATAAGTCTATTGGCCGAACAATATATTTTTAGGAATTTAATATCAATTAATAATATAATATTTGTTTTAAGAACTCTTTTATGTCAATTTTGACACTATTCAATAGTTTATTTTTGTGAAACTCATAACAGATTGATTACTTCGAAAAAAGTAAACTAAATAAATCCTAATATATCATATTATCCTATAAAATTAGTTTAATTCATTAAGAGTTTCATATTATATTTATTTGGGTATTTATAATATCAATTATTTTAATTTTTCACTATTATAGTAATTAATTCATCATCATTGTGTCATAAATAAATTAAATTATTTAATGTCTAAAAATTATAAATAAAATATCATTATGTAGTAAATCTTTTTATATTTATAATTAATGTTTATAATATAAAATCCAACATATACAACCCTATGTAAAAATTGTTTTCCTAAAAGATATATGCTTATGTCATTTTTGTACTTATTTTAACTTAATTAAAATAAAGTGTCCCTATCACCTACAAGTGGCTCCATGGGGTCCCAAAATCGACCCAAAGATGCCTATGGTCTAACATGTATCAACCAATAAGTCTAGGATACGTTTTAGGGTAATTTAGTATTATTATAATATTATTTTTTAACCCTCATTTATCGGATTTACCCTTAACCATGGTAAATAAAATATTTACCGCAGTAATTATTCAAAATGTCTAAAAATAAAAGTTACCTATTTACACAATTTGAAAATTATGATTCCAAATATGGAATCCATTTTTCTAAATTCAAAACATAGAAGTGGCAGAAATTAATTTAAAATTAATTCCCGCTGTCAAAACAAAAAACGTGTTTTTAAGAGATAATAACTATCAAAAGATTGACACTTGTTTATGTTCGGTTTAATTGTAAAATTATGTCCAATGACCAACATTATATTAAATGGTAAAAATATATTCTAAATATACTTTAAAACCACTCAAATTCATAATTTATCACTATTAATTATTTTGATTAAAAAAGTTGTTTTTAATTAAAATTTAGTAATTTTCACTATTCATCAAAATATTAAAGTTATCCGAAAAGTACCAAAATTTCACCTCAGGCTAAATTCGATATTCCGAATCCAAAAATGAAGTCCATTTTGAAATATAAAATATATATAATTTCAAAAATTAGGTATTACTATTCATAACGGCTAGTTTGATTGGTTATGGTGTGTTAGAACTCGGTGTTGCGTACAACACACGCTATCACATTATTCAAAGAGAAGCGTACCGTAGAAGCTTGGGGTGTTACATTCTCCCCTCCTTCAAATAATTTCATCCTCAAAATTTCTAGAATACTTATCACATGAAAAGACTCGGGTGGTTCTTCATCATAAGTTCCTCGGGTTCCCACGTTGCTTCTTCCATCTTATGGTTTCTCCACAAAACTTTTACCAGACGCGTCGTCCGGTTTCTCAGTACTTGTTCTCTCGTATCAAGAATCCTGACGGGCTCTTCGCAATAAGACAGATCGGGTTCCAGTTCTAATTCCTTGTAAGTGAGTACATACGTTGGGTCAGGCATGTATTTCCTCAACAGAGATACGTGGAACACATCGTGAACTTTGGAGAGACTTGGCAGCATTGCCAATCGGTAAGCCACAGCCCCAATTCGTTCTAGAATTTCGAAAGGTCCGATGTACCTGGGACTCAATTTACCTTTCTTACCAAAACGTATGACTCCCTTCCATGGAGATACCTTCAGGAAAACATGATCACCGACTTGAAATTCCAAATACTTCCTTCGATTATCGGCATAGCTCTTCTGCCTACTTTGAGCTGCTTTGATGTGATTTTGGATTACCTTCACCTTTTCCACCGTTTCCTCCACCAGTTCTGGGCCTACAAGTTTTCTTTCACCAATGTCATCCCAACAGGTTGGTGTACGACATCTCTTTTCGTATAACGCTTCATATGGTGCCATCTGAATACTCGAATGGAAGCTATTGTTATAGGAAAATTCTACCAGAGGTAAATATTGATCCCACATACCCTGAAAGTCAAGTGAGTAAGATCTCAACATGTCTTCTAAGGTCTGAATAGTCCGTTCTGATTGTCCGTCTGTCTGAGGGTGGTAAGCAGTGCTCAAATGAAGTTCAGTATCCAGGGATTTCTGAAGAATTTTCCAAAATCTTGAAGTAAAACGGGGATCACGATCAGAAACAATCGATAGGGGTACTCCATGAAGTCTCACAACTTCATTAATATATAGTCTTGCTAGATGTTCCAGGGGTAGATCTTCTCTTATAGCAAGAAAATGTGCTGACTTGGTAAGACGATCAACAATAACCCATATTTCATCGTTCCTTCTAGGAGTCTTTGGTAGCCCCATGACAAAGTCCATCGTAATATTGTCTCATTTCCACTCCGGTATGGGAAGAGGTTGCATGACTCCTCCAGGATGTTGCCTTCCAGCTTTCACTTGTTGACAAACCATACATCTTGACACAAAATCAGCAATCTCCCTCTTCATGTTGTCCCACCAAAAATGTTCCTTCAAATCTCTATACATTTTGGTTCTCCCAGGGTGTATAGAGAAATTGGAACTATGAGCATCATCCAGCAATTCCCTTTTTAGATCAGGTATATCGGGAACACAAAGTCTCTTCCCGAATTTCAAAATTCCATCTTCATATACAAAGTCTCTCAATCTCCCATCATTCACAACTTTAATCTTCTTTTTAAATTCTTCATCATCGGTCTGATAACTCTTAATCCTTTCTAGTAAAGATGGTTTGGCAACCATTTGAAAAATAATTGATGTTTCTCCTTCCCTGGTTATTCCCATGTCCATCTTCACTAGATCTATGAAAATTGGATCCCTTTCAAGTCTCATATTGTTCAAAACTCCATGGTCTTTTCTGCTCAAAGCATCTGCCACCTTGTTTGCTTTCCCCAGGTGGTAGTGTATCGTACAATCATAATCCTTGAGTAATTCAAGTTATCTCCTTTGCCTCATGTTGAGTTCTTTTTGTGAGAAAATATACTTCAAACTCTTGTGGTCAGTATAAATCTCACATTTTTTCACCATAGAGGTAGTGCCTCCATATCTTCAAAGCAAAGATCACAGCTGCAAACTCGAGATCATGAGTAGGATAGTTTTGTTCATTAATTTTCAACTGTCATGATGCATAGGCAATAACTCTATCATTCTGCATAAGGACACAACCAAGTCCTTTCTTTGATGCATCATTATAAATAACAACCCCATCATTCCCCGATGGTAGAGTTAATATAGGAGCATTGACTAATCTTCTCTTCAGTTCTTCGAAACATTCTTCACACTCTTTTGTCCAAACAAATTTAACCCCTTTACGTGTGAGCTTCGTTAATGGGTTAGCCAATCGGGCAAAATTCTGGACGAAACGTCGATAATAACCTGCCAAACCAATAAATCTACGTACCTCAGTTATACTCATAGGTGTTGGCCATTCTTGGATTGCCTTGGTCTTAGAAGGATCAACAGAGATTCTATCTTTAGAGACAATATGTCCAAGAAAAGAAATCTCATGAAGCCAGAATTCACACTTGCTAAACTTCCCATATAATTCATGTCTTCTCAGAGTCTTCAAGATAATGCACAAGTGATTTTCATGATCTTCGTAGATTTTAGAGTATACTAAGATATCATCAATAAATACCACCACAAATTCATCGAGATACTCCTTGAAAACTCTATTCATCAGATCCATGAATACAGAGGGTGCATTAGTCAATCCAAAAGGCATTATAGTAAACTCGTAATGCCCGTACCTGGTTCGAAATGTTGTCTTCGGAATGTCTTCCTTCTTCACACACAACTGATGGTATCCAGATCGAAGGTCAATCTTTGAAAAGTATTGAGCTCCATGTAGTTGGTCAAATAAATCATCAATACGAGGTAGGGGATACTTGTTCTTTATCGTTATAGCATTGATCTCCCTGTAGTCGATACATAACCTCATAGATCCATCTTTATTTTTAACAAAAAGAACAGGGGCTCCCCATGGAGAAACAATAGGGCGAATAAATCCTTTATTACTCAACTCCTCTAGTTGTTTCTTTAGTTCAAATAACTCTACAGTGGCCATTCTATAAGGGGTCTTCAATATAGGCCTTGATCCAGGAATTAAATCAATGGAAAACTCAACTTCTCGTTCTGGAGGATGTCCAGGTAAATCTTCCGGAAATAAATTTACAAATTCTTTCACAACAGGTACATCCTCTATTTGAACATTCCTTTCCTCACCGACAGTTATTTCATTCTCTTCCTACCCAATAATTGAATTAAGTTGAGCTACTGGGGGTGGATCTAAATAAGAATTAGGTGGTGATGATTCTGCTCTAAAGATAAGGTGTTCCTTATCATTATCATCAAGAATCGTAACCTCTTTCTTCTTACAATAAATCTTCGCATCATAGTCCAAAAGCCAGTCC
Organism: Viscum album; assembly: GCA_963277665.1. NCBI lineage: Eukaryota > Viridiplantae > Streptophyta > Magnoliopsida > Santalales > Viscaceae > Viscum > Viscum album. Next base: position 469,021,881 of record OY728119.1, read on the forward strand.
ATACCGAGGATTATATCAAACTCAATCACAGGTATGACGATGAGATCAGCAGATAAAGAACATTTATGTGCTCTAATGGGGACTAATTCACAAAACTTTGTTGCAATGATACTTCCCTTAGGAGTTTTAATTGACAACTCCCTTATTAAATCAAATTGGAAATATCTAATTTTCTTAGCAAACTGGGAAGATATGAAACAATGTGATGATCCAGAATCAAATAATGCATTTGCTAAACTTGAGGAAACCATTAAATTACCTGCCACCACGTCTTTCGGAGCTTCTACCTCAGCAGTAGTGATAGCATAAGTCTGGCCTTGATCCCTTGGCTTTTTCTGAGGTAAGTTCTCCTGACGCTTATGACATTCATTTGCATAATTCCCCATCTCCCTACAATTGTAGCACTGAATGTTGGTAGCTTCCTTCTTCCCCTTACAATCACGAGCTTGGTGGCCTTTTTCACCACACTTGTAACAGACTCTCATTCCCTTCAAGCAAGTACCAGGATGTTTCTTCCCGCATTTACCACAGGATGGATATTCAACCTTTCCCTTCTTCCCCTTATTTCAATTCCCAGATTGATCAGCAGTTCTCTTCTACTCTTGCTTTGCTTTAAAGTCATAAGACTTAGAGAATTCCTTTTCGGTCTTGATATCACATGAGACAATGTCTTCGTACGATGAAAAGGATTGTGAGACTAATGCTCAATGAAGAAATGGTTTTAACCCATCAAAGAAACGATCAATCTTACTTCTTGAGTTACGTATATAATCTCCAGCATACCTTTCTAACCTTGTAAAATTAGCCTCATACTTTGCGACATTCTCATCTTCCTTCTGTCTCAGACTCAGAAATTGTCTTTCCATATCTGCTCGATGGTCGCGAGGAAAGTATTTTTCTAAAAACAGATCTTTGAACTCCCTCCATTCCATATTTGATACTTCATCATCTTCCTTCATGTTTCGAATCAATGACCACCATTGATCAGCATCTCCAGTGAGGTGGTAAACTGCCATGATAACTTTTTCCCTTTCGCTGCTCCCCAAAGCCTGAAATATTTTCTCTAGGGAATTTATCCATTGCTCAGATACTAAGGGATTTGTACTCCCATTGAACGTTGGTGTTTGTTGCCTCATGAATCGATCTAACATTGATCCTCCACGCTGTGGATCAGGGTTCTCTATACGGGTAAGGTTATTATTCATAACCTGAGTAAGTTGTCCCACTATGGTGATTAGCTGATCGGCACCAGTTGCATCACCAGCTCCACAATAATTATCTTGAGCAGGAGGGAAATCCCTACATGGAGTGCGTGCATTGATACGGTTTCCATTTCTTCCACTAGGCGCCATTTCTAAACAGTGGCATAAACTAGATCAGTTTATGAATCAAAATACATAATCCCATACTTATAAAACACTTAACATAAATTGAACTAGTTATGGATATAATCCATAATCATAAAAATGTTTTCTTTGAGGAAGTATATACTCATAAACCCTTCATAATGATTTGTAAAGAAAATGAGAGTTATCCTAAGCATATCCCCCGGGAGTCTCGTAACCAAGAGTGAAGCAAGGCCCGTTGTCATGCACCAGTTCCCGTTCGAGTCTAGCTCAAAGCGGTGTTTTCAGGTTTTACCCCTAGGTACATATGTGCCAGAGCCACCTCTACCTGCTCATATCTAGACAGGGATGTATTGCTCGGAAAACTCACAAAATCTCTACAATACCAAAATTATAGGAAGTTCTTCTATACTAATCCTCAAAGTTCATCTTAGGTCTACGTGCTCTAATCATAGTTTATCTAAATCTAGCTTGCAAGGTTTGTACTAAACTTCCTCTGATACCAACTGTAACGCCCCGACCCTAGTTACCTAGAGTCGGTGCATTATTACATAACATTGGCATGATCACAAGAAAGATCAAATCTCGAAAGACCGATTGGTTTAGTAGCCTTGGAAACACTAGATATATTCATAAGTCTTACATTACATCATAAAATGAAAAACTACTACAACAATATATTGTCTCCATAATCCACACTCATATTCCCACATAATATCCCTGCAGGTCATTCATAATTTACTTCTTCACTTCCTGGGAAAAATAAAACATAGAAAAGGGGTGAGCTCAAATGCCCAGTAAGGATAACAATATAGCGGAAACTTTCATAAATAAGAATAAACTTTTAAGGCAATGTATAACTAAAACAAAATCCTTTCAAACTTGAACTTTCAACATAGTATGGAATAAATAAAATGAAATAATTCCATTTACTTATTCACATGGATATTCTACTAATCGAATAATCACATGAAAAAACAATAACCACTTTCATAATGATGGAATGCATAATGCCAAACTATCATAACCACATAGCCAAGGCCTCGTGCCAAGACTATAAATAAGATTTTGCCAAGGCCTTGTGCCAAGACACTAGTTTGTCTCATGAGACCTATCGATGCATCGAGGAACTATAGCGGGCTCCACCCATCACATATTAAGTCCAATGCATTCCCATATGAAAAGGTTTAAACATAACATAAACATTCGTATTAAAACTAGCATGTGAAATGTCAATACTTTCACCATAAACTATGAATGGTATAAAAATAGCACATCCACATTCAAACATATCACAAAACCTTCAATACAATATATAAGTTTTGTATCATAATAAATCAACTTCAAATAAGCATAAAATCCATTAAAGGATGTTGACATAGATGAAATCAAAACTCTTTTTAGAGAAATATCTCTTTTTATTTTGAAATCATTTAAGAGACATATAAAATAAAACATTTTATTTTGAAAATATTCTTATAAGCTTGTAAGGGAAGCTTTGACGATTTTATAATGGCAGAAAATAGCCGCACCCGCCGTATAAGATAAAAAAACATTCTTACCTTAATTTTGTCGAAAAGGTTAAAAAGCACCTTATTTAGAAAACGACGGAAAGATTCCTTTATAAACCTCTTATAAAAAGTCAAACAAGGGTATAAATGACTTTAACCCATATTCTTGTAAATATTAAAAATGTTTTGAAATACATTTTTAAGAAACATGGATGTGGATGATAAAGATATCCCAGTAGATTATTACGTATAAACAACCTCGGATAATGAAGAGATTGTGAAATAACCCTTACCTTGTACTTTTCCTTGGTTGGGGTAGGTTAACCTCCTATATAATGGTGAAATAATTTTTATTAAATTATAAAAGAATCATATATATCAATATGATATCATATATGATATTTTAACTTTGATTTGTTAATAATATCTTTGAATTATCGTCGTTTCGGGTGTTAACTTACTCATTTTCTTTTATATGTTTTGTTACATAAGACATGTTTTTCATGAATAGGTTGTATATTTTTCATATACAGAATGATATCAAGTCCTTAAACATCATTTTTAAATCATCAAATGATAATTATACTTTAATGGATATGATGGAGAATGAATCTCATCGCGTTCGTGGAGACGGTAGTCCGTACGTACGCACGAGCGACAATATCATTCTTTTGATATTAAAATAATATATAAATGGATGGTATATCATATATACAGAATCATTAACATGTTATATTTATTATTTATATGAGTTACACATCATTATTATACCCATCCAAATAATAATATATTGAATAACAATTACACCACGATGTGGAGACGGTAAGCCGTACATACACACGTATGGTGACATGTTATTCAAAGGGTGGATAGAATACTGAATATGGTTGTACCATATTTATAATAACATCACAGTATATATAAGATACTGGATTTATTATTTTTATAATGGTAATAACAAAGAAAGAAGAAGTGGAAGAAGAAAGGAACTTGAAAAGGGGTGGTGAAAACATTACCTCTTCTTCGGGTTCTTCCTTTTGATTTGATCAAAAGGGCTCCTTAGGTTGGATTTCTGATCAAACTAAGGCCTCTAGGTTGTATTGAGGGAAGTTTGGAGAGTATTTGGGAAGAGTTTTGCCGAACCAAAAGGCTTTGAAGGTGTGAATAAATGGGAAGGAGGAATTCCCTTTTATAAGAGGGGTGAGGGGCACCTTTGGAAAAGCTAGAAATATTAATTTATAATAAATTTATATTCGGTTTATAATGGCTAAAAAGTTGATTATTTAAATTTTAAGGTGGGGATGGGTCGAAAAAAACTCAACCAATATAATTTAGACAGGTTTGTGTACTTATATTAACCTTATCTTTAAGTATTAACTCTAAGTTAATTAGTTTCACTTTTAAAATGTCTCTTTGTATTTTTATATAGTATGGTTAATAAACTTACTATATACATCCAAGCGACCCCCAAGTGGTCCATTAATGATGAACCTATCATAAGATAAGTCTCTTGGCCGAACCTTAGATTTTTAGGAATTTAATATCAATTAATAATATAATATTTTTTTAAGAACTCTTTTATGTCAATTTTGACACTATTCAATAGTTGATTTTTGTGAAACTCATAACAGATTGATTAATTCGAAAAAAGTCCATTAAATCAATCCTAATATATCTTATTATCCTATAAAATTATTTTAATTCATTAAAAGTTTCATATTATATTTATTTGGGTATTTATAATATCAATTATTTTAATTTTTCACTATTATAGTAATTAATTCATCATCATTGTGTCATAAATAAATTAAATTATTTAATGTCTAAAAATTATAAATAAAATATCATTATGTAGGAAATATTTTTATCTTTCTAATTAATATTTATAATCTAAAATCCAACATATATAACCCTATGTAAAAATTGTTTTTCTAAAAGATATATGCTTATGTCATTTTTGTACTTATTTTAACTTAATTAAAATAAAGTTTCCCTATCACCTACAAGTGGCTCCATGGGGTCCCAAAATCGACCCAAAGATGCCTATGGTCTAACATGTATCAACCAATAAGGCTAGGACACGTTTTAGGGTAATTTAGTATTATTATAATATTATGTTTTAACCCTCATTTACCGGATTTACCCTTAACCATGGTAAATAAAATATTTACCGCAGTAATTATTCAAAATGTCTAAAAATAAAAGTTACCTATTTAAAAAATTTGAACATTCTGATTCCAAATATGGAATCCATTTTTATAAATTCAAAATACAGAAGTGCCAGAAATTAATTTAAAATTAATTCCCGCTGTCAAAACAAAAAGCGTGTTTTTAAGAGATAATAACTATCAAAAGATTGACACTTGTTTATGTTAGGTTTAATTGTAAAATTATGTCCAATGACCAACATTATATTAAATGGTAAAAATATATTCTAAATATACTTTAAAACCACTCAAATTCATAATTTATCACTATTAATTATTTTGATTAAAAAAGTTGTTTTCAATTAAAATTTAGTAATTTTCACTATTCATCAAAATATTAAAGTTATCCGAAAAGTACCAAAATTTCACCTTAGGCTAAATTTGATATTCCGAATCCAAAAATGAAGTCCATTTTGAAATATAAAATATATATAATTTCAAAAAGTAGGTATTACTATTCATAACAGCTAGTTTGATTGGTTATGGTGTGTTAGAACTCGGTGTTGCGTACAACACATGCTATCACATTATTCAAAGAGAAGCGTACCGTAGAAGCTTGGGGTGTTACAAGAGGCATGGCCGACTTAGATTTTTTCATAATCAATGATTAATCTATGAAGTACATAATGAATAATGTCAGGAATAATAGAATTGATTTCTATATTAATTAACAAATTAATCCTTGAACCAAATCCAAGATCATCACGTGTAATGTTTGATTAATTTATAGATTGATTTAGAATAACATTGATCTTGTAATTATTTATTCATTGATGAATTAATAGACCAATATTCTTGTACCGTCATTTTTTAATAGGAATCAAGGGTTGATTCCCTCTAGTAGTGACCCACGTGTTCTTAGTAAACATTTGATCATCATTGTATAATTCTCTAGGTGCTATCATAGATGAATCTAATGTTTAGGTTGTTTATAGTTGATCACAACTGAATCCTTCAATAGAATAAGAATTCATTCTCATGGAGGAGGAGAAATGATCTGTTTTATTCATAGAGATCTTGGAAGAGATCTCTCAAGGTATTTCGATATTCCTCTCTATAATTCATTGTGCACAATAAGAGAATGTGGATATTTCTTTTCACAAAATGTTATAACGGGGGTTATATAATACTAGGGTTTGAAAATAAATAATATTCCAAGGTTCTTCATTATTTTATTAATTCTTAATGAACAACATGCCTAAAAAATAATAATATTATTATTATTTACTTGATAGGATCTAAATTCAAGAATAACATAAATATTACTTTATTTAATAAGAAATTAATATTTATTCAAATAATATTTGATATAACATTTATTATTGGACCATAAAAATGGTCTGTAAATCCTTTCCAACATGTATCGGTCCTTTAATAATAAAAATTTATTTAATTAAATAAATACCACTATATTATTATCCAATGTTGTATTCATAAAACAAGAGAATAAATATTTTCTTTAATATTAATATAATAAAATAAATAAATGTTGTGTTACCTTGTGAATAAAAAAATATAAATAAATATTATGGATTCACATAATTAAATATATATAGTTACCTAGTGAATAAATATCTATTAAACATTAAAAAATCATATATATTCACTGGAATAACTGGTGATTGGAAATTTGAGATCAAGCCAACATGAATAATTATTAACCCACGTATGGGGATGATATTTATACAACATGTTAAATTAATATGTAATTTAACTTAGGTTCAGAATACACTTATTATGTGACCCTCTAGGACCATTTCAAAGTGTCATTTGGCTACACTACCTAAAGTTCAATGATAGCATCTAGAAACACACTAATGATCCTATAGAGAAAGAATTTAATTCCATAGTGACATGTAACCTCCTATAAATGTAAACTATGTAATATAATCAATTTATCTCAATATATCTAATAAATATGGTTTCATACTTATGTCATCAACCTATATTCTCAATGTATATTTCTTTAATTTTTTATAAATAAACTTTTCAAATACACTTCCATAGTTATGGACTTAATCAGGTAGTTAAATTCCTACCAAAAGGATGGAGTTAGCAACTTCTATTAAAGAATAGAAGGGATAAATCCTTTCTCTCGTTATCTAGTAATACATCATTACTAATAATTCACCCAACATATCCTACCTTACTATAATCATATATTGTCATGGTTTTCACCAATATGAAAAAGTACAGGACTCTTGGAATGTATTAATATTAAATTATAAAGATCATTACACACATTCAAAAAATGGAATATCTAATTACGTATATAAATTTAGATTTATTATTAATGGTTTATGTTATCATAATCTCCTATAATGAAGTTTATCAGGAGAATACACCATAAGAAATTTTTTCAAATTCATATGAGTCTCCACCCTTGTTATATTATATCATTTTTTACCCTTAAAATGATGTCATACGGATATAGAACTTATTTTTAAGAATATTTTTGTGGAACTTGTATGTTCTTATACCATTGGGACATCATCGAATACTATGTCACATAGAAGAAAAATCATTTTTTGATTATAGATTTTATTAGTAATAAAATACATGAATATAGGTATCCATAAAGTTCTCATAAGTTTGTTATAGGACACCAAATTCAACATGCTTGTATCATGGTATCGATCAAATTTTTTATGGTTGAGATTCTGGAGGTGTGGAAGAATCTTTGCATGAAGTCTTTGTGTAATTTATCCTATTCAATCACTTCACCTAGTTATAAATTTGAAAACCATTCATTGGCAGTCCCTTCAAGTGAAAATGAGAATTTCCTCCACTTTATATGTTCCTCAATAACTCCCCAGTGTCTAAAAGTAGAGAAAACATATGTGAACTCTTTAATGTGTTTCTTTGGATATTCTCTTTCCAAACCATGAAATTTAGGAAGTTTTTGGATTATTTTAGTTTTTTATCTCAAATTAATTTTCTAATTTGATCATAGAATTTTGACTTTTTATTAATAAATTATGGTTCTCATAGGTCTCTAAGGGTCTAGTTGTGATTTCTAACCCTGATGGATTCCTTAGGGTGAATGCTTAATATAACAATCAATTATACAAGATAAATTTCCTCAAAATTAGTTTGTGAATTAATGTTTCTAAGTCTGATAAATAAGGTTCATTAAATTTTAGGATCAAAATAAAATAGTTGGTTATTTGAGATTTAGTTCATACAATTATATGTTATATTTGGTGTTTCCTCCCCAACAATAGTTCCATGATTTTCCAATTAACATACCTTGGGGTGTGGAAAAATATTTTAGTTTTAAAATATAAATAGAGTTCTAGTAGTAACCTCGGTTTTATCATGGATAGGAGTGTACAAAATCCATTATTACTTATTATGGAGAATGTTTTTTTATTATTTTGATTTAATATACTAAAGAAAGTGGTAAAAATAGTGATTTAACAATAGTATGATGTGATAATGACCATTTTAGTGTGGTATTAACCTATTTCAAGGATATATTAGTTCCTAAGTAATCCAAACTTATTCTTTTAATCTTATCAACAATCCCTTCCTCTCTATCCATTGACTGAATGATGATCATGTGATTTATCCTACCTAAGATCATAGGTTTGTATACCCTCTTTCCTTTGTGTAAAAGTGATTTAGTGGACCCACTTAATTGACATAATAAATTTTAAATTAGTTCTTGATTTTACTAAATAGAAAATAAATCCCACTACCACTTTTATATGTTTAAAAATCAATGATCACTTCACCACCCAGGTATTTCCTATTCCATAATATATAGACCATCACTAGGTGGAGGGATATATTTATCATCAACCATGTAAATAGATAAAAACTGAATCCAAAACAAAATATGATCTCACTTGAAAATAAACTCTTATTTGAAAATTGAAATAATCTTTGTAGAAAAAAGAAATGTTTTTGGGTTTTTAATTCTACTTCATAATCACTTAGAGTTTACCCCTCCATGATAAGGGTAATAAATATGAGAGAGGAAGAATTATCCATAGATAAACAATAAAAATAGAATGAAATAAATCAATAAAAATAAAAATATCTAGAAATTCACATGAGGTGGACTCAGACCAGCCCCCCCCCCTCCAAAATTCATCCTCATTATCTTATAAAAAAGTGTATTTCCTTTTGCAACACCTTGGTCAAGCATCAGAGATCTTCATACCTTAAAATCTTGGACATCTTCCGCTTTTTTATTGTGGTCTTCCTCCAAACTCATGGTTTTTAGATATCTAAAAAAACTATGGATTACACATTCATATTTATTTTCATTATTTTAAATGTTTCAATTATTTGTGATTATATTAAATATAATATTCATGGAAACCTCATATATCTTGCCTGAATTTTTACATGGTATCTAAGAGCTTCATCTTGAACTATAGTATATTCCCCCTGAGTAAAGTGATGACCCTTACATGGGTTTTGGAATCTCTTTGGTAATCCTATATAACCCTGAAAAAAAGTATCCAACATTTACATATGTCTTAGAATATAATATTTACCCTTACATAGTTACACTATAGTTTTTAGGACCTTTTCATGGATTATTAAAGATAATGATGAACGTTTTATAGGTATCTGGGCTCTTTCTCCTTTCATAGCTTCAATAAATGTGTGGTAATCATTACACAACCTCTCAAAACCATTACATAGTCCTTGAATGACATTTACATAGTCTTAAAACACCCTAATGTGTTATATGGAGTGTTGTATTTACTATTCCGTGTTGTTTATATAGGAAAACCATGGTTGATTGGCTCCACCTATGGTTGATCCTCACATAGTCAGTCAATTCCTTTTTATGGTCGGCTATTCATCACACATTCAGTTAAGAAATTATTGTATTTGGTGGATCAACCATATAATAAAGAAGTGACCACATAATAGGTTCTTCATATGGTCAGGGAAATTTATTCATGTGTTCATTCAGCTTATCATATGGAAGATAAGTGATCATATGTCAAACAAGAGACAACACAAAAAGTTCATCATGTGGTCATTCAAGGACTTCTATTGGGTTCAGTTACCTTAAATTTTCTAGAATTCCCATTTTAGAAAATAAATCCTTTGATATCATGAAAGACCTACCATCCACCTAATATGGTCAATAACACACTCATGATTAAGTATTGTATTTACTCTAATAATTATAAATATCAAATAAAGAAATTAAAACTCACAATTTAATCCATTTTCACACCAAATCTCAATATAATCCTATATGTTAAATATGTGACAATTTACCATTAAATGGTGGGACTAAAATTATTATAATATTCAAGGAAATTTATGAAAATATTTTCTTATCACCCAAGAATGGAAAGTCAGGTTTTCTATTGATTTTTTTCTCAAAGATTAGCTGATTTATTTTTTTTCTTATCACATGGAACCCACAGAGCAGTAAGAGTAAAAAATTAAACATAGAAATATGGGATATAAGGTATTTTTCCACTTGATTATTGACCCTTGGGTTGCTCTGGATCTATTTTCCAAGAATATTTTTGGTACCCTTCACTTATGTATTAAGTATCAAAATTTGAACCACATAACTGTGTAGAATAAGTACCCATTTCCCTACATTAATGATCTCTTTGACCAGTTGAAGGGGTGAAGTGGTTTTCTAAAATTTATCTCCATTCAAGGTATCACTAAGTTAGATTGATGGAATTGGATGTTCCTAATATGACCTTTGGGGGTATTTGAGGTCAATTTGAGTACCTATTAATATCATTCATGTTTATAAATTCTCCAATAGTCATTCTGATATTTTTTAACTGGATCTTCCACTAGTACCTTGACTCCTTCATTTTCGTTTACATTCATGGCCTCTAAGTCTATTCTAAGACCAAGGAGGACTATGACCATCATCTGGGAATTTTTTTGGATCCCTATAGTACCATTGGCTCTATACTAAACCATCCAAGTGCAGCTTATGGATTCAAGAAGTGAAGTTTCTAGGAAAAGTAGTGTCTGAAAAAGGTATATCAGTGGATCTTGAAAAAGTGAGGGATATTATCCCTTTTCAATATCCAAGAAATATATTTTAAATTCAAATATTTTTTGGATTAATAGGATAATACTTATGGATTTTCATGGATTTATACATGTTGACATCACCTTAAAGAGTTCTCACCCAGAAGGGCATAAAATTTCTATGGACTTTGGAATACCAATCCTCATTTGATGAATTCAAGAGTTGTTTAAACTTGGACCATATATTAATCCTTACTAGGGAGATTCTTGGTTATGTGGTTTATTGTGATGCCTCTAGAATGGTTTTAGGTTTTGTTATGATGGAAGGAAATCATGTCATATCCTTTGTCTCTTGGAAGCTTTGACTGCTTGAGAGGAACTATCCTACCCATGATCTAGATCTGATCGTTGTTATGAACATTATCAAATGCAAGAGGAATAACCTATTTGGTGAGAAGTTCATATTATTATCCAATCATAAAATTTTGGTTTATATTTTCTCTTAAAGGGATTGAAACCTCAAGTATAGGCATTAGTTTAAATATCTTTAAACATTCAATTATGATATTGCTTATACTTCTGGTAAAGAGAATGTTATTACATATGTTCATAGTCATAGGTATACACTTGAGGATTTGAGAGAGTGTGATGAGGATTGAAAGTGCACGGGACTCCTAGAAGAGATTGTTGGAACTAGAAAACGTGTCCAAAAGATATTCCAAATTCTTCCATACATGATCCAAGAGTGTATCTGGTTTTGAAAGATTCTATTTGACTGGTTATAGAGCCTGGAAGGAGTTATGGATTAGGATTTATGGGCATTTAAAGTTGGGAAGGAAAACTGGTTCACAGAGCCTATTGGCGGAGCTCCCTCCGCAGTCATGGAGTAGAGTAACTAGACCAGACCCTTCGTGAGCACCACGAAGGTCATGAAGGAAGACAATGTGAGTTCGAGGAACTTTACCGAAGCCTTTGCGAACGCTGAAAAGGCTTTGAAGGTAGCCTCTATAACTCCGAGAAACATGCGGGAACTACCTCTAGTTGTGGAGCACAATTTCCTTCATGACATCATTTTCTCTTCGCAGCACACATTTTGTTCTCCGTGGTGAGCTCCACCTACCACCATCACCTATAAATATCGGGCTCACCCCCCCCCCCTCATAACGATGGTTACGCCGCCACTTCGACAGTCGATCTCCCATTTCACGGTGCTCCCGAGCACCATGAAGTGATGCCATTTGCGAAGCACTCCACCCTTTGTAAAGGAGGGATCCCCACACGGGTTTCTTGAGGCTCCGCGAAGCATTTATCCTTCTCAAAGCACTCTCTTAATAATGCGCCTTATGCTAAGTCGATCCCATTCTCCGCAAGCACCTTTCCTTCGCAAATCTGCTTCATGAGACCCTGACCTCCATGAAGCCCCATGCTCCTCGAGACCCTAAGCTCTACGATCCCCATGCTCCATGAGACCCTGAGTCCCATAAATACCAATGCTCTGTGAGACCCTGAGATTCGCGATCCCCATGCTCTAGGAGACCCTGAGCTTCATGAAGCCTCGTGCTCTGTGAGACCCTAAGCTCTTCGAAGCTCCATTCTTCGCAAGATCCTAAGATCTGTGAACCCCATTATTTTATGAATCCATATCCTTCGTGAATCTCCTACATTCACTCCCACTAGTCCATACCACCCTCTCTACACGAATATAAATTGTATTACACCCTATGTGACAAAAATATGATGCCTCTTATTCTGAATAAGATATGCCTTATGTTCCAATCATAAGATACATATATCCCTCACTAAATTACTTTAAATTATAGCATGCCCTATCATTCAATAATAGGATACCTCTTGTTCCAAATAAGAGATGTCATATGTGATAAGAATAATATACCTCAATCCTTGATTATAGTGGTTAAATTTCAAGAGAGAGTTGGAATTCGTTCAAGCATTCCATCACTCCACCTCATGCTTCGTGTGTCCATTTAGATATTCATCCTCTTCCACGTCTTAAGGGACCCCCCAAATGGCCTGGTCCCATGCCACTTCATATCACCTATCATTCTGGGCCAACTCCCCAGAAGACTATGGACGACACTTCATGTTTGGATCCATGATTCGAATATGGTTTGCAGTTATCCCTTGTTTGTTTGTTTCCATCTCAGTCTAACTCGATATGGATGTTGTGATTTGAATATGGTTAGCAATTATATCCCTTTGTCATTTCACCCCCATTGTTTTTTGAATGCTGGGAATGTGATTCACACTTTTCATCTCCCTTTTTTTGGACTGATTCCAACGCCCTTGGCATTATCCCTTTTGTTCACTAGCACATAGGTGTATGCCTTGATTATATGCCTCAACCCATCAGTGAGTTGGGATACCCTCATGTCCAGAAATGAGGAATAAATTATGGGAAGTGTCCATGAATAAGACCATTTCACCATTGATGCTCCTTAGTGGCACCTGGGTTACTCCCATGCGTAAGGCCCATCCACCATTGTCGCTCCTTAGCGGCACCCGGGCAGTGTCTGTGTGTAAGCCCCATTCACCATTTATGCTCCTTAGTGTCACTGAAGTTGCTCCCATGTGTAGTCCCCATCCACTGTTTTTGATCCTTAGTGTCACCCAGGCAGCATCCATGCATATTCCCCATCCACCCTTATCTCTCCTTAGCGGCACTCGGGCTGCTCCCATGAGTATTCCCCATTCACTATTCTCATTCCATAGCGGCACCCAGGCAGCTTCCATGCATAAGCCCCATCCACCATTGCCACTCCATAGAGGCACCCAAGATGCTTCCATACATAAGCCTCATCCACCATTGATGCTCCTTAGCAGCACCCGGGAAGCTTCCATGCCTAATCCCAATCCATCATTGCCACCTCTTAGTGGTACCAAGTCTACTTCCATGTGTAATCCCCATTCACCACCCTTCGTGGTCGTACCTTTGATCCACAATCGTTGGGTTTATTGTTGCCTCTTTTTTCTCACACCGATCATGAATTACATGAGCTTAGAGTAAAGAGTGGTCATGACATATTCTTTGGGTTTCCTTAGTGTGTAAGCCCCATGTCCCCTACAACTGAACTAAGTGGACTTTGATTATTTTCCCTTCTGATCAAGGTACATAGGAAGCCTCTCTAAGGTTCAAGCACATCATGCATGTAGAGACCCAAAGCTTGATGTAAATGAAAATTACATTAATTTTGAGTAATACTTAATACATAATGAAAACAGACACACAAGGACCATAATAGTTTAGTGTCTTTGGAAACTCATAAAATAATCTTCTAACCGTGGTGGAAGATCTTCAACATCTCCCATAAAGATCTTCCCCTTTTTTTTCTTACCTAAAACTTTTCTTTAAATCCTGGGGAAAAGAAAACATATAAAGGGTGAGCTCAATTGATCAGTAAGGGTAAGTATAGAGAACATAAAACAATCCATAAACATTTTAATGAAAAAACATGAACATAAAATCTAAACATCAAAATCATGAGCAACGACATAAATCTTGGAAGTACACAAAGCATATATCATAAAGGAACATTAGTCATGATAAACTAGCATGGTAATAAAACATGTGATTGTGGCATCCATTAATCACATGATATGATTTCCATAGTAGCCAAGGCATTACTGCCAAGACCATCTTAGTGGACAAAGTCCCATTCTGAATCGAGTTCACTCCTCGTTCTAGTCCTGTAACACTGAACCGAATTAACTTACCATTCCAGCCATGTCTATCTCATGAGATATAAATCTTTACCCAATTCATTGGAGGGAGATATAGGTCCCACCCATCTCATAATGAAATCATTCTTACTTGTTCCACAATATAAACATAAATCATTCATCATAACCCAAAGAATAAAAATGGGTTTCATAAACATCATCCCATCATAACATAATCCATATAAAACAAATGGATATCGTTTCATCATAAGAAAAGTGAAACCATGTAAATCATAGAGACATTATACTTGAAACATAAACATATGAAATAATTTCATCTTAGATGGAAAATGGTTTTGATAAAACATTTGAAATGAATTCTTGAGGAAAATATCCTTTCTTCTTCAAAAATCATTTTCTTTTCACAAAATTACATGCAATTTTAAAAAGAAAATTATTTTGTTGAAAATATTCATAAAATATTGTAGAGTATGATTCATGAAAATGTGGAAATATAAAACCGTAAAAATTTGTTCATGTCGTATAAGTTAAAAATAACATTCTTCTCATACTTTTGTCGAAAAAGTCAAAAAATACCTCGTATGGTAACAAAAGAAAGATTCCTTCCATACGATGTGGTAAAAGTAAAAAAAAGGGTAAGAATGACTTTAAACATACATAGATGAAAAGTAAACATTTTATGAAAATATTTTGAGAACATATGGACATGGATAATAAACATAACCCCAGTAAATACTTATAAATAAATAATCTTGGATAACAATGAGATTGGAATAATTATCCCTTACCTTATGTCTGATATGGTTCGTATGTATCCGAAACTCCTGTATAATGATTTAAATAATTTCATTGAGTTAATAAAGAATCATATTCACTATTATTATATCATATATGGTTCACTTAGGTATTTATATTACCCGTTCATTTGTCAATTTCATGTTAAAGTAGCGTTTTGGGTAAAATTGTTTCATTTATCGTACGTGTTTGGACTTGTTGTTATTCATATTATTATTAATTATATCATGATTTAATTACTTCCAAAATGTAAAACATTATTTATATATCATATATATTCATTATATATATATATATAATAGATAGATAAATTAAATGAAACACACCGTTCATGGAGACGGTAGGTTGTACGTACGCATGAACGATGTTTTCCTTTCTTTATTGACTTGAATGGAAGTAAGTAGATGACATATATATATATATACACACATAAATAAAGTAGATTCATTATGTCATATATTTAATTATTATTCATTATATATACTTTATAATCATTCTTGAATGGTTAACATGGAGAATGAATCTCATCGCGTCGTGGAGACGGTAGTCCGTACGTACGCACGAGCGATGATATCATTCCCATGATCGTGTAATTGTATTGAAGTGTATGTATAATATTTCAGAATCAATATAACTTTACAATAATCATATATAGTTATTTATTTACACCATTATACACATCCAATTAAGGTGGTGGTCGAAAACAGATTACACCATGGTGTGGAGATGGTATTTCGTACGTACGCACGCGCGGTGATTTCATTTCCCGTAGGATGGATAGAAGGTGAAATAGGGTTGTTTCATATTTATAATAATATATCAGTATATAAGTAATACTGATGTTATTACTTTATAATTATACAACTAAGAAGAAGAAGTATAAGAAGAAAGAAACTTGAGAGAATCGGAAGAAGAGAATACCTCTTCTTCGACGCACCTCCTTTAAGCTTCCTCTTATGGAAATAGAGTTGGTATTTTGAGAAGACCAGAACCTCCAAAATGTTTCTAGGTAATTGGATGAGAGAAATGGGCAGGTTTTTGCTGATCTTCAAGGCTCAAAAGGGTGTGAAGAGAAGAGGGAAGGGGTTCCCTTTTTATAAGGGATGAGAGGGGCACCTTTGGAAAAAATTAAAATATTATATTATAATAAAGTCATCTTTGGTTTATAATAGCTAAAAATTAATTTATTTCTAAGATAAGGTGGTTATGGGTCGAAATAATCTCATATAATAAAATTTATACAAGTTTAGGTTTCTATATTAACCTTATCATTTAGATTTATCTTTAAGTTAAATAATTTTACTTTTACCGTGTCTTCTTGTTTTCTTACACTATAAGGTTAATAAACTTACTATAACAAGACAAACTAACACCAAGTTGTTTATTATTAATATATATAACCTTATCTAAGTCATTTGGCCTAACCTTATATTTTTAGGAATAAAATAAAAATTAATAATATAATATTTGTTTTAAAAACTATTTTATGTCAATTTTGACACTATTTGGTAATTGATTTTTGTGAAAATCATAACAGCATGGTTAGTTCGAAAACAGTTAATTAAATAAATAATAACATGTCATATTAACCTATAAAATTAGTGTAATTCGAAAAAATTCTCAAATTACATTTATTTGGGTATTTATAATATCAATTATTTTAATATTTCATTATTTAGGTAATTACTACATCACCATTGTGTCATAAAAAACATAAATTATTTAATGTCTAAAAATTATAAATAAACTACCATTAGGTATGAAATAATTTTATCTTTCTAATGAATATTTATAGTCTAATTTATCTTATGTATAACACTATATTAAAAAAATTTTAGTTATTAAACTTTGATTTTAACTATTTTAACTATTCTTTAAATAAAATAATATTAAATGTCCTGATCTAATCCAAGTGGACCTAAATGGTCATATTTTATCCTTAAGGTTGTTTTTGGTCGAATTACACTTATACAATATAATTAGGACATGTGTTAGGGTAATAATAATATCATTTTTACCCTTAATTACCCTATTTACTTTTAACCGTGGTAAATAAAAGTAAAAAGTTATTATTCACCAAAAAATATTTTCATCACATTGAACCACATTTTAGTCCTTGATATTAACTATTTCTCTCGTATTTTCGAAATTTCACTCACATAAGTGGTAAAATTAAGTTTTATGTGAATTTCCAAATTCTCCTAGGATGTGGGTAAAAGACGGTGAAAAGTTCAATAAAATTTTTATATATCTAAAATTATTATAAAATGACTCCAATGAATTACATTGAACTTATATAGGTATTATGTATCAATTTTTACCTAAAATAAATTTAAATAAAATAAATAATTACTTAAATAAAAAGTTGGTTTTTAAATAGTAACCCAGTGTTTTCACTATTCCTCAAAAATTGAAAGTTTTCAGAAAAATACCAAAAATTCACCCTAGGCTAATTTAGATATTCCAAATCCAAAAATGAAGTCCATTTAAAAAGATAAAATTTATAAAATTTTAAAAATTAGGTATTACTATTCATAATGGCTGGTTTATATAACATATCGTTGTTTAGTGAAACTCGGTATTGCGTACAACACACGCTATCGTGGAAGGTTGCAATTGCGTTTAATGCAATCCAAGTCAGGTATGCGTGTAGTGCAAGATCCTTTTAGTGTAGGGTATAACACAAGACATCAATAAAATTAAAAATAATATTTTTCATAAAATCTCGGGTTGTTACATTCTACCCCCCTTAAAATGAATTTCGCCCTCGAAATTCATCGGGGTTATAAATGGTTTATTACTCAAAAGTTTATTTAATAGAAACCCACATTGTAAAAAAGGAATACCAAAACTAATCTTTAAAAACTAAATTATGAAACGTAACGGTTACCCAAATTAACTAATCACTGGGTTTCCACATAGAAGAACATGGGTGAAAATATGGATATAGAAGAGAAATCTAACCATCTTGTTCTGATGGAAAGTGGTAGAGAACATGGCTATAAAAATCCAACAATCACAAAGCCATAGATTTGTGATGATCTAAGGTACCATCTGATTCATCAGATATAAGGGCACTAGAAAAACATTTTTGGTTTTCAAGATCATTTCCCTAAAGTTGAAGAAATTGGAATTAGAAGAAATACTTTCTTGATTTTGGTACAGTATAACTGTTGGTCGTTCCTTGGACAATTTCCACTTCATCTCTTAAATAAATGAAGTTGAGTTTTTCATTCGTGAAGTGTTAGCATATCATGTGATAGAATGATGGGTCATTCCAAAAGGTTATAAAAAGTTATCAAAAATACATAAGTCCATCTATAGTGAGATTAATAATATATCGTTCCTAAAATGGACTTATACTTAATATATCATACTACTTAATATAATAAAACTGGTTTCTACTAAACAGGGACTTCTTGTAGGCTAGTGGTAGGTGATAAATTCTTGTCGCACTTCAGTTGTGGGTTCGATTCCCACAGCCTTGTCTGACGCGACAGGTTGTCGCCCGTCCTGCAGGTTGTCCTTTTTCTAAAACTACATTATTATAACATTCCATAAATAATATCGAAAAAAATTCTAGCCTTAAACAATTCTATCTGATGTCCAACTTAATCCATTCCAACCTTTAAGCTTATCGAAAATACTTGTGTCCAATCTCATAGTGTAAAGAAAATGATTACTTGAGAGGTCACATAACAAGTACGTGAATACCATCATTTATCCCCCATATATCATACTATATATCTTATTGGTCACATTCCAAACATTAGAAGGCCTTAATCATGTATTCTTTTGAAAAATTAATACCCATTGAACATTAGTGAAAACATGAATGTAGTTAAAAGTTAACACTTTCTACATACCAAAATCCCCAAAATTTTATACACTCAAACCATGATATCACTTAGTCCTTATATCAATCATGATCTCATGAATACTATCAAACAATTTATTTTCTCCTTATCCCTTCATTATGCGCATATCATCTGCTTTCCAAAATATTTGAATCACTTTTCATGTTTATCGGTATCATATTCTTATAGAAAACCACAATGGACCAATACATAGATATTTCAAAATTCCACGATACTATAAATGAGATTCCATGATACTATTTTGAAATCTCATTACATAAACACTTAATCATTACAAAACATCATTGTCATACTCAACATCACAAATAGTGATCACATGTGACTTCCCTTTATCCTTTTCCCTAATAGGTTGCTCACATTGATCATCATTAACCCTTGGATTAGGGAATTGATTAGCATAATACCCCATTTCCTTGCACTTGAAGCATTGAAGTGTTGGTGGTGCGTTCTCTGCAGTATTTTCTTTATTTACATCATTAGCAAACCTTTTTCCATTAATTAGACACTCAGTTGCTTGATGAACTTCTTTTCCACACTTAAAACATTTTCTAGTACCTTCAAGACAATCTCCACCATGCTTCTTTCCAAACTTTGAGCATAAAGAAACATTAATCTTCTTTTCACCATTATTCTGAGATTTCTCCTAGAACTCCATCTTTCGTTTCTTTTCAAAACCATGAGATGGATATGTTACACTCACTTCCAGTTCTACCTTGATATCACAACGCACAATTTCTTCATAGCTACTGAAGTATCTTATAGCAAATTCCCTTCGAAGACTTGGTTTTAAACCACTGAAAAATCGATCAACTTTACTTTCAGGTTGGATGATAAAGCCAGATGCATACCTTGAAAGTCTTGTAAAATTTGCTTTGTATATACCAACAAATTCATCATCCTTCTTCTTAAGCTTAAGAAACTCTTTTTCCATCTTTGTTCGAAGAATACGAGGGAATTACTTACTAGAAAACAACTTCTTGAACTCGTCACATTCCATGGATTCAATTTCATCTTGGGGCCTTGTATTATTAATTAGAGTCCACCACTGGTCTGCTTCACCTTCTAAACGGTAAACAGCTAAAATTACTTTTTCATGTTCTGAATATAGAAGTATGGAAAATATATTTTCAATGGTACTGATCCATTGTTCAGTAACAAGTTGATCAGAAGACCCATTGAAAGACGGTGGACATTGCCTCATGAAGGACTCAATAGAATATTGTTCCCTTCTTTGATCATTTGGAAATCCAGAATTATTCATAGCTTGTGTAAGTATAGAAATAAGATTTTTCACTCCATCTCCCATAAAATTTGGTTTCTCGGGAGGACAATCATTGTATTGTCCATTACATTGATCAACACAGTTCCTTTGGGTTCTAGCCATTGTCTAAAACCCAAAAAGAACAGTGTGAGAGGAAAAAATCATGCTAGGAAAATAACATAATAAAGGGTAAGTACCTTCAATATATAACATATTAGGTTTAATTATAATATTGTTACCATAATTCTAAGACTATAACCTATACTTATACTTAACCTTAGGGACATCCCTAGACATACATTAGAAATATCTCTAGGGATCTCACTAAAGTTTCTGCATCCAAGTTTCCAAAGGTTAACTAAACCTTTCCTCTGATACCAACTGTAGAGACCCAAAGCTTGACGTACATGGACATTACATTACTTTTACGGAATAATTAATACATAACGAAAAAAGACACACAAGGACTGTAATAGTTTAGTGTCTTTGGAAACTCAGAAAATAATCTTCTAATCGTGGTGGATGATCTTCAACATCTCCCATAAAGATCTTCCCCTTTTTGTTTTCTTACCTAAAACCTTTATTTAAGTCCTGGGAAAAAGAAAGCATATAAAGGGTGAGCTCAAATTTTCATTAAGGATAAGAATAGAGAACATAAAACAATCCATAAACATTTGAATGCAAAAACTTGAACATAAAATCTAAACATCAAAATCATGAGCAACGACATAAATCTTGGAAGTACATAAAGAATAGATCATAAAGGAACATTAGTCATAATAAACTAGCATGGTAATAAACCATGTAATTATGGAATACATTAAGCACATGTTATGATTTCCATAGTATCCAAGGCATTGCTTCCAAGACCATCTTAGTGGACAAATTCCCATTCTGAATTGAGTTCACTCCTCATTCCAGTCCTGTAACACTAAACCGGAGTAACTTACCGTTCCAGTCATGTCTATCTCATGAGATATAAATATTTACCCAATTAATTGTAGGGAGATATATGTCCCACTCATCTCATAATGAAATCATTCTTACTTGTGCCCCAATATAAACATAAATCATTCATCATAACCCAAAGAATAAAAATGGGTTTCATAAACATCATCCCATCATAACATAATCTATATAAAACAAATGGATGTCGTTTCATCATAAGAAAAGTGAAACCATGTAAATCATAGAGGCATTATACTTGAAACATACACATAGGAAATAATTTCATCTTAGATCGAAAATGGTTTTGATAAAACATTTGAAATGAATTCTTGAGAAAAATATCCTTTCTTCTTTAAAAATCATTTTCTTTTCAAAAAATTACATGCAATTTTAAAAGAAAAGTATTTTGTTGAAAATATTCATAAAATCTTGTAGAGTATGATTCATGAAAATGTGGCGTTATAAAACCGTAAAAATCCATTCATGCCTTATAAGTTAAAAATAACATTCTTCTCATACTTTTGTCAGAAAAGTCAAAAAGTACCTTGTATGGTAAACAAAAGAAAGATTCCTTCCATACGATGTGGTAAAAGTAAAAAAAAGGTAATAATGACTTTAAAAATACATGGATTAAAAGTAAAAATTTTACGAAAACATTTTTAGAACATATGGACATGGATAATAAACATAACCCCAGTAAATACTTACGAATAAACAATCTCAGATAAGAATGAGATTAGAATAATTATCCCTTACCTTATGTCTGATATGCTTCGTATGTATCAGAACCTCCTGTATAATGATTTAAATAATTTCATTGACTTATTAATGAATCATATTAATTGTTATTATATCATATATGGTTCACTTAGGTATTTATATTACCCGTTCATTTGTCAATTCCATTTTAAAGTAGCGTTTTGGGTAAAATTGTTTCATTTATCGTACGTGTTTGGAATTGTTGTTCTTGATATTATTATTACTTATATCATGATTTAATTACTTCAAGAATGTAAAAAATGATTTATATATTATATAAATTCAGTATATATATATATATAATAGATAGATAATTGAAATGAAACACAGTATTCATGGAGACGGTAGGTCGTATGTACGCATGAACGATGTTTTCCCTTATTTATTGACTTGATTGGAAGTAAGTAGATGACATATATATATATATACATAAATTCAGTAGATTAATTATGTCATATATTTCATTATTATTCATTATATATACTTTATAATCATTCTTGAATGGTTAACATGGAGAATGAATCTCATCGCGTCGTGGAGACGGTAGTTCGTACGTACGCATGAGCGATGATATCATTCCCATGATCATGGAATTGTATTGAAGTGTATGTATAATACTTCAGAATCAATATAACTTTACAATAATCATATATAGTTATTTATTTACACCATTATACCCATCCAAGTAAGGTGGTGGTCGAAAACATATTACACAACGGCGTGGAGACGGTATTCCGTACGTACGCACGCGCGGTGATTTCGTTTTACATAGGATGGATATAAGGTGAAATAGAGTTATTTAATATTTATAATAACATATCAGTATATAATTAATACTGATTTTATTACTTTATAATTATACAACTAAATAAGAAGAAGTATAAGAAGAAAGAAACTTGAGAGAATCGGAAGAAGAGATTACCTCTTCTTCGACGCACCTCCTTTAAGCTTCCTCTTATGGAAGTAGAGTTGGTATTTTGAGAAGAACAGAACCTCAAGAATGTTTCTAGGGAAGTGTAGAATAGAAATGGTCAGGTTTTGGCCGATCTTCAAGGCTCAAAAGGGTGTGAAGAGAAGAGGGAAGGGGTGCCCTTTTATAAGGGAGGAGAGGGGCACCTTTGGAAAAACTTAAAATATTATTTTCTAATAAAGTCATATTTGGTTTATAATAGCTCCAAATTGATTTATTTAGAAGCTAAGGTGGGGATGGGTCGAAATAATCTCATAAAATAGAATTTATACTAGTTTAGGTATCTATTTTAACCTTATCATTTAGATTTAACTTTAAGTTAAATAATTTTACTTTTACCGTGTCTTCTTGTTTTCTTACACTATAAGGTTAATAAAATTACTATAACAAGCCAAACGAACCTCAAGTTGTTTATTATTAATATATATAACCTTATCTAAGTCATTTTTCCGAACCTTAAATTTTGAGGAATAAAATAACAATTAATAATATAATATTTGTTTTAAAAACTATTTTATGTCAATTTTGACACTATTTGGTAATTGATTTTTGTGAAACTCATAACAGCATTATTAGTTCAAAAAAAGTTAATTAAATAAATACTAACATGTAATATTAACCTATAAAATTATGGTAATTCATAAAAAGTCTCAAATTACATTTATTTGGGTATTTATAATATCAATTATTTTAATATTCCATTATTTAGGTAATTACTGCATCACCATTGTGTCATAAAAAACATAAATTATTTAATGTCTAAAAATTATAAATAAAATACCATTAGGTAGGAAATATCTTTCTAATTAATATTTATAGTCTAATTTATATTATGTATAACCCTATATTAAAAATGTTTTAGTTATTAAACTGTGATTTTAACTATTTTAACTATTCTTTAAATAAAATAATATTAAATGACCTAATCTAATCCAAGTGGACCTAAATGGTCATATTTTATTCCTAAGGTTGTTTTTGGTCGTATTAAACTTATTCAATAGAATTAGGACATGTGTTAGGGTAATAATAATATCATTTTTACCCTTAA
This sequence comes from Viscum album, assembly GCA_963277665.1. NCBI lineage: Eukaryota > Viridiplantae > Streptophyta > Magnoliopsida > Santalales > Viscaceae > Viscum > Viscum album. The sequence continues at coordinate 469,046,282 of OY728119.1, forward strand.
TTACCCTATTTACTTTTAACCGTGGTAAATAAAAGTAAAAAGTTATTATTCACCAAAAATTATTTTCATCTCATTAAACCATATTTTATTCCTTGATATTAATCATGTCTCTCAGATTTTCGAAATTCCACTCACATAAGTGGTAAAATTAAGTTTTATGTGAATTTCTAAATTCTCCTAGGAGGTGGGTAAAGACGGTGGAAAGTTCAATAAAATTTTTGTATATCTAAAATTTTTATAAAATGACTCCTATGAATTACATTGAACTTATATAGGTATTATGTATCAATTTTGACCTAAAATAAATTTAAATAAAATAAATAATTATTTAAATAAAAACTCAGATTTTAAATAGTAACCCAGTGTTTTCACTATTCATCAAAAATTGAAAATTTTCAGAAAAATACCAAACATTCACCCTAGGCTAATTTCGATATTCCGAATCCAAAAATGAAGTTCATTTTGAAATATAAAATTTATAAAATTTTAAAAAGTGGGTATTACTATTCATAACGGCTGGTTTATATAACATATCATTGTTTACTAAAACTCGGTGTTGCATACAACACACGCTATCATGGAAGGTCATGATTGCGTGTAATGAAAGCCAAGTCGGGGATGCGTGTAGTGAAAGATCCTTTTGTTGTATCATACAACACAAGACATCAATAAAATTAAAAATAATATTTTTCATAAAATCTCGGGGTGTTACAACGCATCAGTCCCAAACACTTCATGTTAGTTTACCCTTATCTTTCATAACATTAAACTATATGACCCTTCCATCCAGCATGACATTAAACTATAGACTGTAGAAATACAGGGGTTTTTATCCCCATATCTCAGACTGGGTACGTAGGAATCCTCCCTGAGGTTTAACCCAATGCACTTGTAAACTTTTTCATCCCCTTTGTTGGGGCCCATATCCTTGGTCCACCCTTTATATGTGTCATAATAGTTCTCGGGCAGCTAACCATGCATAGGCCCCTCCATCAATCCATACTCCTCCAACCAAGAGTGTCCCTCTTGTGATTGGCCACTAACCATGTGTAAGCCCCAACATGTATTTGGGTTATTTTCTATTGTGTAAACCTTGATAATATTCCCCCATATCCTAAAATAAGTGTACTTTGATTTGTTTTCATTTGGATACATAGGAACCCTCCCTGAGGTTCAATCTCATCACCCATGTCCCATCCTGGTCTCCCACTTGGGCATTTGTGTTTTGGGAGGATCATGCCCTGACCCAGAGGTTCTACTTCCTTTGGGTCACCATCCAAGTGATTCGTTCTCATAGGCCACCTCCTTAGGTGACCCATCACTCCACTAAACTACCTAGACTTCGATTCCTAGCCACAGGGATATGTAGGAAGACTCTGTGAAGTTCAAGACCAACATCACCATCATCTTCATGTCAATTTGATCCCATTCCTCCCATCCACTTTGTTCAACCATCTATCATCCATCTTGGTTCATACTTGGGTCACCACATCCCAGTGGGATCATTCTATTTCCTTGGGAAGCTAACCATTCATAATCCCCCACATGATCCATAACCATCCAACCAAGATTTTCCCTCTAATGATGGTCTGTTATCCATGTGTAATCCCCATCATGTCTTCGGGTCGTTATCCTTTGTGAACACCCTGATTACATGTCTCACCCTTCGAACTACGTGGGTTTCGATCCCTATCATATACAAAGGCTATATAGTAAACCTCCCTGAGGTTCAATCCCATCCAATGGTAAACCTTGGTTCCCCCCTTTCTGGGGTACACTTTCCCTGATCTTACCTCAGTGGTGTCCATATCAGCCTTCACGGTGTGATATCTTACCTTTATGGGACACACCACCTTGGGTCCGCTCTTGTTGGGTGTCCTGATCCAACCATCTAGTAAACCTTCCAAGAACTCCCTCCTAGGTATTTACCAATATTATCTACCTCCACAGGGCATTCTGATCATTCTCATACCATTTATACAAGATGTTAAACTCACGGGCAACCCTATATTGAACACGGGATGTCTGAGGAAAACCTTGGAAACTACATCTTTTTTGTAACCATATCCACAATATATTAAACTCAAAATATACCCCATGTTAAACATGGAAAGATGAGGAAAAACTCACAGGAATGCCTCTAGAATAAGATACCCCATGACCGATGTGGGATGCCTCAGGTTCTGCACCCTTTATATTCCCTCTTTTGGCGAAGAATGTTGGTTCCCCAATGTCCACGCATCCAGAGATGCACTGGCATGCCTGATGTGGCCATCTAATCTGACTAAAGGTTGCTACATTGACATGACTCCATATAATTTCTTGACATAAAAAGTGTAATCAACCGGCATCCATGAAGATATGGAACTAAGAAGAGTTTCACAAACAACATCTTAAATCTAAGAGAGTGACCCGAACTATGTGGCGAATTCTGAGTAATCCATGGAAGGAGAGACCAACATCCCATCACCTCATTTTGATCAAGGAGAAAACCTCCCTAAATAATCAATAGATGTCTCCCTCCTTTAGAAAGAGGGTATGTGGAGCAACAGTTGGGTTTCCTTGAATGATGATGCACCCCCCAGTAGAAAAAGTGTTAGAAACAGAGATATTAATGCAGGAAAAAGAGGATAAATATGTCATGTTTCTTAGTAATGTTTAGTTGACTCCTCTACTCCTTAATCTTATTTTTCAATGCAAGAAAAAAATTTATTTAGTTTTAAAGTCTTAAGGAATATTTGTATAGTGAGGAAACCATTGTTGAATGGTCAATATCTCTAAGAAGTTACCTTTGTTTTAGGAATATATTCAGGGTCCCTTAATCAATTATAAAGGATGTTCTATAGGACTACCATCGATCTCTGGGGGGTTCCCACCCTAGTTCTACCAAGATGTATTATGATATGAAGTGGTAATACCAATGGCTAGGTATTATGAGATGTATAGTAGACTTTTTTTCTTAGTTTTATACCTATCAACTGGTAAAGGATAAACTTGAGTGACCCTCTGTCTTGCTTCATCCTTAACCTATTCTGACCTAGAAGTAGGACTGGGTTTTCATGAACAAAATTATCACACTACTACATACCCCATAGTGGTGGAATGCTATTTTTTATGGTCAACTACTTGAGAAAATTTATTCACTTCATCCGATTATGGAGATAATGAAAGAAACGTTTTAGGGAAGGTTTTACATACAGGAAATTATGAGGTTACATAGAATACCCTTTTCCATCATATCTGACAAATACCCATATTTTACATCCCAATTCATCAAAGGACTCTAAGAGGCAACATTCACGTAGGTGAGGTTAATTATGACTTACCATACCCCAAATAGATAAGAAAACCAAGTGGTCCAATAAAATTCTATAGGGTATTCTTATAGAATGTATCCTCCATTTTTTCTATTCATGGGATACCCACCTAGGACTGGTCAATATTTCTTATAATAAATTTTATCAGTGTTCTATTTGGATGACATCATTTGAGGCTCTTGGTCAAAAAATATGTCATTTTACTCTATGTTTGATAGAGGTGTTTGAAGCCTATTTGGTGGGAATTATTGTCATATTATATAGTATGATGATATTTCTAACTATTATATAGTGATTGGTGATATCTTATAGTCACTATAAATATTATGTATATCACTGATGTTTTACCATGGAATTTTTATTTAGAGACTTGGTATTTTTAAAGGTGTCACCTCATTTGGGTCACCAATGACTCGAGAAGCAGGAAAATGTTTCCCAGAGGTACGTAAGACCATATTAGATCACTGTGAGAGTTTGAAAATTTTTGTATTTATTAGATTTTTCTTCATTGTTGACGTTGATTCATAACATGTTCCACAATTCACAAATAAAGAGATATAACATGGATCACCCCTTATGTTCTAAATTCAAAATAACATAAATTATAACACGATCGTTCTATGAATGAGAAGACAGTTTGAGTTATTAACTCCTGAGAAAATGTTATGCATGGAAATTATATTTTTTTGGTTAATATTTAATGGAATAATATATCTGATTCACATGATACTTGGGAGAGGGAATCTCATATGAAGGAGCAGTGGCCCCACTTGTTCCTTAATCAATCTTTGGTTTGAATTTTGGGGGAAGGAATTGTTATGTTGGGGAGTGATATCACACCCATGGTGTTTTGATTAGTTATAATTTTCCTTTATTTATTTTTTTATCATTTTCCCTTCATTATAAATTCTTTCTATTTGAAATTTTTATGTTTTGGAAAAATAGTGGGTGTCACACGGTTAATGAAATATTAGTATTAACATTGCGACAACCATGTTTAAATAGGTCTACAATATGATTGTATAGATTCACATGGTTAGAATATGATTTACCTAACCATATGGTCCAACCATGAAAGTAATAATGTGAGGAATTTTTTGCCTACATGGTTGATGTATAGTTTGGAAAACCTAGTGGTCAAACCATACAACCTAGTCAAAAAAAATTAAAAGTGTGAAATTTCTAGTTTCCCTCATTCATTTCAAAACCTATCACCCTTAGTTATCCCATAATTGGAACTAAGAACCTCTCCCCATGCATTAACCCTCTTGTTTCTTCCTAATTGTCTCTATTGTTTGTGAGATTTGACTTATTTTCTTCAGGTAAACCTCAAGTAAGTATCTATTATGAATCACTCTAAGTTCATTCATATATTATTGAATTTCCTTCTTCACGAAGGCCTTAGTAAACTTGGGATTGTCTTGGATGAATCAAATGGATTGGGTTTTGATTTTTTTATTTTTTTTATTTTTCCTTTAGGATCCCTATTAACATTTTAATTATATTTTCACCATAGGGAAGTGGTTTCCATTTATTTCTAAATAATTTAATTGAAAAAAGGTAAGTGGTTTCATGTGACACTCTTATTTTATAATAAAATCATACTCTCTATGTTTTATAAATAATTTATTAATTAGGTAAATCTATGATATGGTTGTTTTGATGGATAATGATATGTATCATGATTGTTCTTAAATGATTCCTTTGGTTTCTTTGAGTATAATGGTTTAAATAGGAATGTAATGTATTTAGTATATTGAGTTGATAATTATGGGTTGATTAAAGTCTCTTTTCAATGAAATTTGAAGTCTTTGAAATGGAAAGAGCACATGGGAACATAAATATATAAGAGGTATAACTGGTGTTAACTATCCCTTTTAGATTATTCCACATTATTAACTATACTATAAGTGGATAAAGGTCATGGTGTTGTGGATAGGAAACACCACACCACTTGGACAAGGTAAGTATGATTTTTTGGTATGTTGGATGTGGATTCATGGGATGGGTGACACTATAACTCTGGACTAAGGAATGACCTCTTTATTGGTATGGGCACATAATTGGTTTGAACACTACTTCATGAGTTGATATGAGGACCTAGAGTTCCCAATAACCTTAAATGACATTGGGAGTTCCCATGGTGTATGTTTTAAGAAATATTTATTTTTATGTAATTAGTTTCCTTAAATAATCTACCAAAACTTACTACTTTATTTCTTTCTATTAAAAGTTAAATGTATACTTTCATAAGATTTATTACAAACTAGCATGCTTGTTTTTATCTAAAAAGGTTCACTCATGGAACGCATAGTGGGATTCTGTTGGGATAGTGTTTCTCACACCCTATATACACTGAATGGCTATATATAGAACTTGTTTTAATAGGTTCAGGTAAAGGAAAATAACTATATATAGGGAGTGGGTATTCCTACTTGTAGAGATTGGGTTGATGATAGTGACATGGTGGGGACTTGACCATTTTTTCATAAGTACATGGGTATCATTTTTTTTCTTTTTTTTGGATTTTGTGTATGTTGTATCACATGTTCAACATCCATATCATTCCATTTTGTGTTTATGTAAGTATGTCATTATTTTATGCTATTTTGATGGTGGTAGTTATTTAATGGATTATTCTATATATCTTTTATTTGTTATTAATTTGTTATCAAATTATTGGCTATTTATATATTGTTGAATGTCTATATTGATTTTGGAGCATTACTTTCCGTGTTATGGAAAGGACATGTTGGGTCCATGGTTTGTACATGTGTGGAATTTTAGTTGGAAAAACCATACCCAAGGTATGTTATTTGATTCTAGGTACTTTTTCCAACCGATGGGGGTGGGGAAGACCCTTAAATCCTTTCTATGGGATAGGTCCAATTCCAAATTCAATGGTGTCCTAGGTTAGTTCGTGACATATGAAGTATGAATGGTTGTAGTAACTCAACCACTTTAGTAGATGAAGTTTAGCATGATGAAGTTCTTCAAAAGTATTTCATAAGTATTGTTATCAAAAATATTTTTTGTGTCCCACATCTATTTTTCTTTATTTTTATTTGTATAATATCTAGTTATAGACATATCTTTAAAATGATGGATATTAATTCTTCATAGCTTTTGGGTGATTTATTTCTCAAAAACAGTAGTTGTAAATGTAATGCCCAAACCCTAGAATACTAGAGCAAGTGCCTTACTTTATTACATTGGCATGACTATAAGAATTAAAATCCACAAGGTTTGATTAGTTTACTATTTTTGGGGAACCATATTACATACATGATACCCATTTTACATTGGGAAAAAAATTAAATACAATGCATAACAAAATATAACAAACTGCATCCTTGAAGCTCATTCCAATAATTTATCTTCATATCATAGGGAAAGGAAAAAAATTAAGGGTGATATTGAATAATATATAAGAGTTAATTTTAGTGGGAAAAATAATGAATCGGTGAGAATAATTAATATAAAAAGGTAAATAACTGAACACAGATTTCATTAAATCAATAAAATGAGAATAACATGCATCCATAGATTTTATCATAGTAAAAATATCATGGATAACAAAAAATAAATACTAAAAAAATGGAATTATTAATTATTGGAATTCATTTTTCCTTGGAACATTTTATATTTACTATCAAGATATATCCTCAAGATAGTTTAAAACATACTAGTTGAAAACCCATCTGATTTTTCCAACAGATTCATCTTATGAGACTTTCAATGCATCGAGGGGATTGTATTAACCGGTACCCAACCCATGTAATTAATTTCCAAAGCATTACTCATATATAAAATAATTCATTTAATGCACAAATAATGTTTTTTATCAAATATTCATATTTAGTAAAAGATACAGACTTATCAAATTTTCCCAAATTAATCAAATAATGTTCAAAGTAAATATTGTATGTAAAAATTGAATACTGTTTAGGAAATAATATTATCTATTTCACAATAATATGGATTTTTAATATAAATTTAATTTAAAAAATTATCATAAGGAAGTGATTGTTTCAGGAGAAAGTTATCAATAACAAAAGGAAGTGATATTAGAAAGATAACTTTTACTACTTAGTAATTTTCAATTAAAGACCCCTTGGATGGGATAATTCAAAATGAAACATAAAATACCATGAATTATGATAGAATCATGGTATTAGATAAAAAATGGGCAGTATATAGACCACATCAAAAGAAGCGAGTGGTGAATATGGAATAAGTCTCGTAGAAATAAAAGTGATACTAGAAATCCCCTCACCTTGAGTCCAACTTGTTATGTGTGTCTCTATCTTTCTAAATAATAAAATTATGTTAATTAATTACTTTTTGGAGAAATTTTTCAATTATATTATTAAATAGTATTTCCCCTATGAAATTTCACAAGATTTCATTTGAGTTTTATTTTAAAAAAATGATCTCACTTTGGATAATAAAATTAAAAACTAAATATTAAATGTATCTAGAGACAAATATACAAATGTTATGAATGAAAAAATATTATAAAAAATATATATTTTTATAATATATTTTACTCTAATTGAAAATAAAAAACTAAATAAAACTCCATACCTACACTAATTGTATACTATAAAATACTAATAATTTATATTATTTTGATAATTGATTATGAAGGTAAAAGAAAAATGTCTAAAAATTCATTTTTACTTTTGATCAAAAAAATAATCTCCAACCATAATTTATATAATATTATAATTTAAATCATGTGAATATTAATCATAAAATCCATTCAAAAACTTACCTATTGAAAAATTAAATAGCTGACTAATCATGGATTAGATTAGATATCTGAAGAGCATGTTGTAAATGAAGAAAACGGTGAAAACTGATGTAATCAAATCCAAAAAATAATAATAAGTTCAAAGCATAAAATGGTTACACATAAATGAATAACTAAATTTGATTACATAGAATAAATTACAATTCAAGATGGGATTTTTTTGAGGAGGAGATTGCGAGGCCTGAAAAGGCATAACTAAAAAAACATATGACCTCTCCTTGAAAGTAACTTTAGAAGAGAAAAGGTTGATATGATGCCATACCATTATATTAAGCAATAAAGAGGTGGGGAATGACCAAAAACATTAAAACCAATTATTATTTGATTTGGGTGTTTTAAAATGATGAAACCAAACACTATTTTATTTATTTACTAGAGAAAAAAATTGAAGAAATATTAAATTTTATGAGGTATCATTTCCCTTCCAGTTATTTTTCTTCTCTTTTGTTTTTTAATCAAATATGAATCATTGGTATTGACTCCAAATAATTACAAACAATTTGAATATTTATTCATCCCAACTAATATATAAATCATGGATATAAAAACTATATTTCCAATAGAATTAGAGCATATTTCCCATCTTAATTCATGGTCATTTCATGAAATAAAATAAAAAATAATACAACTAAATAGCAGTCAATCAATGAATAATTATAATCATTTACCTCAAGTAAGTCTAATTTTATGTGTTTCTTTAGATGTGTTGGTTTCTAAAACTCACACCACATCCCTCACATGTATTATATTTCCTAGCCTCACTTTTTATGTTTTCCCTTGGATATCATCCAAAAGTTAAAATAGAAGAACAAAAAAACAATGTGAACACTAAAAAAAATATTATATGTGGATAACAAAAATTAAATGTGATAAACCAATTCAATTCATGAATAAGATACTCAATAAAGAAGAAATGAAATTGATAAATTGATACTCCTAATAAAAAAGCACCATCAATTAAAATCAATGAAAACACAATGTTTTCGAAACATGGATAGATAGAGTAATAGATAAAATTAAAAAACATTAGGTTAATGGAAAAAACTATTCTATATAAATGAACATAAAAAGTACCTTCCATTGAGTCACCTATGAAATATTACCCAAAAAAGAAAATTCTGGAGAGATATGAAAATGAAGACCCATTGCATAGAGGGAATACATTAGGAAATAAGAGATTATTTTTGTTTTATGAAAAATATTTGATACAATTCCCTATCAATGTAAAAAAATTATAAAAATCATACCCTAGTGATGAGGACATAAATAAAAAAAATACACATTGAATTTTAAAAAATAATAATACTCAACTATAATAGCATATAATTCACTGATAAAGATCGACCAAGTGATACCTCATCCTTCATAGTAAGGGTACCAAATCTACACACATACCCAAATGCTATATAACTAAAAATGTGGGAACCCAATTGAAAAAAACAAACTAATTTTGAATATTGAAAGTATTAGGGTTGAATGAAGAAGACTATGAATGTGGGAAGTTTGAATAATTAAATTAAATATAGAAATAATATTTGATGCATGTAATTTATATTAATCTCAATAAATTTAACCTCCATGAGAAGACTTTCATATAACCTGTAGTGAAATAAGACACTACTATGACTGATTTGGATAGGAAAAAATAAGCGCAAAGTGGGAAAATGAGGATCAATAATTTACTGGGAAAACATGAAAATGTGCAAGTTTGATTATTTTCAATAAATGTAAACACAATACAGGAATTTTCAATTAATTTCAATAATTCTTAACTCCACATTAATCTATTACATAGATACAAAAAATAATTCCATCTTGGTTATGATATATTTGAAAAAGAAAATAATAGAATAATGAGGAAAATATGATAAATAATTTAAGCGGAAAGGGGGTGACATACTCTAGATAGAAAAATATAAGAAAATATGTTGTAATACTTTATACTAAAATTAGAAAAACATAAGAAAATTGGTCAGAATATATCGAAAAATTATCACATACAAATAAGTTTAATTAATTTCAATAAATATTACCTCCACATGAAGTCGTTGTACATCTATAGAAACTATTTTTGTTGAATACATTGAATATTTAATGAACTGCATATTGAGAATTATAACATGGATTTTGAGTGTATCATAATCTTCAATTATGATGTCACTGATTAGATCCTAAATGTATTGAAATAGAACAAAGAAAAAAGCAAATATAAGAGCATAAATTCATTTAGTAATTCATATTAAAGTATCCATACATAATAAAAATAAATAAATATTAACAAAAAATACATGTCTCATGAAACTTGTAATTTAAAGTAACCAAAAAATATTTTTGTTATGAAAAATTACATATCACATTCAACAAATAATAAGAAATTATCTATATATTAAGTGAATTAAAACATAATAATATAAAGATATTATTATTATAATCATAAAAAGATGTATAAACCTCTCACGTGAATGAATATATAATAAATGAACTAAGAAAATACCAATTGTATTATTGAGAAACTAAAGTATTAAAGACGACTTGACATCCATATGGTATGGAGAATACTTAGGTCTAAATAGAATACCACAATGTTTGGTTTGTTGATTAATTTCAGAATCCACTAAAGTAAAAAATTTGAAGTTTCCTGACATGTAATATATTCAAAATTATGAATAATATAAATATAAAATATAGTTCAATTTCATATTTCACCTTAAAATCAAATAGAATATCACATATACAAATGAACATGGATGATATTGAGAAGGTTTAATATAATCTCAAACATAGAAAAACATTTGTAGACCTAAAAATCAACATAAGGTATATATGGGAGATAATTTTTTTATTATGATAATTTTTTATGGGAAAGAGTTTTTAAATCCATATCCAATCATATTAAATCAGTCTATATGTATGCTAAGTATTATTATTATGAAAATTTTTGATGTAAAAGAGTTCAAAAATCCAGTTAAAGCATATTGATGTAGATAAATTCATAAAAAATGTAAAATCAATGATCAGTGTCAAAATAACCCTCTTAAAAGTTAATTTTCACCTCACTGTTGTAGTTTTGTTAATACTCTTCCAACACATTTTGATACTTTTTTAGAAATGGATACATGTAGTCTGAAATATACAAAACAAAAACACATATTTATATGAACTAAACTAAAATAAAACCACCAAAACATCAATGAAAATAATTAAATTTCATGTTAATATTAATATATTTATATATAATATAGTTCGTGTGTTCAAATAAGAATATGAAGCAGCTTAAAATACAGTATTCATGTTTTAATATTATTAACAAATATGAATTGATATATTTATATTCCAGATATATATAAGTTATAAAAATTAATCAAACCATAATTTGTAAATGCCTAATACATATAAGTTACAAAAAATATTAAAACCTACATATTTAATAACTTGATACATAAAATTTTCAGAATAAATTCAAACATGCACATTTAAATTATTTTATGTTATAATAAATTGATGTTAAATAATACCAAATATTAGTAACAAATATGAACAAATATATTTTTGTTCCCGATACATATAAGTTACAAAAAATATTTAAACATGAATATTCACAAATTTGTACATTAGAAGAAATTATTGTTAAAAAATGAACATATATTGTTGAAAAATATGAACCAATGTATTCCAGTTAACAAATACAAATATATATGAACAAATATATGGAATGTGAGTCTATGTATAACAAAAGTAAAAATAGATCCTTGAAACAACATCAATAAAATTCATGAATGATGTGAAAATCATTTCATAATTGGTCAAATAGATCAGTTACACACTGCATAAATGACATAAGGAGAACATAAAATAATGACAATGAACACCATTTCAGCATCTCTGAATCACAAACCAACTGAATAAAATGATATAAGTGAAGTTTGAATATTTCTAACAAATATGAACCAATATATTTCAATTATGAATATGTATAAGTTACAAAAAATATTCAAAAATTAATATGTATATACCTAATACATATAAGTTAAAAAAACAATATTCAAAGCTACATATTTACAGACCTGATATGTATAAATTAAAAAAAATCAAACCTATATATTTACATTCATGTACATTAGATGAAATTTCTATTAAAAAAATATTATTATCAAATATGAACATACATATTTCATTTTCTAATACATAGAAGTTACAAAATAATTGTAGAGAATAATACATCACTGAATGAATTATAACCTATAAATCTATGAAATTCAAGAACATACCTCTATGTATAGTACAAAGACCTCATCCATGAATGAAACTAGTATTATTAACCATGAATTCCCATACATGATACTAAAATAACATTCATGGAAAAACCTAATAAGAATTAATAATTTCTTAAAAAATGTTAATCATTTGGAGAGATATATGGAATTTGGAAGAGAATTGATGTAATAAGAGAAGGTAGACAATGACCATTGGAGTGAAGGGACACCAGCTAGGAATGTGAGGGTGAGACAAGATGTCATAGAGAATATCGTGTAAGGTAAATGATTATAATGTGTTGGTAGGGAGGGTTTTACAGAGTGGTGAAAATGGAGACACTAGGAGAAGATGGATGTTGAGTAGATCCTGCATTGGCAGCGGTGGTAGTGAAGAATGGAGGGTGGGATTTAGGGAGCGGTGCAAGTGGAGGAAATGGGAGAAGACAGATATCCCAAATACGGATGAGGATGAGGAGATTAAGAAACTGATGTTGAAGGCCTTAATTTCAATGATCATAAAATAATAGAGAAATCAATCAAAAGAACACAATAGAATAGACCCACTCGGACCATATTATATCCCACCACCAAATCCTGTAGAATCTCCATTCACTCATTGATCCTTTCCCTATGAGCCTAGAAGAAGAAAAAATTCCTCGAGTTACATCTAAACAAATTTAAATTTATAGTAAGGATATAATGGAATCCCATAAATATATCAGATACTCTTCAAGTTATATTGTGGTTATCAGTATCTTGACCTCTTCTTACTCTCACATGGATGTACACTTGATTAGGAAGTTATGAAATTTTTTCTTCTTCATCATTCATTTTATTAGACTTGGAACTTGCTTCTACATCACCTTTGGACTTTCCATTTTGATATTCAATTATAATTTATTTCATGCACTTACTATCATTCTATTCCAAATAGACCCAAAGGAAGAAATTAAAATATGTTCAGTAAGCCCATATCCAAGAAATCCCAAAAACATTTATAGTTTCATCTTGATCAAATTTTAATATAAATGATAAAATGGATTAAAAATATTCATTTCCAATGACTAATAATATAACCCGACCTTTTCCCTTACTCTATAAGCTATACTGTGGTTATCAGTAGCTTAACCTATTCTTTCTCTCAAATGGATGTTCTTTTTCTTATGAAGTTATGAAAATTTGGCTTCTTCATCTGCCATTTTATCAGCCTTGGAACTTTCTTCTACTCACCCTTGGACTTTCCATTTTGATATGTAGTTACAGTGTATTTCATGCAATTACCATCATTATGTTCCAAATGGACCCAAATGATGAAATGAAAATATGTTTGGAAAACCCATATCACAAAAATTCCAAACATGTTTATAGTTTCATAGTGATCCAATTTTAATATAAATGATCAAAAAGGCTAAAAATATTCATTTCCAATTACTACTAATGTAACCAAACCTTTCCCTTCATAAATCGATTTAATTTTCCACCTAAAAGGATTACTTTTTCATTCAAATTTGTCTTTCTTGGTCTTCACACAAAGCATAAGCATCAAAATTAATGAATAAAATGAACTGAAAAACTTCATTTTCACACAAAAATAGAAAAAATATAGAATGGGAACCAACTAAGTTATTGTTACTGCTCGAAGAACCAAAATTAGAGGAGTCCTATTCGGATGTAGATTCCCTCCACTTATGACAACTTTCACTCTATTTTGTAACCATGGATTCATATATGGATGTGTTGTGGCTCGATTTTCCCTCCATGATCCACCCAATTCTGATCCATGTATCCTCATCGCAGGTCATCCTATCATCTCTGCCTCTACCACTTCCGCTTCCATGAAATGGAAAAATCTTAGATAGAGAGTAGGTGGAAGGGTTGGATGTAGAAAAGGAGGAATTTTTTACCAACATCTTCTCCATGGGAAACACGATAAGGATCTCAAATTGGTGTTATCTCTAGATGAAAATAGAAAACCCTAGGTGATATGTGAGAGGGGAGGTGGGGCTTGGGGGTAATGCGGGAGATGAATCAGAGGTGAAGTAAACAATGTTGGGGTACTAACTATGAAATGTGAGGAGTGAGAAAATTTAAAAGGCGGATCGAGGAGGTAAAGGTATCTTGGGATAATCTACAGTCTAAGAAGAAGGATAGGGAGAGTGGGAGTGTCACGAGAGAAGGTCTACACAACATTTTGTGAAAAAAACATGTGGCGGTGATGGCAGCGGTGATGGTGAAAAATGGAGGTTGATATTCATGGAGCGGTGCAAGTAGAGACAGTGAGAGAAAATTTATTTCCTAGAGTTAGAGGCTGAGGTATAGGGGAGATGGGAGAGCTGGGGGAGAGAAAAGAGATTATAGATAATGGTAGGGATTGCAGGGAGGGGGAAATGGTGGGAAATGGGGCATAAAGGAGAGGACACATGGACAAGGATCCATGGGAATTAGTATCTGTAATAGATTGTATTTCACCTATTAATAAGTTATTTACAATTAATTGATAAATTAAGTTTAAGACAGATGTTTTGACCATATTTGGTTTATGTGTCAAAAATGACTTTGGTAGGTTGACTATGGTCAAAGGGGTCATCTATCCAACATCTCTAAGGCCTTAATATTTTTTTTATTATAATAAAACCCCATTTTAAGCTAAGAAGGGGGAAACCAAATAGACATCACAAATGAAATACATAACATGACCTAAAGGTCTTTGAGAGTAAAAATAGAGTGAAAAATTTGAGCTTCCCCTCCCCATCATTTTATTGTGATAAATCTCTCCATCGTTGCATGGTTGTTTGGCTAATAAGTGTCATGTGTCAAAGCACTAGCCCGATCTGATGGTTGATGTCATACCCTCTCAATAATCATTACGGAAAGTATGTAAGTAAGATTTATATTTCTGGAATGATCATTATATCTTAAAAAACTATATTTTTTAATCATATATAATTTTATATTAAATTCATATGATTCCTAAGTAATCGCATCACTTTGAGGAGGTGGTAGTCCACACGTCTACGAATGATGTTATCACTTTTTCAGTGTGTGGATGGGTAAAAAAGAAAATGATATATTATTTTACCAGAAAGGAAATCATGACATTAATATCATAACTATTTCAGGTATATTAGATATTTTTTAGTTTATTTTTATTTATATTAATCTATTGTATTTAGTGATAGAAATGGAATACACCATTCATGGAGACGGTTGGCCATACGTACACATAAACATTAACTCCATTTTCATATCGTGCTAAATAAAATACAAGTAAAGGATATGTGTGTGTGTGTGTGTGTTTGTGTTTATTATAATTCCATTATTGTTTTTATGTCACATATATCACATATTTTTATTAAACACACCCTTAATACATTCCATTTAATGTGTGAAAGAATCACACCGCTTTGAGGAGGCGGTAGTCCACACATCCACAAACGATGTTATCATATTCTTACAAAATGGAAAGAATGAAGGTATGAGTAGAATAATAATTAATTATAAATATCATATATAAACTATAAATCCCTCATTATTCCCAACCATTAAAGGTCAGAATGGAATAATTAATGACCTTTGTTCACGAGGCGGTAGTCTGTCATATACACGAACGATGATTGCACACCCCATTTGATGGAAGTGTGTATGGGTGTAGGTTATAACCTTAATATATAATCATATCCACATATTTAGGATATTTATGTTACAATATAAAAAATATATAAGATTAATTGAATGGGTGGATAAATAAATAAAACAAAAGTTCTTGTGGAAGAACATTACCTCTTTTTCAGGTAACTCCATTTAGTTTATACCAAAAGACTTACTTGGTTGGATTTATGCCTAAATATAGGATTATATGATGAGGGTAGGTATATTGGGAGCTTATTTTTTAAGGTTTTGTAGGATAAAAATATCTTTAGAGGTGTGAATAAGTGAGGGAGGTAACTGCCTTTATATTGTTATGGAGGAGTATAAATCTTATAAATATGAAAAGCTAAACACTATTGGGAGGTATCCATCAAATAAAACTCCTAAAATAATGAAAACAATAATATAAAAGTGATTAAATTTTCTAAATATGGACATAAAATGGTTTTTTATATGTTTCTAGGCCATTGTGGCACTTAAGTTTAACTTTTAGTCCCTTGTTAAACTAGTTTTAATCTTAGTCACTTTAATTAATTTTAATTTCATTCACTAATATTTTTTGTAAAAACTAATTTAAACTTAATAGAAATTATAAATTATTGTTATTCCAAATATTTAATCCATTTTTATAAATTCTAATCATATAAGTGTATGAAATAGTTTAAAATTAATCTCACAGACGTGACGGGAAAGCGAGTTTTCAAAGTGAAAATGGTCTAAATTTTGAAACATTTTTATATCCAAATTCAATATAAAAATTCTTTACATGACCTAAATTGGATTAATATATGTATAATTTATCTAATTTCACTTTAAAAACAACTTAAAATATAATTAAACTTATAAATTATTTAGATAAATAGACATTTGTCAATTAAAATTCAGTATTTTTCACTACTCATCAAAAAATGAAACTTCTCAGAAAAATATTAAACATTCACCCTAAGATAATTTTAAAATTTATATTTAAAAAATGAATTTTATTTTTTCCTATAATATTTATAAAAGTGTAAAAAAATTTCTAAATCAATTGTGTTATCAAAAGGTGTCATAACTGCCTTTACAAAAATACAGGTTTTTATGCGTAAAAGTGGATTTGTTCTTATCGAATGCCTATAAAATCTATTAGATAAATGTAAAAATATTTGATTTAATTTATATAAATTAAATTAATATCATCCAATAATAGTAATTAATATAATTTATTAAGATGAAATTTATTTTTCATATAAAAATAGTTTTTTATAGAAACATTTTCTTTATATTCAATTGGTTCATATATTCATTTCTAATTAATTTGTCACAAAAGAATTATATAAACATATGTAAAAAATTTTTACACGTTTTTGTATATTTCATAAAAATTTATAGATGATAACTATCATATTAAATAATAATATTAATAGTATATTTCAATTTAGTAAAACTCGGTTTTGCGTGTAATGTAAGCTATTGGAGGAAGGTAGTTTTATGTGTAACACAAGACAACTCGGTATTTTGTGTTACTCAATCTAATATTTTCATTTTATGTATCATAATCTTAGATTTATTTTTCATATAATTAAATCTATCAACAAAATTAAATTTATCCTATAAGAAAAATATTGTAAAGTCTTGGGGTGTTACATTTTATCCACCTTAAATTAATTGTATCCTAATAATTCAAATATGATCTCGATAATTGAGGGTTTGATATTTGAAAATAATATTTTTTTAAAACCCACATAATAAATATTTTTAATAAAAAATCCTATTAATAATATGGGGAGGTAAATGTGTAAATCACCAAAAAAATTAGGCTTTTGAATAGGAGGATATTATTGGAAACATGGACACAGATGAGAAATCTAAATATCAAGTTCTGATTAAGAGTGATAGATAACATGTTCATGAGAAAATATTTTGACCACAAATCAACAAACCAATGGTGTGAAAAGGTCATTCATTTCACCAAAAATGATGATAATAGGATAATATTTTTTATTTCGAAAACATTTTCTTAGAGTTAATAAATTCTTTCACTCTCTTAGAATATAATTAAATATACTGGGTAAATTTATATTTCATAAAACAATATTATCCTTTGGTTTTTAACTGAACTATTTATACATCATCTCTTATAACAGGTTTCATTATATGGTGAAGTAATACATTAACCTCTAAAACCTTATCCAAAGATTAACTTAAACCATTTCATAAATGGGTAAGTTTAACAAAATATTATGATCTAAAACTTTAGAAGGAAGGTCACTAAATTACCAAAATGAACTTATCAGTACTCTTCAATCAATATGAAGAATCAATTTAATCATCGCATACTTAACATCTGAATGCCTTCATTATGTATTCTCTTGAAACATGTCATTAACTATAATTTCCATAAAACCTTATTGAAAACATACATGCTTCCTTTTTCCTTAAATAGAACATAGATTATTATATATATTAATTAAATACAAAAAAAATTATAAAATCCATAAATGATGGCATTAACCACTTTGTCAAAAAATCATTAATTAGTTCCAAGGTAGTAATTAATTTCTAAATTAATTTACCCATACCAATCATATCTTTATCCAAAAAATAATTATCTTTGCATTAGTAACATATTAATGATTTTATTTCCCTCAATCATATGCTTTCCAAGAATTTCATCTTGTTACTAAATAATTTTTCTAGGTCATTAGTTCCTATCAACACACACTTTTAAATTATTGATAAAAAGGTACTTTAGTATAATCCTTATACATTTCATGATACTTATAACCAGGTTATCATAAATAAAATAATGTTACAACATTATTCAAGGATCCAAATATAGGATCAAATTAATCATTCCACTTCAAATATATCAACAAAATAATCTTGAAATTGTTCCCTTAGCTTATTTTGAGGTATATTCTCTTGACACTTGGGGAATTTATTTGAATGGTACACCATCTCTTTGGAGTTATAACACTGAATAGAAACCATTTTATCCTTACCTTTACATTATTTTTCCTGGTGACCCATATCTCCACACGTATAAAAAAATAATACTTTCAAGCACTTACCAGGGTGATTCTTTACACAATTATCACATATAGGAAAATCCATATTTCCCTTCTTCCCTTTATTAATATTTATCCCAAATGTTATCTTCTTCTCATGTTTCCCTCCTAATCCATAATACTTAGATAACTATTTATATATCTCATTATAACTTGGTACTATGTCTTTATATGATGAGAATACATGAGAGGATATTTCCATTCAAAATATTGATTGAAGACCATAAAATATATGATCGTTATTACTATTTGGATCATGTTCATTAGTGAGGCTCAAAATCCTTCTTCTAGGAAACATTTCCAAATGATTGAAAACACTATAATAGATCATATTATTTTCAAACATAATTTATAATCCAAAAATAGTGAAATACATAACATAAATTGGAAAATTTGTGCATATCTAACCTCATAATCATAAAAAATTGTTCCTTTTAGATTTTCTTATATACATATCATCAAATTCTATTATAGGGTTATGTTCCACAATCTATTTTTTCCTAAATCTATTTTCCAAGGTTTCTAATAAACTTCCTTTGATACCAACTATAAAACCCCACCCCTATAATCCCAGAGTCAGTGCCTTACTTTATTACATAGGTGTGATTAAAAGGAATCAAATCCAAAAGGACTGATTGGTTTACAAGTTTTGGAAAACTAGATTACATATATTATACCCATTTTACTTTTGGAATAAAAAATAAAATTCAATACATAACAAAATATAATAAACAACATTCTTGATACTCATTCCAAGAAGTAATATTCATATCATAGGAAAAGGAAACAAAATAAGGGTGAGAGAAAATTATTATTAAGCAATAGTATAGATAAAACAATAATAAATCAATGAGTATAATCAATATAGAAAGTTAAATAATTTAAAACACGTGTCATTAAATAAAAAAATAGAGAATTAAAAACATCCAAATATTTTTTCATAGTGAAACTATCATGGATAATATTAACTAAATACTAAATAAAATCAATTCTTAATTATTGGATGTCATGTTTCCTAGGAACATGATACCTTTATCATCAAGATCTATCCACAAGATAGTTTCAAACATACTAGGTGAAAACCCATAAGATTTGTCCAACTGATTCATCCCATGAGACTTTTGATTCATCGAGGAGATTTCATTAACAGGTAGCCAACCCATTTCATGCATGTCCAAAGCATTAATCATATATAGAATAATATATTTAATTAATAAACAATTTTCCTTATAAAATAACTATATTGAGTGAAAGATAAGGACTTATTAACTTTTCATCAATTAATAAAATATCATTCAAAGTAAACACCATATGTAAAAACAGTAAGTGTTTTAGGAAATAATCAAATAAATTACAAAATAATATTGATATATTATATAAATTTAATGTAAAATAAAAAATTATCATAAGTATTTGATTGTTTTAAGAGAAAGTTTACAATCCCAAAAGGAATTTAGATTGTAAATATAACTTTTACCACTTGTTTATTTTCAAGTCAAACCCCTTTGGATGGGATAATTAAAATTGAAACTTAAAATTCTATAAAATATGATATAATAATTATATAAAATTAAAATGGGTTATTAAATACACCACATGAATATAAAAAAGTTGTTAATATGGCATAAGTCTCATAGAAATAAAAGTGATACTAGAAGTACCCTTACTTTGAGTCTGACTTATCACATGTGTCTCTGTCATCCTGAATAATAAACTTATGTTAGTTATTTACTTGTTTGAAAACCCTTTAAATGTTTATTATTGATTTTATTTCACCTATTAACAATTAATATTTAATTACTTAATCAGTTATTTTTAAGTTGGATGTTTTGACCATATTTGCTTTATATGTCAAAAATGACTTTGTTGGGTTGACTATGGTCAAAGGGGGGCTTATTTAAAAATATCCATAATAATAATCATGAAATAATTTTAATATTTATACATCAATTATAATTTTAAACTAATCATGGAATATTGTTATTAAAAAAAATTATGATCATGGAGACAGTAGGTCGTACGTACGCATGAGTGACGTTTTCATTTTCAATTATCATTATTGAAGGTAGGTAAGTAACATTTATCTTTATATAATGATAATTATATATTAAATTAAATATTATTTAATCATATGTACTTCTATATAGAATTTTTGTGATGAAAAAGTAATCACATCACTTTGAGGAGTCGATAGTCCACACATCCACGAACAGCGTTATCATTTTTTCAATGTGTGAAAGGGTAATATTGAAAATGATATATTATTTTAACAAAAAGTAATTATTTAATTAATTTAATAATTATTTAATTTATATCATACATTTTTTTATTTTTTTTATTTTAATCTATAGTATTTAGTGATAGTAAATAGAATACATTGTTCATGGAGACAGTAGGACATACGTATGCATGAACGTTGCTTCCATTTTACTTTCATATTAAATGAATGAAAAGTAAATGATGTATATATATATATTATAATTAAATTATAATTTTTATTTGATAGATATCATTTTTTTAAACCTCCCTTAATACATTCTTTGTAAAGTGTGAACAAATCACATCACTTTGAGGAGGTGGTAGTCTACACATCCACAAATGATGCTATCATATTCTTACAAAATGGAAATCATAAAGGAATGTGTAATATAATAATTAAATAAGAATAAATAAATTATAAATATCATATATATCATATATAAACTATAAATACATCATTATTATCGGCCTTGAAAGTTTTAAATGGAAGAATGAATGATATCGGTTTGCATAGTGGTAAACTGTTGTACACACGAACGATGGCTTCATATCATATTTGATGGAAGTGTGTATAGGTGTTGGTATTAAAATTAAGATAAAAAAATATAAGTATATTTTTTATAATTATGTTATTATATAATAAAGATATAATAATAATAGAATGGATGTATAAATAAATAAAACAAAATTTCTCATTGATGAACATAACCTCTTTTTTTAGGTAACTCATTTTGGTTTATACCAAAATACTTCCTTGATTGTATTTACTCATAAATTTAGGCTTATATAATGACGGGAGTTATATTTTAAGATTATTTAGTAAGTTTATTTATGATAAAAATTTCAAGATAGGTGTGGAGAAGTGAGGGGTGAGTGTCTTTTTATAGAGGAGGAGGAGTGGCATTCTAGTAAATATAAAAATAAAAACACTATTGGGAGGTCTCCCTTACATAATCTTCAACCAATAATGAACCAAATTATAAAAAAGGAAATTAAATGGTCTAAATATAGATAAAAAATGGATTTTGGACATGTTTCTAGGACATTTTTTCACTTAAGTTTATGTTTCAGTCAATTGTTAAGCTAGTTTTTCTCAAAATCGATGTAATTAATTATAATTATTTTCACTAATATTTTTGTTAAAAAAATGTTTAAATTTGTAGAAATTATAAATTATTCATATTAAAAATATTTAATTCATTTTTAAAAATTCTAATCACAGAAGTGGCAGAAATTATTTCAAAATTAATCTCGTATATGTGTCGGGAAAGCTAGTTTTTAAAGTGAAAATATTCTAAATTTTGAAATTTTTTTATATCCAAATTCAATATAAAAATAATTAAAATTGCATATATTGGATTAATATAGGTATAATTGATCTAATTTTACTTTAAAACCAATTTAAAATACGATTTAACCGTATAAATTATTTATATGAAATGTCGGTTTTCAATTAAAATTCAGTATTTTTCACTATTTATCAAAAGTAAAAACCTCTCTGAAAAATACCAGAAATTAACCCTAAGACAATTTTGAAATTAATATTTCAAAAATGAAGTTTATTTTTTCATATTAAATTTATAAAAGAGTCAAAATATTTTTTTTAAATCAAGTTCTCCCTCAAAAGGTGGCAAAACTGCCTTTAGAAAAATACATCTTTTTATGCGTAAAAGTGGACTTGTTCATATCATATACCTATAAAATATATTGGATGAATATTAAAATATTTTACTGAATATATATAAATTTAATTTATATCATTGAATAATAATAATTAATTTAATTTATTACGATAAGATTCATTTTTCACATAAAAATAGTTTTTTATAAAAACATTTCCTTTATATTCAATTAGATTTTATATATATATATATTTCTAATTAATTTTTCACCAACGAAATATATAAACATGTGTAATTTTTTTCCAGATTTAGTTAATTATTTTCATATAATTCATTATACCATCTAGATGATAACTATCATATTAAATATTAATATTAACAGTATATTGTAGTTTTGAAAAACTCAGTCATGTGTGTAATGCATGATGCTGAAGGAAATCCGCATTGTTTGTGACATGATCCAACTTAGTGTATTATGTGATGCAAGATAATATCTTTCTTTTTGTACAGTAAGATTAACTTAGTGTTGTGTGTAAATAAAGCTATCAATAAAAAAAATTATTCTAAAATAAAATTATTGTAATGTCATTGGGTATTATAATAAATCTCCAGTAAAGAATATACATTTGAAAATAATAAACTACATTTGAGTTATAAATACTTTATTCAAAACCTCTATAATGATTTAGGATTAAATTTTCTATAAAGTGGATTTGAAATAACATTCGTGATTTAATACACCCATAATACTTATTTAAATCTTCCCAAAAATTACTCCTTCTTCACTATAAAATAATATAATTTAAAACAAATAGATTATCTAATGTAAATGATGACGGATAATTTTATCAAAGGAAATGATAAATTATGCTCCATGCAGTATGATAATATGTAAGAGTATACCTTTAGAATATATATAACATTTGACACCTTTTACAAAATATATTTATTTTTTAATAAATGTGTAATACATTTCATTTTTTTGTATTCCATCATATGTAATATATATTTCTTCATACACTAAATCATCACATCATATACTCATCCAAATTTCCAATAAAAAATATCATAAAATTCATATGTAAAAAATATTCATATATAATATATTTAACTTAGAAAAAATATCTAAAATTAGCCTTTTTAAATAAGATATACCCCTTTCATATAATGCATAAGATATTTTCCTTGGCCACAATTCAAAAATATCAATGCATAATAAATTTGAGCCAATAAAAAAGAAATAAAATTTCAAATTTGATGTTTTTGACTTAAATAAATATATAAAGTATTCATATTAATATCCTTTCTTAAATATGTAACATATTTTCCTTAGAGAAAATATCAATAAATAGTATTTATTTTAAACTCCACTAATTATATATTATTTTAGATTTATCCAAAAATCTCATACATAATATTATCTTTAAACTATAACAGAATACGTGATATATTTTTATTACCCAATAGCAATATTTAATATCATATACTTAGAAAATTTATCCAATACAAAACATGAGAACATCATAATAGTAATACAAAATAATAGAAAAATAATAACAATTAATAATTAAAATAAACAATGAGAAATTAATGAATGATATGAGGGGAAGCATATTAATAAATATACAAGAAGGAAAGAGGGAATATGTAATTATCAAAAGAATATAAAATAAGGAGTAAATAATACACTCAACACTCTACAACCAGAATACCTTGAACCTAAATTTTTGGGTAATAAAAAAAGTACTTGGTACATCATCCTCCTCCTTGATTCCTAGGGTTTTGGGATAAAAATAGTGTAAACACTCATATAAATCATCACTTAACTCAATCCCAGGTCAATGGATGAGGATAAGTCTGACTAAAAATATGTATCATCAATAACTTCTAACCCAAATCTATTTATTAAAAATATATGTATATCATCTTTGGACTTTAACACAAATCAATTGGAGAAATGAGAATAGTCACTTTAGTACACTCTTTACATTGATTCCCACCAACCACTAGACTATGTCATATATAGAAATAAAAGTATGTAATAAAATACATCACACTACTTGATCAATAATAAATTTATTAGTCATAAATAATATACTAGTATAAAACGACAATCCATCATGATATTATATGGAAATTACATATCCTTTTCATATCAAAATTCAATGATAATTTAGTGTCATTTATTATATTATTCACTTCACCTAATTACCATAATATTAATAACCTTATCCACACCATATAATAACATCCATCTCATAAAAATGGTCCAAATCATTATCATAAATTCTCACATCACTATCATATTTTATATGTATCAATATCCCATGAAATTCATCACCTCAATTGATATGGTTCATACTATAATCACAATAATCACATGAAATCCACTAATAATTCTTAACATCAACAAATACATACCATATCACCACTAGAAAATTTATTTATCATCATAAAGATCAAATTTCTTCTTTACTTCATGTTTTAAACCATCATAAAATCATTTATATCAATCATAACAATTCTCAATAGATCACATTAACATGATTGAATCTGAGTCATAGTTTGAGCAATCATATTGTTTACATTATCAGTTTAATTATTGTATATTCTCTTAGTAATAAAACTCATCTTTATATTTCCATAATTTTTAATCTTAATTAACATAAATTTAAATTAATTATATATATATAAGTAATTAAACTCCACCATATTCCCACTTTATTCTCAAAATTTAATACACCAAATATTTCTTGTTAATTAATTTCATTTAAGAAATTAATTCATGGTATCCTTAAATAATATGAATCATTATAGAAAAATCATGTCTTACAATAGTAATTCACAATGCTTTAAAACATCCGATGAAAATATCTACATCTAATATTATCATATATTTAAAGATAATTCATTTTTTGCACAGTTATTCAATATATCCCCTTTAATGTCTATAATAATTATTATAAATTGTTTTTATCCCTCTAAAATATTCAATTACATTAGATTAATCTTATTCCATCATAAAAATTTTATATTTTTTCTTAAGACATCAAAATATTCTCAATAGAAATCACTAAAAATCAATTATTTCTTGTTCTTATTTTCATTTATAATTAGTCATACCATCATAATTATAGGGATAATTAATTATAATATTTATAATTTAACACCACATAAAATCCATATTTTTAATGAACGTATTTTCTTCAAATTTTAGAATGTAGAAAAGGCAATAAGATCTCATTAGTCATTTTTAACAATATTTGGCCAAATTAGTGTACCAAATATTACCAAAATCATTAAATAAGTTTTCCATTGGTCCAAAAAGGTTGAAAGGAATCTAAAAAAACTTAAAGAATTGAAATATAAGTTTCCATAAACCCCTATATTTTTATAGTGTCTTCTGAATAATAAAGGGTGCCACATAGCACCCACATGTGTCATATGAGCTGCTAACTCATGTTCATATCAACTTTGATTCTTTGATCTTTTAATTAAATGGTCATAATTTCCCAATGTCATGACCTTCTCATCACAATGACCACCTATCTCATAGTCACCTAATATGATCATCGATCTATCATAGATCACATGGTTTGAACCTTTCATGCTCACGTATAGTGTCAAACATAAGGTCCATATGATCGTTCCTCCACCATTTGATCAAAAATATAATTTCCAAATCACTCTAAAACTCCCATGGTTATTTCATTGTGTTATTTTCCTCTATGTAAAACTTAATACCTATAGAGATAAAGAGATATTATTTTTATCAAAAAAAATTAGTATCTTTTTCTCATTATTAGGATCACAAAAATGTGTGTTTTGAGTTATAAACCAAAAGGTAAATCCATAAAAATTTATAAATAAAATAAAAAATCAAGATACATTAACCATTAAATTAAATTAAATATATACATTAGACTATTTTTTTCATGGTCTCATTATGTTAATTATATTATAATAGAAGAAATTTTATTTCACATGCGAAGTAATTATTCATGGTTTGAAGTTTTTCTCAATTATGAAATATTTTCCCAAAACATCTCTCTAAAATATATCTAAAACCATAAATAATATTTTTGAAAAGATTATGACATTATAATCATATTGGGATATAAAATCAAATTATATATTCTCATCATCATTAATTTCAAAAAAAATCCTTCAAATATTAAACAAAGTCTTGGGATTACAAATATTCTATCTTTTAATAATATCAATTTGTAATTTGGATTGTTGCTATTATAATGTCATTATATTATCCCTTTTTAATGTCTATTATACATGAACTTAAAGTCAAAATTAGATCCATATAAGACATAGGAGAAAAAAATAATTTAAAATCTTAAAACTATCATAATAGAGTATAAAAATAAAATAAACATACATATTTTGCATCGATCTCACAAAATCCAATGAATTCTTTAACTTTATTTACCACCCCCATCAAAAAAATCTCTAAAATCTAGCTTCCATGTCAAAATATCAATAATATTCCTATACAGAGAATTTTAGGTTAAAATATTGTTTATAAATAAAATATATTACATATTCAAAAACTCTACACCAATAATAAAATATCCAAATGTATCTCATCAATACTAAAATCAAACCAAAAAAGGAAACCCATTGTTTTGAAATTAGTAACGATGTCCATATACAAACATAATAATCCAAAAAGTTGTAAATAATATATTTACTATATTTATTATAAAATATGTAATACCTTTCAAAACATTCCATGGCACTCAAAAAACTATTAGGGGTTATTTATTAAATAATAGTTTTTATGAATCCAATGACACTAAAACAGGTGTCAGTTTCTTAGAATAGACAATATCATTCCAATAAAGAACCGAGGATAATATATTCCCCATAAATTTAAAAAAATCATCATCAAAATAAAAATGGACTATAAATAACATTATCATTACATACATTCCTCCTTAAACCTTTAATTTCATAAAGAAGACAACTTTTATCTATCTGTTAATTATTAAATTAAAAGTAACAACTATGTAAAGAGATTGCTAAATTATAATTAAATACTTTCCAAAATATCAAGAAACATATCAAGACATAATGGTAGTAGAATTTATTATCATAAATATTCCATCGTTGTCAAAATAAACTACCTAATATTAATTATAAACAAAAAATCTTGTTTTTAAAACTAATTCATATAACAAAATAAATGCCCACCACAACTAACTGAATGAATCATGTATGCCAAAAGACTTATCTACATCGTTACTCCTATATAACTATAAATATAATAAAATACACTTCCATTTTCACCATATTCTAAAATCGTTCAATAATATATAAACACTTATATTTAACCATTTAAAATCATGATTCATGAAATAAAATAATATATATATATATATACAATGTTTTCATATATATCCAAACCTTGAGAAATCATTTTCATCACATTCAAATAAATATCAAATTTATTTCATATCAAATATATCCTTAAATAATGATAACTAACTTTCACAAATTCTAGGAAATATAGTTCTTATGAAATATAAAATGTATGGAAAAACCAATCAGTCCCTAATTATCATGGTTTTTTCAATACCAAAAAAATCATAGGATACAAAAGTATTTACATAACACTTACCTTACATATTTGAATAGTAAAATAATGAATAATAACCTTGTATAAGCTTGTTAATTGACTTATATCACAATAAATAAGGAAACATGTAACCAACAATCTAACTATTTTTATGACCAAAACAATCTAATTATTATAATTCATGTTATATATATTCAAAAAATTAAAACTATGTGATACTTTCTCAACACTTCCTCCCATAAATCTTTAAATTTCACTATTCCTCCCTTGAAAAAGAGTGACAAGTTCCCCACCTTTAAGAAAAAAATTATGTTTTCTCGTTATTGGGGCCCAAATATTTAGCACATGAATTTTCACAAATACTATAATATGATCTTTATTCAAATGATATGAGTGAGTTAAAGATAAAATAGAATCACACTTGACAAAGAAGACAAAATAGGATCTTCATTTCCCATATGATTTCTCACACATTGAGATCTATATATCCTATAAAAATTTAAATTTGGTGATGTGGTGGTGAGAACCTGCTATCTATTCATTTCATCTATTTTTTGAGAAAATATTTCATCATTAAATAAATAAATTTTTGAGGCTCTATAGTGGTTATTTCTTTAAAATGCACCTTCTATGACTAATATCTTATAGTCAAGGGTGTAGTTCACTTTGTTGTATTTAATTTGATTGGTTTTGATTCTATCACAGACACCCAAATAAAATATTTTGACCATTATAAGTTGGACTTATTTTATAAAAAATAAATATAAGTGGTCATATAAAAATTACATTATGTGAAATAATTACCCAAACCGATGTCATTATTAGTTGAAGAGTGAAGATCCTTTATTGGGAAAAAATAATTACATGACTTGAATTTTTTTTTTAGAATGAACTTTCTCATGACTACATGATTCTTACATGGTCTAATATCATTTGTGACACAAAGGTGGTGGATTTATGTCACCTCTATAATTTTTTAAGATCCCTCGTTATTTTTTGTGGTGAGGAGGATATATCATATGACTATAAATATTTTATAGAACATAACTCCATAGTTCATAAGAAAAATGGTTTTCCCTATAAATAGGTCTTCATCAAACATCTCGACACACTTCAGTTTTTTGGTGGCCTAAACTTTGAGAAATAATATTTTTGTAGAAAAAACGATTAATATATATTCTTTAAGTAATAAATCCCTTAGGTAGACCATAAATCATTTCTAAAATGGGGTACCCCTATATAATAATTTCATGTCCAACTCTCATCTACACAAAAAAATCATGGCCATATCTACATACACCCTTTGTGAAGGTTCCTACATGAAAAGTTTATAGAGGGTTGTCAATACACATAACTTAAGTAGTTTCCATCCTTAAACCTCTATACTTGAGGTTACCCAAGCATAACATGTAAAATTACTGCATCATTTTAAATAAATATTCAATACATTTTACATTAATACACACCGCAGAACCATAAAGGTTTAGTGTCTTTGGGGGAAAGATATATAATCATATTATTTCATGAAATATATTCAAAATATCCCATAAATTTCTTCCCTAAAAGTTCCCTTCTTTGCATACACTACCTAATACCTTTCTTCATAACCTTGTGAAAATGGAAACATTAGAAAGGGTGATCCCAGGTACTCAGTAAGGGTAGACATGGGAGATATCAATTTTTGATTATATGCTATAATAAGATAAGAATAATATTATAAGAGCTTGATCTTAACATATTAAGTTTATACCAAATCAGTTATTGATCATAAATCCTAATTCATGGCATAAATCTTTAGCATTTAAAAAGACATGAGTCATGAGAGTGGGGAATCATCATTAAGCAATTATGATCGATGTGAGAATATTATAAGCAAAAGAATATGTCATAAGAATTTTGGAAAATAATAATAATAGAAGATCATTTCATTATTCAAGACTCACTACCCATACTATCATCACAAAATGAACAAAGTCTCATAATGGATTGGGATCACTCCCTAACCTTGTTTCATTCATGTAATGGATTCAATACCTATCTTATTCCTATTATCTCAGGATATATCAATCTATATCCAATTCATTTTAGGGATATATAATTCTGGTCCCATCCAACATGTAACATCCTGACCTAGGATCCACTTAACCCGTTCCCTGAGCTGGTGTGTCACATGGCCTCAAATGCATCTCCCCATACCCCGTAGGCTTCCAAATAACAGTGATGGTCTAAGGAGGTATATTAGAGAGAATATACCCTCATATAAGAGTGGTATAGTGTATATAATAAATAAATAGACAACAGAAAAAGCATATATATATACACTATAATGATTGGACTAGTTACTCGTCATTGCAGAAGCATGATATAATAGAATAGCACAGTGTAATAAAATACTATAATCAAATTCATAATCATAAATAAATAAAAAATTGTAATAGTATCAAAATACAAAAGGATGATTCATATATAATGATTCCATGGCATGCTAATATACAAAATGGTGAAATATTGGATTATAATATACAACATGATATAAAAAAACACAAAATGATGAAATACAGATCCACTAGAATCTCAAGAATATGCTCAGACCTATACTCCCATGATCTATATTATAAGTAAAAAATGATCATACATATACAGGAGGGTACTTTCCTTTATCCATACATGCATACAAGTAATCTACTCGAGTACCAAAGGCGTCCCGAGTAGGGTGTGAGATAAAATCCCAGTAGCACACCACCAATGCTGCCTAGTAATAATTCACCTTGTGTATATAGCGACAAAAGTGTGTAGGTATAAGGAATATAAAAATTTTATAAAAAAATAAATACCATCAATCTTGGGTTTCTTAATGAAGCATAGCGACTCTGCCTGCTTCGGTATAGGTTAGAATGAGAGACTGATTGGTAACCATACATATATATATAATAATAATATATATAGTATAGTTATATATTATATCCAATTATATGATCTAAGTACATGAGGATTTAAGTATTCATATGCCCGAATACTAGGTGTTGGATAGACCTAGGGCATAACTAAAGCATCCAAAACCAGTCTAATGAGCTATAGGATCAAGCAAGGGTACGTCCCCTGAATCTCATAATGAATGTGATATGTCATTATCATCACTTGAGATAGGTGGGTTTATTCATAATTACCAATACTGGATATAGACGAACATATAATGTCATTCTCATTGCCCAGAAAATTTTATTATAGTGACAGATGTCATGCTCAACACCCAATGTAAGGGAGTATGAAATGTCATCCTCAATAGAACCCTTAACGAATGTTCCAAAGACAATATCAATATCATAGTAACAATAATAATAATATCATAAGGTTTTGCCTCTAAATAATTATAATTATCAAGACCAATATTTAAATGGGTGTCACAATTCATATGATCAATGCAATAGAAACATGCATCATTAGGCATGTTATTTCCACCAATTATTATTCATTTAAATTCATCCATTTAATTAATTTTATCAAGGTAAACCATCTTTATTTAAATACATTCAATTATAAGGTAATGTAATTTTATTTCCTAACCATCCAATTAATTATGAGGTTCTTTGGTTAATTATACAATTACATAAGAGAGAAAAAATCCATTTACAATCCAACCCAAACACATAGAAGGAGTTTTGTTCCTTTAAAAAAATAAATAAAAAAGGGTAATTTCAAGCCAGTACACCTAAGGGTGACTATTATTAAAGTTTTAATCTTATAAAGATTTAGAAATTATCCTTGGTAGTATAAATACATGTATAAAACAATTTAAAGAGGAAGAATGCATTTTAAAGAAATGTGCGGCAATGGCCAGTGTGCGGGAAAATAGAGGGGCTATGAAATCAAAATAACTTTTAGAGAAAACAACTATACCACCTAAATTAGGGTCATATATGACTCTCCATGTAATATTCTCTTCAGATTCTAATTATATTGAAAGAAAAATGAAGAATGGCCCAACATCCTAAAAATAGGGAGAATGATCTTACACCTAAATAGCATAATATATGGGAAGAGAAACCAAGAACAAAAGTATGAGGAATAAAGATTTTACCTAAATCTATCCAACACTTCTTAAGTAACTTTATTTGGATTCTAGACATAGTAGTAATAGAAGAACCTCTAAGAGGATTGAGGAAAGATTATGGGAGAAGATGGAGGAGTTCATCCACTAGAATGAGAGGAATAAATAGAGGGGTGAGATATTAGATTCATTAAGTTAAAATATCTATTTTCATAAAAACTAATAGGGGAATGAATTTTGGCCACATGGTTGTCCAAACCGTGCACCAAACTTGTGCACATCACTATCTAAGGAGGTACCATGCACGGACTAGGTACATGATTTGGGTAACCATGAGCAGCCCATGAAAATTGCCTATATAATTTTTCTAAGACAAATCACATGGATGTTTTCCTAGGACTACATAGTTTTAGACAACCGTGTGGCCCCTACAGGCCATTGAGAGCCTCGTATGGTTACATCGCACAATTAGAACTAATTGTGCAATAAACATGCATCCTATAGAGTTTTCCTATTTCTTGGAGCTTTGAGATCTGAAAAATCTGCATACTCTCTTAGATCCTTCATAAGGCCATAATGAATGTTTACCAAGAGGAAACAAGGGATTCAAGTCAGAAAACAAATTATTTGTACCTTTGAGAAAATATGGGTCATTACAAAGTCCCACCCTTAAATAAACTCATCCCTGAGTTGGCCTTCTAAGGGTAAAGAGGTATCGTCTGAGATAAGATCTGGGAAATTGGATCATATATTAGCTTCCCACTCCAAGGTCTTGTCCTATTCTAGTTCATGCTTCCATAGTACCCATACCAATGGAACTAACCTGCCTCAGATTATTTTAACACTTTTATTAAAAATACGCACTAGATACTCCAAAAAAGAGGCATGTGCATCTAAATCAACCTTATCAGGATATAAAACATGAGATGGGTCTAGATAATACTATTAAATCTAAGATATGTGAATGAAATAATTCATAGACTGGTATCTCTATAGAATTTCTATATTGAAATCCACTAGTATTATCTATTTCACAACCTCAAAGGGTCTAAAAAACCATGGATAAATCTTACCCTACCTTCAAATACATTGATGGCTCAACCTGGGTGAGACTCACAAGAAAACCCAATCTCTGACCTCAAACTCAATAGGTATTCAGTGTTGATAGGAATGCCTTTGGTATGGACTGATTTTTCATCATGTGACTTCTAGTGAACTAGATTGGCTTTATAGTCTCTTGGATGAGACATGGTCCAAGTAAAGCTACCTCCCCTTAATATAACCAGTATAAGGGTGAATGTAAAGTCCTATCATATAAGGCCTCGTATGGATCCATGTGAATGGTATCATGAAATATGTTATTATAAGTGGAAAAAATAAGTTGTATGTGTTTCTCCCAAGAAACCCCAATGTCATGGACACGTGCATGGATAATGTCCTCTAACACCTGAGTTGTACACTCTATCTACTCATCGGTCTAAGGGTGGTAGGACACGATTAGAATCACATGTGTACCCAAGGCCTTCTGCAACCCCTTCCATAATTGAGATGTGAATCGAGTATCCCTTTCAAATACAATAGAATGTGGAGTTCCACAAAGATATACGACCTCCCTAATGTATAGACACTCAAAATCATCTATTGATAAGATATCTTGAACAGTTAAAAAGTGAGAAACCTTCATCAAATGGTCAAAAAACCCAAGTTATATCATTTCCATGAGGTGATCAGGGAAAAAGTGTTACAGAATCCATTGAAACGTCATTTCATTTCCACTTGGGAATGAAAAACGGCTGTAAAATTCTCACTAGTTGCTAATGTTCTACCTTAACCTACTAATAGGTGGACCATCGTGTGATAAAACCATTTATATCCCATTTCATAGCATACCACCAATACTGGTGATGTAAGTCTCAATACATCTTGGTGATATCAGGATGTACTTCCCATAATGAGGCATGAAATTCCTATATTTTCTAATTTCTAATGTCTGTTGAGACCCATGCTTTACCATGAAAGTATAAGGTGTCATTTTTATCCATGTTCCAACAAAAATATGAATCATCATATGAGATGATTTCCCTTAGGACTAGGCCCTTGAGATCATATATTTTTCTCATTCTTAGTCACTCCAAAAGGGTAGAGGTCACCATTAAGGCTAAGAGGATAGTCTTCTCATGATCCTCTAAAACCTCAACATACATCTCTAAAAATAAGGCTATGAGTATCTAATCACCACTATCCCATCGACCACCTATGTATGAGCCTTCTAAATCATAATATTGATTACAACATTTCCTTTTTTAGGTGTATAGGCTAGCATGAAATCAAAGGATTGTATGTACTCAACCCATCTACACTGATTGATATTCTAATCACTCTGTGTAAATATGTACTTGAGAATTTTGTGATTATTGAATACCAAAAATTCTCACCATGTAAATAGTGTCTCTAACAACATAGATAATGAACTAAAGTAGCTGGCTTCAGGTCATGTGTCGGGTAATTTTTCTTATGAGGCTACAGCTGATGATACACGTACATGATGACTCTCTCATCCTGCATCTTAACAACTTTCATCCTAATACCTAACGCATCATAGTAAATTATATAGATCATTTATGGATCCATAAGAATTAGGATCAAAACTTAGGTAATTCTTCTCTTTAAATCTTGGAATGGTTCTTCATAATATTTTGACCAAACTAATTTCACACCCTTCTTAGTCTAGTCTGTAAGAGGCACTTCAAGGAATGAGAAATCCTGGATGAAGCATCTATAATATCCGTATAGCCACAAGAATCTCTTTATTTAAAATATTTTCTTGGTCTAATCCAAGGAAAATTCATCTCTCACTTACTTTGGGTCTATTAAAACTCATGACCTTAAGATTATGTGACCTAAGAAGCGGACTTTGTTGATCTATAAGTGGCATTTACTAATCTTAGCATAAATATGATGCTCTCTCGGTGTATTCATAATGATATCAAGATGATTGGAATTTTTATTTCTAGAAAATAAATACAATAAGATTTCATCCATAAAGACTACCATAAATGAGTCTAGATACGGGTGGATTACCCAATTCATTAGAATCATAAAAACCATAGGTGAGTTAATGATATCAAACTGTATGACCAGGTACTAATAAATATTATACCTAATCCTAAAAACTATGTGAGGTATTTATGATGAATTGGCCCACACCTGATGGTATCTCACCTCAAATTGATCTTTAAAAACAGTATCTCTCCTCATAACTGATCAAATAGGCCATCTATTTGAGGAAGTGGATACCATCTCCTTTTCATAAGCTAGTTTAGTTGATGGTAATCCACACAATGTCTGAGGGTACCATCTTATTTCTTGACTAAGAGGACTGGTGAACCCCAAAGATAATTTTTGGGCTATATATAGCCTTTATCCTCGAGATCCTATTACTTTTTTTGAGTTGTAGAATCTTCATAGGTTCCATTCTATAAGTAGGAATGGTCACTAGTGTTGATCCTAGCACTAGCTCAATAGAAAATTATATCTCTCATGCTGGAGTAACCCAGAAAAGTCTTCAGAAAAAATTTCCCTATAATGATCTACTACTAAAGGGTTAACAGCTAGTTCTAATCCTTGATCATACATGGAAGGACTAGAAATCTAAGATGCCTCTATACCTAGCCATTGTTTTTTGAGTCCCTCTTGATTTGAAAGAACATCTCATTCTCCTATATAAACATACCTACCACCCTCTAGTGATGTAAATTTCACCCTCCAACAATATTATTCCATATGTTCTTGATAGGGAACGGCTGGTCCATCCTTATTCATTTAATGGATGAATATATATCACACAAAGATATATCCACCTATCTCCATGAGATAATCATTATAATGGAATACACTCTCTGATCGAATACCCAATGTGGTATTGAGTGTCATCACACCACAGAAGTTCTCTATATCAAGGCACAAACTCTCCATAATCATCTCATATATAAAATAATGTTACATTACTATATCCAATAAAGAAGACACTAAATTAAAGGCTACTATAATAGTACCTCAAACCGTAGAAGTTCCGATGCTATACTCCTATGAAAAAGGTTTAAATGCATATAATTGGCATGTATCGTGGCCCTAAGTTAGATCATGACTACCCTGAGCAAGACTACTCTACTGGAACTGAGAATCATGGGTCTGAATTCATCTTCCTTGACCACCACCTCATCCTGAGTAGCTTGTGGTATTCTAATAGCTTGCCTTATGGAATAAAACAGGCCCAACTCCTGAATATGGGGTAGGTGTTGATCATCACTCACTAGGAACTAATGGAAAATTCTTTCAAAAGTGTTGTATATATCCCATCCAATCTCAGACTATATATTCCACTAGATCCTGTAAACACCAGGATTTTGTATGGCCCAGCTTCCCACTCTGGTGATAGGTAAGAAAGCTATTGATATGAGCTTCCTGACTATTGCTACCCCCACGAGAAACATTGAAGCAATGCTTACGTTCGCTAAAAGAAACACTTATCTATATCAGTGTTGAACCACCCTAGATACCTCCATCAACTTCCATTATAATTATATCTGTAATAAAGTCCTAGTTTACTGTCTGAAAATAGTACTTGCCTGAAAATGTTGACCTAAAATTGGATGGCGTATACCATCCCCTACTAAAATTTCTTCACGATCATAAGATCATTACCGGATAGATCCAGTGTGAACCGATGCAGCTCATTGAAATGATAATAATACTCTATGATAGACATGTATCCAAGTTTTTGGTTCATAAACTCTCTATCTTGGTCATCCCTTAGATTCTACAGAATGAAATGGTCATAAAATATCATCTGGAAGTCTACCAATATCATATCTTGGTGTCGATATACCTGGGTAATAACATCCCACCATTTCATGGTAGAATTTCATATCTTATAAGTAACAAGTTTACCCTCTCCTCTATAGTAATCTATAGATTCTCAAAGATATAAAGCATTAGCTCCAACCATGACTCGTTATCATGTGGTTCATCATCCCCCAAAATGGTGAGAGGATAATTCTACTGGAACTCCCAAGTCAACTCTTCCATAGTTGGGTAAGGTCGAGCGGCTCCTTGAATATTTTTCATTATGTGGAAGAAAATCTCCTGAAATCGGGAATCATTTCCTATATTAGGTACTACATGCGGTTACATAAATGGCACAAGATGAGGGATCAATATCGACTCAAGTACCACCACATTCAATTCACGTTCTTTACCTCCTTCAGGGCATATGACTTGAGGCTATCATGGTGGCATGATTATATAATGCTAAACAGATGCCTCATAAAAGAATTTAATAGTCAAGATATCATAGAAATATTACTAGGATAGGTACACAACCTTCCTCTGAATATATTAAACCTATCTACCTGATCTAAAATTCATTTATATGTGATGTGTATTATACTATAATAGTCCATTATAATGTAAGAGACCTCCAACTACCCACTACTAAGGTCGGGTTTGGGTCTAGGTATTGTATCACATGTATAAGATGACCATTTCATTTAAAAAGTTTTATTCATTTTGAATTTGTTCTCATTTATGTATTTAAATATATTTAAATGTTTAAATTGGATGGATCACCATTTCTAATTTATAAGGTCCCATACTCCTTATAAATTTCAATGTGGTATCCACTTAATCCTAACCATAAAACATTCTATCCCATGCGACCAATGGTCCATGGATCAACATCCCATAAATGAAATCTCATGGTGTCTTCTTTAACCTATGTAAGAAAACATTGTTAGGTTATGGTAGTCACTTTCAGTATTAATTGTGTTTTCTTAATCCTGCATGAAATGTCATCACATGTAAATATATAATAACAAGGAACTAACTATATGAAATAGGAAAGTGCATGCCAAAAGTAAACATGGCATGGAAAAATGAATGGAATATTAGTCTTAAGGTTCCTTTGATGATGCATGAGATGTCACACCCTCATTTTGTTGGTCCAAGTAAAATAAATACCAGAAAAATAACATAAATTATAATAACATTATAATACATGTGCATCACCCCAAAGTGAATTCATATCTTCATTAACAGACATAATCCATAATATAAATTACCCATACTAGGTAATTTGGATTTTCCCTATGTGTGGGTTAGCTACACCCAGGAACAGGCTCATTACCAAATTCCTTTTTGTCCTAATCTCCTGTCTAACACCAAAATAGTAATACAATAGAAAATAAATTGCTCTGATACCACTTTGTAATGTCTTGTACCAGGATGCACTTAACTTATGCCCTGATCCGGTGGTTTATATGGCCTCAAGTGCACCTCCTTGTATGCTAGAGGCTTCAAACTTGTAGTGAGGTTCTAAAGTGGTATAGTGGGGATACTATACCCTCGTATCAAAGTGGCACAGTGGATATAATAAATAAGTAGACAACATCAGAAACATATATATATTTGTGTGTGTATATATTAATGTAAACATTATAATGACTGGACTAGTAACTCACCATAGTGGAAGCATGATATAACAGAATAGCATAACAGATCAAATATTATATTCAAATGTGGAAACATAAATAATAAAAAACTGAAATATTATAAAAATTCTAAATACAGAGTCACGTACAATGATTTCATGGAATCCTAATATACAAAAAAGGGAAATAGGGGCAGGTATATACAACATGATATAAAAAAATACAAAAGAGGAAAAATACTACACCACTGGAATCATGATCATATGCTCGGTCCTCTACTCCCATGCTCTATACTATAAGTAAAAAATAATCATACATCTCTGGCAGGGGTCTTTCCCGTATCCATACCTATCGAAAATTAATATACTCAGGTACCAAAGGTGGCCCGAGTAGAAATAAAATTCCAATAATCCCCCACTAATGGTGTCTAGTAATAATCTATCTTATATACATAGAAATAGCAGTGTGTAGGTATAAGGAATAATAGACAAGGATGAACAAATAAATACTGGCCACCTCAGGTACTTATAAGACACCCGGCGGTTGTACCTACTTCGGCATAGGCTAGAATGAGAGTTTGATCGGTAACAAAACATATGTATATAGTAATAATATATTTTTAATTTTAATATAATATATCCACCTATATAAAATAATTATGTTTGGACGTAAGTATTCATATACCTGGATACTAGGTGTTGGATGTACCAGGGGTGTAACTCAAGCATTCATATCCAGTCAAACAATCTATGGACTCAAGAAAGGGTATGTTCCCAGAATATAATAATGAATGTGAAAAATCATTGTCAATGCTAAATATAGGTTGGGTGAGTAGTTATTCCCAATACTCAATACAGAGGAACGTGGAACATCATTCCCATCACACAGATAATAGTATAATGGTGAGAGATGTCATGCTCAACACCTAATGTAAGGTTTTGTGAAATACCATGATCAAAAAAACTCTTAACCGTCAACCTATGGACAATATCAATGGAATATTCACAATAATAATAATATCATGATGGTTAACCTCTAAATAATTATAATCATCAATCCCAACATATAAAAATTTTTCACAAATCTTATGATCAATGTAATAAAAACATGCATCATTAGGCATGTCCTTTACACCCATTATTACTCATTTCAATTCCTCAATTTAATTCATTTTAACAAGGAAACCCATATTGAATCTAAATAGTTCAATTATAATTTAATTCACTTCTATTTTACGACTATTCAAACACTTAGGAGGTTCTTTGGTCAATTATATAATTACACAAGAGATGGAAAATCCCTTTACAAGCCAATTCAAACACTTAAAAGGTGTTCCAATCATTTAAAAAATTAAATGAAAAGGGAAATTTAAATCCACAACACCCAATGGGAGGATTTTATTGAGTATGGAATCCTCTAAACATTTAGTAATGATACTTGAGAATATAACTAAATTTGTATAACAATTTAAAGAGTAAAATGCATTTTAAGTAAATGCATGGTAATGGTCTGTGTGCGAAACAATGGAGGGGCTATAAAAACAACCTAACTTTCAGGGATAACAACTATACAACAAACAATAGGGTCATAGATAACTCCTCAACCAATATCGGCTTCAGATTCAAAGTAGATCAGATGAAAAATGAAGAATTATCCAAATCCTTGAAAATAGGGAGAATGAGCTTGCACCTAAATAGTGAAAGATATAAGAAGAGAAACTAATAGAATAAGTAAGAGGAATCTATAGCATAAAAAAATCTATCCAATTATTTTTAGGGAACTTGATTTAGATTCCGAACATATAAGTAATCAAATAACCTAGAAGAGGCTTGTGGGGAGATTACAAGAGAAGATTGAGGGGTTCATCTATTGGAATGAGAGGAAAAAAGGGAGTGGTGAGATATTAGTTTCAATAAGGAAAAAATGTAATTTCACCCAAACTAAAAGTGGTGTATGGTTTTTCTACATGGTTGGACAAATTGTGTGCCAACCATGTGCACCTCACTGTCTAAGGAGGTACCCCACACAAGCTATGCACACATTTTGGGTAATCATGCAAAGCCCATGAAAATTTCCTCTATAATTTTTCTGAGACAAATATCATGGTCATGCACCTAGGTTCATATTGTTTTAGAAGCCTGTAGATCCTCCTAAAATCCACTAATACCCCCTCACGGTTAGCACTAATCATGTGGTGGTCGTGTGGCCCACACTTTTTTCCCATTTCTCAGAGCTCCAAGCTCCGACCAAGCCTCGGATGCTCCGGGAACCTTATATAGTTCATAGTGAACATTAATCAAGAGTAAAAAAGGATTCAATTAAAAAAATAATTCATAGCTTTGATAAAAGCCAATTTGTTACACATCACATAATAAAAACCATATATAGGTGTGCCACATGATCATATAAACATTCATCATTACATCATAACATAATGTATGGAAAATAAATAGGTTTCATAAATATTTTATCACCACATAATCTGAATCCATTCAAATAAAAAACATGGTTGGTATCATTAGTTCATATCCTCAGTAAAGCATAAAAAATCAGAAGATGTTGACCAAGATGAAAAATACCTTTTAAATAACATTCGAACCTTTCTTTGAAAACATGTGAAAGATGTCATTTTTTATAAAATTTTAAAGAAAAAATATCAAAATATTTATAATATTATTTACTTTTAAAATAAAATTGGAAACTTTTAAATTAAGTTTAAAATCAAATAATGTTCATGATAGTTGGAAATTTCATTCATGAAATAACTGTTAAACCAAAGATTCCTTTCACACTTTTTATAAAAAGACATAAATTTTTTGTTTGAAAAACATTATAAAAATTAATTTATAATCCAATGAAAGAAAATTAAAATATGATAAAAAAATTAACTTTGATAATAATTAGATCATATAAAATAACATTCTTGAAACATTTTAAGGAACATGGACATGGAAGAAAACGTTGATTTACCAAAGAGGAAATGAGATCAGATTATCTTTAAAAAATGTTTTCTCAGTCATTTCATGTACCAAATAGAGGAGAATTAAATGGAAGAATTAAAACCCTATAAATTAATATAGGATAATAAAAAATATTTGGTTTAATAGAGAAGGTGCATATAATTCCCCAAATGATATTCAAGCATAAACAATCCCGATTAAAAACCATAAACCATTACCTATGGTCCTGAAATTCTTTATATGTTTTATTAAACTATGATATAATAAATTTATATTTATTATAAATTTATACCAAGACCATATTCATACTTATATTATTATATATATTTCCATTATAATTTATGATTACCCAACCCTTAAAAATTATTCTTTAAAATCAACATTCGATTTAAAACAAGTCAGTTTCCCATGCATGTTTTTGTTTGATGGTTCATCTCCTTCCACCATGTTCATAGTTTCATCATATATAGAACATTAATAATTTTATAAGTATCGTATTTTTTCATTATATATTATTTTATAACCATTTATATAATTTGGTGATGAAAAATGAATTACAACACTTCATGGAGATGACAGTCCATACGTGTGCATGTGTAATGTTTCCATTTTTAGATGAATGGAAAAAAAATATAAATAATAATATATATTAAATAATAATAATAATATCATATATATCGTATATATTCAATAAATACATCCATATTACTAGACTTGTATAGAATACATGAAAAACAAATCACAGCGCTTCATGGAAGTGGTAGTTCATGAGTACGCACGGATGTTGTAATCATTCCCCATGGGAAGGAAAGAATGTATAAAATGGGTGTACCATTAGCATAACTACATTTAAAAAATAAAATTATATATTTTTCATCATTTTAATAGGGTTATAAATATTTTTATGAGTTTAAGGTAGAATGAAACTCAAAATAGATCAGTAAAGACAATTACCACTTATTTGATAAACATCCATTGGATTAAACCTTAAACCTTCTTGGTTTGGTATTAGGGTAATAACAAAAACTCCAAGACATGTGTATGTTTTTTATAAAGTTATTTGGTTTATTATTTTCTAAGTTATAGTTCTAAATATTTTTAATAATCGAATATATGAGGTGGCATTTTATAATTGAGGTGGGTGTCAAACTTGTAAATACTTAAAAACATTAAAATATAATAAAGTCATACTCAAGTGAATGTGAAACCAAATAAAATATAATTTTATGATAATATAAGATCAAATATAAATAAACTTAACCAATAGGATTTAGAAATTATTTTATGTTATTTTTACCCTTATCTCTTTATTTTAACCCCTTGTTTACCTTTACCACAGTAATGAATTTTTACCTCCGTTGTTATTCATTATGAATAAAAATAAAATTTAACTACATACCAAATTTAAAAATTATTATTATAAATTTAGAGACCATTTTATTAAATTCAATTTCTATATATGGTATAAATTCATTTTAAAATATGTGCACAAAACGCAATGAAAAATGTTTTTTGGTCAATTTATTTTTAAGAATAACACTGAAATTATCCTCTTCCCCTGTCAAGTAACAATCATTAAATTAATATTTAAATATTTTATCTAGTATATTATCTTTAAATTAATTAAAATAATTTATAAATAGATATAAATTTAATTTATTAATAAAAAACACACATCATGTATAAAATCAATTTTTAAGAAAACACATTTTTTTACATACAAATTCTTTTATTTTCATTTTTAAACAATTGATAACCAATGAATTTCTTTTATTCATGTGTAAAAAATAATTTTTCATAAGTTTAATAGTATGAATTAGTTTTTAATTAAAACATAAAGGACAAAATAAATTCTCCTAAACCAAATACTTTAAAAAAGTTCTTTAGTATCATAGTATTTCTTAAATGAACTAAAAATTATTTTTAATAACTATATTATATTTAAATACAATATATTGTGATTCATTTTATAATGTATAATAATTATTCATATAATTTCATGGTTTGTTCTTCACAATCTATTTAATTCATTTATTTACTAAAGAAAAATTTCTTCTAAAATCTCTTGGTGTTATATTCTAACCATCTTATAAGAATTTCACTCAAAAAAATTTGTCACTCTTATAAAAAAAAACAGAAGATATCTCTTCCTTGTAACATCCTTAGGTTCCGACATAGCTTTCTAAAATTTCTAATTCAAATATATAA
The DNA here is from genome assembly GCA_963277665.1 of Viscum album. NCBI lineage: Eukaryota > Viridiplantae > Streptophyta > Magnoliopsida > Santalales > Viscaceae > Viscum > Viscum album. Next base: position 469,090,541 of record OY728119.1, read on the forward strand.
CCTTAACCATGTGAGTAGTCTTATTCCAAATCACATTAACTTTATGATCCAATATTTCTACTGGTTACTCCACATAATAAAGATCATGCTTTAATGGTATGACCTCTAAGTCTAATAAAAGTGAAGGATTAGGTATGTGCATTCTCAAAAAATATACATGGAACACATTGGGAACTTGGTAGTGGATGAGAGGAAGCTCCAAGTGATTTGATATCATCCCTATATGATCATAAATCTCATATGGACCGATATATCTGGGGATTAGATTTCCCTTATTTACCAATATCATAACATTATTCTAAGGAGATATCTGTAGGAACACTTTATCACTAACTTTGAACTCCAAATCTCACTGGTGATTATCAGCATAACTTTTATGTTAACTCTACATTGGTCTGATTTGTTGTTGAATATCACTAACTTTATCTTCCATTTCTTCATCTAGGTTAGATCCCAATAGAATTAATTCCCTAAATTCAACCTAACATGTTCCTGTCCTACAGTTATTTCTATAATGTTAATGATAAGTGTTGGGAAAAAATCTCTCAAGGTAACATTGCAGTATTTTTGGGTTGATTGTGTTTGTTGACAAAGCAGGTTTCCATGAAGAATTGTCAAGTTCCAAAGAAGTTGTTGACAATCCATGTTGACAAAAGAACGATGAAAAAGGAAAGGACAATCTAGAGGCAGTACAAAAGAGTAGTACAAGGTGGCGCTGTTTTCCAGTGTTTTCCAAATTTTTTGGGTACAAAATTTGGAGGTTGGTGAGCATCGAGAAAAGTGTATATCCATGAAGATCATATTTTAATATGGAAAAGGCATGAATTTCGCGAAGAGAGTCTTCATGGTTTGGAATTTGCGAAGACCAAAAGAATGATGGAGGTGATTCTTCGCAATTAAGTCAAAGCTTCACGAACGGCAGAGTTGAAGCGCATCGCGGTGGTGAAGGGATTTGAGAGGGAGCTTTGCGTTGAAGGTGTGAAGGAATGTTGATGGTGATTCTACGCGATTAGGACACGCTCCATGATCAGAAAATTGTTGTGGTGCTTCGCAATTTTGAGAGAATTCCAGCAGAAATTTCGGAGCTTCGCGATTTGCAATGATGTGGCGCTGACATCGCACGGAAGAGTCGAGGGTCGATGGAATCGCATATAAATAGAGGTCGACCCCCTCGAGAGAAGTAGAGAATTTTTAAAGAAGATATTTCGCTCTCGTTTCACGAAGGTAGTTCGCTTAGCCTGTGTGCTTCGTGAAAGAAGAGATTCGCGACAGCTATTGTAGCTCCGCAAAATTTGCGAGCTCCGTGTTGGCTCAGTGAGCTTCACGAGGGAAGTTGCTCTGCAACTACTTGAGCTTTGTGATAGTGCTTCATGAGAGTGCTTTGTGAAAAGGTAGTAGCTTCGCAAAGTCTTGTTTGAGCTTCGCAAAATTGGGATCCTTTCAAAGTAGGGTGCTTTGCAAAGGTATTTCCAAAGGAATTGTCCAGTGTGCAGGGGAAAACGGTTATTAATCAGTGGATGAAATTAGGACTTCAACAGAGCATCCATCAACAGTTGAGGATGCATGTATTCATGAAAATTAAGAGACCTACAGGTTTATAAACTGTGAGTGGATCCCTTCCAGATGCAGTGAGCCAAGGAAGAGGAAGAAGGTTATCCTTTCTACCGGTAGTGAGCCAAAGAGAGAGGAATAGGGAGTGACCCTTGGGAAGTAGTGAGATAACACTAAACATTGTAAAGGCAGTGAGCCTGGGCATAGAAGTGATCTAGCACGAACATTATTGGCAGTGATCCTTAGTGTATTTGGTACAACGGAACATCGTCATTGTATGCTCCTTGGACGTATCCCACTGAGGGTGAACCAAGTAAAAATCTCTATGTCTGCCTACTTGCTTCCCTACATTGCATTTAAAGCATCATAATCAGATAAAGAAGAAAATAAGTGGTCATAATAAACACACAAGAGCAAACAAAGCGACCCTTGTAATAAAGAGGTCAAGATCCAGTGGGGCAGGAATAATTTTGAAAAAGAATATCCATACCCTGATTCACCCCCCCCCCTATTAGGGTTTATAGGTCCATATTGGTCCTAACAATAAGTATCCATATGAAAGCTAAATTGAAATCTATTTTTGTAATAAATTTCAAATAGATGAAGGTATTTATTCCAACATCCTTTTAAATATAAATATAATGCTCTTAGAATATCTTTTAGGGTTTTAATGGTCATATTAGACTAACTAACTATCTTAAGATGATTCTTATTGTTAAATCTCAACTCCTTATTCAATTATTTCTATAAATTTGTCCATATAATTGAGGTAAACCTCAGATCTTAAATAAATACGATTAAATGTGGTACTAAATAAAACCTTACCACTTCCTTAGTATATATCCGGGTGAGCTGGTCAAGAGAAAAATCTTCTCTAATAGAAATTAAATGTATTGATTTTATAAGGTGATCAACTACAAACCAAATAACATTATGACCTTTTGATGTCTTTGTGAGTCCCATGATGAAATACATGGTATTATTTTTTAATTTCCACTAATGTATGGGTAATGGTTGTAACATCATCATATACACCTATCTCTCAACATTAACTTTCTAGTATACCAATCACTAATATGCATACTCTGAATTATATATCTTCATGTTATCCCATAATAAATTCTATTTAATATATCTATACATATTCATAATTCTTGGATGAATAGATAATGGTGAACTATGAGTATCATATAATAGCTCCTTCTTCAATTATGGTATCGATAGGACACATACCCTATTTCTAAACCATATCATTCCATCACTATCATAATGAAACTCAAGAACATTACATACCATATTTTTCAACTCCACATCTTACTTCCATAACTTTGTAACCTTTACATGAATAAATGTTTGAAAATTAATATAGTAAACATGGGATCTTTCTCCATTACTTATAATTTCAAGGACTATCCCTTGAAGAAACATAATTATTGGACTTATTTTAATCACTTTCATGGTAAATCTAGCATGGACCTTCTACATTAGAGCATTATCCACCTTTTTCACCAACCTAGGGTGGTAATGTATTAAGAATTCATGATCTTTAATTAGTTCCAATTGTATCCTCTAATGAAAATTCAACTATTTATATATGAATATATACTTCAAGATTTTATGATCTATATATATTTCACACCTTTCACTATATAGATAATTCCTCTGTATCTTTAAATATAAAATTACTACTCCCAGATCTAAATCATTAGTCATATAATATTACTCATGGACCTTAAATTATTATGTGTCATAAGCTACTAATATTTCATTCAATATGATAACGCATCCCAGTATATTCTTTAATTCATCACTACATATTACAAACCCCTCTCCATTGTAGGGTAGTATGAGCATAGGTGAACTAACCAACCATATCTTCAATTCATTGATATTTTCTTCACATTCCTTGGTCAAAAAGAACTTTTATCTCTTAAAATTCAACTTGGTTAGTTGATTTGATAGATATGAGAAATTTATCAAAAATCATTAGTATTGTCCTTTCAACCCAATAAAACTACATATTTCAGTCACCATGGTTCATATAGGCAATTTTTCAGTAACTCCTATCTCTGAGGGATCTACCAATATACCCTCTTTTGTAATTACACAGCATAAGAATGATTCTTTATATATCCAAAATTAAAATTTACTTAATTATTCATATAGATTCTCCTTCTTTAAGGTCTTTAACATAATCCTTAAATGATCTTCATGGTCCTCCTTACTCTTGGAATATGTAAGAATATCATATATATATATATATATACAACCATAAATTGATTAAGGTAAACTCTAAATAATCTATTCATTAAATCCATAAATATAACAGGGGAATTGTTAAGTCCAAATGGAATCATAATATATTCATAAGGATCATAAATTAAATAGAAGGTTATCTTGGATATTTCATCTTTTTTGAACCAAAATTTATGATATCTAAATCAAAGTAAAATATTTGAAAGGTATTGATCACATCACAGTTGACCAAAAAAATAATCAATGTGAGGTATATGATACTTTTTATTGATAGTAATATTATTATATTCTCGATAGTCAATGAAAATACACATTAACACATATTTATTATTAACAAAAAGAATAGGTTCACCCCATTGTGGTTAACTTGGATGAATAAATCCTTTATCAATATTCTCATATATTTATTTATTTATTTATTATAACTCAATTGGGACCATTCTATAAGTAGTCTTTAAAATAGGTGTAGCACTAGGAACGAATTATATTGAAAATTCAACTTCATGATTCAGGGGAAGATTGAAAAATATGAAAGAAAAATATTGGAATATTTCTGAACAATAGGCATATCTATAATTTTTTGTATCTCCACAATCATTTCATAAATATACCCCTCATGAATACGAAATAAGACTTGTACAATGGAATTAGTTTCCATTGTAAGTTCATATTCATACTCAAACTGATAGATAATCATTGGTTCATCTGAAATATGAAATATGACTTTAATTCCTGGGAAATTAATATAGTATCTATATAAATAAATCCAATCCATGACCCAAATAATATCAAATTCAACTATAAGTAGAAATCATAAGATTTATAGGAAGAAAATTCTTATAAAATATTTTATATTGGAGTTATAAACATGAGATGAAATTATAATACCATTAGAATTTTTCATTAATAATTCAATATCTGATCATTTAGGTGATGATGTGATACCCTTTGAAATATCTTCAAATATAAAATATTTGGTGGAACTAAAATCAACTAAAAAATTTCTATTATAGAGTGGTTGATAAGTGTAAATTTTACCACACTGATCTCATGACCCACTTTAGTAGTTGTGATAACATGATCTTTCCCTTCATCTATTTTCTTAAGATACTGTTGAAACTGATTATCATAGTTAAAACTAGTATTCATGCATAGGTTGGTATAAATCCCATACTCCTTACAGTTGTAGTATTGAAGTGTGGGTAGTTCATTTGGTTGAGCTCTCTATGTATTCATTTCACTAGTTTCCCTCTTTACATCTCTTCATCATTCACTTTATTGATTGCCTTATTTTCCACACTTAAAACATTTATCAGTTCCCTTAATAAAATTTCCCCCATGCTTATTTCCACACTTCTATCATAAAGGAATATTCATTTTCTTTCCTCCATGGGTTTTTTTATATAATTTCCTCGAAACTCCATATTTCTTTTCTTATCATAACTATGATAATTATGGAAATATCCACTCTCAATTTCAACATTGAGAGTACCAAAAATGATTTATTAATATATACTAAATATTTTTATGTCCAATGAATTTAAAAGACATAGTCTAATCCTTGGAAGAACTAATAAAGTTTTCATTTAGGTTTGATGATAAAATAGGAATAATTCCTCATATGTTGTGTAACATTTCCCTCATATGTACCAATAGATTCATGATCCTTCTTCTTAATCTCAATAAATTACCATTCCATTTTGTGTGAATAGTTCAAGAATGTATATAACGAAAAATAACCTCTTAATATCATCACATTTCATGGAGTCAGTTTCTTACTCATTCCTTGTATTCATTTTAATATTCCACTATTATTCTGCATCACCTTACAAATGATACACCACTTGGAAAATGTTTTCATGATCTAAGCACTAGAGAATGAAAAATATATTTTCCATGGTACTGGTACATTTCTCAACAACTAGTGGATCAAAGGACCCACTAAAATAAGGTGGATGTTGCCTTATAAAATACTTAATGGTTGATTGGTTTATCCTTTTCTCATTTGGAATCTCATCTTAATTCATGTTTTGAGAGAGTTTCATGAGAATAAAAACAAGATTTTTTATTCAAGATATCATGTCATTCCGTAGATCAAGAGTATAATCATTTCATTTCTTTCTAAATTCATTATAGACAATATCTCCCATGGTTTTATTCATTGAAAAAAACCAAATATCATATTGTAAGCACCAAGCGTCAAAAATTTGACTGGGAAATTATATAATCATGAAAATAATTCTTCAGATGTTCAAAATTATGACACATTATTATCAACCAATGAATCTTTTAAGTTCACCCTATATCACTTTCAATTCATCATATTTTTTCTTGGGTTTTGTCCTCATATTATTTATAATATAATCTCCAAAAATTACTAAACTCTAATAAGATTCCGACTAAGGTGACCCAACCATAACATACATAAATATTTCATCATTTTTTTTAATATTCAAAAAATTATACAGTAATACATTGCCCAAAACCATAAAGTAGGATTCTAATTAGAGACTCGGTACTTAATAATCTTATTTCATGAAAAATATTTAATATATCCCCAAAATGTCTTCTCTAAAATTACCCTTATTAGAAATATCCTACCAAAAAACTTTCTTCATAACCTGGGGAAAATGGAAATATAAGAAAGGGTGAGATATGATGCTTAATAAGGGTAATCATGGTCTATATTAATCAATGTTCATATAAAATAATAATATAAAAATAATGGTATGATCACATGATCATAATTTATGAAGTACATACCCAATTAGTCATAGATCATAAATTATGAGTCATGGAATAATGCTTTAACATTTCAAAATACATGAGTCATAAAAGCGATGAATCATCACTATTCAATCATAAACTATGATAGAATATCATAAGAATAATAATATTTCATAGGAATCATGAAATAGTAATAAGCATGTAAAAACATTTCATTAGTAAAGTCTCACTGCTAAGGTCATCGTCACATAGTGGAAAATGTCTCGTAATGGATTGGGTTCACTCTCAAACTTCTTTTCATCCATACAATGGGTTTAATCCCCATTAAATTCATATTATATCATGAGATATCAATCATTACAAAATAAATTGGAGAGATATATAATTTTTGGCCCACCCATATCTTGATAAAAATCATATATATTTGTACAAAAAGATCATAGAAACTGTTGGCGCCAAAATATTGGAAGAAAAGAAAGAAGAGAAAGAGGCCCCACGACCGTCATTGTGAAGCCGCTTCGCGGAGTCCCCCCAAGCAACGTGTCCACCGTGAATCAAAGGAGGCGGGACACTCCGTGAACGCCGCTGACGTTCGCGAACCCTCCGTGAATCAAAAGAGGTGGGACGCTCTGCGAACGCCACTGATGTTTGTGAGCACGCCGTGAAGCAAAAGAGGCGGGACGCTCCGCGAACGCTACTGAAGTTTGTGAGCCCGCTGCGAAGCAAAGGAGGCGGGATGCTATGTGAACTCCCCTAACATTCGTGACCTGCCACGAAGAAACTGAAGCCTTCTTCATGCAGCGTAAGCTCTGCTTCGTGGCGCTTCTTGCCTATAAATATCGGGCTCCCCCTGAGCCTAACGGACGGAAAATCCGACCTTTCAACTTCCTAGCTCCCAAATCGTGAAGCACCCTTTTCTCTGCGAGTCATGAGCTACGTTGGGTAATTTAGCTTTGCGAGGTGCCTCCCCATTGTCTTGTTTTGATCCCCTCTTCCGAGAGGGATGCTTTTCGTGAAGCCTAAGGGCTTTCATGAAGGAAGGGGGTCCCCAAGGGGACCCGAGTTGTTGCAGAGCATTTATGCTTCGCAAAACACCCCTCATGTACATGTGATCCACATTCCAAGGCAGGGTCAATGTACTTCATGAAGCACATTTCTTCACGACACTTCGCTTCGTGAGGCGCCTATGCTCTGCAAGGCAGTGCTTCGTGAATACCTTTCCACTTCGCGAAGCACCTCCCATTAGCACCTCCTCCCCATGCTAAGTCTAAGGAACCCCACTTCGCAAAGCAAACCCCTACGCAAGTGCCCTCCACCACACAGAGAAACCAAGCTCCACAAGTCCCCTACCTATGGACCCCTCTGCTTGTCAATTACTTCTCACGTGCGACCCTCCAGGTTTTCACGATGTGACTTCAAAGTCCCCTGGATGATACCGCCAGTAGTGTTGCTTCACCTAATGCTTCTTCGCATAGGCACACTAATGGCTATTGCTTCTTCTCATATTCGTGCTAATGTGGACCCCTCGATGGTTCACTCTGCAACCCCCCTTCACCATGGCATTGACGGTAACATCCCTCCCACAAGAAGCAGAGCGTACCGGTTATGTATTTCCTAGGGGTGCGGAGTAAACCCACCTCGTCCGAGCTGCAAGATGTTAAACTTCCAAGAACCCTCATCCTCAACACATGATGTTAAAATGTGACATCGCCTCAGGCCTCTCCTGTGGGGTTCCCCCACCTTGGACATTCTACACCCCCTTGGTCTCCATAGCGGATGATATCCTCCTTCTAGGAGTGGCATTTGTCCGTGGGGAAGGGAATCCACCTTTGTGTAAGCCCCTAACCATTCTTGCAGGAGGCAGTGCCTTGTTCCTCCCCACTCCCTCAGTGCCAAGGCTAGCCAAGGGTGTGGTGGGGAATAGTGCTCCCTCCTTTCATATTCGGTCCCCAAGTCCAGCGGAGGACGTGATAGGGAACGGGGCTCCTCCTTTCTTCGGTCCCAAGTCCCTCTCCCACTGTGCTTTGTTACCCTCGGGCCTCCATCCTGGAGTAAGTCCCGGCACCTTGGGCCACTCAACGCGTAAGCCCCTCTTCACTTCCCACAGACACACCCTTTGCGATGTGATCGTCAGGTCCTGTAACCTCTTGTTTCTCACACTGAGCATGACTCCCATGAGCTTAGAGTCAGCACCAACCATGACACACCTTGGGCTGCCTCAGAGCGTAAGCCCCAAATTCCCTCGTCCCGCATGAAGTTAAACTGTATACCCAAACTACGGGGACTTTGATCTTTGTTATGGCATGGTACGTAGGAAGCCTCACAAGGTTCAAGCCCATCATCCACCTAGACCAAGGTCCTTATTCACATCGGTTCACTGGTGCCCACCCAAAATACGGTGACTTTGATCCGTGTTAAGGCATGGTACGTAGAAAACCTCACGAGGTTCAATCCCATAATCCACCTAGACCAAGGTCCTTATTCACATCGGTTCACCCCCATCCCACCTGAACTACGGGGAATTTGATCCGTGTCAAGACATGGTACATAGGAATCCTTCACGAGGTTCAAGCCCACCACCTGGTCATTCCGATCTCCTTCACGTCGGCTCACCAACACCCAGGAAGCCTAGAGTGTAAGCCCCACACATCCATTCACAAACTATGTGGACTTTGATCCATGTAAAGGCATGGTATGTAGGAAGCCTCCCTGAGGTTGAAGCCCACTATCCATCGAACCAAGGTCTTTATTCATGCCGGTTCACTGACACACACCACACAATCTGAAATACGTGGCCTTTGATCCATATCAAGGCATGGTACATAGAAAGCCTCCCTGAGGTTCAATCCCACCACCACCTGGTTGTTACGACCCCCTTCACGTCGGTTCACCCTTGTCCCACATGATGTTGAACTGTGGACCTTCATTCAGCAGTAATCCATTGTCACTCCATTCAGTGGTTAGTTATTTTCATTGCAGCGGTAAGCCATTGTGACCTCATCCAGTGGTAAGCTATTGAAAACCCCAATCGACGGTAAGTCATCATCAGATGAACTACGTGGACTTTGATTCCCTGCCATGGGGATACGTAGGAAGCCTCCCTAAGGCTCAAGCCCAAAAATAATTGGTCATGACCGCCTCTATGCCGGTGTTCCAGGCCCCCCTTTCTACCCGAACTACATGGACATTGATTCCCTGCTATGGGGATACGTAGGAAGTCTCTTTGAGGCTCAAGACAAAAATCATCGTCCATCCTGATTCTTACCCAGGCCGCCACATCCTGTTGAGATCATGCCACCTCATTCCCCCCAACAGCATTTAAGAAGTTTCCCACATGCTAGGCCCAATATCGGTGTTCCCTCAAGGGGGTTCTTCAGTCTGATCCACTCTAGCTAGTGTTCTAATCAGTCTGATCCATCTCCGCTGAACGTTAAACTTGTGGAATACCTCGTGTTAAACATAGTAAGCTAAGGAAAACCTCAGATACATGCCTATGGAATATGATTCTCCACTCTCAATGATGGATGCCTCGGGCTTCCTTGCCATCGAGAATCCCTATAATAAGGGACAAAAGACAGACACGCCAATTCCCCAGCGTCCAGACATGATAGTGATGCCTCAACATGACTACTCCCCCAACTGAAGGTTTCTTCCCGGACCAGACCCCTTGGAATGTCCTGACAGAAGTAGTGTAATTAACTGGCGTTCATGGAAACATGGCACTGGGAAGAGTTTCAAAAACTACGTCTTAATCTATAATGTAGACCTGGATTAGTTGAATAATTTCGAGGAGGAATCCACGGAAGGAAGAACCAACATCCCATCATCCTGTTTTAATCAAAGAGTAGACTTCCCTGAATAAGGAGGAAATTCCACCCGCCTTTAGAAAATGGTAATGCGGGGCAGCAGAACAGCGTCGATGTCCCCCGAACGTGACGGACGCGCACGCCCCGGCGAAAGCGTTGGAAACAGAAATAGAGAACCCGATGTGAATTTCTTCTCCTCAATGTGGAGATTAGTAGCACTAGAGTCATTAGTAAAGTGACATGTCACCGAATACATATATCTGGCATCGGGCCCCACCAGGAAAATAGCGGGCCTGGCATAAAACTCACCAGAAGTTGGGGCAGTCAAAATGTTGGGCATCTCGGTCTGCGACGTTGTCAGTGTGGATCCCTCTTACTGGTCATGGAAGAAGGAATGGTGCTGGGGCACTGGGTGTCAATTTCTTTTTCGGTCAGTACTAATGAGTTGATCTCCCAGCTTTCAGGAACCTAGTTGCGGCATCTGGAACCCGATCACCTCCTGCCCACCGACGCAGGGGCAGAGACAATATCAACATGGCTACCTCGCGTGGTTCTGCCTCTTCTATGATAGCCTCGACTGTCATGACTACTGGGCGCCCACACCCCCTCTCCCTTTCATAAATTATCCAACAGAGGGTATTCAATGACCTTGTACATAGGTACGAGGAGGAGGGGGTCATCCCTACGAGGGACATGGCCCGCTTGGATTTAAAGGCGTCTGCACCTTGCCATCAACGCCTCCCCTGAGGGCCACGCAGGGAGCCGCTGCTCCCCACTCCAACCTTCAATCATTTCGGGGTCCTATCCCCAAAACGCCTCGATGACTCCATGCCCTATGCCGATGAGGTAGAGGATATTTGGGCCAGCCCGGCCAGAGTTTCATCCCAGGGGTTCCCAGCGAGGGCCCCCACCAGGCCGAGCTAGCACCGCCACCCGGTTCCCCGACCTGAAGAGTAGGTAGACTACCTACCTGCACCACCGGTACCATCCCGGCTAACCCGACGCCAGCATCAGGCACAAGCCTAGGAGGACGCCCATCAAGGGGCATCAACGTCAGTGGCTATTATGGCCCAAGCCACCACCGACGTGCATCATCAACCCCTTGCATACGCTGAGCAGGGGAAGCTATATGCCCGACCTGGATCGAGGCCCTAACCACCCTACGGGCAGGCTGGGTCGACTCTCCTGGTCGTGGCACGGGCAGTGTCCACCGCGGACTAACCCGCCGCAATGCCACCCAGTACGGGGGCCCTCCCCATGCAACTACCATGAAGGAAGCGGGCCTTTCCCAATCCTAGGCTCGGCTTGGAGGTATGCCATGTTCCAGCTTCAACCCGAATGAGGGTCTTCCCCATGGTAGCAACACCCCATCGAGGAGCCTCTCTCGCGCTTATTACACTGGATACAGAGCCATCCCTTCTTCCACGAACCACTGGGGTGGGGACGTTGCACATCCAGTCACTCTACGATGTGAGGACCTTCCTCACATCCTTGTAGCAGCTGACGAAGGTCCTCCTCATCCTAGTAACCAGAGGGGTGGATATCAACTTCAGTTCACCAGCACCTAGCATGGAGGTCCTCCTCGTGTCCCCTTTGACATCTACCCCGGTGCTCCTCTCACCCCGGCCTACTCAGGCGAAAGTGCTCCCCGCCCCAACACCAGTATGGCTGAGGGACCTCCTCATGCCAGGAATCTTTCCTTCCCCAAAGATCCATTCCATGGTAGGAAGGAGGGTCATCATTTCCGCAACAAGAACACTGAAAAGCTTCAGACTAAGATCAAACCGGTCTGTTTCTTGGATTCTGAAGTAGAGTACGACTCTACGGTGGAACCCTCCCCTCGTTCCTCTATGTCAAGAACCGGGGAAGGAACAAGGTGTATCAGCCTCATCCTTCTGGAGTGTAAAGTCCACCGGATTCCCACCTCTCTTCGCAGGTAAATCTAGGAGGAGGAAATTTTGGGAATCCCATAGATTCCGACCATGCGGTCACCACCATCATTATTATAAGTGCCCTCTAACTTGACCAGAGATCATGGAGATCTATTTTGGGGACCGATGGAGGTTGAGAAACAGCGTGACCCATTACTGGTAATCAGGATCCCTGCACTAGAAGTTGTGGCTATCAGCCCGTCGTATCGTGACATTGTGGTCAAGTCACTGCACTCCTCAGAGGATGGCCCAGAATTCGGTGGTCAGTCGGCTTAGTCGCCATATTCTCCGCCGCCCAGTCTACTGTCTCAGCGGTCTCCCTCAGTACCGCTACTAGTTCCTCAGCTGCCTCCGATTGACGAGTGGGGAAATATGGGGCCAGACCCTGAATCTGAGTCGAGGAGCTTCTGGAAAATTCTTGCAGTGGATCACTTCCTCAAGAAGTTCTGGTTAGCGGCAGCGTCAAACTTCTGTGCGCTGGAATCCCTCACCCCAGAGGAAGATGAGTGCTTCTATCAAACCCTATGTGCGACACACTTCCATATTCATTATCATCGGGTGGTTTGCCGTAAGAGCCAAGTGAACTTTGAGTAAATCGGTGAGAAATGATGTCTAGTCGATTTTTCCGCACTCCCCGTGGCCCAACGCCCTGAGTCACCAGGTCGCCAGAGGACCCTTCAACAAAGATGCGTTCAGATTTTCAGGGTACTCCACAAAATCATCAGGGAGGCTACCCCCCACGTGCAAGTCCATGGATGGGGGAAGTAAACTGCCCTCCTCTTCATCCCTATTCAACGGTATCCCAACTCGATATGCGATATTGAGTACATGCCCCCAGGAAGGGTCACGGTCCACATGGCCGATGTCGTGGACAAGGAGGAAGAGCTGGAATTTCTTGATGGAGACTTACCCCCTGAGGGTGTGCCACCATTTTTGGACTCATTAGGGAGGATTAATCGTCAGCGGAGAAACCTCCTAGGTCTCCCTGCACCCACTGAGTCGTTGGTACTCAGTCGGAATGCCGGTAAGGGTAAAGAGCATGTCGGATTTGTCAAGCACTCCAAACCATCCGCCTCAGTGCAGAAGATGGAGGAAGACCCCGAGAAGGCTACGTTGTGCCAGCAACTTGCTGAGAAAAAGAGGCTGGTCGACGAACTCCTGGACGAACACACTATAGAGCGATGACCCGGCTATGGTGATCCTAGGCCGGGGAAGCAGGGGCAGGAACAACTCCCCCCCCCCCCCGACGAGATGCCTCTGGGAAACCCTGATCATACTACTCCCGCGGATAGGGTTCAAGTCAGAACTCACGTCAATGGGGCATGATACATCTCACCAAACCCTCCCGAACGGCATGGAAATCTGAAGAATCCAGCCAAAGTTCCCCCAGCTGCCCCTCAGGCCGCTCCGTCAGTCGCTCCATGAGCCGTTGAACCCATCTACCATGTCGAAGAGCCCGGAAACGCACTTGTGGTTAGGGATCCCCATCAAGACAAGGACCCCCACCCGTACAATCCAATGGCAGCACTCATTGCCCGCCTCAAGGAGTTGGAAGCACGAGAGGTGGCAGTCCCACCAGATGGCAAGCCATATGCAGCGTGGATGGATGATATGCCTACACCCCCAGGTTTTGGGAATCCCACTTTATCCCCATTTATTGGGAAAGGGGACCCGCTGCAATGTCTGGCCCACTTTTCCTCTAGGTGTGGCCCCATATTGGGGACTCCAACACAGTAGGAAGCCGCCAAACTCCGATGTTTTGTGCAGACATTGGAAGGCCCTATGTTTGTCTGGTACAGCCATCTCCCCATTGGATCGATGAATGGCTAGGAGGATCTTTTCCAATAATTCTTATACCAGTTCAGCTCCATCGCGCTGAAGACCAACATCGCAGACCTCTTCAGGTGCAAGCAAAGGCCCGATGAGTGAGTCGCGGACTTCATCGCCTGGTGGAAGGGGCTCACATACTCCCTTGACATGCCCCTGACTCAATATCAATTACTAATGATGTGCATAGGGAATGTCAAAATAGAACTAGTTCCTTCCCTAATCACTCAGAACTACCCAGAGGGTTCCGAGACTTCTCAAATAAGGCCCAGCACCTCGAGGAAGCTTTGAAATAGGCTAGTCAGGCGCATCCACTGCCCCCTGTGATCCCAACAACGAGGGCTGCCAGAGCCGATCCCACCGCGATGGCCCAAATAGAAGCCCTCGGGCAGATAGAATTGCTTCCAATAGCACCAGCTTCGTAACCTTTTAGAGGCCCGCCACTGTAGGCACAGCCTCCTACCCAGTAGCGACCACCTCAGAATCGGCAGGATCCCCCGCGCAACGTGCCACCGTCACCTAGGTGGGATAATCAGGCTCTACCTCCTCAGCAGGCTCCTCCGGTCCCTCATTAGGGCCAGTCTCCCACAGCCCCCTATCCAGAAAAAAGACACCAGACTTACTCGTTCAGCAAGGATCAGGTCCCCAGTTACTTCTTCAGTGCCCAAGAGAAGGAGATTGTATGCTTACTTGAGTGCAGAAGGCCGGCAGAGGCGAATCTCACTGATCGCCCCAAATACTTCCCCTATCATTGGATTCTGGGTCACACCCTCAATTAGTGCTATGTGTTTAAAGACTATCTCCAAGACTAGGTTGATAAAAACATAGTCAGGCTAGGTCTAGCCTCGGCACAATTGGCGGGTGTCTTTGTGAGTTCAGAATGCGGTAGCGATGACGAAGCTGAGTAGCAGCAGGTTCCCAGCCGCGAATACCGGAAGTACGACAATTGGATGGCTTGTAAAACAGTCTCTCGCACCCATGGTATTATTCGGGCATTCCTGAATCATCCAGAGCCTTCAGAAGCTGCGGCTAGGGCCTCTGCATCATCATCTCAGTCGGCCTCTTCCCAGAAGAGCAAGCATCGGCGGTGCACGAAGAAGCAACGTACTCCACCAATTTTGTCGTCATCCCGAACTCTCGGTGACTTCATGACCCCTAAGATTAGGATCCCTCCCAGAATCCACCCAGTGGTGGATGATTCATTAAGTGACAGTCAGGGGTACACTTCGGTTAATACTGTGGAGTTGGTAAATCCCTATATGACTCCCGACGAGGGGGAGCACCTGAAGAACCTCCCCAACGTCCCTAGCCGACACCAACATTGGAGGAACCGAGACCATATGGGTCATTAAGGCGAGTCATCTGGTGCTTTCAGCTAGGTTTTGCATGCCATTGAGACCAGAAAGCAGGCCCAGCGCAGAGCTTAGTATGCACAACCTCCTCATCTAGTGCCCTCAGATCTACCTCCACCACTGTTTGTGCTACTAGATCAGGCAGAGCTACCTCGTCCATACCACGGCCAGTCTCACCCTGCTACAGGTTGATATCAGTTGTTCGGTCCTCATCCGGCAGCTACTCTTCAGGCCTCAACTAGTGAGAAATGGGGTGTGCCTAGCACTAGCTACCCGCCGGTCTAGCTGGTGGGGCCCCCCATGCCTCCAATTGCAAAGCGGCCTCCTGTAAGTATAATATTGCGCTTGGCATGGAAGTATGATGTCCTCAAGCACCTTGTCAGCATCCCAGCAAGTATTTCTATCTTTGAGTCTCTTTGCCTATCGTGAGACATGCGTGAGGCGCTCGCCGAGGCTCTAAGGAGCCCCCTCCAGTTTGAGAAAGAGTTAGAAGCTGCAGAAGCCTTCCACACTGAGGCAATTGATAACTCTGAATGTCAGGTAGTTATCTCGTTCTATGGTGAAGATGAAGACCCTATCATACAGGGGCACATTCATCCACTGTACATCATTGGTCAGTTCAATGGCCTGGAAGTTCGCTGCTGTCTTGTTGACACGGGCTCTGGGATTAACCTAATCCCGACTCGGACACTACGGAAGCCTGGGTTGTCTGAGGATGATTTAACTCCCTCCAACCTAAGAATCCAGGGATACGAAAAGACCGAGCAGACCCTAGTCGGCAAGATCTGTTTGATGACCCAGTTAGGTGGCCTTGTTTCCAGTACTTAATTCATGGTTGTCTCCCAGGACACCGCGTACAATGCATTGATGGGCAGGCCATGGCTCCACCTTCATCCAGAGGTCCCTTTATTGTATCACCAATGCCTCAAATACTCCCTCAATGGTCTAGTAGGCATTCTCCAAGGAGATGTGTCTTCTTTTTCCTCTTGTGAAGCCTGTTATCTAGATGCTAACTATTAAAAGAGAAAGGATAAGCAGATTCTGGAAACTGATATTTATCTCACCACGGTCACAACTGATCCTTGGGCAGGTTTGGATGATGCCTACATCTTCCTGATCCGTCGGTTGGAGGCCACGACCCCCAACTTGGGGCAGTGTTTTTTTG
This sequence comes from Viscum album, assembly GCA_963277665.1. Classification (NCBI taxonomy): domain Eukaryota; kingdom Viridiplantae; phylum Streptophyta; class Magnoliopsida; order Santalales; family Viscaceae; genus Viscum; species Viscum album. The sequence continues at coordinate 469,107,156 of OY728119.1, forward strand.
TTTTGGGTACAAGAGGAATGAATATTCCCAAGTCCAAGAGACGGCAGAAAATCACCTCATACTCCTATACAAACCAGACTCAGGTGATCCCAAAACCTCATACCCCCGTACAGTATCAGGACATTTGGATTAGGGTAATGGCGATACGTCACACATGTCTATTTTGCCAGGCTGGAATTAACTGGCTCAAGGCGACGTGCCACTACTTCTTTGATGTTATCAAGCATGGCCCCATTGGCTGAAGACCATATGGGATCAGATCAACTTCCTCCATCACCACAGTCTCTACAGTATGTGGATATCATTATATGTTGACCACAACCGCTCAAGCCGGCACCAGACTCTCATTGGGGTCTAGTGGCTCAGAAGCAACTTCCCCGGTGGAAGATCCCTCCATAGTAAAAAGGCATCTCTACCATGATCGATGAACTGGTACAGGTGAACCTTGGTAGTGAGGCAGATCTAAGACCCACATTGATCAGTGCCACTATGTCCCTCGAGGAGCAGCAGCGGTACGTGAACTTCCATAAGCAACACCATGATGTGTTATCCTGGAGTTATGGAGAGATGCCAGGACTAGATCCCCAGGTAGACATCCACCGCCTTGGTCTCCCGACAAACCATCGTGGGTTCAAGAATCCTCCCAAAAAGATGCACCTTTCTCACGACACCACGGTTGAGGCTGAGGTTGACAAGCTCATTAGAGCCAACATTGTCAAGGAGGTCCAGTACCCCAAGTGGCTGGCCAACATTGTGCCAGTTAGGAAGAAGAACAGGCAGATCAGAGTCTTTATCAACTTTCGCAATCTCAACCGCCATTGTCCGAAAGATGATTTTCCCCTTCCATTGAAAGAATTTTTGATTGATGCTATGGCCAGGTTCCAAGCCCTCTCCTTCATGGATGGGTATTCTAGGTAGAAATAGATCCGGATGGCCCCTAAAGATGAGGATTCCACCACTTTAAGGTCCCCCCAAGGTACTTTCTGTTACCATGTTTTTCCCTTCGGCATGAAAAATGTAGGTGCCACCAATCAGCGGGCCATGCACCGCATATTCAAGCCAATTCTAGGAACATTGATGGAGTTCTATATGGATGATCTGGTGGTCAAAATTCTCTAGCACCAGGACCATCTCAAGGACCTGGAGAAAGTATTTGGTTTCCTTCATTCCCTCCACCTGTAGATGAACTCGTTGAAGTGTGCCTTCAGGGTCACCTCCGGGAAGTTTCTCGGCTTTGTTGTCCGATATCAGGGCATCGAGATCGACCTAGAGAAGATCAAGGCCATCAGTCAGATCCCCCCCCCCCCGAGAAATATTTGGGAGCTTCGAGGATTTCAAGGCCACTTATCCTACATATGTTGATTCATCGCAAACCTAGCTGGAAAGTGTAATCCATTTTTTCAGCTCATGAAAAAGGGAACCGCCTATGAATTGGATGAATAGTTTCAGACTGTGTTCGAGGAAGTCAAGCGGTATCTATTGCAGCCTCCGATCTTGATGTCGCCCATCGCCGTAAATCCATTGGTCCTTTATGTGACTGCCCTGGAATGGTCTCTCAGCGCCCTACTCACCTAGAAGAACAATGAGGGGACAGAGAAAAATCTCTACAACCTCAGCCGCATGCTCCTCGATACGAAGACCAGATACTCCCCCATCAAAAAGAGCTGCCTTGGGCTCGTTTTTTTCGTACAGAAATTGTGACATTACCTGCAGAACCATGAGGTACAGTTGGTATCTTGGGTAGACCCACTGAAGTACATTATGAACCGCCCAATGTAGACTGGCCGACAAGCGCGGTGGGTGGTAATTCTCCAGTAGTTTGACATCAAGTTCGTGCCTCAGAAGGATATAAAGGGGTAGGCATTGATAGACTTCCTAGTTTCCCATACAACCTCTGTGGATCAATCCCTGGACCTGGATTTTCCATATGAGGCAATCCTCTCAGTCGATCATGTCGTCCCATGTTAGAAAATGCACTTCGAAGGTGCCTCTCGGAGCCCCACTGGTAGGAGGATCAACGATCCTAGGCTCAACAGAGTGGTCTTGGGAATCTTCTTCATCACCCTGGTGCTAGACATTCTGACGTACTCATTCTTGTTGTCATAAGGCTTCACCAACAACGAGGTATAGTATCAGGCTCTCATCACTGGCCTCGAGCCGTCCCTTGAGATCGATGTGCCCCATTTTCACGTGAAAGGGGATTCTGAACTAGTCATCAAGCAAGTCGATGGCGACTATGTTGTTAGGAATCCAGAGTTCGTTCCATTGTTGGAGTGCACCCTCCATCTAATGGACTAGTTCCCTTCTCGACTAAAGGTTACCCATGTCCCTCGGTCACAAAATGGTCGAGCGGACACTTTGGCCGGCTTAGATGCGTCACTTGCAGAACCCAAGTAGGATGATATGATTATACATGTGGCACACCGAAGATTCATTGCCCCCGTCACCCCAGAGGATGACGACGGTCTACGAGTAAGACATCTTACTATCGAATCCTCCACATCAGGAGCCCCAGGTTCTTCATATGTAGTAGTTGAGACGACTCCCGACTGGAGAGACCCTTTTGTCGAGTATCTTCAAAATGGTTGCCTCCTGGCTGATCAGGCCGAGCGCGAGCGAATCTGACGCTTCTCACTATAGTTTACCCTCCATAGTGGTCCCAGTCTTGAGCAGATCCTCTATAATCATGGTTTCAATGGTGTTCTCCTCTGTTGCATTCAAGGAGTTGAGATTTCTCAGGTCATGCAAGAGGTTCATGCCAGCTCCTGCAGTGCCCACCAGGCTGGGCCGAAGCTGTCCCATCAGATCCGAAGACTGGGGTACTTCTGACCCTCTATGATCCATGATTGTATCGATTTCACCAAGAGATGTCACGCGTGCCAAGTTCATACTAATTTCCTACATCGGCCTCCAGAACCTCTCCACTCCATGAAGTACTCTTGGCCCTTCACGGTGTGGGGGATCGATGTCGTGGGGCCATACCCACCGGCAACAGCTCGCCAGCGTAGGTTCATCCTGACCGCTACGGATTTCTTCTCCAAATGGGCAGAGGCAGTCCCACTCAAGGAATTCAAGGCTCGATCCATTATTGATTTTGTGAGCTCCAACATCATCTACCAATTTGGAGTCCCTCACATAGTGCTCACCAATAATGGCACAAACTTCCGAGAAGTTGAGTTGAAGAAATTGTACACCAAGTACAATATTCTCTCTAACCATACCTCCCGTTATCATGTGTAGGCAAACGGGAAGATCGAGGCGTTCAACAAAACCCTCTCTAACATTTTGCAGAAAATGGTTGGCCAGAACAAGAATAGTTGGCCGGACAAGATCCCCAAATCCCTTTGGGATTATCATACAACGACTCACAATTCCACCCAGGTGACTCCATATTCCCTGGTGTATGGGGCCGAGATCGTCCTACCCATCGAGATCCAGCTTCCATCGTTACGCACTGCGGTCTATGACCAGCAAGCACCAAATGAGGTGGATAAAATCCATATATCTGAATTGGAAGCACTTGACGAAAATAGGTTATGTGCCCTGCACAATCTGGAAAGGCATCAGAATAAGATAGCTAGAGCCTTCAACAAGAAGGTTCTCCTCCACTCTTTTCTACAAGGAAAACTGGTGTTGGCCCTCAGAGCGCCAATGATCCCCGACAGGAAACCACCCAAGTTGGAGCCCAAATGGGAAGGACCTTACATCATTCACAAGGTTTACTCCAATGGCACGTATTCCCTGGTTACTTTAGATAGTGAGCATATAAATCCTCTCACCAATGCCAAGTTCCTCAAGAAATATTTTGCCTGAGCCTTATGGTCCAGCATGACCTTAAACTGTCCAGTTCTGCATGACTTTAAACTGCGCATCATCCTGCATGACATTAAAATGCATCTTGAGAACTACGTATGGCTTGATTATCATCCTTATGGTATACGTAGGAATGCTCAGATGCTTTGTTTTGAGCTCAGCCCCAAACTCTTCTCTTTCGACTATCCCCCCTGGGTATAGTTCTCTCGGAGGATACTTGCATGATATGGGCTCCCTCATCCCCACTCATACAAGGGTTATAATGGTACCACCATGTGCCCACTCTTGTTCTTATATCCTCCCACATCTTCACCACATGACATTAAACTGAATGTCCTTCAAGAACTACATATGGCTTGATTCCCATCCACATGGGATACGTAGGAACGCCCGGACATTTTGTCCGTTGGCCTAGCCCAAACTTCAGAACCTTTCCCCTGGGTCACGATGTATGGAAAGGGTGCAATTTTTCCCCAATTCATGTCGATCTAATCTCGATACAACTGTACGTCCTGCTCCCTAGAGACGTTCACCTCTTTTAGAGATGGGTACAGCTAGGCATCACCTATTCTTTGACTAGGATTCAATCACCTTCCCCATCTGGAAGGGTCCCTAAATGGTATGGATTCTAGGACTAAGAGAACTATCTTACCACTTCGGGCCAATTCCCTTGAGGATGTCGAGCAACAAGCCGATACAAGTCCCGCATTTCGAATATGGCCAGCGGTCGATGCTCATTTTTTGCTCCCATTTCAAGACACTATAGGGACGCTATGTTTCGAACGTGGTCAATAGCTGTCCTGGATCATTAGGGACACCCCAAGATATCCCAAACATCAAGTTTAGTGGTTCATTATGCCCCGTTGTATCCCCAAGCGATGAACTCCCTCCGAGCGGTGCCAACTGTCATGCCCCTTGGCCTTCTCGGGACCCCAGTCCAGGTTTTCCCTTATGGGATTGTGCGGTGTGATATGGGATTATTCCCTCATTCACGTTTGGTTACTTTTTATGTCGTACAACTCCCTTGTCTAGGGAATCCTATTCCCCTAATCGTCCTCACTGCAAGACGTTAAACTGCAAGTAGTTCAGGCATTCCTGACCGAGGCCTAGCCTCAGGCCCCTTGTCCTTTCGGTCCCCCGGCCCAGGTTCCCTTATGGGAGCATACAATGTGTTATGGGATTATGTCCTCATTCACATGCCATACACCCCCCTCGTTGGGGTATCTTACTTTCGAGTGTCTTCAACAACTACGTGTGGCTTGATTACTATCCTTATGGGATACGTAGGACCACCCGAATGTCTAGACTTTGGGTCCAGCCCCGTCCCTCGGAAATCTCTATTTCACCTTGGCCCCTTGGCCTACCATTCCCCAGATAGGGGAGTATATTGTGTGGAATGGGATTATGTCCTCATTCACATTGGTCTTGTAATGATCATGCCCTCTTGAGAATTCACGTAGAGCCTCTTCGGCGGTTTATCAATTTGCCTAAGGGTACTCTGGTTTAGTACCTAGAATGCTGGGTTTTACTCGGACATGCTTCCACCCGTTTCCCAAGGTTCGTGTTCCCCTTCATTAGGGATTCCATCACTTTTCACACCTAGAGGGACCCCAAAAAAATAGCATGGATACCACGCCTAAGGGCTCTCCTACCGTTACGATCCAACAACCCCAAGGGATTTAAACAACAAATTGATACAAATCATACATTGCAAGTATAGTCAGTGGTCGATGCTCATTTGTTGTTCCCACTTCAGGATAACATGATATAGATACTGCTTTTCCACTACGGTCAACAGTCATCCTCCATCACCACACCAACCCCATTAAGCCCAAAGTGTCAGTTACATGATTCACATCCTTCTCCACCTCATCATGTCTAAGTGAACCCCCCAACACTCTTAACACTATTCCTTGGTGCGCATTTTCATGATAGGAGAGCAAATCCACTTTAAGGGCGTCATTCGGGGCTCCACGCCAATTTCCCTTTGATGGGTGTTCCAGGTATTGCAATAAAGATCTTCCTCCCTTGTTTCCCACACCGAGTTTGACTCACGTGGGCTTAGGGATTGGGTCAAGGTCTGTGCTTACTTGGAAATATACCATCCCTCCATGGTCTGAGCTCTAAGACCATAAACTAAGATCTCCTTAGAACTACGTATGGCTTGATTTCCATCCTCAAGGGATAGGTAGGAACACCCATACCTCTTGTCTTTGGGTCCAGCTTGAGTTCTTCTAATTTAGCTTTTCTGTCCCGCCTTTGGTACTTTGACTATGGGACCGCGTGGTATGGTATGGGATTATGTCCTCATTCATGTCGGGTTTTCAATAGCCACACCACACGCACCCTATTCTAAGAAATATTCCTCCTGTTTCTTATCCCACACAACATTAAAAGGAACCCCCTAAAACTACGTGTAGCTTGATTCCCATCCTTATGGGATATGTAGGACCACCCAGATGTCTCGTTTTCAGATCCATATTAGCTGGGAGCTAGTTTCTTTGTCCCCTTTCACTTTCACCTCTATTTGGGCCCCTTGGCCTGAGGTTTCCCTCTCGGAATTACATACGGTGTGATGTGGGATCATTTCCCCATTCACGTCAGTTATGTTTTATGGAACCATACACATTCCCCACCTAGCATCGTCTTTGCTACGTCTATGCTGCATGATGTTAAAATACATGCTTGGTCCTATCACATGACCCGAAGCTGTGACATTATCATCCCAGTCGCATGATTAAAAACGGAACTGCATTGTACGACCTCATCGTAGAGGACGTCACGTTGGGTATTGGTCATATGCCATGCCATTTTTCAATGCCTTCTATAGCTTGAATCTTGTGGCAATGCCAGGGCCTGCTACCCTAGGCTTGTCGCTTCACAAAAAAAATCACTCACCTTAAAGGACAAACAAGATTTATCAAATACCACTTCTTTTGGTGTGTGGTCCACGCTCGTACACCCCTTTTATCCCTAGCACTGGTACCTTACCGTGCCCCCTCTTTAAGAACTATGTGTAGCTTGATCCCCATCCCCATGGGGTATGTATGAACACCTTTTCACTTTGCTTCAGGCCCATCTCAACTCTCGTTTTTGGTCCCTTTACCTAAAACCTCTCCCAAGGAACACGTGGTGGTCGTAACCCCCAGTTCCCATTCACATTGGGTTTTTGTAATTGCTCGTCATGAGTCTCCCGCATTTCCTCCCATCCATGGTCTGAATTCTACGACCCTAAACTAAGATCTCCCTATGGGAAGGGACTCGAATCCATTTATCTAATACGTCTCGTTTTCATACTCAGATGTGTTTTGACAAAGAGCCCAAAGTGTGGAATTTTCATGGAGATGTTCCTCCCATTCCATGTCCAAGCTTCGTGGGCTCGCTATTTGGATCCTCATCCTCTTCCACATCCAAAAGGACCCTCAGATTACATGGATTATAGGATTAAGGGATCTCTATGGATGATGGGCCTAAGGGCTCTCCTATCGTTTCGGGCCAACATCCCTAAGGATCTTGGAAAACATTTGCGACAGGTCCCGTGTTTCTAACATGGTCAACGGTCGACCCTCATTTGTCTGTCCCCATTCGAGGCTAATGAGATATGGATACTGTGTTTCTATCATGGTCAATAGTTATCCTCCATCACCACACCGCCATCAGTGTGATCCAGATTGTAAGCATCATGATTCACGCATTTCCACTTCCTCATGTTCAAGTGGAATTCCGACATACTCGGCTTTATCTCTTCGCGCATCTAGGTGCGCTACATAGATGTGTTAGCATCATTGGGTCAGTATTCACCGAGCGTCCCTTCACCCTAACCTGCCCTTTCTTGTGTTGGGAAAGTTCCCCATTACTTCTTGTTTCCCACATCGGGCATGACTCACGTGGGCTTAGTAGTTTTGGTGGGATATGTACCGGCACAACCAGGCTTTTCATCGTCCTGCATGACGTTAAACTGTGCTTCCAGAACTACATGTGGCTTGATTCCCATCCTCATGGGATACGTAGAGACACCCTGGTATTTTTCCTAGGGTCCAGCCCCAAGGAATCATAAATCCTATTCTTTCCCCTTTCCGGCCTCCTGGTCAGACCCCCCGTAGGGAGCTGTAAAATTGTAACTCTTCCCTGAACAAGTTCGAGATGCCCCATGATGGCATTGGGAAGCGATAGCCTCATATCTAGAGAGGCCTTGTCTAAAAGAATGAATGGTCCATGATCAAACTGATGCGCCCATCTAGCGTACTCCCACCATGGTGGCGTAATTTCGTGAGTATTGGATTCTATTCAAACAAACCATCACTCCACATTCCACGCTTTGCGTGCCCCTTATTCGTACCCTCATCCTCTTTCACATTTGGAGGAACCCCCTAACAGTATGGATGCTCATCCTATGGCCCTCCTACTATCCTAGGCCAACGTTCCGGAAGACTGATGGATGGCATTTGCGACAGGTCTCATGTTTTAAACACGGTCAATGGTTGAAACTCATTTGATATCCCCATTATAGGATAACACAATAAAGATATTGTGTTTCAAACATGGTCAACAGTTATCCTTCATTGTCACACCACCCCCATAGTGTTCCGGATTTTGGGTATCATGATTCACACCTTCCACTTCCCTGTGTTCAGACTAATTCCAACTCCCCTGGCGTTACCCTGGTCGTGCACCAGATCACATCATAAGAACTTCTCGTCCATTGTTCTGAGGTCCTAATCCTTAGGTCAGGCCTCTCCCATGTCTTCCCAGATGATCTGTATTGGTTACATAAACCCCGGATACCTGAATCTTGGTCGACGCATTAGGTTCATATGAAATAGCATGGAGATCAACCCTTGTTTCTCATATTGGGCTCGACCCGCGTGAGCTTAGGGACTGACTACTAGACATTTCATGAATATAACATATGTGAATAAATCTGACCCTGATAACGAAACTCATGCATGATATGACATAAAATAAATCAAAACATGAAAGTACATTTGAGATTTTTTTATCCTTACATCACTCGGGGGTTTATCCCTCCCATGGACGGGTTGACCCCGTCAAAAGAAAGTTGCAGTTCTTCCACCCTCCGACTTGTGGAATCCAGGAGTTGCTGCCGCTAGCTCAAATCCCACTCCTCCTCAGCAGTGATGGGGCGCAGTTCAACAGCCTCAGTTTCAGCCCGATCTACGTTAGCCTGAATGACGACCATTTCTTCAGAAGCTTGCCTCATATGCTCTTTTTCCTCTTCCAGCTGGGCCTTCAATCATAAGACCATCTCTGATTGTGCATTAAGAGAGGCTGGGGGCCCATCCTCCCAGATCTGTAGCTGTTGGATCTCATTTTCAGCCTCCCGGAGCTTCTTGATGTTCGTCTCCTTCCTCCGCTGCCATCCCACGCTGAGGTCGCGATCATACTCCCAGATCTTCTCCGCCAAAAGATCTCAGATAAGTAGGTGAGGGAGCTGGGAATCCACTCCCCCAGCACATAGTTCGTGCAACCATGAGTGAAGTTTGTCCATCTCGTCCAGCCATAATGCATGGGGGGTATTTTTTATAAAGCGCACGATCAGCTTCCATGATCAGCGGTGGACTATATCATTGTCCTCTTTGTCAGAGGTTGTTTCATCCCAGTCCGCGCAGTTGACAGGTTCGTATGCGGGATACACCCCCAAGAAATCTTCAGCGGGATCTGTGTCTGGCGTTGGATCAGGCGCGGAATCTGGTGTCGGATCAGGCATGGAGGGACTTGGGTTGACCGGTTGATCCTCATCGTCGGACCCCACCTGAATGACCTCGGACACGACCCCGTTGGTGGTCCTTCCAATGATAGGGGGTGCTACAGCTCGGGTGGGCTGGGTAACTATCTCCAAGATTACTGGAATGCCCCTGGGAGGGGCACCACCTGAAATCCCGACCAACCTCGCCACAGCGGCCCATGCCAGTCGAAGAACTGTACGTGACAGAGAAGGGCATAGACGTTAGTTGGAATGATCAATGTGTGGCAGTAATGAATTCAGTGGAGAGGACTTACAGAGATCGAACTCCTGGTGCCGCTCTTGATTTGATGTTGACAAGACCCCAAAGCGTGGCCCTCCATATATTTTCAGAAGGTCTGGAGATTCTGGAGGAGCAACCTCGGGTGTCCTAGCCCCGACAGACACAGAACTGGACGCGGCCACAGGTGTGGGTTCTGAGGGTCCTGCATCAGCACCCGCCGAGGGGAGAGAACGCGGTATGTGCACAAGGTCTTCCTACATGGTTCAGATGTTGGTAAGAATTCCATAATGACTTGAGAGCAGACCCTGAGGAAAGAAACTTGGAATGTTACCTCGAGAGCCTCCGCGAAATTGTCAAGACCCGAGTCTTGATCGCTGACTTCGCCTTCCTCCAACGGGCTCCCTCCACCAGCCTCATCCCCCCAAGATGATTTGTTTGATACTTCTGGTAGGGGGAAGCGCTCTCTCGGCTTAGCGGACAACAGATGTGGGGGAACCGTCTGATCCAGTAGTACCCTCACTTGGTCTGTCATTGGATGTGGGGCACCCCTAGAATGTACAAAGTCCTCTAGCTCATCCAGATATTGCTCCACCTCCACCGAGGATACTACGAAACTGGCCTATATAGGGCCTATAACCGGTAAGTCCATCCTGAGATGGTTCAGATTTTTCCACATCTCGGGCGGGCCGAGGAATTGCCGGTTACATCCCAAATATCCCAGGACTCCGGGAAAACAGCATTCTCTGGCATGTCAATATGGCACAACCATTTTCCCAAGGCCTATGTAGATATCTCTCGGAATCCCCTCGGTGGCCGCCCCTCCGGATGGCTTTGCTCTTCTAATTCCACCGGATCCACTGTCACTGTTGGATCCGTCGTCACTGCCTCACCCTCAGCTGGTGCGGGTCTCATCGCCACGACAGCCCCACCACCGTGGGAGGCCCTTACCACCTTTCGACCCCAGCCTCAAGATAGGGAAGGCCCACCATCACCATCTCGAATGGTTGGATGCTTCATCATTTCCCCTGGATAAGCTGACTCCCAAAAATCTGATGGACATCCCACAAACTGATGATGACCTCCCCATGTTGCAGGTGAAAAGTGTTGGTCCTAGACGACCATCTGCTCAACAGCTCTGGCATCAGCTATTTCGGTTGATATGTGTGGAATTGGGAGGCCCATTCCACCTCATACAAACCCACTCTCCTCAGCTCGGCTCCAAACTCCTCACATGAGGCACCTACCCAGTAGGCCCATTCCCAATCGTCTGTGAAGTTGCCACCCTGACGCAGGTCCCACTCCTCGGACCACCCCTTCTTCTAATCCCTCAAGGTTGCCTTCTGTATTGTGTGGTACAGAGGAGGAGACGTCTCCGGCTGTAATGCCTTCCCATCAATGTTGTTCAGGTGGTTGTATAGGTAGTCAGCAATGATGGGTGTGAAGTTCTCCTGCGCATGACCATCAGCCGCCCTGAACCATTGGCACTAGCACGACGTGCTCCTGAACCAACAAGTTGGTTCATCCCTACTCGCATCAGGAATGAAGACGTCATCCCTTAGCCCGAATCCATAAAAGGGCATCCTCCTACACAATGGATAGTTCTTCTGGATCTTTGATAGCATCTCCATCAATGAATTATGGTCCAAGTGGCTACGGACCAACTCTCCTAGGCCCAGAAAATTTGTCATCTCATCCCTCCGAGTGGCGTCTGCAAGAACCCACTTGGGTAGCTTCTTGATGGGCCATTTGGTTTTAAGACTCAGACTATTTTAAGCTCAGGTCGCGAAGCCTATTCACGGAGCTCGTTCGCAAAGCTGAATCGTGGAGCTTGGCCTTGGCCTGTAGGTGCACACTCGCGCAGTGCTGTTGCGGAGTCAAAGACTCACGGTTCACCACGAAGCCCAATTCACGGAGAGCAGGCACGATGTACGTGGAGATTCGCAAATCAAGAGCGCAAAAGGACAAATTCATGGAGAAGGTAAAGGAAAAAAAGAGAGGTCAGCCTCCCCTATTTAAAGACAGTGGCCTTCGGCGTTTCACGGTGTTTTCGGATCATGCCTAGCTTCGTGGAACGCTCATCCTGCGCGTTGGCTGTCCATCTCACGAGCCCTCTTTGCGATCCATCTCCACGAACTGCCGAAGATTTTGGCGATTGACCCTCAGACTTCAACCCTTGATTTCTCTGCGGCTCTAAGTCTGAGGGGGGCATTTGTTGGCACCAAAATGTTGGAATAAAAGAAAGAATAGAAAGAGGCCTTATGACCAGCCTCGCGAAGCCACTTCACGAAGCCCCCCCAAGCAACGCGGCCACCGCGAAGCAAATGAGGCGAGACACTCCACGAACGCCGCTGAAGTTCTCTAGCCAGCCGAGAAGCAAAGGAGATAGGATTCTCCACGAACGTCATTGATGTACGCAAGCCCACCACAAAGAAAAGGAGGTGGGATGCTCTGTGAACTCCCCTAACTTTCATGACCCACCGTGAAGAAACTGAAGCCTTCTTCGTGCCACGGAATCTCTACTTTGCGACGCCTCTTGACTATAAATACTAGGCTCCCCCTGAGCCCAACGGATGGACAATATGGCCTTTCAACTTCCTATCTCCCAAATCGTGAAGCACCCTTTGCTTTGCGAATCATGAGCTATATGAGGTACTTTTGCTTCGCGAGGTGCCTCCCCATTATCTTGTTTTGATCCCCTCTTCCAAGAGGGATGCCTTTCACGAAGCCTAAGGGCATTCGCGAACGAAGGGGATCCCCAAGGGGACCCGAGTTGTCGCAGAGCATTTATGATTCGATAAACAACCATCATGTACATGTGATCCACATGCCAAGGAAGATTCACTATACTTCGCGAAGCACATTTCTTCACGACACTTCACTTTGCGAGGATCCTGTGCTCCACGAGGCAGTGTTCCGCGAATACCTTTCCACTTCGCGAAGCACCTCCCATTTTCACCTTTTCCCCATGCTAAGGCTAAGTCACCCCACTTCGTGAAGCACACCCCTTCGCAAGTTACCTCCACCACGCAGAGCAACCGAGCTCCACAAGGCCCCTGCCTATGGACCCCTCTGCTTGGCAATTCCTTATCACGTGCGACTCTCCAGGTTTGCATGATGTGACTTCAAAGTCCCCTAGACGATACCGCCCGTAGCATTTCTTCGCCTAATGATTCTTTGCATAGGCACGCTAATGGCTATTTCTTCTTCACATATCCAAGATAACGTGGACCCCTTGATGGTTCGCTCTGTGACCCCCCTTCACCACGGCATTTCCGGTACCTTCCCTCCCACAAGGAGTAGAGGGTACCAGTTATGTAAGTCCTAGGGGTGTGGAGGAAACCCACCTTGTCCGAGCTACAGGATGTTAAAATTTCAAGCACTTTAGTCCTCAACACATGATGTTAAACTGTGACATCGCCTCGGGCCTCTCACACAGGGTTCCCCCACCTTGGACATTCTCCACACCCCCTCATCTCCACAGGGGATGATATCCTCCTTCTGGGAGTGGCGCTTGTCCGTGGGGAAGGGTATCCACCTTTGTGTAAGACCCTAACCGTTCTTGTAGGAGGCAGTGCCCTATTACTCCCCACTCCCTCGCCGCCAAGGATATCCAAGGGCGTGGTGGGGAACGGTGCTCCCTCCTTTCATCTTTGGTCCCCAAGGCCAGCGGAGGATGTGATAGGGAATGAGGTTCCTCCTTTATTCGGTCCCAAGTCCCTCTCCCACTGCACTTTGTTTCCCTCGGGCCTCCATCCTGGAGTAAGTCCCGACACTTTGGGCCACTCAACGCGTAATCCCCTCTTCGCTTCCCACAAACGCACCCTTCGCGATGTGATCGTCAGGTCCCTAAAACCTCTTGTTTCTCACCCTGAGCATGACTCTCATGAGCTTAGAGTGAGAACTGACCATGAAACACCTTGGGCTGCCTCAGAGTGTAATCCCCAAATTCCCCCGTCTCGCATGATGTTAAACTGTATACCCGAACTGCGGAAACTTTGATCCATGTTAAGGCATGGTACGTAGGAAGCCTCACGAGGTTCAAGACCATCATCCACATGGACCAAGGTCCTTATTCACGTCGGTTCATCAGTGCCCACCCAAACTACGGGGACTTTGATCCTTGATAAGGCATGGTATGTAAGAAGCCTTACGAGGTTCAAGCCCATTATCCACCACAACCAAGGTCCTTATTCATGTCGGTTCACCCCCATCCCACCTGAACTATGGGGACTTTGATCTGTGTCAAGGCATGGTACGTAGGAAGCCTTCACGAGGTTCAATCCCACCACCCGGTCGTTCTGATCTCCTTCACGTCGGCTCACCAACACTCAGGTATCCTAGAGTGTAAGACCCACACATCCATTCCCGGACTACGTGGACTTTGATCCATGTTAAGGCATGGTACGTAGGAAGCCTCCATAAGGTTCAAGCCCACCATCCATCAAACCAAGGTCCTTATTCACATCGGTTCGCCGACAAACACCACACAATCTGAACTATGTGGCCATTGATCCATGTCAAGGCATGGTACGTAGGAAGCCTCCCTGAGGTTCAAGCCCACCACCACCCGGTCATTCCAACCCCCTTCACGTTGGTTCACCCTCGTCCCACACGACGTTAAATTGTGGACCTCCATTCAGTGGTAATTCATTATCACTCCATTCAGAGGTAAGCCGTTTTCATTGCAGCGGTAATCCGTTGCGACCTCATCTAGTGATAAGACATTGAAAACCCCAATCAACGGTAAGTCGTCATCAGATGAACTACGTGGACTATGATTCCCTGCCACGAGGATACGTAGGAATCCTCCCTAAGGATCATGCCCAAAAATCATTGGCCTCAACTGCCTCCGTGATGATGTGACAGGGTCCCCTTTCTACCCTAACTATGTGGACTTTGATTCCCTACTACGGGGATACGTAGAAAGTCTCTTCGAGGCTCAAGACCAAAACCATCGTCCATCCTGATTCTTACCCGGGCCGCCACATCCCAGTGAGATCATGCCACCTCATCCCCCCCCCCCCCCCACAGCATTCAGGAAGCTGACCACGTGCTGGCCCCAATATCAGTGTTCCCTCAAGGGGGTTCTTCAGTCTGATCCACTCTAGCTAGTGTTCTGATCAGCCTGATCTATCTCCGCTGGACGTTAAACTTGTGGCATACCTCGTGTTAAACACAGGAAGCTGAGGAAAACCTCAAATACATTCCTATGGCATATGATTCCCCACGCTCGATGTGGGATGCCTCGAGCTTTCGCGCCCTCGAGAATCCCTACAATAAGGGATAAAAGACAAACACGCCAATTCCCCAGCGTCCAGACACACCAGTGATGCCTCAATGTAACTACTCCCCCAACTGAAGGTTGCTGCCCTGACCAGACCCCTTGGAATGTCCTGACAGAAGCAGTGTAATTAACCAAAATTCATGGAAACATGGCACTGGGAAGTGTTTCTCAAACTACATCTTAATCTATAAGGGAGATATGGATTATGTGACGAATTTAGATGAGGAATCCATGGAAGGAAGAACCAACATCCCATCATCACATTTTGATCAAGGAGAAGACGTCCCTGAATAAGGAGCGAATGTCGCCCGCCTTTGAAAAGCGGGAATGCAGGGCACCAGAACAGTGCCAACGTCCCACGAATGTGACGGACGTGCGTGCCCTGGCCAAAGCGTCAGAAACAGAAACATTCATCATTCCATCATAACATAACATATGTAAAAGAAACAAGTTTCATAAATATTTTATCATGACATAATCATAATCCATCTAAATAAATAACATATATAGTATCATTATATCATATATATATTGAAGCATAAAAACATCAATAGATGTTTCCATAGATTAGAAATACCTATAAAATAATATTCAAACCTTTCTTTCAAAACATGAGAAATATGACATTTTATTTTGATTAAATTGTAAATAAAAATCCTAGAATATTTAGAAATGATTTAATTTTCAAAAATCCACAAAAATATGTAAATAAATTCTCAAATAAAATAACATTAATAACTTTAGGAAAATTTAATTTTTTTGGTAATCGTTAAAACAAAGATTCCTTTTACACTTTTTTGTAAATAATCATAAATAACCTATTCAGAAAATATTGTAAAAATTAATTTTTAACAATTAGAAATAAAATTAAAATATAGTTTAAAATTACATTAAATAATAATTATATCACATAAAATAACATTCTTGAATATATTTTAAATAACGTAAATGCGGAATAAAAATTTAATCAACCAAATAGGAAATAAGGTTAGGTTTTCTTAGAAGAATCCCAATCATTTTAAGTACCAAAGAGAAGATAATGAAATAAAAGCATGAAAAACCCATAAATAAAAAATTGAGAATAAAATATATGGTTTTTAGGATAAAATGGAATATAATTCTATAAAAGTATATTCAATCATAAACAATCTTAATAAAAATGAGATTGCAATATAAACCCTTACCGCAGGTCCTGAATTTAATCATACATGATATTAGCCTCCTGTATAATAAATTTATATTTATTATACATATATCATAACATTATTCATGATTATATTACTATATATAATTCCATTATAATTTCTAATTTCCCACTCATTAAAAATTCTTTAATAAAATCAATATTCTAGTGGAAACTATTATGTTTCTCATGCATGTTTTGGTTTGATAGTCACAGTCCTTTCACATTCTTCACGTTTTAATGATCTATAGAATCATAATAATATTATAATTATAATATTTATACATTATATACACTTTAATAACCATTCATATAAGTTTTTTAAGAAAAATTAATTACATCACTTCATGGATACAGTAGTCCGTACATACGCATGAGTAAAGTTTTTATTTTCCAATGAATGGAATGAAAGAAAGGTAAATAATAATATATAATTTCATAATCATAATAATATCATATATATCATATATATTCATTAAATATATATATGACCCACTATTAATTGCACACATGAAAAAAATCTCATCATTTTGTGGAGGTGGTAGTCCACATGTACACACGAACAATATTATCATTTCTCATAGGATGAAAATGTATAATAAAATTCCTTGATCATCAAAATAAAAAATAATTATAGTAATTATTATAATTTCATCATGTTAATATGGTTATAGAATGTTTGGAGGAGGTTAAGGAAGAAAGAAACTCCAAATAAAATAGTAAAAAAATTAACTCTTCTTTGAGAAACCTCCTTTGGATTACACCTTAAGTCTTCTTAGTTTGGTATTAGGAGAATATTTAAATCTATAAGATGTGTGGAAGGAAGTTATTAAGGTATTTGGTTATATCATGGCTAATATAGAGCGCTCATTATTTTTGAATAAGTGAATAGAGGAGGGCCCGTTTATAAATAAGGTGGGTGGAAAACTTATAAATACTTAAAATGTTAAAATATAAAAAAGTCATGTTCAAGTGAAATTAGTAAAATATAAACCCAAATTATAAGATAAAATAATTTTGGGTCTAAATAAACTTAACCAATAGGATTTATTCATGTTTTTAGGTTATTTTAACTCATATCTCTTTAGTTTAACCCCTCATTAACCTTTAGATTAGTAATGAATTTTTACCTCGATTACTATTTATTATGACAAAATATGAAATATACATGCTTAAAAAAAATAAAATCTTATTTAATATATTTAAAACATTTTATAAAATTAAATTACTATAATTTTTTGAAATTAATTTTAACATAAGTGTGAAAAATACAAAGAAAATCATTTTTAGACAAATTTATTTTTATGCATAACACTGAATTTATTCTCATTCCATTCCAAATAAAAACATTTAAATTAATGTTAAAATATTTGATAGATTATATTATCCAAATATTACACTAAAATAATTCATCAATATGTATTAATTTAATTTATTAAGATAAAAATGAAATACGTGCATAAAAGCAGTTTTTGATTAAAACATCTATTTTCAATAAATGCTTTTATTTTCATTTATAACCAATTTATAACCAATAAATTCATTGTATTAATTTTTAAAAATATTTTTTCATAATTTTAATAATATTAATTAATTTTTAAATAAAATATATATATATAAAATAATTCTCATAAACAAAATACTTCAAAACATTTATTTTGGATCAATAGAATTCTTAAATAAATTATAAATTATTTTAAAAAAATATATTTCATTTAAATAACATAAAATTTTATTCATTTTATAATTTATAATTCTTATTCACGTAATTTTAGTTATGTTTTCTTCACAATATATTGAAAACGTTTATTTATTAAATATAAATATATTCTAAAATCTCAGGGTGTTACAATACCCCCTTGGGTTCCCCATCTATTTTCATAACACAAATATTCTCTAAAATATAGTAATTTTAAAGTATTAATTTACCTATTTATGATGTTATATATTTTTCATAATATTCATCCTAGGTTAACCACATTTATGAAAGATTTATTAAATGGGAGTCCAAGCCTCCTGTGAAAAACATGCTTTTATATGAACCAAGTGTTTGTTAGGATTATAGTATCTTGTAGCACATGTTTCCCCATTTAATAAATCATACCTCAATATAATATTTAGTGTAGATTAACCTCTTTCACAAAAATATTTATTATCTTGGAATCTCATGTGTTATCTATATACTAAATTTTCTTGGTTCTAGATCCTCTTATAGGATTCATAAAATTCCTTATGTTGAGATCCTCCTACTGGTTTCCTAAGATTCCATGAGTCACGATCCTCCTATTAGTTTCCTAAAATTAATTTATTCAAGACCTGCTATATGGTTATCTAGACTACCTATAGCTACAATCCTCCTATTGGTTTCTTAAAATGTCTTGAGTCAATATCCCCTTCTTATTTCTTTAAAATACCTTTAGTTGAGATCCTATTATTCGTTTCCTAAAATTTATTGAGTCAACATCCTCACCATAGCTCACAAAAATGAATTGAGTCAATGTCCTCTTATGGGTTCCCAAATTTTCCTTCACCTAACACATTTATCTGGTTAAACTAGAAATGATCGTGCATGTGTAAGTCTCATACCAGACTATTGCTATTTAGTTTTCACATAATACTCAATTTCACATGACATTAAACTTCTCAAAACTAGTGGTAATTGATAGGTTTCTAAGAATATATTAACAACTAATATAATAAGTATAACTGTAAATAAACCATGAAACAAAGATATTGATTCTTTAAAAAATACAATCTAACATAAATGGAAATAAAGAACAGGCATACCTTTTCACCATCATATACAACAGATAATTATTGAAGTCCTTTTATTTTCCTGATCATGATCACCAAGGAATAACTAAAAGGTTCTTACTAATGAGGTGTATCCTTTGGAAGAACAAAGTAACCCAAATTATTTTGGGTAGTACATTCCAAATCTTCACAATATACTATTTTATTAAAAGAAAATAATAAAGGAATAAGATATTTGAGAGAATTATTTTTTTACCATATACTTTTAGGAGAATTAGACACACACTTCGTTAGGTATAGAATCCTTTATATAGGAAAAAAGGATGCTCCTTGATCCTTGTATTTTCACTATTAAATTACTCATAAATTTTCAAAACATATGTGTAATATATTTAGTTACATCCTACATAACCATTGTCCATTAATTCTCTGATGACTGCAAACTGATGTGTAAGATACTTCATATGTTAACATTTTAATGATTAATTAGATAAATGTATTATAGAAACACTAAGAATATTAAACTATTTTATATTATGTATTATAAATGGATCATGCTATAAAATGTGATTCATAATAAACCATCATATGATATCTCATATAATAAAATAAGGTATTCTCATGGAATGAAATAAAACCCCTTTGTATATGGTTTATCATACTATATGGAAAATCCTATTATACTCTATGGTACGAAATGGATTTAGGTATAATTTGTCTTAATCTATCACTTTCACTAAATACTAAAAATACTTTATGTTCCATTTCACCTTATATTTTATCATATGTTATAACTTGTGAAATCATATACAAAAAATCATTTTTTATATTTTCCAGAAAACTTTTGTAAATATATCATTAACTTTACCATATTTTAGAGTGTCTCTTTGAGTTAAAATCAATCCCCATTTGGTCAACCACAATGTTATTCCATATGAGTCTTTTTAGAATTGATAAAAAATATAAATCACCAAATACATAAATATAATCAAATATTTTCCTCTAAAAAAGGCATTAATGAAACTCATGTTGCAAAGGGATTCGGTGTGATCTCTATTAAATATATGTTTCTCTATATATGTGTCTGTAATCTACATCACATGCTAGTGTTCATTTTATTACACTAAAGTTTTCCATGACATTGAGTGACTATAGGACATGGTGTATATCAATCCCATATAGACTTCTCAAATTATATTGATTCTCTAAGTACAGACTAACACGGTTCATAAATACATCACATGCCATTCATCTTGTAGATGATTACATCCCATTACCCTCATCAAAGTTGAAAATCACATGATATGTATTTTCTATGTTTGACCATAAATTTCCTCATCTGATATCAATAGAGGGGCCAAATTTTATACTCATCATACAAGAAGAAAAAATAAAGCGACCTGAGCCTTTTACATAAAACATATCATGATTTTAAGCATAATTAATCATCAGAGTACAATAAAAGGACCGTTAAGTCTAGTGTCTTGGAAGACTAGGTACATATAACATAAAACATGGGGCTAAAAAAATTCTTTATTTAATCTTCGAAAGAGATTCTAACTTCCTTTGAGCTCTTACATCTGTATAGGGTACCCTGGGGAAAACATGAACAAAGGGATGAGCTAAAAATCCTAGTAAGAGAATGAATATAAGAATACATCTCAAGCACCTGAGTTAAGAGGCATGACATAATGATATCCAAAGAATTAACTTATAAAATCATTTAATATAAGAATAGGATTATATAAACATGGAATCATATAAATGTGGTAGAATCATAAAACATTTCTTTACTACGGGTCAAGACTAACCGTCAATCCCGTTTCCCATTTCAGTACGGGTCAAGTCTAACCGCCAATCTCATTTCACATCGCATCTCATGAGACTTATCCTTACCCAATGCATTGGAGAGATATCTAGGCACACCCATCTCAAAATTTTCATGAATATTCTTGCCTAATAAATATTCTTACCACATATACAATCATACATAATCAACCATACACAAACATAAGGGTACCCATGGAAAGAATTGGGTACCACAATCATGACATAAATCATAACCAATGGGAATGTCATGAAAGTGTCCATGTAAGGAAATAATTATAAAATACATGGATGTTCATAGGGTAAAATAGAAATATAACATGGTAAGTGGTGTCAAACATATGTGACAACATATGAGAAGTGTATTTTAGAAACATTAGCATTAAAACATTTTTGTGCGGTTTTAAGGAAAATACTATTGAGCTTTTAAAATAGTAAAGAAGACATTATTTTATATAAAACCATAATTGAACCAAGAATTTTTTCATAATAAAAATATATAATTTAAAAAGACAATGGTGTCTAAAAATAGAAGATAGAGTGAACTTGAAATTGGGTAAAAGTTTGGGAAGTTCCTTTAAAACGAGTGTTCTTATTGGGAAGTATCGAAGAGAGATTCACTTAAAAGCATGTATATCCCCGAAAGATAATGAGAGATGGATCTTGGACCATGAGTTTGGAGAAAATAAACAGAATTTTTAAGTTCTAAATAAAATAAAAGACAACAACATTTTGGTAAAAATAAAGATAGAGCAACCCGAAGGAATAAAGGAAGTTCGGGTAGAATCCATCATGGTTTATTGGCATGGTATCGGGTGTAACTAAGAGGGATTTATGAGAGATATAAGGGATTTCTCATCACTTATAAAACATTATGGAAGTATGGGGAAGGTGTATAAAGGTACCCCATCCCTTGTTATTACACAAAAAGGAATAGCATAGAGAACAATCTTGATTAATAGTAAAAAGGGGATGATCCCTTACCTTAAATTTGTTGGTGTTCTCCACTTTTTATTAATGACCCGAACAAACAAATTAGTATTATTAATTAATAATGCCAGAACCTCTTATATATTCAATTTATTTATTATAACACTTTTTAGTTCATTAAAATCCTTTTTGATTAGTTACAAGGTTCAATTTCATTGTTCGGGCTCATTTGTTTACATGGCTTTAAAAGATGGGTTCACTTATATTCAAGTTTGGATTATATGAAAGATGAAATTGGTTGTCAAGAATTGAAGTTATATTATTTATTTCATATCCAGGAGATTACATGGTTTTAATTTTAATTAGGTTACTTATATTGAAGTAGAATTATTATATATATAACCATAGTGATAACTGTTTTTGTTAATTGGTGGATTTGATTACAAAGAATGTGTTTTGATTTATAACTTAATTACATTTGTACCAAAGGATTACAAAACCAAAAATAGGATATATTAAATATATAATAATCTGGTTCAACCATAACACAAATGGTTTCATGACCATAATTAAAGATAATAATAGAAATTGATAAATTGTTGTCCTTGAATGTGCTAAATTAGCACTTCTCATACGGTGCTTTCATTTCTTTCAAATAAAAGGGTGGGGAAAGGAGAGAAGATAATGGAATATACCACTATCATGAATAAATTACAGTAAATATATGTTACTATATTTATCATACTATTATGGTGAAGGGATTTGAGGAAAGAAATAAAAAGAAAAGAACTTAAAATAAAAGGAGAAATTGGGAAGAGGAATTTACCTCTTGAGACTTCCTCCTTTGAGAACCTCTTAAGGGGAGAGGTTTTGGTATTTTGAGGAGTCTGAGAGATTTTGGACATGGGGGAGGAACTTGGGGAGATATTTGGGTATAATAATGTCAAGGAACAAGGCTTGAGAGGAGTGGAGAGAAGAGGGAGTGAAGGGGGGTTTTATAGTGGAGGAGAGGAGGGATTTCATAATATTATAATCATTAATGTATTATTTCTTCCCAAGGTAAGGAATAGTAAGTATTACATGACCAAGAATAGTGACTGGATCATGTGATCCTGAACCAAGTGGGCTTAAATCAGCAGAACATCATCTATGAATCAATTAATCCATTATTTAGCATTTATTGTGAATTATCAAATTCTACTATTCATCAAAAATTCATGTATTTCAGAAAAATACCAAAAAATAACCCTCACCATTTTTCAACGTGTAGAATACAAAAATGAATTCCATTTTTCAAAAATAATTTTCTAAATATTATTATTTTAATATTTAATTAAAATCATGGTTTATTAGTAAAACAGTTTTAAAACATTCATTTACTTATTCTAAAATATAGGTACATCATACTTTCACTTGAATATTATTTTTATACTATCATAGGTAAGGTTACTATTAATTAGGTTATATCACTATTCATAAGGGTATTTTACTATTCATAAGGGTAGGTTACTATTCACCAAAAATTATTTTTGTTTTATTAGACTCCAAAAAACATCTTGAACACAACTGTGTATGTCAGATTTTCAAAATTCCAAACACATAAGTGACAAAATTATGTTTAAAGGTCACTTATCACTTAGTAGTTCATTATGTTGTGTTTTAATTTTATTTTATGACATAATTATAAGAAAGTAATTTCCATTGAAAAACTTTGGGTCGTTACATTCTTCCCCCCTTAAGAAATTTCGCCCCTGAAATTTCACTTTACACAAACAAGTGAGGGTGTTTCTCCTACATTGAATCTTCTTGTTCCCAAGTTGATTCCTCGAACTTATGGTTCCCCCACAACACTTTGATAAATGGGTTGTCTTGTTGCGTAGAACCTTATCTATCCAATCCAGAATCATTACCGGCTGCTCCTCATAGGAGAGATCATCTTCCAACTGTACCACCTCTGAGTTTAGTACATGTGAGGGGTCAGGTATGTACTTAATCATTAGTGATACATGAAACACATCATGAACTCAAGCCATATTCATTGGAAGTTCAAGCCGATAGGCCACGGATCCTATGCGATCAAGGATCTCAAAGGGACCAATATACCTTGGGCCTAGCTTCCCTTTCTTCCCGAATCGCATGACTCTCTTCCATGGAGATATTCGAAGGAAGACTTTATCTCCAACGTCGAACTCCAAGTCCATTCGACGGTTGTCGGCATATCTCTTTTTCCGACTTTGAGCAGCTTTGATGTGTTTCTGGATGACTTGAACCTTCTCTGTCATCTCATGAACGAGATCGGGTCCAAGTAGCTTTCTTTCTCCAACTTCATCCCAACAGGTTGGAGTTCCACATCACTTTCCATACAGAGCTTCATATGGAGCAATCTGAATACTCGAGTGGAAGCTATTATTGTATGAGAACTCAACCAATGGGATATTCTGATCCCATCCACCTTTAAATTCTAGAGAGCAGGCTCTTAGCATATCTTCAAGCATGTGAATAGTTCTTTCAGACTGGCCATCAGTTTGGGGGTGATTGGTCGTGCTGAAATTTAATTCAGTACTCAAAGCATGTTGAAGTCTCCTACAGAATTTAGATGTGAACCTTGGATCACGTTCAGAGAAAATTGAGAGTGGAACACCGTGCAGTCTCACCACTTCCTTCACATATATCATTGCAAGTTGTTCAAGCGAGAGATCTTCCTGAATAGCAATAGAATGGGAAGTCTTGGTGAGTCGGTCAACCACAACCCATGTCTCATTATTTCCCTTTGACGTATTTGGGAGACCCATGTCAAAGTCCATAGTAACATTTTCCCATTTCCACATGGGTATAGGCAATGGCTGCATCATACCTTTGGACTTTTTTCGCTCAGCTTTAACTTGCTAACATACCAAGCACCTTGATATATATTCCTCAATATCCTTCTTCATGTTATCCCACTAGAAGTTTTCTCAGAGATCCTGGTACATCTTGGTACTCCCAGGATGGATAGAGAATATTGAGCTATGTGCATTATCCAATAGATCCTTCTTTATCCCAGGTGATTAAGGCACACAAATCTGCATTACAAACCGAATCACACCATCATCATCGATATGGAAATCTGGAAGCTTCCTTTCCTTTACTGCATTCACCCTCTTTTGTATCTCCACATCATCCCTTTGTACTTCCTTAATCCTCTCCTGGATGGATGGTTGCGCAATCATTTGGGCAAGGTAGGATGTATCCCTTGCCCTTATGATTTCCAAATCCATTCTTTTCATATCCAAGAAGATAGGGTATTTCTCAATCTGTAACATGGATAGAGTAGCGGGTTCTTTTCTTCTTGGACCATCATATACCTTGTTCGCCTTTCCAGGATGATAGTGAATAGAGCAATCATAATCCTTGATTAGCTCTAACCATCTCCTTTGACGCATGTTGAGCTCCTTTTGTGTGAATATATACTTTAGGCTCTTATGGTTGGTGTATATGCCACACTTCTTGCCATAAATGTAGTATTGTCATATTTTAAAAGCAAAAACCATGGTTGTCAGATCTAGATCATGCGTCGGGTAGTTCTACTCATGGATCTTCAACTGTTGTGAGGCGTAGGCTATCACATTATCATTTTTGCATGAGTACACAACCCAAGACTTTCTTTGAAGCATCACTGTATATCACAAAACTTTCTCCAATTTTTGGTAGTGTGAGTACAGGTGCAGTGATCAGCCTTCTCTTTAGCTCCTTGAAGCTTCCCTCACATTCTTCCATCCAGACATACTTTACCCCTTTCCTTATTATCTTAGTTAGCGGGATTGAAAATCGTGAGAAGTTTCTCACAAAACATCGATAGTACCCAGCTAATCTAAGAAAAATACATATTTCTATGACACTAGAGGTCCTGGGCCATTCCTCAATCGCCTTTTTTTTAAGGATCCACAGAAATTCCCTCACTTGTGATCACACGTCCCAAGAAAATGACTTGATTCATCCAAAAATCACACTTACTGAACTTGGCGTACAACTTCTCCTTTCTCAATGTCGCCAACACAAGTATTATATGTACTTCATGTTCCACCTTTCTCTTGGAGTAGATGAGAATATCATCGATAAACACTACCACAAATTTGTTAAGGTAATGTCTAAAGACTCTATTCATCAAATCCATGAAGATTTCAGGGGCATTAGTAAGTCCAAAGGGCATCACCAAAAACTCATAGTGCCCATACCTTGTTCGGAATGCAGTCTTCTGAATATATTCATTCTTCACCTTTACCTAATGATATCCAGAACGAAGATCCACCTTTGAGAAGTATTGATCTCCTCTTAACTGGTCGAACAAGACATCAATCCTTGGGAGAGGATACTTTTTCTTTATGGTGATCTTGTTGAGTTCCCGATAATCGATACATAGCCGCATTGTTCCATCCTTCTTCTTCACAAAGAGCACTGGTGCACCCCAACGTGATGCACTAGGGCGTATGAACCCTTTATCCAGATGCTCTTGCAACTACTTCTTTAACTCCTCCAGATCGATAGGATCCATCCTATAGGGACACTTTGAGATAGGAGTAGCTCTGGGTGTGAGTTCAATTGATAACTCTACCTCACGATCCGGGGGAATTCTGGGTAACTCTTCAGGAAATACATCACTGTATTCCCTCACGATGTGAATTTCCTCATTGTTGGAACTTTCCTTCAACTCAACCATTTGGGCGAGGTATGCTTCATCATAGGGAATCAAAACCCACACCATTGATGGATTTTTTAAAGGAGATTCATGATCTTCCTTGCATTTGAAGTAGATCATGGGATGGTTTATGATATGAAAAGATTTTTCCTTTTCCTGACAGTTGATATGTGCTCTATATAATGAGAGCCAATCCATTCCCATTATAGAATCTAAATCCACCAAGGTAAGTATTACGAGATTTTCTAGAATAATCTTCCCAAATACGCCAATAGGAGAAGATTCAAACACTTGGGTTGTAATGATTTCACCACTTGTTGTTTTTATAGATATATCTACTTCAAGGTTTCGGGGCTTCGATTCTATAGTTCTAGTAAACTTGCAAGATATAAAGGAATGTGTAGAACTAGAATCAAATAGTACGTTCACTATTCTTGAATTAATAACAAGCGTACCTGTCACCACATTATTTTCTGGCTCCACCTCAGCAGTAGTGATAGCATATCCCCTTCCTTGTTTCCTTAGAGGTTGTTGCTGATTTCCTCCGACAACCCTCAGCTTAGGTAAATTGTTCGCATAATGCCCATGCTCCTTGAAGTTATAACACTAGACTACAGGCAGAGTGTTGATCTGGACCTTCCTTTCTTCTTCAACATTAGAGGGATTTTTCATATCCCTTCAGCAGTTCTTGTCTAGATGATCAAACTTTCTGCATTTGAAAAAAAAATTGGTTCCCTTGAGACAGTCACCAAGATGCTTCTTCCCACAATTTTTTCAAAGGGGAAAGCGAGGCTTCTTTCCATCATGGGATTTATTTGATGAACCACCCATGTTGTTCTCCATTTTCCAATTCTTTTCACTAGGCCCATGATACCACTGAGAGTCTCCAATCTCCATTTCAACCTTGAGGGCACAATAGACAATCTCCTCATACTTGTCGAAGTCTTGAATCGCCAACACTTTTCGTAGACTCGGCTTTGGTCTGCTAAAGAAGCGATCCACCTTTCTTTTGGTGTTCCTGACAAAGCCAGAGGTGTACCTTGCACGCCTTGTAAAGTTCTCTTCATACGCCCTGATGGACTCATCTTCCTTCTGCTTGAGTCCAAGGAACTCTATTTCTATCTTGAGACGGAGGGTTCGAGGAAAATATTGGTTGAAAAGAATCCTCTTGAATTCCTCCCATTCTATGGAATCAATTTCCTCTTGGGACTTTGTATTATTGATCAGTGTCCACCACTGATCAGCTTCCCCATCAAAACGATAGACTGATAGTACAACTTTCTCTTCTTCCGAGCACTGGAGGACAGAGAAAATATTTTCAATGGATTTAATCCATTGTTCTCTGAGGAGGGGATCGAAAGACCCGCTAAACATGGGAGGCCTTTTCCGCATGAAGTATTCTACGACATCTTTCTCTTTCCTTGGAGGAGGGGGGCGTTCCACCTGATTTAAGTTATTATTCATAACTCGAGCCAGCTGAGCAAGTACTGCCATGAAGTTTTGAGAACCCACTTTTGTCACATCAGGCATTTCAATAGGGCAATCATCATATTTCCTATCACATTGGTTGTTGGAACATGTTCTTTTATTTCCCACCATTAACTAAGAAAAAGAACATATAATTAGAGGTCTTGAATAGTTAGCTATTGAGTATAAAAAGAAACTTTTAACATAAAAGTATGAACTTATAAAGAATAAGTATATCCTGACTTGTGATTCCTTAGGTTTATATATAGGTTATCCTCGATCTATTTATTAACTTATATTCTTATGGGATTCTTTTTGTCCCTTAATAACAGTTTGTACTAAGCTCATGAATCTACTGAAGCATATCCCCCAGGAGTGTCATAACCAAGAGTGAAGCATGACCCGTTATCGTGCATTAGTTCCCGTTCGAGTCTAGCTCAAAGCGGTGTTTTAGGGTTTTACCCCTAGATACATCTATGCCAGATCCGCCTCTACCTGCTTGTATCCAGACAGGGATGTATTTTCTTGATAAACCACTTACTCTATACTCACCAAAATTTAGGACTGTTTTCTTATACTTAGTCTCTTCCTTAAGGTTCTCACTAAGGTGCTCTATTCCTAATATCCAAAAATAACTAGACCATCCTCTGATACTAACTATAGCAACCCGATCCTTTTACATAAAAAATTTCTTGATTTTAAGCATAATTAATCATCAGAGTACAAGACAAGGATCATTAATTATAGTGTCTTTGAATACTAGGTACATATAACATAAAACGTGGTGTTAAAAAAACTTCTTTATTTAATCTCTATAAAGAGCTTCTAACTTACTTTGATCCCTTACATCTGCATAGGTTACCCTGGGGAAAACATGAACAAAGGGATGAGCTAAAAAGCCCAGTAAGGGAATGAACATAAGGATACATATCAAGCACATGAGTTAAGAGGCATGACATAATGATATCCGAAGAATGAACTTATAAAATAATTTAATATAAGCATGGCATCATATAAATATGGAATCATATAAATTTTTCAGAATCATAAAACATTACTTTAGTACGGTTCAAGGCTAACCGCCAATCCCGTTTCCCATTTAAGTATGGGGCAAGGCTAACTGCCAATCTCGTTTCACATCGCATCTCATGAGACTTATCCTTACCCAATGCATTGGAGCACTATCTGGGTGCACCCATCTCAAAATTTTCATGAATATTCTTACCACATAAATATTCTTACCACATATACAATCATACATAATCCACCATACACAAACATAAGTGTACCCATGGAATTAATTGGGTACCACAATCATTACATAAATCATAACCAATGGGCGTGTCATGAAAGTGTCCATGTAAGTAAAGAATTAGAAAATACATGGACTTTCATAGGGTAAAATAGAAATATAACACGGTAAGTGGTGTCAAACATAAGTGACAACATATGAGAAGTGTATTTTAGAAACATTAGCATTAAAACATTTTTGTGCGGTTTTAAGGAAAATACTATAGAGATTTTAAAATAGTAAAGAAGACATTCTTTTATATAAAACCAGAATTTAAAGAAGAAGGTTTTCATAATAAAAATACAGAATTTACAAAGATAACATTGTCTTAAAATATAAGATAGAGTGAACTTGAAATTGGGTAAAAGTTCGTGAAGTTTCTTTAAAACGAGTGTGCTTATTGGGAAGTATTGAAGAGAGATTCACTTAAAATCATGTATATCCCAGAAAGATAATGAGAGATGGATCTGGAACATGAGTTTGGAGAAAATAAACAGAATTTTGAAGTTCTGCATAAAACAAAAGACAACAACATTTTGGTAAAAAGAAAGATAGAGTAACCTGAAGGAATAAAGGATGTTCGGGTAGAATCCATCATGGTTTATTGGTATGGTATCAGGTGTAACTAAGAGGGATTGATTAGAGATATAATGGGTTTATCATCACTTATAAAACATTATAGTAGTATGGGTAAGGTTTATAAAGGTATCCCATCACTTGTTATTACACAAAAAGGAATAGCATATAGAACAATCTTGATTAAGAGTAAAAAGGGGACGATCCCTTACCTTAAATCCATTGGTGTTATCTACTTGTTATTAATGAACTGAATAAACAAATTAGGATTATTAATTAATAATTCAAGAACCTCTTCTATATTCAATTTATTTATTATAACTCATTTTAGTTCATTCAAATATTTTTTGATTAGTTACAAGGTTCAATTTCATTGTTTGGGATTGTTTGTTTACTTGGCTTTAAAAGATCGGTTCACTTATATTCAAGTTTGGATTATATGAAAGATGAAAGTGGTTGTCCAGAATTGAAGTTATATTATTTAGTTCATATCCAGGAGATTACATGGTTTTAATTTTAATTAGGTTACTTAGAGTGAAGTCGAATTATTATATATATAATCATAGTGATAACAGTTTTTGTTAATCGGTGGATTTGATTACAAAGAATGTGTTTTGATTTATAAATTAATTCCATTTGTACCAAAGGATTACAGAAACAAAAATAAGATATATTACATATATAATAATCTAGTTCAACCATAAAACAAATGGTTTCATAACCATAATTAAAGATAATAATAGAAATTGGTAAACTGTTGTCCTTGAATGTGCTAAATTAGCACATCTCAAATGGTTCTTTGATTTCTTTAAAATAAAACGGCGGGGAAAGAAGAGAAGATAATTAAATATACCACTAGCATGAAGAAATTACAGTACATTTATGTTACTGTATTTATCATACTATTATGGTGAAGGGATGTGAGGAAAGAAATAAAAAGAAAAGAACTTAAGAGAAAAGAAGAAATTGGGAAGAGGAATTTACCTCTTGAGACTTCCTCCTATGAGAACCTCTTAATGGGAGATTTTTTGGTATTTTAAGGAGGCTGAGATATTTTGGACGTGGGGGAGGACCTTGGAGACATATTTGGGGAGAATAATTGCAAGGCACAAGGCTTGAGAGGAGTGGAGAGGAGAGGGAGTGAATGGGGGGTTTTATAGTGGAGGAGAGGAGGGATTTCATAATATTATAATCATTAATTTATTAATTATTCCCAAGAAAAGTAATGGTTAGTATTCCATGACCAATAATAGTGATTTAATCATGTTATCTTGAACCAAGTGGGATTACATCAGCAGAACATCATCGATGACTCAATTAATCCATTATTTAGCATTTATTGTGAATTATCAGATTCTACTATTCATAAAAATTTCAAGTATTTCAGAAAAATACCAAAAATTCACTCTAACCATTTTTAGACATGTAGAATCCAAAAATGAAGTCAATTTTTCAAAAATAATTTTCTAAATATGATTATTTTAATATTTAATTAAAATCATGGTTTATTACTAAATACAATTTTAAAACATTCATTTACTTATTCTAAAATATAGGTACATCATAATTTCACTTGAATATTATTTTTATACTATCATAGGTAAGGTTACTATTAATTAGGGTATATAACTATTCATAAGGGTATGTTACTATTCATACGGGTAGGTTACTTTTCACCAAAAAATATTTTTATTTTATTAGACTCCAAAAAACATATTGAACACAACCGTGTATGTCGGATTTTCAAAATTCCAAACACATAAGTGACAAACTTATGTTTAAAGGTCACTTATCACTTAGTCGTTAATTATGTTGTTTTTTCATGTTATTTTATGAAATAATTATAAGAAGGGATTTTCCATTGAAAAACTTTGGGTCGTTACAAAAAACCCATCTTAGTTTAGATTTAACCAACTACATGATTAGAAACATACCAAAAAACTCCATGATTAGCTAAGCCTAAAGGATTGTATTTAAAAGGAATAAAATTATGATGGTTATCATGTTAGATATCTTTCAAAAATAATATTTATGGACTCCATATATGAATAATTAATCCCTTGTATACCAAATAAATAGTTTATGAAACTCTTCATTGTA
Organism: Viscum album; assembly: GCA_963277665.1. Lineage (NCBI taxonomy): Eukaryota > Viridiplantae > Streptophyta > Magnoliopsida > Santalales > Viscaceae > Viscum > Viscum album. The sequence continues at coordinate 469,139,043 of OY728119.1, forward strand.
TACTTCATGGGATATCCAGCACACAAAATCTATTTTGTACTTAATGAGCTTATTCTGTATCTTGATATAATAATCCCACTCATGTTATCTTTAACACATTTTCATAACCTAAAATAATCTATATCGAACATCAGGTAGAGATAACATAATGTCATACTTTTTGAGGTCAATTTTCATTACACTTCAAAAAATGTATATCTATATATCAATATATGAAACCAATGTGAAGGGATGATAATGTAGATATTAACTTTTAGATGATAAATTTTATATCATTTAACAATTTTAAGAGTATTTAAAAAACCCTACATAAGAACCAATTTCATATATCATATATAATAAAATAATATATCAGTCTTATGTTTGCTATAATTTCTGGGTTTTTTAACTCATTACATATATATTGAATTTCTATAACATATTTATGTTACCACATGAAAAAAACTCCCATTAAACTCTTTATTCTGGAACATATATGAAGAAAGAATGTCTAAATAATGGTGATACTTAGGAATATTATTCCTATTGTTCAACTACTTGAACATATTCAAAATACTTAACTCCGCAATATCAAATGTTATGATGTTAATGACTTTTATTGTCTACTTTAAACTCTTTATAAGTGAATCATCATTATATTATGAACCCTTCCATTAAAATTTTCCATTGATAGCAACTAGTAACTAATTTAACTCTATAAATTACATCATATCTTGAAAATTTTCGGATATCAAGTAAAGTACACTCTATTAAGGTAACTAATACAACATTTAAATCATTTCATTATAATTATATCCTAAATTATTTAAGATATCAAGTAAAATTCACTTTGAACGTTAATTAGTATAAACCTTTAGGATGTAGGGATTTTCAATTTTTTTGGTAACTAAATGTAACTCTTTACCTTTATATTTACCATAACATATCCAAAATTCTTTATAATTTTAATTATAAATAACTTTTAGACCAGTATACTCTTTTATTTGATAACATTGAACTACTATGAGTGCATACATAATCTCATAATCTTCTTAGAAACTATATTCCATTTCTAATATTATTTTAAGAAACAAAAAATACATTGTTTTTTTAAATAACAATTATTTCCATTTTTTGGGAATACTTAACACGCAAACTATTGAATCTGTATCATATATGGTATTCATTTTTGTTAGATTATATACTAGAAGGAAGGATTTATCTAATATTACCCTATTAGTAGTGAAAACATATTCCCTCATATTACTCGTTCAACACTTTATCCTTGATAAAATTATTTAATCATTTTCTCATTTATCAAATATTTTGTAGAATTTGGATGAATCATAAACTTGGTGTATCAAATATCATCGATCTCATTTATTAAATACCAATTGTTTATAAGAACTAAAAACGATTAAAATAAGGAAAACAATACACATGTTTTTGATAAATTAATCCAAGATCAAAGTAATTAATGTATCCATGTTCTAAATGAATAAAATACATTGTTCCATTACCTTAAAGAAAACTCCAAGATCTCATCCTCAAATATTAATTTATTTTTGAACTCCAATATATTTACAGAATTTTTAAAACATATAGTTGGTAACATATAATCTTTAGAATAAATTAATTTAATTCTATAACATTAAAACCTATGGTGGAATCTATAATAGGTTTCTTGGAAACCTTCATGTATTTTAGATAATTACTTCTATAATTCTTAGGTTTTCCATAATGAAAGCATTACCCTTCAATCCTCTTATTTAGATTCTACGTAATTGTCGACTCTCCATGATCTCTCTTATCCTAACCAAAACTTTTACATTTTTCCTTCTATTCCATCAGGATGGTACCTGAGTCCAGACCTCCCATGTTATACTCAACTATCCTCAACATATTAAGGAGATCAGGTAAACATTTATAAAATTGGTTTATATTATAATTCATAATAAACTATCAAGGTTATTCTGATAGAGATTCCATAATGAATTTTGTGTCATGATTGAGTCTAATAGGTGAACCCTGCCTCTCTAAGTCATTGATTTACCCAATAATATTTAGCACATGAGTAGATATTTTGGTTCCTTTTTTCATTTTACAATGAAATAGATCCTTTGGCACCTCATCCCTCTTAGGCCTAGCATGGTCCTAATAGAGACTCTTCAGATAATCTATCATTTTATAAGAATCCATGATCTCATGTTTCTTTTTCAACTTAACTTCCATGGTTACTAGATTAAGTACAGAGACCTTCGAGGAATCATTTGTATGATTATGATAGGAATCTAAGTATATTTGTTGAATAGCTTCAACATCTAGTTTCTTAGGAAGAGATTCCACCAATAAATAGAATTTTCCTTCTTGCTTGTGAATTATTCTCATGTTCTGATATGATTCTTAGAAGTTACTACCATTTATTTTTCCTTTATATAGAATAGATCGAAAGTTTAAGCTTAAATATGATTATAATTTCATAATATATAATAAAATCATTCATTTCATGAGTATCATGTTTCACCGAACATTTTAATAAGAACTTTATTAAATTTCCTCCCATTAAAATTATGACCCATTTTAAATTCCTCTTAACCATTTGTACTCCATGATATATTTCACTAAGAAATGATTCTGATTTTTCATTCCACTCATAACCTTGTTATTTAGGTAAGGAAGCATCTTGAACATATCATATATGACTCTTAGATAATTGAGCATCTAATCTTTACCCAATCCATCATATGGATAAACAAAACATTATCCCTTTGGTATCTTAATTATTATATTTTTTCAACTAAGTGTAATATGAAGATTATAGTGGGATTTGGTAAAAAAAAACTCTTAGCATTATCCATTTACACTATTACTAATATAATATAATCCATGGGAATATTACCTTGGCATAACTTATCTAGTTGAATGATTGAGGTCTCAAATTATGTTTTCTTTTTAAGGAATCTAATTCTAGTATTTTAAAGTTGTTTTAATCTCACCATTTTATCTCATTTTATTCCATTTTTTATGAATACTTTTAAAATTTTAATTTTGGAATTCTATTCTATCAACTATATTAATATATCTATATCATATTAATGTTTGACTCTTTACATAACCCAAAATTTATGTTACTCACCCAAAAATAGAAGCAAAATATATTCATATATATCTAAATGCATCCTATGAATAATATATATATATATATATATGAACTCTTAATATAATGGTTTATAATTATATGAGATTAATAATCTCCATGTGAGTAATCTCAATGTGACAGATAATCAAACCCTGCCTTTTTAGAAGATCTATAAGCCTCTAGTAAAATGGGTAGTCCTACCCAAATCCATATCCCTTTGTAGAATTTACCCAAGAGATAATCTAATTCACAATAACACTAAAACCTAACATTTATAAACTATATTATAGAACTAAAATCAAGCTAAAAATTTTAATTACAAACATAGGTCAAATTAGATGAAAAATAAATCTTATGTTGTCATGCCTAGCATGGTTTGATAATTTTTAAGAATCATTTTTAACTCATAAACTAAAGAATACATAAAAATTCATTATATAAAAATTATATCTATGAATTAAAAAGGCATAATACATGAATAATTCATGAATTTAACATGAGAAAAATATTTATGATCATTTCATAATTCAAGAATTATAAAAATTTTATAATTTATTATGTTTATTCCAAAAAATAAAAATACATAACACTTTTATATTTATTTCAAAATATTAACTCCTTCATATTGAACATTATATGACATTTAGTTTAAATATCTAATATTTTTATGAAATATAAATATTTTATATTTCTATTTCTATTTCTATTATGTAAACATTTTATATAATCTAAATATCATATATTAATATTATATATACCCTGATCATATTATATGTAAGAACCTGGATCTTCATTTCCAGTATGGATCTTTATTTCGGGTTGTTTTTTAGGAAAAAAGAAGATTTGGAAATTTTCTAAGTACACACCGTGTACCCAATTGCTACGGGTAGCCAGGTACTGTTCATGTAATGATCGAGTACATGGCCATGTGGACCGCCTAAAGTGAGGGTCGGTTGAGTATATTTCACGGTGTGTACATTAAATGAACACACTGTGTATTTTTCTTTTTATTTGATTAATCAGACCAGGGTTGCATCTCATCTCCCGAACACACCTCTTCTTCTCGTGTTTCATGAAGGAGAGCGACAATACTGCCTAGAATCATCAATCTCCTCTATTTCCTTCATCTGAGATCTGATTGAGATGCCTCCAGGAGATTTGGATTCCCATGAGTGAGTTCTCTCTTCCCCTAGAGTCTCACTTCCTAATTTCTCCTCTCTCTTGAGTTATCCAAGGTTGAACAATTATGACCTTTTTTTAGATATACAATGTTCAAGACTGATTCAAGGGATGATGTTAAAGAGTGATCATCATAAGACATCGAGGTAGGTTTTCTGTGCCTTTATTTGTTCATTTTTGAATTATATATGCTAAAAGTGATGAATAACCTTGTTTAGGGTATTGTGTGTTTTTGGAATTTAACCCTTTTTGATGCCTTATATGGTTGTTTTTTGAGAAAGTTTTATTGATTATGAATAAGGTTTATTACCTTAATTATGGAGGTGTTACACATGTGTGTTTTGGTTATGGCTATTGGGTGTAGAAATCATGTTAGGCTTCTTTGTTTCCATGCCTAGTGTTGTTATGATGGAGTTATTGTTTATATGAGATTCATGTGTTTCACATTATTAAAGTATGACCAAGGGGAATTGATTGTCAGAGCTTCCCGAGGTAGGGTATTTTAATTATGTATTTTTATTATGATTGACCAGAGGCATTGATTGTGAGAGCTACCATGGGTCATTTACCAGAGGTGTTAGACTGTGAGAGATTCCCAGAGGGTCATTATTAAATTAATGTTGGACCACAAGGCATTAACTGTGAGAGATTCTTGGGGGTCATTATAATGAAGACCAAGGGGGTATTGACCATGAGAGCTACCCAGGTGGTTATTTGTAAATTAATAGTACTATGTGAGATTTCCAAAAGGGGCGTTATTATTTATCTATTGATTTGTGATATGTTAAACTAGAGGGGTTAGACTAAGATAACATTACTAGAAGGTTTCTTATGAACGATTGTATGATTTTGAAGAGTTTTACAAGCCAAAGCACAAGCTTGGACTCGGTCTTACATGATTGTTAGATGGTCTTTTGAGATGTCTGTTTTTTATTGTTATATAGGGGTAGAGAGCTTAGGCTTGATCTTGAGGTTAAATTATTCAATGGATTGAATAATTTATAAAAGAAAATGGATGTAATTAAAAACTATAAGATTATTTAATTTTGAGTACTTCCTTGTGTATTTATTTATTTCTGCATCTTGCCTGCTATATATATTCACTGATAGCTAGGCACATATATTTTAGTGGTTACCTACTGAGATTCATCTCACACCCTATTTGAGTCATTCTTTTGGACCCAAACAGATTATATGGTTATAGGTATAGATATGGGTGAACACCCTTCTATGTCAGGTACTTGATTTCTGTGGAGATAGGGATCATGGGACCAATCTGAGGCTTACGATGTTGTTGGAGTTTATTTACTATTTTTTGTATTTTGGTTTTAGTATTATATTCCAGCATTGTGACTTGTTTGGATTCTTTCCTAGACACATGTGACATGCATCGTTTATTTATATATATATCTGCTACAGTTTATTGTACTATCAGTTTTCCTTTATTTACTTTTTTGTATTGTATTACTGCTTCTGTTACCATTTACTATTTATTTCCATTGTTTTACTCTGCCAATGATGGCATAGTTTCCCCAATATCACACTCAATGCCCTCACTACTAGTCGGCAGCCTCTGGCATTTAGGGAAATGCGCTAGAGTCCATGTGACCAACTGGGTATGGGACACCATTGGGTGGCACCTGGATCTAGGATGTTACAAAGTGGTATCAGAGGTAGGTTCTTTTATATTTTTTCTTACTATTTGGATCCTATAGATAGGGATATGAAGTAATGGGTAGTTGGTAATAATTTGTTCCCGGGAGTAGCTAACCCGTGTATAGGTAAAAGTCAATTTACCTCTATTGTTGCAATTTTTTTAGTTTTTCAATTATTACAGTTCATTTGATTTCATTTTTGGGTGACTCACTTATATTGTGTTGTTATCATTGATATTATTGAGGTTCTATTTCTGTTTCAACCCGATGAGATGAGGGTATTCCATCTCACGCATTATATAGGCCCTTTCTAGAGATCACATGTCATGCATTCTTGTCATTCCATTTAGGGTACACTACTGATTGCATGTTTTTTTGATTGAAATTGTTCTAGATATTCATGTTATTGTGATAGATTTCATGATAGAATACCTGCTATTTTTATAGGTTATTGGAATGTGTAAAAATTTATTTGAATGGATTACAAACATTGATCCCTGAGTTGTTATGGGCCTTCTTGGATCATAATTTGGTGGATCTTGTTGAACATTAATTGATTTTTTTCAAGTTATGATATGAATATGGATTCCAAACTTTGATTAGCAGGGGTATGGGCTCTCACAGGTCAAAATTTGTCATTCCATGGGAAAAACATTAAGTTTTTAAGGGTTATAGAGAAGTTTCAGAGGTTTACTGTCTGAAAACCCAAAAAACATGGTGTGTGTTGTTATGAACATTTTCCATGTGTTCCTCTGTTCTAGAAGAAACAACTTTTACACGTCCTGTACTGTATGTGCACGTCGGGTAGTCTTTAACCGTGTAACTGACTGTGTGAGCAGAGGCACGAGGTTGGGAAACTTTGCTAGAACACGCTATGTACTAGGAGTACACGTTGTGCAGTAAGGACCATGTGTCCAGCCGTGTGACTAATTACATGGGTGGATAAAGACTTAGGTTGTACACGTTGTGTCCCGTTCTTTCACGCCGTGTAGAGTCGATTGTGTCTCCGACCGTGTGACTAACAACACGGGTGGTTAGAACTCAAGTGGTACACATCATGTAATGTTATACTTAGAGAAACTGTGTGGTTCCATCCATGTGGGGAAAAAATACAAGGTTGTTGAGTATTGTAAAGGACACACCGTGTAGATTAAGTACACCCCGAGTAGTTTTCCGTAGATAGAACCCATGTGAGGCTAGCTATGTAGACGGACATAGCCAAGAGGGAGAACATGAGTACACGATGTGTTCCTGGATGTCACATCATGTACCTATGATGTTTACAAGCCTAGGTAGGTGGGGTTAAATGCCTATGTAAGATAATGAGTGTACACGCCGTGTATGAGTCCTACACATCGTGTAGTCATCTTTTGTACCTTTGAGGGTATGTTCCTGTTTTATTCCCCGATGTCAATTTTAGACCCGTGAGTAGTCATTTTATAGTAGTTTTCTACATAGATCGCAATGGCTAAACCTGTGGAGCATTATGATGAATCCTAATAGGTTTTTTGGGGTTTCTTTTCAAAATGGATAGTTTTTTCCTCTAGTTACTATTTCAGTTGTTTTCTATGAGGGAGACCAATGCATAAATGATCGGTTCGGTGTTTGGAACAACCTAGTTGAGACCTTCGATATGAGATTAGTTTTGAGCTATCTCTCATGACATTTTTATTTTGAGGATATTTTTCATATGAGATATGCCTTCTGGACTATGAGACAGTGAGTCCTATTTCTTCTAGGGAGTCCCTAGTGGGATCCCTCATCTATGTACCATTTTGGGTATCCCTATCATGGGATTCCCTTGTTGTTTATCATTTGAATATATCATGTAGTATTCCTCTACTTACATGATTAGGAAGGAGGTTTTAATATAATTAACTTCTTATGTTTTCATGCTTCGTGTGGTTAAACAACTGCTATTGGGTTCTTTTTTTGAGGACCTAGGATGGTTTAACAAAATCCTTGTAAGTTTCATTGGTTGTTAAAAATAATATTACTTGCTAACTTGTTGTTCGGGGTGGACTATTAGAGTTATAAAATGTTTTAAAGGAAATTTGGTGAGACTTTCCTATTTTACATTGATTTTTTTGAGTTAAAGTTGTTTTCTAGGGTCTTTTGAGCCTATGAATCTATTTTGCATAACCTTATAGTGAAAGTTGGCACTTATGATTTGTAAGATGCTAGCATGTGGTAGGTAGCACTCTTAGAGATGGTTGTCTTGTCTTCTGCTGAGAGATTTTGACATTGGTGTGGTCCAGGTGTCATTTTATCTGGTAGAACTTCTGGTTTTAAATGACATCCTTCTTCGGAGGGGTGGTCATTGTGCCTTGACTTTTGATGTGGGAAAAAGCTTTAGGATTGCTTGGTTCTCTGGGTTAGACATGGATCGGGCATGGTCGGTTGTTAGGAGGTCATGTAAACCTCCCTTTTATTTAGTGATGGTTGACTTGGTACGTCGTCACTCAAGTTAATGGTTGTGTAAATAATTTTTTTTTTGATCCAGTTCTTGTGTGATCCATCTGGTACTAGGATGCATAGAGTGGATAGCCTATGAAAGTACCCCAGAACTTGTCATTGATCTTGTAAACTCGGGGTATTTTATGTCATCATATGCGATACCCATCGAGTGTTAAATGTTTAAATGAGCCATTGAGTTTGGTTACATCATTGAGCTTTGAGCTTTAGTGTATTTTCTTGTGTTATCTACAGTATAGAGTGACCTAAGCATTATGGAACCTTTTTTGTCCCACTACTCAAGAGTACTTTCTGGGACATAGGTATTTTGACACATTAGCTGGTTTTATCTTTTTGACTTCATTCCAAGGGATGTGATGTGGTTATCATGGTCCATGGAATGACACATGTGTGTTTAAGTTATTTCTAAACTAGCTCGTTTGACAGTGGCTAGTCCTTCTCGACGTATGATACACTCTTAGGTGGGGAGAATCACATCGATTCTATTTCAAATGTGTTATTTCCATGTAGAAGTATTGCAATAGAGGACCGTTTAGAAAAGGTCATTTTTACTAGAATGATTTTGAGACTTGAAAGTCTTATTTCATGTTGGTGCTTGCTATGCAGCACAACGTTGTAGTGATCGGGTAAAGAATGATGTGTTATCAAGTAAAGTCAAGTTTCCTTTAGGAATTTGACTAGTAGTGATTCGGATATCCTTTTCTGGTAATATTTGAAGTCCTATTAGTTTGATCATTCTTAAAAGGTGAAAATTTCCCCTATCTTGACATCATCCTGTGTGCACTAAGAGAGCATCGGTTATAGGTCGTGGTACAGTTGGAAGTCTTTGCACTGGTTCACAATTTTTTTCATGTTGTGCACTGGATGCATGGTTTTAGTAGAGTCTTGGTTAATCTTGAGTGATACTTATGTTTCTGTGTAAGAAAACCTTGTATAGACTCTTGATTATTACCATTTCCTTGATGTAACCATCGAGCGGATACCGTTCGGGGTTCAGTTAGTTTTCTTATGTGGACTTTTGGGCTTCACACTAAGGTCTCACTTGTATGGGGATTATGGACCACCTTGGTGAGTTCCTTAGACTCTGGGTTGATTCATCTAAGGTTATCTCAGACTTTTAGTTGGGCTCAGATGTAATGCTTAATGAGGTAATAATTTCATTGGAATGGATCTGGAATTATGTTTTTTTCATTCTATGGAATGAACTTTTTAGTGATCAAGGGATGGTGTGACATAGGAGAATCACTGAGAGATAGATTTAGGTTTTGGTGAATGGGTTTGTTGTGAGCATGTGGTGCCTTGTGAAAAGGAATTTTTTCAGTTGAAATATGTTAGCCTTCTAAGCCATGTGTTTGTAAGATAATTTATTCGATGATGGTTTGACTTGTTATCACTCTTTTTCCATGAGTATGGTTCGAGTGAGCTCATTTGAACACCCCGCTATTTAAGGGTGGGTATGTTGTGGAAATACGCAATGTATTTTGAGGAAAAATTGTGTGACCAGTTTTTTTGATGTCATTTTGGTTTTGACCTTTCCTTTTTATGAGGTCATGGTTATGACATAATTTGTGTTTAGGTTCACCCAGTTGAAGGAAAACATGTTAGTAGCATCTCTAGAACACTTAGGGGTGTGATTTGTAAAGTTTTTAAAATGTTGGAGGTATCGTGATAACGATACCGTGTGATTTGTTTTCGACAGGCTCACGAAAGTTTCACACTTCCTGCCAATTATGGAAACCTTAAACGTTGATGAGCTGGAAATTTTGTACATCTGAGAGATTGTAAGTTTGCATGGGGTTCTGCAATCTATCATTTCAGACAGGGACGCCTGATTTACTTCTTGTGTATGGTAGGGATTACAGAGGGCTATGGGTACACATGTAATTCTGAGTACAACTTACCATCCACAGACATATGGCCAGTCCAAGAACATGATTCGGGTTTTAGAGGACATGCTTCAAGCATGAGTCCTGGATTTTGGGGGATCTTGGGAAATACATATACCCCTAGTAGAGTTTTCCTACAATAATAGTTTTAAGGCGACGATTCAGATGGAACCTTATGAGGATTTGTATAGTAGGCCATACCAATCACCCCTATGTTGGCTAGAGGTGGGAGAGGTAGCTATGCTGGGAACTCATCTTTTCCAGGAGACCACTGAGTAGGTGTATTTGATTTGGAAGAGGATGGATTCTGTATGGTCTCACTAGAAATCTTATACTAATTGATGGAGACGACCTCTGTAGTTTGAGGTCAGTGATCAGGTTTTCTTACGTGTCACACCGAGGTTGGGACATAGGAGGATTGGGAGATAGGGAAATCTTTCACTGAGATATATTAGGTCGTTTGAGGTTTTGGATAGAGTCACGCTTATTGCCTATCGGTTGCAGTTACCTCAAAGGTATCGGGCTATGCACAACATCTTCCATGTTTCTGAGCTACAACATTACTTTTCAGACCCATCTCACATTTTTCAAGCTGAGGAGGTTGAGTTATAGGTGGATTCATCCTTCAAGTAGCACCCTATTTGTATTATGGATCATAGTATGAAGGTTCTATATGGTCATTTTGTTTCTCTAGTATGGGTGATATGGTAGCACGAGCGAGTACAGGACGAGACTTGGGAGAGAGAGGCTGACAAACGATCCCAGTGGCCATAGTTTTTTTAATTTTCTTCTTTTCCACCCTTGTAAGGGAAATTCAAGGATGAATTTATTTAAGGGGGAAAGTTTGTAAGAACCTGGATCTTCATTTTAGGTATGGATATTTATTTTTGGTTGTTTTTTAAGAAAATGGAAGATTTGAAAATTTTCTATATACACGTCGTGTACTCTTGAGTACACGTTGTGTACCCGGTTGTCGCGGGAATCTGTGTATTGTCCATGTAACAGTTGAGTACATATCCATGTGGACCACCTAAAGTGGGGGTCAGTTGAGGCAAGTACAAGGCATGTACATTAAATTAACACGTCATGTATTTTTATTTTTATTTGATTAATTAGACCAGGGTCTCATCTCATCTCCAGAACACACCTCTTCTTCCCATGTTTCATACAGGAGAGCGATGAGACGACTGAGAATCTTCAAGCTCCTCATGTTCCTTTGTGTGAGATCTAATTGAGACGCCTCTAGGTGCATTGGATTCCCACCAGTCATTTCTCTCTTCCCTTAGAGTCTCTCTTCTTGATTTCTCATCTCTCTTGAGTTATCCAAGGTTGAATGATAATGACCTTTTTGTAGATTTACAATGTTCTAGGCCAATTCAAGGGCTGATGTTCAAGAGTGATCATTGTACGACATTGAGGTAGGTGATTTGCTCCTTTTTTTTGAATTATATATGCTAAAATTTATGAATACCCTTGTTTAGGGTATTGTGTGTTTTTGGAATTTAACCCTATTTGATGCCTATTATGGTTGTTTGTTGAGAAAGGGTTATTGATTATGAATAAGGTTTATTACCTTGATTATGGAGTTGTTACCCATGTTTGTTTTGGTTATGTACGTTGGGTCTGGAAATCATGTTATGATACATTGTTTCAATGTCTAGTGTTGTTAGGATGGAGTTGATGTTTATATGAGATACATGTGTTTCACATTATGAATGTATAACCAAGGGGAATTGACTGTGAGAGCTTACAGAGTTAGGGTATTTTAATTATGTATTGTTATTATGATTGACCAGAGGCATTGAATGTAAGAGCTGCCATGGGTCATTGACCAGAGGTGTTAGACTATGAGAGCTACCTAGAGGGTCATTATTAAATAAATGTTGGACCACAGGGAATTCACTGTGAGAGCTTCCAGGGGATCATTATAATTTAGATTAAGGGGGTGTTGACCGTGAGAGATACCTGGGTGGTCGTTTGTAAATGAATAGTACTCTGTGAGACCAAAGGGGTTAGACTGTGTGAGATTTCCCAGAGGGTCATTATTATTTATCTATTGATTGATGATATGTTAAACTAGAGGGGTTAAACTGTGATAACTTTCATTGATGGTTTCTTATGAATGATTGTATGATTGTGACAATTCTACCAAGACAAATCACAAGCTTGGACTCGGTCTTACTTGATTTTTAGATGTTATTTTGAGATGTCTGTGTTTTATTGTTATACAGAGGGATACAGAGCATAGGCTAGATCCTGAGGAAACATTATTTAATGTATTGAATAATTTATAAATGAAAATTAATGTAATTTAAAACTCTAGGATTGTTTACTTTTGAGTAATTCCTAGTTTATTACTTCATTTACGCATCTTACCTGCTATACAAATTCATTAACAATTAGGCATAGATCATTTGGTGGTTGCTTACTGGGATTTTTTTTACACCCTATTTGGGTCATGATTTTGGACCCAAACAAATTATATATTTGCAGGTATAGATAGGGGAGAATACTCTTTTACATCAGGTACTTGATTGTTGTGGAGCTGGGGAGCATGGGACCAAGTTGAGGCTTGTGATGCTATTGGAGTTTATTTATTGTTTTCTATATTTTTGTTTCAGTATTGTATTTTTATGCATTATGACTTGTTTGGATCCTTTCCTAGACACATGTGACATGCATCATTTATATATATATATATATATAGTGCAGTTGATTGTACTATCAGTTTTTTTGTTGTTTACTTTGTTTTATGCTATCACTACTTCTGTTACTATTTACTATTTATTTATAGTGTGTTACTCTTCCAATGAAGGAATAGTTTCCCCACTATCACACCCAAGGCCCTCACCGCTAGTCGACAGTCTCTAGCATTTGGGGAAATGTGCTTGAGGCCATGTGATCAACCAGGTACGACCCACCTTTGGACGAAACCCGAATCCAGAACGTTACATTATATATCAAAATTGTTTTGATAAGGATTAAATAATTTCAAAATAAGGCACTTTGAATTTGAATATTTCAAATTAAACATTATGAAGAATTCATAATCATTAAATACAAAAACTTTATGTTTTTATTTTTTTATTTTATACACCATTTAAAAATTACACTTATATTTTATATATTTATAAATTATATAAAAATTATATTTCACTCCATATAATTGAATGGAATTTTTTAATATTAAAACTTATTATTATTGAATATTAATTAATAATTGTTTGATAAAATTTTAATTAAATAATTATAAAATTTGTTCTTTGTAAATAATTAATTTATAAACACTATAAATTAATAAATATCCCAAAAATACCATTTACATTTTTTATAAAACAATTATGGATAAAAAATAAATTAAAAATTAAAAATTAAAAAAAAATCTTCACGTATCATATTTTTTTATATAAGAGGAGTCATAGAATATGACTAATAGCATAGTGGCGTATAAATATTTTTTGTGTTATCTATTGTATTTTATGATAGGTAACTCTATCCCTGAATATGATTTGAATTTTTATTTTAAAACAGCCAAAGATATTATGATAGTGTTAAGTTTCTCTCTTTTAAGAACCACATCATAGTGAAATTATTAAGTATGATACCCCAATGTGGTATTGTAATGCCCCAAAAATCTAAAGTAGGAACATTATATTTGATAGCATGTATGACACGCAATACCAAGCATGTAAGAGAATATAATATCCCAATAATTTATAATATATTTAATATTTTAAAGGAATTCAATGTATTTTATAGCTTGAAATGTATGTACCACTGGGTTATAATACACATACACATCAACGTGTTTCTTCAATGTCTTGCGTTACACGCAAGACTGAGTTTTTACCAAACAATAATATATTACTAAATTATTATATTTTTATATAATAAGATATAAACTAGTGGTTATAAATAGTGTTAAATAAATTTTTAAAATTTATAGTTTACACAAATATAGAATGAATTAATTATTTACAAATTAATTAGAAATGAATATGAAAAGTGGTTAAATTTAAAGGAAAATATTATTATTTTTATGATCACAAAGATGTTTTACCCAAATAAATTAAATTAATTATAATAAGTGAGTGATATTAAAGTAATATATATTACATATTCAATATAATATTTTTTATATTCATCAAATTTATTTGATAAGAATAATATAAGAACAAACCAAATATTTCACATAAAAACCTAAATTTTTATTAAAGCATTTTTATCACCTTTTAATGAAGAATCCATTTTAAATATAAATTTTAACCCTTATATATATATTTAATATTTAAATATAAACTTAATATTTTTAAGAAAATCATAAAAATCCGCTAACGGGTATTTTTTTGGTATTTTTCAGTGAAGTTTCATTTTTTAATGAATAGTGAAAGACACTGAATTTTAGTTCAAAACTGCTTTTTCATATAAGATACTTATAAGGATAAATTATATTTAAATTTGTTTTAAATTTTAATTAGATAAAATTTTATCAATTAATCCAATGTAGGTCATTGGAATCAATTTCACTTTGAAATTGATTATAAAAACATAGAAAACTTTCGAATGTTTTTACTTTAAAATCCTGCATTGTCGTCCCATCTGCGGGATTAGATTTAAATTTTTTCAGTTATTTGATTTCAATTTTTAAAAAATGATTTCATATTTGAAATTATAAAAAATTATAATGTATAATAAAATCAACTTATATTTTTACCAAAATTATTAGTGAAAGTAATTAAAATTAATTACAATGATTAAGGTAAAATTAAGCTTAGTGAGAGACTAAAACTTAATCTTAAGGGCCCAAATGACCTATAAACTTTTAAAAGATCCATTTTATGACCATATTCAGGCCCTATACTCCATTTAATCAATTTTTTCATTATTGGATCCACTTTAAATGTGAAAAACATGTATGGAATTCCTTCATCAAATCTCCTCCAACTTCCTTGCACCTCTCAAGCCAGTTTAGATAGACCAATATCTGCCCAAATAGATCCTAACAATCACTCCCCTCATCCTATAAGCCTCCCCTTTGGTATAAATCCATCCAAGGAATTATTTTGGTAAAAACCAAAATAAGTTACCCAAATAAGAGGTAACATCTTTCTATAATCTATTTAGTTTTATTTCAATTATCCAACCCCTAAAATATTTTTATTATATTATTTTATAACAAACCCAGTATCATAAATTTACTAGGATGTTTTTATGCTGGGTTTTCTACCTACACGTACATATACTTCCATCTAATTGGTAACAAACATATTATTTCTGTGTATAGTGAACTATTACCTCACGAAATGATGATTGTTCATTTTTCATTTACCACCACTCATGGTGGCCATTATGATGTAAAATCTATTTATATATATTTTTATATTATATTTATTATGTATTTATTATTATTTAATTATTTTACAACACATACCCTTATACTTTCCATTTTTTATAAATATGATAACATCATTTGTGGAAGTGTGGATTACCGGCTCCTCAAAGCGATGTGATTCATTCACACTATACATGGAACATATAAAGGATGGTTTTAATTAAAATATGTTACATAAAAATTATATAATATTAATTACAAAATTACCTATCATTAAATATAATATAATATTAATTACAAAATTAACCTTTCACACACTTAAAAAGTGATACCGTCGTTTGTGGACATGTGGACTTCCACCTCCTCGACACGATGTGATTACTTTTACATCACAAGAATTATATATAAAAATATATATTATTAAATAACATTATATTTATGATATTTTGATTATTTTGTAAATATATGGGGTTAGTTAACTTCTTTCTATAATTATTATTGATGAATGGGAATATTACTCATGCGTACGTACAACCTACCATCTCCATGATTATAACATTGATTAATTTTTCATAACCATATTTAATGATTGGTTTTAAAGGTAATTTTTATGTATAAATATGATAATTATTTCATTATAATTATTTTTTATATGTTATATAATGAGCACTTTGATAATATTTGACCTACCGAAGTTGTTTTTAACATATGAACTTGTTCAAAACACCTCACATAAGAATAATTGTTTAAGTAGATGTATAAAACATAGCAAAAAGTGAAATAAAAGCAATTATAAAGATTAAAAAAGTTCTCAAGAAAGTAAATAATTAACCTGATTTTGTTATTTAGGAATATAAAGGCACACAAGACAAATCAGATGTAATGTAATGGAGTTTCATCTCAATTTTTACTTTTGTGAGATAAATGTCATGTTCACCACTTAATTCTTTTATGTGGTGTATCTACTTCCCATTTTTATATATTATATCATGAATTCCATTATATTTATTGTGTTTAAAACTTTCATTTTATATTATTCCTTCCTTAGGCTTAGGATTTAAAATGTTTCAAAGTTGTATAGGACACTTTGGAATGTTTAAATTTTTTTCCTCAACCCTAACTTTAATTATCTTTAAATAGTAATTCCATTAGAGGAAATTATCTAAAAATTATTTAATAAACACTTTTATTTTCCTCTCATTTTGTAATTCATGACCTTTTTGAATTATTTGTGCCATTTCTCCACTATTTGGTACTCAAGGTGTTTTATAATTTTTTTTTAATAAAAGTTGACTTTATTTCTCTCTTTATCCAGAGAACCTATTTTCTTATAAATCCCACATTTCATTAAAATGTTTTCAAAAAAAATTAAAATGATTTGGTAAATAAATTTTTAGCATTTTTTTCTTCTATAAATTTTTCCAATGGAATTTTCTTATCTCTTCCCAAATAATACATTTTTCTAAACTTTTTATCGTGAAAATGGAATGTTTTTTTACCTAGTACAACATGTATAGATTTTCCCACCGTCATTCCATTGAAGATTCATTTTCTAGGTTTAAAAAGTTAATTTTTAAATAAAATTTTTTAAAAATTAATTTTTCAAAAGGTTTTTCAAAAAATGATATTTTCCTCAATAATGTTTTAAAAATATCTTTTTATAATATTTCAATTTATCAATGACAACAACCCTTTATTTTAATACACTTGTGGTATGTTGTATTAATACCATTCTTAATATTCCTCTAGATGGTTCATGATTGATTTTTCTAAGGATAGTATTCACATTAACTTCCTTGATTCCTTTTTTCCCTAGAAATATTTAATTTCATTTGATCATTGATCATTAAATTTCCCCTCTTTAATAATATCATTTATCATTTATCATTTATCATGGATATGTTCATTACCTAAACCATATATAATTTTTTATACGGTGTTAACTTTGAATTTTATTTGATAATTTGGGTAAATATTGATAAATATTTACCTCTTACTCCATAAGGAATTTGATAAGGCACATTGTTAAATCAATTATTCAATATATGAGGAATGTTTTGGACTGGTAGGACATGGGTGGGCCTGATTATAGATAGCCCTTCGATGCATCAGGTGTCTCATGGGATGATTCATTTGGACAGCCACCTTAGATTGGTTTTTACCCAATGTTTTGTAAAATGTCTTGTGAATGGTCTTAATAGTAAAGGTACCATGTACCTCGAAAACATGGAATCCAATAATCAAGAATTTCCCTCATTTAGTTTCAGTTATTATTCATCCATGAGATTTTTCATCAACATATCTATGGATACAATTAATTTTAAATGGAATGTGTTTCAGTTTCTTACCTTTTCATATTTATTTTTCCCTCTCTAATTATTTGAATTTCATGTGTATCCAGTTATTTCCTAGCCATATTGTTTATTCATTTCCTTATTAGTTTATTGATTACCTAGTATGTGTGTTCAGTTATTTACCATTCCATGATTATTATTATCATTGATTCATTATTACTTTTTCTATACTTTACCCTTACTGAGAATTTGATCTTTCCCTGATTATATTTTCTTTCCCCGTGAATCCAATAAGTGTAATATTAAAGATATGTTGGGATATACTAGATAGAATAAATTTACCCTAGAACTTATTATCCCTAAAGTTATTTATTTAGAAAAAACAATTATATTGTAGTTATTTTATTAATTTTTAATATAATAATCATGTATGTATCTTGTTTACCAAAACTACTAAACTCTTGGTCCTTCAGGATTTGATTCCTTGTAATCATGTCAATGTAATTGATAGAAGATATCGGCTCTGGGATTTATGGGGACGGGTTGTTATAGTTGGAATCAAAGGAATTTTAGTAGCAACATTGGGAACTAGATTTAGGAAAACATATATTAGAGAACATAGACCTAAGGTATAATTTGAGGATAATTATAGAAGAACTTACTAATGTTTTGGTAAGATATATATTATGTAGTTTTCCTAGAAATGCATCTATGTATGGATACTACAAGTGGATGTAGTTCTAGCACAGATGTACCTAGGAGTAACAACTCATATTAGGTGTGTCAAGCCTAAATCGGGGAAACCCACTACATGACAACAGACCTTACTGTACACTTATTT
The DNA here is from genome assembly GCA_963277665.1 of Viscum album. Classification (NCBI taxonomy): domain Eukaryota; kingdom Viridiplantae; phylum Streptophyta; class Magnoliopsida; order Santalales; family Viscaceae; genus Viscum; species Viscum album. Next base: position 469,157,823 of record OY728119.1, read on the forward strand.
TGACACTCCTTGGGGGTATTCTTAGGAAAATTCACATTTTCTTAACAAACCACTATGAAAAATTTTGACAAAAAATAACCTAGGTTAACCCTAAGGTGTTTTAGATGGAAGTTAAGGTGCCATTATTTAGAAATCCTAGAAATGACATTATGGATAAATATTAGACTAAGGAAGGACCTATGTTAAAATAAAATGGATGAAGTTTTTATGTTTTAATGTTGTATTGAAAACCATAGTTAAAAGGTTGTTTAGTGATTAACCTAATATTAAGGATGTCCGTCATATTTATTTTGGAAATTATATTAATATAGTTATAGAAAAGGACAACCTATAAGCTGGGTGAAAACCAATAAAATCTAGGAAGGTTGTGGGTCTTGAACCTGTGATCGAAGGAAAATAAGGGCTTCATGCCAACCACTGACCTATGCAATGTCCTGGATAAATTTTTCATTTTTTATTTAAATAATTTGACGATAAAATTTTAATGATGAACCAGTAATATAAATTTTGAGTATTATAGATTAATCTATTAATCATATTGGTTTTTGAAAGATAGTTAGAAACAAATATTTATACATTTCACTCTTTTATAGGCCTTACGATTTTTAAATGTTTCTATTAGTTCTTCAGGCATAAAAAATTCATTATTGTTAATTAATTTCTTGGAGTAAAGGGATGAATTATTATTTGATAAAAGCATAACCAAAAGATGGAATTGTTCACATGAAAGTAAAACATATCATGTAAGTAAATTTCTTTATATTCATAGGCAGTAGAATAATTACCCAACATTAGGATGATGAATTAGAAATAAAATGTTGTCCTAATACCTTATTTTTTATTGAATTGATGATATTTTAAATCATATATGATTTATGGATTTGAGGCCCTCAACTTTACATTTATCATTAACTTGTTTGTGATTAACAACCTCAATCACTCCCTATAAATATTTATTATTTTCCTCTAAGTACGTATCTCTACATTCCACTAATGTTCTTCTAATTAGAGACCTAGCTACATTTTAGTCCATGTGACCTTTATAAATTCAAATTCTCTCTTTTCTAGAGGATGTTTTTGGAACCATTCTCAGGAAGTAGGATTTAAACATAGTAAATATCTAAAGATATATTACCAATATCGATTTTAAATTGTGAGGATGCAATTTAATTATGTTTGGGAGAATGTAATGCCCTAAAATTCTAAAGTAGGAACATTGTATTCGATAGCGTGTATGAAACGCAACACCATGTGCATAAGGGAATATAATATCCCAAGAATTTATAATATATTTACTATTTAAATTAATTAAATATTTTATATATCTTGAAATGCATGCAACACTAAGTAATTGTACAATATACGCAACAACATGTTTCTCCAACGGCTTGCGTCACACGCAAGACTGAGTTTTTACCGAACTATAATATATTATTAAAATAATAATTTTTTATATAATAATATGTAAAATAGTGGTTATAAATAGTGTCAACTAAATTATGAAAATATATGTATTATAAAAATATATAAGGAATTCATTACTTACAAATTAATTAG